>CM026212.1:19878126-20478126 GCA_014839995.1 Xenentodon cancila
CAGAAACATCTGTGTGGAGTATGGGCTGGAAACCCCAAGGTCAAAATGGGAAACACCTCCC
This sequence comes from Xenentodon cancila, assembly GCA_014839995.1. Taxonomy (NCBI): domain Eukaryota; kingdom Metazoa; phylum Chordata; class Actinopteri; order Beloniformes; family Belonidae; genus Xenentodon; species Xenentodon cancila. The sequence goes on from CM026212.1 coordinate 19,878,188, forward strand.
AAGGTGGTGGAAAATGACAGAGCAAAGCTCCTGTGGGACTTCAAGATACAGACAGACAGGATGGTGATGGCAAACCAACCAGACATCGTGGTGGTAGACAAAGGGCAGAGGAAAGCCGTGGTGGTGGATGTGGCAATACCAAGTGATGGTAACATCAGGCGAAAGGAACACGAGAAGCTTGAGAAATACCAAGGGCTTAGAGAGGAACTGGAGAAGGCCTGGAAGGTGAAGGTGACAGTAGTGCCCGTGGTGATCGGAGCACTCGGGGCAGTAACCCCCAAACTGGAAGAGTGGCTGCAGCAGATCCCCGGAACAACCTCAGATATCTCAGTCCAGAAAAGTGCAGTGTTAGGAACAGCAAAGATACTGCGCAGAACCCTCAAGCTCCCTGGCCTCTGGTAGAGGACCCGAGCTTAGAAGGGACACCACCCACGGAGGGTGAGGAACGAGTTTTTTTTATATATATGTATTTGTGTACATATATATACCACTACATACAATATATATACCACTTTTAAGACATGTTAAACTGGATATATATGTTATGTGTATCGCTATGTGTGTGCATGTATAGAGGTATGTATATATAGATAGGTGTGTCCACAGTGGGTATAGTCAAGTCAAAGTCAAAGTCACATTTTTTGTCAATTCTACCACATGTGAGGTTCATACAGAGAATCGAAATATCAATACTCTCAAACCCTCGGTGCTACACAATAAATAAGTTACTCTAAACACAAAGTGCAAATCTGAAATCTAAAAGAAACAAGTAATAACGTGACGCTGGGTTTAAGAACCATGGGCAATAAAATTACAATAAAAACAATAAATGGCAGTATGATGATAGACATTATTATTAATGATGAACTGTATTGTAACAATGATGGTGAAAACCGTTTTTAAAAGTGTGTGATAGTCCTGCAGGTGTTCAGCTTATCGGTCTGGTTAAAGATCACGAAAGATAGATTTTGTTATTTGTTTATTTTGTGTACATAAATTTATAACAGATTCATTTATTTATATCGATTTATTTACAAAAGGTTTCTATATGTTCAAAATGTGTGTATGCACATGTGTATATTTATTCATTCATAGATTCATACTAGTGTTAACGTTTTCATGCTTTATACAATGGTTTTGACATGTCTGGAATGAATCAATGAAAATGAACTAAAATTATGGCTTTAAGTTTCAAATCCAATTTCAGACACAAATTCTGGTCACAAATCCAAATCAACACTCAAGTCTTTTATAGCTGTAACAATGTCCCACGGTCCTCTTAGACCATCAAATTAAAGCATAACTAATGTAAAAAAAAATAGTTTCTTAGTTTTACGAAGCCCTGTATAGCTCGAGATCTTCCGCCCCTACCGTCGGAAAAAAAACTGAGAAAACTAGCTCACGGAGCAGCAGCGGATATCATGGCAGAGGTAAGTAAGAGTTCAGTCCTGCATTCGTTTATTTAAGCTTTTTTTTAATTAATCTGTAGCTCATTAACCTCTCTAACAGTGATTCCACTGATAGATCCTAACGCAGTATCTCATTTCATACAGTTCAAACTACATGTACACCTTTGTGTCACCGTCCTGGTCAGAATAGACACAATTACTTTCAGCCACTCAGTGCTGGAATGAAGAAAGAGACTGATGGAGTGAAAGCATGAAGACCCTGTGCTACAATATGTCCAATGTGCAGTGGCGCATGAGACTGAACTCTCCACTTCAGTCACACCCTTCTGTTCTTCTGAAGTAAACAGACAACCTGAAACCATCAGATCGAGAAACGCACATACACGTATTCTCACACAGGCAGAAATGTGAGACTAGAACATTTCAGACTGTTCGGAGTCTGGTTGTGGAGAGAGGAGCATGTAATAGGAGAGCATTTGTTTTTCCTCCTTTTTTTCATGGTTGTGGGGTTATTAGGTTGTACCCTATAGGGAGTAATTTACTGAGACAAATTCTGGACAGCAGCTTGTTTCGTTGAGCGCCGTTCCAAGCATGTTAACTACTTCTAACATCTGTGGCTTGACCTGACCACCCTCAGCTGCAGAGGGTGACCTGCGGGGTCTTTCTCTTTGCCCCCCGCCCCCGCCGTCGCCACAGCACGTCTCCCGTTGCAGGCGAATGGGATATCAGAAACATCATTTATTCCAGTAAACAACTCTGGCCATGTAGAACATTCAATTACACATTAAACATTAATAGCTGGGGCTTATTTCACACATCCGTTAGATTGTGCTAAACATGGATATTCAATCTTATTAATAGAGCTTGAGTGACTTGAGCGTTTTTTTTTTCCTCTCGCTCTTTCTCTCTCTCTCTTCCCCCAAACTAGGAATTTAATCAGGGAGTAATAATGGTGTGACTGGATGCCATTTTATTATAGAGGCACTTGAAGTCTGAAAATGACTCTACAGAGTAGCAAAACACAGAGCAGATGAAAGGGGTAAGAAGAGGAGAAAATTTGTAAGACACACCAAAAGAGGGCAGGAGAGAGAGTATGTGAGTAAGCAATGAGAACAGGAGAGCAAACACACCTTTTAAAGCAAGAGTTGGAAGAGCGCTGTGGTACTAAGCCTCATTTCTCTGAATAATACACCTCTGAGACTCTTCTCAAAGCCTTGGAAATACACTGAAGGGACTCTGCACACACAAGTGGATGAGCAGAGGTGTTATATCCATACGTGGAAGTCTACGAGCTGTTTGCCTTAACTCTCTGCTTTGATGAGGGGATAATGACGGCATTCAGTTTTGGACCTCGCTCATTACAGTCGTCCGCGTTGCTCAGATCTTGTCAGAGTGTATCACGTCTTGAAACACGCATAAAATATTTCCTTACTAATTCAGCATGGAATGTGTGCCGTGAAGGATACAGAAGATGAGAAAACAGTTGACACGTTTGTGGAGAATTTTGGGTCGGCCTGGTTGACCTAATAAAGTGATTTGAAAACCATGTATAAGTGACTGGAAATTGGAAGAGGACAATATTTTTTCACGTTTCTCCTGAGGAATTGTATTTAATTGGTCATTTTTAGTAGGATTAAGAGGGTATAGAAAATGAATAAATCAATGAATGCCAATGCATGCCAACAAGCCATTTAAAAGATGGCATGGACGAGGAAATAATGAGTAAAACGCAATAAACATTTAACGGAAATCTAGCTGCTCACAACACACATTTTAGCTTCCAGGTGTGCAGTAATTAATGGATGCCAATGTAAGATATTGCAAGCCGCTTATCACCATCGCTCATATTTAACTTGTACCAAGCCATCCTTGTTCTAAAAGGAACAATAGAAACCAACATACACGTAATGTTCAAAAGCTACACAGAAATGTTCTTTGATAACAAGAAAAATTGAAAGATTCAGCAAAAGTTTGTTCAGCATTGAGAAACTTTTTGAAAAACATAGCGACCTTTGGCCTTTGGAGCATCAGTTTTATCAAGGTTAAACGAACCTGAGCAGCTGTAGCATCATTCTTGCCTTTTTATGCCCTGATGGAATTCCACCATCAGCTGCAAAAGCACATGCTTCAATGTCAAAAAGCAGCCAGTGTGAATATATCATGCACATCAGCCAGGTCTGGGCCCAGAGCCCAGCATTATGAAAACCCAGAGGTTCACATCCATCCTCTTTGACCTAAACCACAAGGAATGACTGTTAAATAATTGGACTAACGCCGTGATTTAATTTTAATGAAGGAAAAAATGCATTTCATTTTCTTTCCATTCAGTACTTTTTCCCCCTATGAAACTAAATAGCACTGGCTTCTGGTCTGCCACTGATCAAAGCACCGCAGTAAGTCTTCATCATTTAGTTATATCAGACGCTCTGCTGTTTTCCTCTTTACTCTTAAAGCAGTCTCTGCAGTAGCTGCCTTTTAAATGTAAACTGATTTTCAAACAGATGGTGGTCAAATAACGTGAAGAAAAACAAAACTTTTTGATTTAAAAAGCTATATGCGTTATGGCACTTTTTCTAGATTAATGAAACTATTTCTCCCTAGATGTGGCCTATTTTGTCCGATCCTTTCTTCTTTCTTGTCTCTTCATTATACTTAAAAATTGAAAGAGAAATGAACAGAAATGAAAGTTTTCTTTCATAAGATTGAATTTAAACACAAAACAAGTCCTCCACTTTTCTACCATCGACCCATCTGTTGCACGCCAACAACTTAATATGAAATCAGAGGGAAGATATGGTTAACCTTACCCAGCTTAAAGATAAATACCCTGTTGTTATGTTCTGCAGAGCATCTGGAAAACCATGAAGACGTGAGTGAGGATGAACATGAACTTTACAGTTTCAGGAAGGTGCAGAAACAAGATGTCCTTTTTCCAGGCTTTTGCTTCACCTGCCACTGCATCAGCAAAGGGATGCAACATTCAAAGAGGCAAGAAACTGGCAGTTTTTGAAGCTGAAAGGTTGTTAATTAGTGTTCATCACACGTTCAGGGGGCGTTATTCGCCATTCTCAATTTAGAGACGCTGCCATCACAACTCTTCTGAACGTGTGAGAAGCATACTTTTCCAACAACAGAGGTGGAAGAGAGAGGGAGAGAGAGAGTGTGTGAAAAAAAAAACTAACTTCCCTCAGCATGGTGTGCCGCGCCGCTATATTTTTTTCTTCCCCATGTGTAATGTATTAGTCAGTATATCACTGGCACTGCAAGTGGGTTCTTGTTATGGCAACTTTTGCTGTTGAGGCTGTTGTGTTTATTTCCGTGATGTCTGCCATTCCACTTAGTTATGTGTCTGAAGCGCTCTGAATACAAGAGGAGATGGGGTAAAACTGGCAGCATCATTTGTGCTTGTGACAGTGGAACTGAGTAGTTGTCTGGATAGTAGCCTGACCAGGATGTCAACGGGTCCCTTTAAAGATATCAGTGTAGACGCATAGAGAAAACATTAAAACACATCACAGATAAACATTAAACACAATGTTCCATGTCATTAATTCTGAGATTGAACGGCATGTGGCTTCACTTTAAGGTAGCATGAGAATTTGCCTTCCAACCCTTTCTTTCCACTGGTTGTGTCCCTGAATAAAATGCTGGCATTGGACACGTGATGGTGGAGGCTTGGCTGCCTACAAGAACAGCTGCCCTGTGTCAGAGGCATCACATTCGATGTTATCAGAGATCTGACACTAATCATGTGTGTGGCTGTCTGCTGGCAGTCCAGTCATCGGTTGTAGTTGCCACCAGCACCACATTGCTTCCCTGTCTACTGGCTTTTCCACAGCTTGTGGCCGTGGGTCTTTATTATGACATAAAGCAGTATAAATCGTGCATGATTTTGAATGAAGCTAAAACGCATAATGCACAACAAAAGTTGTCTCTCTTCTTCGTAGCCAACTTTTCCGATTATTATAACAACATAATCTGAGTTTTCTCACACTGACACAATCATTTTTGAGTCTAACTTTGCATATCAGGACACAATGCAGCTTCATCTGCATTCTTCAGGGTTATCTAGGGCTCAAAATATGCATTTCCTGACTTTTAAAGGTTCAAATTTGTCTTCAATAGGCATATACTCAATTTTTAGACTGTCTAGTTGTTATTCTGAGAGGTGTGCGGTTAATTAAACAGTACATATCAGTTTTGAAAGAGCAGGCATACTAGGAGCTTCCAGGGATTTTTAAAAATGTTTTTCCCTCAACTGACTTTGGGCTTGCACAAGCATCTATGGCCTCAGGGAGTTAAGACATAATCTTCCCTTTTCCAAAAGTTACTAAAAACCTAAAAGTAAGACCCAAGGTGCAGCATCATGTGTTTAACAATTCATGGCTGCCTGCAGATGTGCCTCCCTTTTCATCTGCTGGATATTCACACGCATTGATCGATGCTGTTTATTCATGGGTCTACCTCTAATATTGACCATATGAAGTTTTATTCACCTAATTTTTAACTTGTTCTGAGAAAAAGAACAAAAAGTGCGAATCTCCAGGAGAGATGATCTCTGGTACATAATTAAATTATTACAGATTAATACAATTGTGATTCTGAATAAGAAGCTAAAATGTTCTTTCTTTGGTCTGCATTTGATTAAATACCATTATGAGAGAGAAGTGACTTAAAAAACAAATCAAACAAACCACCAGATGAGCAAATAAACAGGACTGAAAATGGATCTGGGAACAATCCATACTAAGATGCATTGGGGTCTTATCGCATTATGTGACTAATAAGACCTTAACCGAAATCTCTAAGTCTCAAAACACAACACAAACGCATTTTCTGGTTTCACGGCGAGCTCTCGCAACCTTCACCGTTTCGCATGATCATCTGCGTTCTCTCCATTTTCCACTTTCTTGTTTCTTCTGGCAGCGTCGCACGAGGTACTAACACAGACCTTCGCTGGCAGTCAGCTGTGGAGTCGGGGCTTGTGTGAGCTCAACCCTGACTGTCCCTCACATACCCTGGGGCTTTGTGAAAAATGAGACCATGGAGAATGAGATAATAACATTGTGGAATGGGAGTGTGTGAGTTTACGGCGGGTTGTACGAATGGGAATCTGTGCGTGCGCATCAGCAGGTCCATGTGCCGCTTGTGTGGAGCGATATTGCGCCCTCCCATGTGTGAACGCAATCATTTAGAGTCATTTAATGTTGTGTCATTATAGGTAAATAAAAACTCAATGGTGATCGATGATGGATAGTGTATTGACTATCATATTATGCATGTGCATAATTAATAATCCTTTTGAACTCATTTCTTTACAGATTTACTCTGGTTATTACATTTTTGTTGGGTTTTTGACAGTATAAGTGGAAATTAGCTTGCCGTTTCCACCTGAAGTGTCGGGGGGTGTGATAAGACGGTGACGGATTCCCTTGGACCGCTGACTTTGATTCTGCACGCTTGTTCACACATGCCAGAACTGCTGAAGCCAGCGCCACAGGTGATAACCGCCATTAATCAGTGCAAATTAAAATCTTTTAAGCCAACATATTGGCCTGAAGGCAGACCAGAGTAAACAAAAGAAACAGAAATGACATTAAACTTTGAATAGTTTCATAACAGTATCAGCGTATGTCAAAGTGTCTTTTCATTAAGAGGTGTCTAACTAATAAAAAGACATCTTACGTCCTGTCAATACATCACGAGTTTTACTTTAAAATGCAATATTCTTTCTGAATTTTAAAGTAGCGGTTCTCAATCCTCGTTTCGCGGGTTTTGAGATCTCTGTTTAATAAAATCTACTGTGGCAGCATATTATTTCCTTAAGACTCAAGCGTCGCCTTCAACAGCAGTACTATTATATATTTTTTCTAAAGCTTCCATTTCAGACCAAATCACGAAGCTGGCCTCTGTTATATACAGTTTCCCGAGAGCTCCATCATTATGTTTTTGAAAATTCTTCATCACAAAGTGTTAATCATTTGAAATTGGTAGGAACAGAGAGCGAGATTGCAAGTGAAAATCTCTACTCCTGAGTGTGCGTGAATGTTTTTTTTTTTTTTCCTTTCTTTTCTTTTTGTGTGCAATGGGCTCTTTGTAATTGTGCGTGTCACAGTAACAGACGGTGAGGGGGAAGCTGAGTGAGGTAGACAGATAATCTCTACCTGCCGTTCACTTGGTGCACTTCCTTGTAAGTGCTTCCTTATTTCTTATTATGAGTTAAAGTGAGAGGAATTAGTGGCACCGAATGAAAGCTCTTCCTGCTTTAATAATGTTGCCGATCCATTTTAACATGACAGGATTATGTTAATATAATCATCCTGGCCTCAGTGACTGCTTGCATACAAATGACTTGTTCCAGCTCAATAGCTGATATGAATTCAGGTAGCCATGACATGATTTCTACTTGATTCAATGTTTATTATCATTTTAAAGGCATTTAAATAGTTTCAAGTGTATTTATAGAATGTAGTTGAGGTTTTGCTTGAATCAAATCAGTAACAAGTCTGAATGCTATTAATCCAAATGTCAATCAGCAACACTAGGTCTGCATTGGAAATATATTATGTTGGCATGAAAGGAGAAAAAAAAAAGGATAAAAATAGATAATGGACTGTGTTTGCAGTTAAAATCTGTGGGGAGGAATAGAAGTATGAAAGACATTATTCAATGCTGATGACAGTGCACTGTCAGCTTGTTATTCTTGCATAGATGTTGATTTCTTTTCTTTACCTGCTTTTTTTCAACTGAAGTGATTATTAAGTACACAAAGAAAGTTTGAGAGCAAGAGCATAATAGAAGCTAGGGTAGACTGTATGGTAACAAGATGCTAATTTAATGAGGGGTGTAATGTTGCAGTAACATGTGTAATGGTCTCACTAAACCAAAAAAAGAAAAAAGAAAAAAAAGCACCAAATTTTGACAGGCTAGTGGTAAAATTATTTACTCCTGCAGCCCCAGGTCCATTATATTATTCAAACAAAAGAGTCAAAGAAAGAGTAAAAAAATGTCCCAAATTATTGGCAGTGAAATTGCAGATAGCAGCAGTACAACCATTAACTAAATGACTAAAGTAACCATATGGTTATATTTGTAGTGATGGTAGTGGTGGCAGCTTATTTTATGTCTTATGTATCTACCCTGCTTTATGACAACTGCAATTCTACTTAATGCAAAGCGACACTTTTTTACCCCTAAACTACCGTTGCAGTTTTCAACGTACAGTGGTCATCTCTTCATTATTTATAACCATTTTTATATCATGCAGGTGGTCTGCCAGGGTCTTTCACAGTTCTCTACAGACAAAAGGCAGGACAGCAAGGAAGTCTATCGCAGGGCTTATTTGGAACATGACACATACAATTTAAATTATTACTTTTAATGCACAGCCTATTCTTACATAGTAGTTTTGATGACTAAACCTAACCAAACAAAAAAGTTGAGATTATGAAAAACAAAAAATACCTAACTAGTTTTAGGCACTAATAACAATTTATTATTTCTCCAAACAAACATTATAATTCACTGACTAATTAAAAGGAAAGAGAAAAAAAAACACATGGTTTCAAACTGTGTAGGTAACATTTAGGGTTGCTGAATGTAACATACACAGTTTGAAACAGAGCGATGGCAGTTTGGACAAACAGCGGTGACCGCAGAAGTGAAGCTCAACATTTTTTAAGTGCTGTCTACTGATGTTTTGTCCCACATTTTAATAATTGAACCCTTGCCCACTCAAATAACTCAAACTTTTAGGTTCATCTAGTATCACAAAGCTGCCTTCTTTGTTTCATAAACTATGATTTCTGAGCCCAGCAGACCTCCATTTCAACAGTGGATTTTTTCAAAATAAAGTACTCAATGAAACAGCAGCAAATTAACACATTGGAAATGGTGAATCTAAAAGAAATGATGTCATGACAAGCAATATGGCTTAAAATGACTCAAAGATTATTTGATTTGAAATGCAATGGCAGAAGATGATTTTATTTTGAGTAATGCATGTGTTTATCATGAACACTGTCATTCATTAATTTACACCTGAGTCAAGAATGTTGTCTTATACTCTTTGGCTTATTAAAGAAAGAAAATCTTAGGTCAGGCCTGTGTTCACTAAAGGCAGTGAGATGAAGTAATTTCTCTGCATTTTCGTTCAACTTGCTGCAATGTCAGCAGTATGTCAAAGAAGGAAGAAAAAAATAAAAAGAATTTAAAAATTCCCCACCTGGACTCAGGCCTTAATCTGTAACAAGGGACACATGAGGACACATCATGTGTCCGAGTTTCTCTACACATCTTCTGTACTCACCAACCTGGATTATCACTCTGACAGGCCACAGTGGACTAATTAACACGAGTCCTTACATTGGTGTCAGTCAAGAAAGAGAAAGGCATTGCACTGGGACAGGCAGAGCAGGTTTCTGTGTACATACAGCTCTGGAGGGTAAATACAGCGAATCCTCAAAAGATCTACGGTTTTCCTCCACTGACCACAACAGTTTTGCTCCACTGACCTTGCCATGACTTTCATTGCAAAGTTAAAGGTAATTAAAGAACATGAAAACAATGAATGCATTTATACATTTATAGGATATATGCTTGATCGAATGCATTTATTTTTTCTCTCAGTTGGTTCCTTGCATCTAAATCGAGCTGTCAGCGGTAATCCAGCGAACGATTTAACTGGAATTTCCAAAAAAAAGAGTATACATGCACAGAAAGAGAAAGAAAAAGAAAGAGATTATTGAGGTGCATTTGACTCTGCGACACTAGGTGGCGCTACATGCCCTTTTGCGTTGATATTCTTCCGGTTAGTTAGAACAATTAGTAAACTAGTGCAGCAGAGTTGAAGCAGGAGGACAACAACACACAGAGATATGGACACCAGCTCTGTACAAGATCGTGTTGCATGTAAGATGCACGCAACTGTGTTGTTGTCATGCCGCGACTGTTGTTATTCCCACTTCCGCGGTCTCGTCACTTCCAGAAGGGGGAGTCCCATGCCAGTCGATATCTCGGCTAACTGTAGTTTGGTTATAAATGCCGGAATAGCTCGATTTAGACCTGCAGTATCTGGCTCTCGTACTGTGTGACAGAACATTCTGACTTATTAATGCTTATAAATGGTAAATAAAAGTATGTCTTATTTTTCTTTACCCATGTTAATGCCTGGAGGCATACGGGCCATCAACAAAGTTTTCTATAGTGTTTTACTTTTTAATTTTTTTCTTATCTAGTATCAATTTCCTTCAAGCTGCATCCCATTTGTCTTGACTCTGCCCTGGTGTCTATGCTATGCTATGTTTTTTTTTTTTTTGTTTGTTTTATTTTTGGATTTAAGATTATTTTAATTTTATATCAGACAGTTAGCTTTCACTAAATATCTGTTTATAAACTTACCTTTGCAATGAAGCAGTACATGTCTGGAAGAGCAATGCCATCAGAGCATTTGGGTTACATTAAATACTCTTCCATTGCACAGAGGGATTAAAGACTTTTCCATTATAGTAGAGACTTTTTCATACTTTCATGTTTCAGACTAAAGAGAAAATTATTTCAAGTATCTGTGAAAAAGTGACTTTAGAATAAAAACTGGAACATTTTGAAAAAGACATTTTAATTGAGAAGCATAAATTGAAGTGAGGCCCTAACAATTCAGGAGCTGGTTAACTTTTGTCAAAAGAAAAGCGAAAGAGCTCTTTGAAATGTTTTGGGAAACTCCCTGGAAACTCCAGAAATTCCAAGAAAAGTAAATTTACTTTGAATAAGTTGCTGAAGGACAATAAAATATCTTTGATAAATTTACCAAATGTATCTTATATATATGCAGGGTTGGGAGGAAGTGATCAGAAAGATATTGCAAGAGGTCATCTGCATATATGAGATATTCTTGACCCTCCTGCAAAAATCCAGGGCAGTTGTATCATCTGGCAGAACGGTAATGCTAAAAGCTCGATTGCAATTGCAAATAACCCTGTCAGGAGATGTTAGTTGTGCATGCTGGGGCAAAAGGATACGGGTATTGAAGCTTGACCCACAAAATAAATGTATCCCCTTAACCAGGTCTGTGTTCAATATGTGAACAATAGTAAGTTTAGAAATGCATAAAACGTTCATTGGACCAGCACACTCCTCAAAACATATTTTTTTTAACAAACTAAATATATAACAAACATGCAAAATATACAAACAGACCACATGCACAGGATGGTGTGTGTGTGATCACGGATAAACTTTCTCTTGATTCTGTTGAGATTCATTGGGTTTATAGTAATAATAATAATAATTACAGATCTCTTTATTGTAATGACGTCAGCCCCAAAGCAAACATCAGCTGCTCTGTTTCACTGGCTGGTTGCGCTGTTCAGAGGAACTGTATATTTCTTTATTCTTTGTGGTAATTTCACATATTCAGCCTACAAAATCAATTTGTAGTCACAAAATAATGTCTGTGTAAAAACCCTCCCTACCTTGCATGAACATCATCGATCTAACAGCTGTGTCAGCAGACTTCTTTTGTTTCAGCTGGGGTTCCAGCTCAGAGTTGAAGTGTTTCTTATTACACCTCATCGCTGAAGTCTGAAACTTTTTCATCACTCCCTCTCGCTCATTTCTTGCAAAAGTTGCAAAGCTTCTTCTACTGTGAACAGTTTTTTTCTTTTTCTTCTATCCACATTTGTTTTTGTTCCAAATCTGATCAGTAAAATGGTGATCTTCTTGTTTCTTGACCTGCGAAAATGAAATGTAACAATCTCCAGTGTATCAATAACTGCAGCTGGGACCACCAACGTTGTACATGCAACGGTCTACAGGACTGCTGTGGTGGTCCGAGGAATAAGTGCTCAGATCTTGTGCATATTATTTTAATATGTTCAAAACGTCAGAGAATAAAATGCACATATTTAGGAAAAGTCAGTTCTTCTGTTCGGAACAAACAGTACTTCTCAAAGGTTTGACAGACTGAATTCATTATGAATGAACAGATGTGTCCAGATGTGTAACTGCACAGCTCTTTGACCTGTTACATTCTGTCGCTCTTGTTCTTATTTGTGATCTTGTTTTTTGTCTCAAAGTAAGTGTGTTGGTACTGATATTTTGAAGTGAGTGTTCTTTTTCTTTTTTGTTTTGAATTGTCTTCAAAGAGGTTTGTCTAGTGTTTTTGAACTTCACATCTGAAACACAGACCTCTTCTCCCCGTGGAACATCAGTTTGTACAGCCAACTCATCTGGAAACTGAGTCCATTTGAAATAACTTCCTGTGGTTAAAGGGGATTGTTTTTTTGTTGTTGTTTTTTTTTATTGCTTTACATTGGTTTACTTTCACTGAGTTCTAATTCTTGCTTACACGCTTCTTTAATGGCATATTCTTCATTAGTTTTCGAAGACCTCTTCTGGTTTGGAGACCGTTTCATTCTCTAGAAGCCCAGAGACTGCTGTGTTTGCAGCCAACTCATCTGGAATAGACAAATTCCCAGTTGGATTAACTTACTGCGGCTGAAGGTATTCCTTACTGAGCTTGCATTGATTGTTGTTTGTAGAGATTTCTTCTTGTTTCTTGTATTTTACCCCCATTTTTTCTTTATAGACCTCTTCCAGTTGGAGACCATTTCTAATTTACTTCAATGACTTCCACCAGCACAGAGATGCCATCTGGTTCTGAAGTTAGTTCTTCTGTCTATGTGTAGACTGGATGGAATAAAATTCTCTAATTCAGGAAATGTCACTGAGGGGGTTCGAGCCTTCCTTCAGTTTATAGACCATTTCAGACTCAAAAACCTCAATATGGTACTTTGCTTTTTTTTAACATGATGATAAACCTCTGCAAGTCTGGACTCATCCTTACTCTCTTGTGGTTTGATGCACTGTTGTGAATCCAGAATAATGGTTTTTCACTTCTTATTACTTATTTACTTTTGTGCAGATCAGACAAGTCTTAAAAAAAGCTGTTTATTAAAAAATAACTATATATGTATGTTAAAAGGGTGAATTAAAAAAGACACAGTTACAAAAACTAATGCCTATATGTTTTTATTAAGACACTTTTAAAGCAAGTGTATGTAGTAATACCACATCTGACCCCATGAGGGCAAATTGATCTGCGGTGTCGACAAAACAGCCACTTCTGTCCGAATAGCAGCTACTCCTGTGCTAATGACAGTAATATTAGCTGCATTTAGACCAAACAGTTTTAAAGGATTATAGGGGATCTGGGATCTCTGCAATCTAATTAAAAATTGCTTAGTAAACTGTGTAATTGCAAATATTTACTTAAATGGCAACTGTGTTCTAGTTGCAAAGTCGGAATAAAGACAGACACTCACATGCTATTAACCTTTCCCAATGTTGGATTATCTTTTGCAGCTGTTGTTCATTGTTAGCAATGCTAATTTACAACAGAGCTGTTTGTGGCATTTACCACATACAAACAGCAACGTCCACTGATGAGAAGCAATTACTTCTGTACATTCTTCTATACGACAGTAAAATAGGCTGACTTTTTACTTTAATTATGTGTCGAGCAGCTAAATCAGATTCGGAAATAGTGATAGACACCTCACCTGAGCTGGAATGATTGGACCTCAGGAGATCATTTCATTTGAGACTTGGAATTCAGAAATTCTGATTTTTAAGTACAAACGGCACACAGTAATTAGTCTGAAAGAGGGAACCAGGAAATACCTTAACAAAAGTAGCTCCGTGAAGTAGCAGTGCGATATGATTTTTTTACTTTGCTCCACTTCAGTTAAAATTACCTCTATTGATGTATCTAAAAATATGTTTTACCGCTCTCTTTTGCTGTCTTTTTTTTAATCCACAGGTAGACATGCAGGATGAGGCTGTACCTTTAAATAATGATCATCACATCCTTATATGGTGGTCCCTGGGTGGATATTCCTGCTAATTAGTGAGCAGCAGTGTGCTTCCAGTTTGCGATTGATTGGGATTCATTAAACAACATGCATTCTTACATTCAAATCGGAGTTTTTAGTAAGGAGGTGATTTATGTGATAATCTGCTCACAGTTTGGAAACATTTCATGAATGAGGCCTTTTGTACGTAACGGTAGATGGGCGTCCATTATACTTTTTTCGCAGAACAGAAGCAACAATTCTGAAATTGCGACAAAGTTGATTTATTCGTTGAACTATGTTTTTCTTTTATTGAGAGTAACTCTCCTAGAATGGCATCCAGTGAGACTTCTCTAAAACAAAAAAGAAGATCTCTATTTTGAAGAAGATGGACAATAAAATGTTTAGTTTTAGCCAAAATATTTCAACTGTCGCTACCATTGTTGCGAAAATAGTCATCCAAAGATGAAAGCAGTGGATGATCATTCAGTGGCAAAGCCATGAAAAGCAGTAATATAATGGTTAGGTAGTGTTGTAGCACAACTGCATCTATAAATGAGGCCAAAAACAGCTGGAAACTAGATTTTGATGCATTTGGATTGACCAACTACATCACATCCATCCCTGCAAGAGACATGCTATTTCGAATATAGTGTTTTTATGACCTTTTTGTGCTACACTGGACCATCATCACATCTGAGAAACCACCTCACGAAAATGTAAATCTTTTTGTGACATTTGACAGATTTTTAGAAATCTACTTGTTTTTATTGCAGGTTTTTCTTTGCTGTGTTAAGGTTTTCTGTTTTCAGCTCTAGCGGTAAAGGAAATGCAAGTTGTATTTTCCTGCCATAGCTTTATACTCTGATGGTTGGGCTAAAATTAAATATATATATATATGGTTCCTTTCTAACCATACAGTGTTTTCTCTGAAGTAAAACTAAGAATGTACCCCAATCCAGGCTGTAATAGTTACCTATGATGCAACAGGAGGATTCCAAGGTTGTAAAGTTCCCGAAAACAAAGAGGTTCTCATTTTCAAGTGAATCTGCTCCAGCAAAACATAATCACAAATGTTATACTGCCTGTCTGTCAAGATCACACGAAATAAATGTTTATCTGCTTCAGGTAAATCTAGGATTATGGGAACTCTAAACATCATGGATGCTGATGCATTTAAGTACAGCTGTGAGGTCCTTTTGAAATTGGCTTAAATCATTAGACAATGTTACAAGCTGCGATAACTGACACAACAAAAGACATCCAGGACTACCAAAACATTATTCGTGGAATCCATGAAGCTGTGGAGAGGAGGCTACATCTGAGCAAGCTGAGACCACAGACTGCTTCAGTTTGGACTCCCATGAAACATATCATCCTCTCAATTATAAGCTTGCTCTGTATGTGGCAGAGTCGGACTGGCAGATGGGCTGGCAACCCAATGACCTCTGACATTCAACCTTCAGAGAGGCAGGGCCATGGAGTCTGTCCAGTGGTCCTCAGCATCCTCAAATGTTCTGCCAAATTGGATGCTGGATCCTTCGGCCAACTTGGACCAGACACTGTCTCAAAGGAGACGGTATGACTTCAGCTGCAAAATATTTTGTTAGTGGTAGGAGGGCTTTCATTTATTTTCATCTACTTAGTCTTTTTTGTTAATAACGTGGCTGAAAGTTGTCAAGATTTTACAAACAGCAGCATTTTGATAGCACATTTCCTGCACAAGTAATGTTGTCTTACCTAAAATAACAATATGTTTTAGAGTCAAGTAGGACCGTGATTGTTTCCCAGCCAAGTTTTGTTGTGGCAGTGCATTTAATCAGCGTAGCTTATTGTGTCAGTCATTTGACTGCTTTTGTTCACTTAATGACCAAACCCTGCAGACATAATAGAAAATTATATTTGTAAAGAGCAGGCTAATTAACACTGCCAATTAAAGAGAGAACAACAATAGGAGAGGGGAGGCTAAAGGGGTTTGTTTGAAATGCATGCTGTGGCATATCACAAGTTCCTTACAAGAGCTGAAACTTAGCATAAAAGGGATGTCAAAACTGAAAGCAAGAAAGAAAGAAGAATTTTGAAAAAGCTCCATAGGTGCTTATTAAACATAATTAATTCCTTCCTGAAAAATAACAATTCTAAAATGAGGGCTAATGTAGTCTTTGTACGGAGATGGCGCTGACCTTTAGGCAAGACTTCACAAGTACAGAAAACTGGTGCACTTAAAAGAGTTTCTTTTTTAACAAAGGGGCTGTATAGACGCACACGAGCACTACGGCTCGTAGAAAGGAGCGTGTGTGCGCCTCAGTAGGAAAGCTTTTGATTTTAAGCAGCTCTACTTTGTACTTGTTATTTTTGCAAGATGTGGATCTGATTTGTAGAGTATGGGTGTGATTTGTCCACGCATCATTAGGTTTGACAATCCGGAGAAAATAGAGTCACATGCCCAAACAAAAACGGCTTTGATTGACACTCAGACTAATTCAACACATGTAGGATTTAGTAAACAGGCTCTCCTTCTAATGTTGGAAAAGAGAGCATTACAGGGCTGCTTCGGTTGGGATGTGCAGTGGGGGACCTCTTTATCTGAACAGACTGGGGAAATCACATTCATGCCTAGTGATATTGCAGCATAATTTATTAAAAAAAAAAAAAAAAACCAACAACAAAAAGGTTGGTTGGGAGTTAGGGTTAAACCTAACTTCATCATAATTAGTAAGTAAGTAAAAAACTGACTGCTGGTTTTTGAAACAAGAGATCAAACAGATGATCTAAAACTCGGTGCCCAATACCCCTTAACACATAAAAACACTTTGTCCTGTGAAGTGAGCTTCTAATGGTTGGCTTCAGCGCCTCTTATAGAAGAGGGAAATAGGGGAAAAAAAAGATGACACCTTAATGTGACTTCACCGTATGCTGTTAAACCACTGATGGATGCACCTTTCCGCATTTTTTTAAGGAAATACATCACATGTTCTCCTGACAATGTGCTGCTGTTGATAAAGTTAGAGTTATGCCATCTGCTCATTAACACAGCCCTGCTTCGGTTGGATAGAGGTGTCCAATCAAATGTAAATCTGTGTCCAACTAAACCGCTGTTGTGCAATATCACAAGAGCATCTGTGTTGTATGTAGTTGGCATGGAAAGTTACAGGTGTAATTATCTGCCATGATGAATGATAAGTGTGGAAATACTGAGGACTGCCCATCAAAACATTACAGGGAAAGGGTGATACGCTTCGCAAACATAATGCAGTGCAAGAAAATTAGTCACAGATGACTGTAAATGTGAACACTTGAAAACTGTCACTCAAGTCTAATTACTGCAGAATGCTACCGGTCACATTTGTTGTTAACCACACATCCAGTTGTGTTTGGGGAGAGAGGGAAGGCTTCCCAGATTTACTATTGCCTTGCGCCTGGTGTAAAATCTGTTTTGCCATTAAATTACTGTCTGTATTTACTATCAAAGCGCGGCGACAAATCAGCGCCTGAAAGGGGCAGACATGGTGATCTTTGTGGCTGTCCTATTTCATATGCATTTCCCTTCTCCAGAGCACAAATTCAGGCAGGGTATTATTTAAATGAGTCACTGCAAAGTGATTTACTAAGATTTGAGCTATTTAATACGGAAAAAAAGTCTTAAATTTTGCCCCTGACAAAGCGTAGGCATTATCGTGCAGAAGATACGTCGGTGTTATGCAAGAAAGGCAGAAGAAGCGAGACTGAAAGAAGTGAGTCTACACGAACGTATAATGTTATAGGAAAATATTGAAATGTTACAAGAAAATGTTATGAGGTAAATGTTCAAACCACCTTGTTCAGAATTGACTGGAAGAAATCGAAATTCTCTAATGCCGCTTTTATTCATAGGTGGCAAAGCTTACAACCCACCCAATCCTTTTTAAAGCAGTCAAGTCTGCATCACAGCAGAGCGTTAGGGGTGTTGTGACCGCATGGTGCAGTAGCTTAAATGAAAAGTGAAAGTGCAACATACTGTTTAACACACAATCTCCACAATGGATCGGAACACTCATGTTGTTTACAGAGAAATGTTAAAATGTTCTGTGAAGGAAAAAAGGCATCTACAGAAGCTAATTGCTAGTGATTAATGACATCACTTAGAAAAAAAAAATGACAGTGATTATCTTCAATTGAGTAGCAGTGCGTGGGAGAGTTTCATATAGGACACCATCCATTGGGAGGCTCCTATGTGGGAAGATCTGCCAACTTACGGGATGTGCATCACAGGAGTGGGCAAGTCAGTCAATAATTGTCGGAGGACAGCGATTCTGTCTCAGTCTAGCTCGATTCTGTAGAGCAGTGAGCAAGAGAGCTGGACATATTTTAATATGTGCAGTTCCATATGAATCAAGACTTGCAGACCAAACTGGTTAAAGTCCTGTAGCTTTGTGAGCAGTTTGGATTTAGAACTGAAGAGACAGGTGACAGGAGGATCCAGTCGGCCTCAGAATGAAGAAGAGGCAAGATGCTCTTTAATATCCTATTTAGAAACTGAGTTAAACCTGAGTGTTTAAAGGTCTGTCTTAATGACAATATTTTCTCCCTTCTGGTGTGCTACGAAAGTGTTAAATACATGCATCTTGTGTCGGAAAGGAGTATAACTAGATAAAGTCATGCAATGTTTGCTAGACCGAAAGGTTTTGTAGTTTCTTGTCTTTAGACTTAAGCCCAAATGTAATGTGTGTGTGTGTGTGTGTACATATATATATATATATATATATATATATATATATATATATATATATATATATATATATATATATATATATATATATTTATATATTTATATATATATATATATTTATATATTTATATATATATATATATATATATATTTATATATATATATATATATATATATAGAGAGAGAGAGAGAGAGAGATAGAGAGAGAGAGAGAGAGAGAGAGAGAGAGAGCACAAGGAGTGTGCAAGCAAGCAAGGTATTGATGTGTGCAAGACCAATGAAGGAGTGTGTTAACAGAAGCGTGATACATGATATGTAATTTGTACTCCAATTGAAAAATTAAGTCTTCCTTTCTTGGGATAAATGCAAGTTTACCCTTTTCCAACTTGTCATAACTCAATTTAAAGTGAGGTCTTTGGCATACCTTCTTGTTTAACTG
Organism: Xenentodon cancila; assembly: GCA_014839995.1. NCBI lineage: Eukaryota > Metazoa > Chordata > Actinopteri > Beloniformes > Belonidae > Xenentodon > Xenentodon cancila. The sequence goes on from CM026212.1 coordinate 19,897,592, forward strand.
CTAAATTGAACCAAAGCATTACTGCAAGTGATGTTCTCTTCAACACAAGCTCTAGAAACCAAAATTGAAATCAATGTTCCACAAAATGAACAAATACCCCGATATCTAAATATTCAGGTCCAGTTCAATTATGTAATTGGTAAAATAAAGGCACCAGAGTATAAAAAGCTGTGATAAGCTGCTCCTAGTGCTCTGCATCAATGCATAATGAAACGAACCAGTTACAGCTTTGTTTCCCACTGTCTGTTGAATTCTGCACCCTCACCTACAGAACCGGACACTCCTATCAGCCCTATTGGTGTTTAGGAAACACATGTAAACTTACCTGAGATTTACTTATGGCCCTATGACCAATCGCAGAAACCTGTATTTGTTGTTCTTCTTTATTCTGCCACACACTTCTTGGTTCAGATGAGGTTTATACCTCATCTGAACAATTAAAAAGTAGAAGAGCACCTATACTCGAGCTGAAGCAATTCAAAATTCGCGATTACCAAAAACAATATGACATTTTTTTCATTTATTCTTTGTATTTTGAATGTAAAGCTGCTTTTTTTCCGGGGGATGAAAAAGCCCAGATGGAGACTTGAAAGCACTGTGTTATCCATGAATAGCATTCTTTTTATCCTCTGAGAGATGATGAAAACTAAAACCATTTCAAAAGAATCCACTGTGGAGTATTACAAAGCTAACAGTGCTTTGGATCCTGTCCAGACTGGCCTTTATCATTTTTTTTACCAAGCACATATCTACTTTTAGACTTCAACAGCATAATGGTATTTGCTTAACTAAGCAGCCAGCAATCACTCTCCTCTCTGCCAGTGTCATATCGCTGATCAAGTATGGCTCAGTTCCTCTCTGAAAGGAAGACTGCCAGACATAATGCAATCATAACGGGTGCACAGCTTGTCTAAGAGACTCCAGCTCCTATTTCACTGCTGACGATACTGGAATGAACTCTTTGTGCTCTCTCTCTCTCTCTCTCATTCCCTTTCTTTGCTAGCCCCGGAAGCCTCACACTTCGTAGAGCATAATAAGCCAATTGTAATTCCTCGCCTACAGCTTTGAATTGAAGAATGGATAGAGGGGTGGGGAAAGAAAAGAAAGGAAAAACACTGGACATTTCCTGTGGAAGTCAAAAGACTGGATTCCCAGGGATTTCCAGAATTAAAAGCTGTGGCGTACCTTTTAGTTATTATTTTTGACTGAAACAGTCCTTGCGACAAAATTTAAAAAGAAAGTAAATGAAATTCTGTCAAAGGAGGCCATAAATGCCAACACCAAACCATACGCTGATCTTAATTTCCATCTGGAAATTCGAGTTAAGTGTTGATGTATAGAAACCAAATACATGGATAAAGGACATTTGAATTAAATGAGTGAAAATGATGAACATATTCTACAGCATCTATCATCAGGACATTTTTTAAAGCTTTTATACTATAAGTGGGCTTTATACTTATGTGAATTGTTGACCTTGATAGAAGGTAAATGCATCAACTAGATGTGATATTTCAAAAATCTAACAGCTTTTAGTTTCTACAAAGAGCACTCCTCTTATCCGACACACTGTAGTGGACGTGAACCTGCGGCCGCTCTCCCGCAGATGCCTGGTGTGATGTTTGACAGATTTCTCCCTCTCCAGCAAGGCTCACAGTAAATGTCCATCTGGCAGCTTCCCATGGGTACTTATTATTCTCTGCTAGCCAGGGGTTTTCTGTTCCCGAGCAGTCAGCCAGTGCCTGCCTCAAAGAGTTGAAAGCCAGACCAGAAGTGCTTGCAGATGCTGTGCGAGTAGCTAGACTTTGCCAGTGTAAAGGCAGAGTTTTCAATTACACAATAAAACGTAATCGTCTGAAAAGTCAAGTGCGTTAATGGAAAACTAAGCATGTGACACATAAGACAAGTCGTATAAGTGCAACATCAGAGTGTATTGTTGTCTTCTTCCTTCTTTTTTTTATTTCTTTCTGTTCAATACACCTGCTCCACCTTGGAAATGAGGTGATTGATTTTCCCCTTCTGAGCAGATGCTCGGAGCCATGGGTACCGCTGAAAGGTCCTGCTGTCTTGGTCTGACATCCTGCTATGGTAGATTCAGTCATGCAGTTGACCTCTATCAGACTCTTGCAGCCTGCTGAGTGTCTCTGAAAACAGTCTGACAAAACAGTGGATGCCACACGACTTGGTATTTAGTGGCTAGAATGTTTTCACTTACCCCCTTTAACTCTGACGGTCTGCTGCCAGCTTCCTTCCTTGCTATTTTCTTAGGTGTAATCTTTCCTGTTCTTCGATTTAGACTGACGTACCCATATGAATGGGCCCTCTTTTGAGATTGGGACAATATCTATTTAAGTTTTCCATAGGATGACAGTCCATTTCAATAGGAAGAGCTAAAATGACTTCATAAGAACATGAAATCACAGGCTTTGTCATCATGTGCTGGCACGTGGATTGGGCAGGGTAGGGTTCGAAACTTAACATGTTAGGTATTCCAACACGCCCATCAGTGTGTGGAAACAAACATCATCCATTCCTGCTTGTTTAAGCCAACAGTGCTGGTGTATTCATTAAACAATCTGGACCATTTCATTCTCATTTGAACAAAATTTAAAGCACAGAGCAAACAATTAGCCTGCCAGAAAAGGCTGCCATTGTGCACTCATGTAGGGAAGTAGGACGGGTGAGATTGTTGAGCGCTGCAAACGCTAGTGTGGAAACAGCAGCATCACGGTGCCGCTTCAGATCCGCCCTCTCCCCACATGCAACTTTGTGCTATATTTATGCATTCACACCACTCTCACAGACAAGACAATTCAAACATGACTCCCACTCTAGAGAGTAGTGCCTTACCTAGTGTGGAAAAGTTGGCGGCATCTGTAAGTAGACCATAGAGGAAAAGAGGGGCGCAGAGGGATGGGTGGAGAGGATGGGAAATAAGAGAGAAATAGAGAGAGAGAAAAAAAAAAGAGAAATGTCAGCAAATTACAATGTTCAGTGAGCTAAACTTCAATGCAGGCTGAGGTTGTCACCAGCTCACTTGAAAAATGATGTTCTCCCAGCGTTGTGCCGACTTGGGGTTAAGAATAGTCACTGTCAAGAGGGGGCATCATTTATTAAGCATGGGACATGAAGCTCTGAGATAGTCTCCCCTGGGGACACAATGTTTGTGCAATTTGCATTAATATTTGTCAGTGTTTCAAGATTTGGAGGGTGGAAATGTAAAGGGTGTAAGGAGAAACCCAGTCTCGCTGTTTTCTTCTTTTTTTTTTTTTCCATCAGTGTTACTTAACCACACAGTGCAAACAAATGTACTCGCACAAATGTACACCAAAGTGTTGCCTCACCTACAAGTCTCTGAGATCATTTATCTCACCCTGTTTGCTTGGCTCTTTGCAACATTTCCCCAAGCTTGTTAGTGTCACTACAGACATCCCATGTAAAGTACCAAAAGGAATGATATAATGGTGGCCCCGCCCTCCCCAAAGGGACTTGAAGTTCCCCCCCAGTAAACAATGAACCACAAGGGCAGGAAAAGAAAACTTTAGTAACATCTTCAGTGAATCAGTGAAAGAGAAAGGGATATTGTGACTTTGTGACCCCTTTACCTCTTTTCTGTACCATCTCTTTTGCACCGAGAAGAATACATAGTGGATTTCCTTTACAGCACTTTCTTTTTTCTGATGCAGAAGTGGTCCCTCTGCGAATTTCATCTTCTGTTGTGCAGTTTTGCTTGCTTGTAAAATGTGCAATAAAACGAGAAAATGGGGTGAACTAACAACAATTGGGCCTAGTGGAAAGGGAAATGGCAGACTGAGGATGGCGTTGCTTACAGTGCAGTCTGGGTGTGTTGCTAAGCAGAATTTGGAGGTAATATAATTTATCGTGGGTGATGTCTATCTCCCTGCATTCATTTACATTTTCAATGTGAGTTCAACAAACCTTCAGGTGGATTAAGAATGAAAAAATGGGATTACAATATCTGTTTTGCATGTGAGAACACATCTAGGGGGAAGAACAGGGTTCAGTCTCTGGGACACTCATTATCATTCTGTCTGAATTAGACTCACACTCACTGCTGCTGTTGTTGCTAAACAGAGAGCTCAGCTGAGGTCCTTGAAGCTTCATGCAGGGAAAATTGGACCCAGGGGAGGAGGTAGTAAGGACTGATGTCAGACTTCAAGAGCTACTAGAAGCACCTGGGGCTTCAGCAACATTAGCATTAGTTTTGCTTGGTAGAGAGACAGCTAGAGACCAAGACACTTGAATGAATACTACAGAACAAGGGAAACCTAAATCGTACAACCAGAACATACACAAAATTATAGGTCATATAAAATACCAGGAACGGCAAATGAATCATATCCAACAATGCATTTGACTTTTTCAAGAAAGAGTGCCCACATTTTACCACAAGCTACTATGTATGCCAAGAGAAAGATCTACAGCCCATATTCCATATTTCTCTTCATCTAATCACATTTTGTTGTTTTAATAGAGCTTATTTTTCCTTTTTTTTTTCCACCGTAGAGAGGCTTATTGATTTTTCTGAGTCCTGTGGAGAAAATTTGGATGCCTGGCCAATCAAAACCACTGGGGGGAGGTAGGGCGGTCTAAGTGGATTAAAGCAGTAGGGATGGTGGAGGAACAGTCTAGAAGGAGAAACTAGTGGCTTCAATCAGTCTCCTGTGTGAAGCAAAGAAAAAAAACAAAAAAAAAAAAAACTATGGAAGAATCAGGGATTTTTTTCCCCCTTCTTACCCTCTTGTTTTAAGCAGATAAGCCGCTTCCAGGGTGTTAGTTATGCTGTGTAGAACCCGCAACATGATAAGGAAACTTTTTGACAAGTCTAAGAAAGGAAAGGAGCTGAAAAGTCTGCTCCTCGTGTTGTCTTTTTCTGTATTGACAAGAGGGATTTGGGGGATGTTTGGAGAGGCCGGCGTAGGCAGGAATTACAAAAAGCCCATGTGGTTTGACATAGTGTGCAAATTGCTGCTTGAGACGTGGGTTTTAGTGTAGGCCTCCTGTGCTCATTTTTGTAAAATCTTACCTCTACAAGCATTTGCAAAAATGCAGAAATGGCTTTGCAACAATGACTAATGGCAGCCTCATCATGACTCATTTTAAGTCTTCTTTGGGATTCAAGAGCAGTTCTCCAGACTTGCTATTGAATCCCAATCTCTTGGAAAACTAGAGTTGACCCATCCAATTAACTGACAATAAGGTTGCTGTCCACAGCCCTTGAGGAGGCATCATAACTGAAACCACTGTTTTATCGGACCCACTCAAAATAAAGAGGTTGAGTAATTTGGTGTCAATCTTAAAAAAAAAAAAAAAAAAAAAAAAAAGAGCTCTTCTAACCTTTTCTCTGAAGGTTCTGCTTTTTTTTTTTTGTAACTTTTAAAATAGGACAGCAGTTAGGCATTTCTATAAACGTTTGGGGTTGTAACCGAAGCATTTTCCAATGTCATGCCACATGATGACATTATTTAGGTCAAAAAAGCCAGACAAAGAAGTACAGAGGGTTGCTTGCTTGATCAAAGACATTTGATTAATGAATGACAAATCTGACACCAAATGGCAAATAAGGTCAGCAGAGTCCTTGGAAATCTTTTCACCAATGTTAGATGTTTGGCTTGAGTACACTTTGTGGAGGACACGACAACATATGGCTTCTCATTTGCTTTTATCAGTACAAAGATTTTCCTTATTTTAGAAATGCAGCTGATGTTTCTTTGCAAGTTAAAGGGCTGGAGCTCATTTTAGCCATTTTGGAGCTCCAAAGCATTGTTCTCTGAAAAGATGTGCTAAGCATTCCCTTTATCTTCCTATGATAATCTTACAGTGGAGCATCACTGAGCCTTCGGTCACTTGTGGTTTGTGAGTCTATGAGTGGAGAGATTGGGATTTGGCCAACAGATAGTAAGTCTTGCAACTCAGCATCCGTTTTGGAAACAAGTCTGTTTAGTTGTTTAACATGTGCAAGTCTATCTACAGTATAATGTAATTCAATGTCAACATTTACCAAGACATTTTAACAGGTTTAAGACTGATAGTAAGTGATGGTGTCATTTTGATGATTTCTTACCAAAATAAGGTGTACAGTAGATCATTTTCCGCATCTTAGTACATCAGCTGTACATGTGCCAAATTAACCACAGCTTTATTCTCATGTTTTTTCATGATTGGTGGTATATGTTTCCCTGCTGACATGGTAATTGGTCCCCAAAAGAGAGCGTCATCTAACCACAAATTCTAGTGTTATATAATTATATCTGAATATTCTGTTCAGCACACTTTAAGTGGACTGTGCCGTTCAGCAATGTTTGTCCACAGTAGATGGATTTAGAGGGTGGGTGGATATGGAGTTTGTCTAAGATCTTATGACAGCTCGGGCTGAATAGTTTGAAACTAGCTGTCAGCATTTTAAACTGTCAATGTCAGTTTTTATGCCTCCTTGGTATTTACAGTCTGCACTAAGTGCCTTTTCACCATGAAATCGTTGATGTGCAACAAATAAATAAATAGATAAATGTGGTGACAGATATTACCCTGTATCCAGAAATTTCAGAGACATCATCTACCATCTGTGGAGTTTTTGGGGCAGTTTGCTGCTCGCTAAATCTTCTAAGCCTTTGCAGTTCTTGAACAAGGACATGAGTTTCCTCGAGAGTGAATGAGAGAGAGAGATTCTTTTTGACACAGCTGGTCTCAACTCTCCTCATTCATCACATAGCAGTCGCTGCACAGCAACAGCGACAAGATTAAGGGAATTAAAGGGGCTACGGCGGTTTTTTCAGTCATTAAAAACCAACAGTGACCAGCTATTCCTGCAACCTAATAACTACTTAGACTAGCGCAAGGCCGTAAACGCTTTAAAACACATAACAGGATTGAGTCAGTCTCTGATCCTGCTGACAACCATTCCTTATTTTCAAGTATATTTCTTTCTTTCCAGAAATCATAAATCAAATTAAGTCTCAATAATTATGGTAGACTGAAAGATTGTGAGGTGATTAATGACAAATTCTCTGAAAATGTTTGTTAGGCGTCTTCTTTTCTAAACACCAGAACAGACCCCTGAAATGTTTAACGCTTCAGAGAAGGAGGACTGAACAAAACTGGTGTGTCAAGGAAATTTGAGCTGTGACAACCCATATATGTGCCTATTTAAGTTATCTTTTACCCTGGATAATAAAGATTTGCAGAGCACGGCAAGTGTACTAGTTAAATAGATTTCAATTTCAAAACGATCCAATCCATTCAACTATTCACCAGTAATCTGCCTTTGTTGAACATAGAAGCCCCTGTCAGACATCACCACAGGCAAGATAAGTGGGAACATGGTTTCACACATGAGCGAAAGCTCAAAAGGGATTGGAGGTAACACCAGAGGAACCGTGCACCAGCTACTGGTCAACAGTGACACAGCGCTGAAAGATCAGACGAACTCTGTGCACTACCTGGGCTGACTGCAAAATAGTATATACTTTCACTGCTATAAACGGTAACATTATAGCAGGAAAACAACAGGCCCTGACCACAAGGGCAACCTGGGGGTTGGGGTCTACCATGCCAGACAAAACCTCAAGTCGTGGCTGTGCAAAGATGCCCTGGAGACGGTCTAGCACGAACCAGCTGTGTGCAATACGCTGCCGTACATGAAATGGCATAATCAAGTAGGTGGGACACTGTAGAGAAACATCTGTGCCGTTTATGAGCTGGAAGTCCCAAAGTCAAGATGGAAGATCTCTCTAGGGCTTGTGTAGAATGACAGCAAAAATCGAATTCAGAATGAGGCAGTGGCGGTAGGATGCAGTAATCCCAAGGAACAGCGACATCAAAAAGAAGGAATAAAAGAAGACTGAAATGTAGAAAGTCTTGGCAAAATAAGTGGACGAGATGTGGAACGTAAAGACGACTATAGTGCCAGTGGTAATTGGAGGACTTTGGAGTAAACTGGGAGAGTGGCTCCAGCTGATTCTGGGAACAACATCAGAGATCTGTGCCCAGAAGAGCACAGTCCAAGGAAAAGCTGAGATACTGGGTGGGTCCCTCAAGCTCCAGAAAATAATCCTAATTTTAAATTATATTTTCCAGTCACTCACCTTAGGCATTGTAGCCGTCTATTCTTTATTTCTACAATGTCCCTTAAAGAGTAATTTCAGGTAATCAGTAGAGCAGTTTTTTTTTTTTTTTAAATCTTTATTTCAAAATGGTACATAACTCCAGGATGCACACACATACACATGCACACAGAATAGTAGAGCGCGAGTGGAAACATTTCACTTTTCAAAAATGGCTCGAGGACTGTGTGGACCCTAATTGGAAATCAAAAGCAATGGAGCTGGAAGGCAGCCGTGAAGGAACAACGCAACCTCAAGCACTCGTTGTCGCTCAATACAGACCGTGACCAGAGAGGCCCTTTAACTTGTTTCACCATTTAACCTTTTCACCAAAGCGGAATGAGAGCAGCTGCTTTTTTTTTTCTTTTTTTCTTTTTTTTTTTCTTTATAGTGCCCACATAATGGGACAAAATGGCTCTGGCTGGCCAAGCTCCAGCCAGCAGCAAAAAGAGGGCTCAAAGCAGGGAGAAAAGGGAAATTGGATGAAACAGACATTGTAAAGTGAGCGCACTGCTGCCCCGCTATCATTCATACTGAGAGAGCTCACACCCTGCCATCTGAGCCGAAATAAACATTACTTCTTTTTCTTCCATTGCAACAAAGATTTTAAAGAAGTCCTGACAGAAGCTACAGATGGCCTGGGCTCTTACAGACTGGAGAAGCATCAAAACTCAGCCTGTTCTTGAGAGAGCAAGAAAAAAAAATGCATTGCTCACTTTTTTTTTTTTTTTTTTACTCTCTCTTCAAGTTGAGGTGTGAACAAGTACTTCATGAGTGGCAGTTTGATGAGCGCAGTAAGAGAGAAACTCCAAACTTCATCAGGGAGTTGTCAGAGTCGGGGCTGTCCAGTTTAAAGGCTGCTCAGGCATGACAATAAGGGAACGAGTTATGCTTTTGTTTGCGCTATAGCAGATGTTCTGTGTCTGTTGCAGCTGTTTCCTATTGGAAAGATGGAAAAGCCCTCCAGGTGGGTTCATATAACTATATATTGCAATTCCAGGATCCAGGAGAATACCATACTTCACTTTTTTCCCCTTTAGGTTTTCCCCTTTAGGTAAGAATCAGATTGGACAATGCCCGGCAGCTATGAACTAATATAAGATCATTTATTGCAGGCTAGAATATTCTTGAATTAAAGACAGATTGGTTTGATTCCAGCCAATCACATAAGCTACTCACCCGTTAAGCTGACTTGAATTTTGTCTATTTTTTTTTTTAAGTCTCATAACAGCTGTATTTAAATGCAGGCATCATGTGTTTTATGATGATTCTACTGAAGGGCAAAAACAGAAATGTGGTTGCCAGATATTAAGTGTTGCTGTAGTCTTGACCTCTTTAAGACTTTCCATCAACCTTGAAAGTAGGTAAAGCTGTGCCAGAATCTCTGGGACTGAGGAATTCCACCTGGAAGACCTTGATGACTGATCAGAAGTTGGAAGATTATAGACCTCTGGGGTCTATGCTGAGTTCTGACCCTGAGTTCAGCTACATACAGGTGGGATAAAGACTCTCCTGCCTGGGGAGAATTAGAGAGAAGGACAGAACAGAAGTAGCCATAAAAGGAGGGAGAGGTGTTAACCTTGATGCTTGTAGCAGCACAGCGCTGGTTCGGCTCCCTCATATCACATTGTTGAAAACAGGCGGACATACGTGGACTGGCACAATTGAGGCCAGCTAAAAGGGCCTAGACTTGAGCCTGACTTTCCTCCAGCAACTCGCACCAGGCACACAAAGACAGAGTATGTAATGAAATTTGACAATTAATTCAGCTCATAAATCAGGATCCTAAACATTGGCCTCTCATTATGAGAAAGCTATTAACATATGTCACAAGGGCATGTCTGCTAACTGAATGTACTCCTAATTGAAATTCATCTGATCCCCGTCATTTAGGGCCTCACAGTCAGCAAACCCTTATGCTGACTGCATAAAAAAAAAAGCTCATAGGGTGCTTTTTTTCTTTTCATTTTTGACTAGAATAATTAGGCATTAGGAATAAACATGGACACGAGTTGTGAGCATGGTTGTTGCTTTTCAATTGTCCTTTTCTCCGAGCTTGTTCCCAGAGACCGCGCACCTGTGTGCGCTGGCCCGTGGAAGGCCAGGTGCAGTCATTACCACGGGACAGATGGATCAGCAGACGCACCACTCGTTTCTCTTGCTAGGCAGCGTGGTGGCTGCCATATGAAAGCTCATCATTAAAACTGACCTGTGACACTCCGGCGGGCGTCCCTCATCCTAATGGAGTCAACCGAGAATCTCCAGCAGTGTGTAGGATGTGGCATTTTCTGCCTTTGTTTGTGCATGTTATTGGTTTGAGAGGGAATGATATGAATGCCAGACTGTTTGAGCCATCTTATATGATTTTGCACCGCAATTTTGAAAGAGTGCATGTTTGGACCTTTTTTATATGCACGATCCTGTCTCATGGTGTGCATGCATGTGACTCCGGTGTCAGATGTGTTTAAGTTTGGGAGCTTCTTTTAATATAGCGGATGCACCTCTTTTGAAAATTCATTAAAATTGCCTCGACCCGTCTGCCATCCGCGCAAGCGAGAAGGAAAGAGGGAACCGAGATGGAGGCAGGTGGAGCGTTTGAGAGGACAAAAATTCTGACAAAAAGGCAGAGCATGCCGAGAAGACCACAGTCACGCTATTCAGAGCCTCTGAGCTGCTATTTGTTTACTACTAGACCTTAAATAAAGGCTGGATTAAAATTTTCATTCAGGGATGAATATTGCAAGCTGACAATCTCCACTGGATCAAATCTGAAAGGCTATTGACAAGTCTTACGTTAAGAAACAAACCCTTGGACATAATTAAAAAGGCTACTCCTTTTACCATAATCAACTTTCCAAGCAATACATCTTCAAACCTTTTGTCCATTTGCTTTTCATCCACATCTAAACAAATGTGATCCAGCCAGATTGTCGTCATGTACTACAACGGAGTGGCTCAGTGCACATGTGGAACACTTACTCCTCCGTGTCAAACACTTAGCTTGATTTGAGCTTTAATTGAAGTCGTCAGGAACAGTCCACATGACTCCTCTGTAACTACCGACAGCCACTGCAGTCTGGCACTTGATTAGCGCCGTTGCTGGCATGCTTCCAAGAACAATCCTCAGCTCCTGTTGTCTTCCTGCCAGTTACTGCTCACAATAAAGCCATATCGCTTGCAGTGTTTATGCCCTGTAATCGCTTTCTCCTACACCTGATCGCCTCTTCATAAACTCCGCGTGTCAAAATTATTCCCATTCGTCGGAAATACACAGTTATGTATTATGCATTAACGATGGTCTCCCGGAGGAAAAGGCGCGCACACTTTAAAGCCGCGAAGCACACACTCATGCCCTCATTTAGGAATCTCTGTAGGTATGCTGAAAACGCCTGTGAAAATAAGGACACGAAGACACACATTTCCCCACTTTGTGTTTTCTTTACTTCAAAATGCACACACATCAACACATGCGCTTGAGCATATGCCTCAAAGCAGCGATGTGTAATAGAGACTGCCTGTTCTTTCCCTTGTCTCTCCTTCACCGACACTAATCAACACCTCTTCTGCTATTAAAAAGTCCTCTTCATAGCTTTTGATCTGTTAACTATCTCATTTACATGACTGGCGCTTGGCAAACCAGCCTGGTGTTGAGGAGGTGTGATGAGGCAAGGTGCACCAGGCAGGAGGGGTGGATGAAAGTGAGAGGAAAGAAAAAAAAAAAAACTAGTTCAAAATAAGGGAATGGCAGCTCGAAAAGTAAGAGATCATGTGCATCATGATCCAAAAGTGTTGCTATGATAAGTCAATAAGTTGGAAATGATGATCCAGAAATGAGAAAAAAGATTTCACGAGTACACGAGGGAAACAATAAACGAAAAAAAAAAAAAAAACCCTGCAATCTTTCTTCTCCCTGCTCTCCATCAACTCTTTCTCCTCTTGGCTGACTTTGTGTAGCGCTGTGGGGCTTCCAGTGAGCCTGGGCCTCTTTGGCAAGAGCTGTGAGACTGGATGGCATTGAAACGGCTGAGATGATGCTTCCAGACGATGGTTATACTTGGGCAGGAACACAGGGAACGGGGGGCTTGACGAGAGAGAAGTGGCTGGTGAATGAGGAAAAAAAAAGATAGGGAAGTTATGGGAACCATTGTAGGTGGTTTCAATCATTCTGATGCCATCTGTTCCACTCCATCTTTTCCATTGACAGTGGATATTTTCCCTGATGAGATGAGAGGAGTCTGTGTGTGAGAGTGTGCATGACAGCAAGAGATGGTGAAGGGCAGAAGAGTACATTGCACACTACATTTATCTTTATTATCCACCTCTTATAGCCGGGTGTCTGCATCTATTGGGGAGGAAGCTAATGGTCGATGTGTTGTATTAATTATTTGACTAACTATTGCCTTTGGGATTATTTTGATATGATATTTCAATGGTTGTTTGATTTCATTTCAAAAGTTTACAAAATTCCATGAGCTCTTATTGAACTGCACCTGACATGTTTGGGCCAAAATAACAAGGATACAGTACAACAGCTCCATGTTGAACCATGTCTTTAACTCTCTGTTCACTGCAACTGGTTTTAGGGGGTGGAGTCAGACACTTTATTTCACTCCAGCCCTCTCCTACAGGTGGTGTACATCTATCAAAGTTGGTGTTGGAGCTTTGCGCCAAACACAAGTACAGCAAAGGGTGTTTGATTGGGGAACGTTTCCTCCCATCACAGTCCAAAACACCATTTATGGAAAATCTCAATGGATTCATCTCTTTTAGGACCACAAACGTGATCACCCAGTGGTTCATGCAGTAATGGTTTGGATACAGTACTGCAGTCTGAACTAGCTGGTGGCTCATCTGCTCGTCAGACATTTCCCTCCCTACGGAGACATCCAGCTGCTGTGGCTAAAAGTGCTGACAACTAATTTAAGCCCTCCTACACTCATAAGATATATTGCACCTGGTGTCATCTCTTTGGCTGGGAACTGGTCCTGTCATCCTCTGGGCATTTAACTCGTGTTTCCTCTGTGCTTAAACATGCATGAAGTTATTACAGCGCTCCCCTCCTCTGTTCAGAACCCTGTTTCTCTCATTTCATCTTTCACCTGGATCTGTTTCTGTATTTGACTTTCAATGAGCTAAGTCCAGCTTCTTTTCATTTTATTTTGTTTTTTTTACGGGATTACATTTTGTATTCCTTCCCTCCTTATCCGGCTTCACTACTTTTTTTTTCTCCGTATGTATCTCTGCATTTCCTGCAAGGATGAAATAGAGTACTGAAACCCCCTCTTTATACTGCTGTGGTTGCTTGTATAAAAATCTAGCTCTTTAAGATAAAAGGCCACTGAAAATAATACCAGCATTAAAGTTTCCTATTTCATATCGTTTCAGCTCTAAAGGGGTCAGGCAATCTACGTGATGTGGAATATTGAATATGAAGCGAGAGAAGCAACACGGTGTTTTATTTTTAGCGTGTCTGCTCTGTAAATGCGCTGGATTTACAAGCATCTCGGAGGAAAACCCACCTTTGACTATCAATGAATCTCAAAAAGTAAATTCGGAGAAATAAAGGAATAAAATTCAGGGGCTGTTAAGGGAAGGATTTAAATGATTTTAGGATAAAACAGACAAAGAAAAATTAAGGTGTCTATTAAAAGTCATATCTATTGTAGTGCATGTTGTAACAAGTGTTTAATATGAGCTGATATTGATTCTCCACAGAAGGGCAATTTAAAAAAAATAAGTCACGTAAACTAAATTTCTGCAAAACCGTTTTTATTCTCCACTGATTCAAAAGGCAAACAGCACATCAAGCAAATGTTCAGTATTCCAAAATGTTATATTTCAACCACAAATTTCGAGAGTTAGATAACATCGTTCACGTTTTTTAGGATTTATCTGTCTTTTTAAGCCACAGATCAAATGTTTGAATAATCTTATTATTATGCCATATAAAAAGTTCAAAAGAGCATACGGGATGAAACCTGTTTCAATTTAAACAGGTTCACTAACAGAGGATTTATATTCTCTTCCATTAAGACAAGATGATTAAAATGGGCACTTAGCAGCGGATGAAGAAATGGATGCTGAAACACGAAATAGAAAAAAAAACAAATGCAATTCACAAGCATGATACTTGATACTAAATTTAAAGTTTCTAGAGGCTTTTCTACTGTCAGTAGAACAATATGATGATGTGTCAGATTTGTTGCCATACTTAGACATATTGTCACGTTCATTCTTGAGTGGGAATGCTGGAATACCGTGATCATGTTGACCAAATGCATACAGCATAATACACATACAAGGTGATCTATGCTTATTTACAACCTATAAGACGATTGATGCTTCCACACTGAACTGGTAACGTACTTGATGACCACCGCAGTACAGGCCAGTTCAGCATCAGGATTTCTTTACAACAAAGCCATTTTGTAATAGATTATGCATGTATTTTTAGTATTCCATAGTACTGAGTACATTAAGTACTGATCTGATGGAAAACTAAGAACAATATCCGGTATCCACTGCTACTGCTTTTAGTATGTTTCAGTAATAGCATCAAAAGATGCAAGACCTTCCCTGAAAAAAAAGACATCTGTATGGGAGCATATGGCACCCACTCCATAGTGACTAATTCACCTCTAGAGATGCAGGCTTTTGAACCAACCCCTGACAACAAGCCAGATGTTCCCTCTCGTTCGTCCAGAGGTCCAAGCATCCAGGGGTCCTAGACAGAATGTAGAGCTTCATTGCCACTTGATGATATCATGCACTGTAGATACTGATTTATATAAAGTCTTAGTCATTTTACCCCAAGAAGCATTATTCTTAATTGATTTTTTTTTTAAATAATTTCCAGACACATTTATATTTGTATATCCATTTATGCACCTGGAATCTCCATCCATCCATCCATCCATCCATCCATTATCTATACCTGCTTTATCCGTTTCCGGTTCACGGGGGTCTGTCGGAGCCTATCCCGATGCATAGTAGGCGAAAGGCAGGGGTACATCCTGGACAGGTCGCCAGTCTATCCAGGGCCACATAGAAGACAAACAACCAATCACACTCACATTCACACCTAGGGAGAATTTAGGAGGATCAATTAACCTAGTATGCATGTTTTTGGACTGTGGGAGGAAGCCGGAGTACCACGCAAGCACGAGGAGATCATGCAAACTCCACACAGAAAGACCCACCGGGCCGGGAATTGAACCGGGAATCTTCTTGCTGTGAGGCAACAGTGCTAACCACTAAGCCACCATGCTGCCACACCTGGAATCTCCTAAAACCTATTCCAGGTTTCTAAGGAGTAAAAAAAGGCAAGGGTGCACCCTGGACAGGTCACCAGTCCATCACCACATACCGACAACCAATCACACACACTCCTATTGGCAATTTAGAATCACATTTTTTGGAATTTTGGAGGAAGCTGGAGTACCCAAAGAAAACTCATGCATGCACAGGGAGAACATGCAAACTCCTGACTGAAAGGCCACTGATTTGACACAGAAATATTGTGCATGTCATTTAAATATCATGTCAAGACCAGCATCGGATGTGGCCTCCACTTCCACTCTCAAAAAGAATCAGCCTTGAAAATGTCAGCAGTTACAAAACTCCAACCTTCCAACATGCTGCACTTTCAGCAATCAGGAAGGCAAACAATAAGGCTGCTAAAAGCTCACGAGTCGTCTTCTGGGACCCAATCCCACCTAATAGTCTAATTAAAGCTATTGATTGCTTATATAAGCACACATAAGCAGTGGACATGCCTACTAAGAATAACCCAGAGGAGTAAGTAATTATCACAAATTCTGAGGTATGGTTAACTCAGTCACAGCTTCTCTCACCTCATTAGCTGGGCAATGGGACGGTTTTGTTTATCGATGCTCTTTAATCATGTGACCTTTCTGTGTGGCTCCTGTTGTGCGGTATGCACTGTAATGCTCCGGCAACTGTCTCCTGAGCATTTCTGTTAAATTAGTGATCAAATCTCTGTCAAACACCCCCGCTCCCCACCCCACCGCGACAGCCGCACCGCTTCAAATGTCTTGAATGTACATGTTTGGATGCTCTTTGTGAAAGCTGTCTGGATTTGATGCCTCTCCAGCGACATCCTTCCTCAAGATCACAGGAGGTCAGACATTTTAGTTGTACGAGCTCTGTTAGGGATGATTTTATTGCTTGATGTTTGTGGGTTATGACTCACAAATTTACAGAGGGAGGAACTTTATTAAACTATTACTGGCTGTTCTGAGAAAGCAAATAGGGATTTTTTTTTTCTTGTTCTTTTCAACGAATTCCTGTATGTGATATAAATAGACCTGTCTTGGGGCAGCGCATTGTGTAGCTGAAGAATTACGTCAAATGCCTGTAAGGGCCCACGTGGCACAGTGGCAACGGATCTTAATCAGCAACTTATATCAGTGGACAGCAGAGGAGATTTATTTGGACTCCGCAGCAGAAGCATCTCCCCAGCCTCCATTCAGCACCAGTGATAAGAAAACACAGGTTAAAACTCTGATAAAGCATTAATGCAAGCGAGAAGATAAATTATGAAATGAAATTTTCCTATAAAGGCCAACAGGACCTGCTGGCACAAAGTGCGATAATGGTACTGCCACGAAAAATTATTCCAAGACACAAAACATTTTCAAAATACATTCTGACCCCATTCAAACTTGGCTTTACGATGCTTCTAACTATCCGCTCTCAACTGGCCAACGCTAATGCAAAGTCTGAATGCATTCCAGGATTCAGATCTGGTCACTCAGAAAGGATTTGAGGGTGGTCTGAGGCATCTGTGGTTCACATTCTCTCTTTGGTCGAAACACGGAAATTTCCTGGGACACTTTTTTTATTTGTGTATTGATTTCTTGTTGTACCGATCTTGTACTGTATAAACCCTGGTTTGTATTGTAAATATCCTTAATGTCTAGTTATTTCTGCTTAAAAGTAATGCATGGGGTGTCTGCAATTAGAAATGGGATGCTTTTTTAATTAGATATACAGCAGGAAGGTCAGATCATTTGTAACGCCAGGCGTAAACTTGGTGGCCGCTTGTGGTTGGATGTCTTATGACGTGTGTTTAATGCCATGTCTAAGAGGGGCCCTTAATTCTAAATATACATCCTGATGAATTTTGAAGTGAGGGAATAGCCCAGAGCTTCAGTATATTCAAGACAGTAGAATTTATATTTAGTTGGGCTATGATGGATAAAGGAAAAGAAAAACTCTAAACTCTCACCATTCAAGCAATGATTCACAAAATACCACCTTTTTTAAAAAAAAAACAGTTTGTTTACAATTAACAGCAATAAAAGAGCAACCCAAACTGTTCAAGCCACACAAAAGATGCCTCTTCGAGCAAGCAGGCTGCAGCGTTTTCAATTGAAAGTTCAAGCTAATTATCCAAAATGTTCTTGGCAGCTAGAGAGCATTTCTTGTTTCACCCAGTGCATCATTTGATGGGTTCAGTTTCTGTCATCCGCACTGCAAAGAGGTATAAAACAGAAGTTTGACTGACTGCAGGACCACAGTAGACGTACATGGTGTCTCACGATTTGCGTGCACCATGTGTGTGAAAAGGCAGCCGGGAGGTTTGCGTATCCTAGCAGAGTAAGGGCCTGTATTATGGCTGAGCTGGGTGCTAAGCTGCATCCAGGTGTTCGCCTCCTTCCAGGTGGCCATGTAATACTCTCGCCGACCCAGATCGCGGTAATCATGGAGCTGGCAGAGATGGCTTGCTGCCGACACCAGTGTAGCGCCCCGAGGATTATGCCAAGTTGGCAGCGACATGCCTGAAAAGCAGGTGGGTAAACAAGCAGAGAGTATCTAACGTTCCTGGAGTGGAAAGATGGTGAAGAACCTCTAATTTTCATTTTAGATTCATGAAAATGTCACAGTCTGGTACAAAGCCTGTTTCAGTCAGTGACTTGTCTGTGCTGTTGTGATTAGAACCATGTATCTAATAGGTTGTGGATCATGTTATTTAGTGTAAATCGGTTGCATGCGCTAAGTTTTCATGGATCGTTCACTTCTTTTTATGTATGTTGTTGCTGCATTGTTGAGCTACAACTCGGCCACCTACTGCCATCTGTCCTGTCAAAGCCATATGAAGCTCACACTATGTCCTCAGTCACATATATGACTGTTGTAATGCTTACAGAGCCAGAATAATATGCAAAGCATATCTAGCCTGTAGTGTCTGGGCACTGTATGCTCTACAGGCTAAGTAGCTTGGCTGGCAGACAGCCACAGACAAGTGCTGTGTTTCTGCTTGCCATCCTCTCATTTGATTGCATGGTAATTACCATCTCAATGCCGTAAGAAAAAGCAGCTTTTAGTAGGAGGATTGCGAGAAGAAAAGAGAAAAATGTGAGTATGCGCAGCTTAGCAGTCTAATGAACATGTCAGATGTATTTAAACAAATGGATTACCACATCTGTACACACTAGGCCGGATCATGCTTGCTCCAAAACACTTATCAGTCTGCAAGCATCAGTGTAATGAGGAAATTCTTAAAATGTGGAAATCCTAAAAGCGACTAGGGGAAACATATTAGTGTATTTATATTTAACTAGAACTCTGTCAGCGCAAACAGCTCTTTTTTTTGGTTACAAAGGTACACTATTTGTCTTGAATGTCACTTTATATATTACGGGTGGACATGACAAAATCATAACTGACAACACCAATGCATCCGTAACAGACTGCAGAGTTCCATTTGCTAAATTACTGACATTGCCCACCTGGAAACTTTTATGTTTTACTTTTTATTTTTATCTCCAAAAGTGTCGTTCCCAGATTAAATTTCTTGAAGCTTTTTGTCCTGACCCTACCTTGACACTCATCTAAGCTTTCCATGTCAATACATTGAGTAAATGAATAATAGATGCTCTTCTGTTACGTCCTTGTGTCAAATGTTCTTTCTTTTGAGATCGAAACCATCACATGCTGATGAAATTTGGAAAATGTGATACAGGGCATGATAGAAAATTGCACCTTTATTGTATTATATTGAGGTTTAGCAGTGAAGATTCTTCTCTTTCATCTCCTGGCATTAACTATATGCATTTATACATTCAGGACATTTCAACTTGCTAAGCTGCAGTATGTACTTGCCTTATATCAGCGGCACACTTGACACTTGCTCATCAACCCCACTTAGGCTGTAGGCATGTCTCTCAAGTTTTGTTTGTAGCCTCAAGCTATGATTATTTCCACTTGGCTGTC
The DNA here is from genome assembly GCA_014839995.1 of Xenentodon cancila. Classification (NCBI taxonomy): domain Eukaryota; kingdom Metazoa; phylum Chordata; class Actinopteri; order Beloniformes; family Belonidae; genus Xenentodon; species Xenentodon cancila. Next base: position 19,916,953 of record CM026212.1, read on the forward strand.
ATGAAATAATCCCTACTGCCGGTAAGGACGTTGTATGAACGCTTAGCAACCAAGCATGAGGAGGGCACTCAAGAGCCACAAAGAAAATATGCTTCTTTTCCCTTATTTTAGTGGGTTCATCTTTTATTATTTGAGTCTTAAAACAAATAAACCTCCAGTCTACATTCTCACAAATTTACACAAACGCAGTGAATGTTATATACATGCGCCCCCTCTCTTGTTTTAGATGAACTTGCAACTAAAAGAGGCAGAACAATCAACAGTACTGAATCAAATGCATAACCGGAAATGAACTTAAACCCTTCTACTTCAATTTGTTTGGGTTTAAACACTTTGTCATTATGAAATTAATCATCGCATCCTCTGACAGGCAAGTCATACACTGACATCGACAAGCCACTGTACCGCTCATACTGCTCGGAGTGATTCGAGTGGATATCACTCACTTGGGTTATGACACGGTAGAGCAACCTGATTAACCACACCATCATGGACTATTGGAGTGCTATTGTGCCACTTCCATGCACAAGGGAAGGTACTCTTTACCCAGAGGCAATAGCCCAATTAAACTGACTAATTGGAGCCTGGTTGTTACCTGTTGTGGAGGCAAGACCCATTATTTTTGCAATCATTACCAAGCAAAACATCAACATCTTATTTGAGAGAGAGAGAGAGAGAGAGAGAGAGAGAGAGAGAGAGAGAGAGAGAGAGAGAGAGAGAGAGAGAGAGAGAGAGAGAACAGAAACAGAAAGACAACAGAAATGGATTGAAGAGTGAGGGAACAAGGTTAAAAGAATGATGAATACCATCTCTCAGTCAAAACTGATTCGTTTAGGCCAGAGCTTTGTGTTTCAGCATCCATTCCTTTGTCCGCTGCTAAGTGTCCTGTTTGTGCACTTCTTTTCTTTTTCTAATTGGATGAATATGTGCCAACATTCACACCTGTCCCAGCTTTACACTACCTTCGTCTCTCTTTCTCTCTCCAACTAACATGTGCAGTCAACGGAAAAGCTGTCAAAGCCTCCTGAAGTATCTAATCTGTGTCCAGGTGCATGAACATTAAGAAATGCCACGAATCAAGATGACTACTTCCTCAGCCTTATTTTTTATTCCTCACCCCTTTCCTCACTCTCACACTTCTGTTCCTCACACCCTTGTACAAATGTTTCTCTTGTCTAAGGACCCGTTCCATATGTTTGCAATCACTCTGGCTCCCTTGCCTGCACAGATCATTTAGCAGGCTCCCTCATACATTTCAATTAGGTCCACCTTGCACAGCCACAGACATGGGAAGGGAACATTGATTTCTTGATATCCTGTGCATGGGTTGGACCAAATGAACACTTGTACAGGAGAATATGATGGATCCATACCAATTCTTGTGTCCGTTACTTCTGGGTTCCAGACTGGTTTCTGTTTAGATGGAACAAACGTAGTGCGCCAACATTTTACAACTAGGTGCACCATTAAACCTTTGAAATATAACACCCATTTTTATGACTATATGAAACATCATGAGGCAGCAAGATGTGTTGGATGTATCCAATGTGTTTAATGTAACATCTTAATGTGGACAAACTTTGCTGTCTCCGAAATCTTAAATATCCAACACTAGTGAACCACATCGACTGTATTCTGAACAAATCATAGCAATCTTTCCTCATGTCATTTTTAAATAATCATTCTGTGCATTGTTATATCTTATTTCCCCACATAGTTTGTTGATAAAAGGAGTTTAAAAAGAGTTGTGGTCAGATCCTGTAAGCTGTGACTCTCCATTGATGACAAGTCACTTAGTGTGAACAGCCAAACGACTTTAAGATTCAATTAAAAAACAGCACGTTGTGCACTCTGAACAGCCCAACAATATCCTGCCTCTGAAACTCTGAAAACCAGGCTACGTAAAAAAGAAACAGAATCTAAATGTTAACTTAATCTAACCACGTTGTGAAAGAAGAGTTTAGATGTAGTTTTAGATGGATTTTATTTGCATGTTTAAAAAAAGGTGTTAAAGGTACTTTCTGACTCGTTTATCACATGACTTCATGACAAATGTATTTCAGTGTAAGCCACATACTTCACTGTCATACTTCTTCTAAAAATGACCTTAAAAATAACAGTTTTTAGCCTTGAAAGAAAGGAAAACTATGTTTGGCAAATTCTCAAATGCAACCATAATGTGTCACAATTTACCAACCATCCACTGCATCTTAAAATTTACTTATTACATTATTGTCAGGTTGACTTGTCTGACTTGTGGTTTCTGAGAGGCAGCAGCTACTGCCCATTAGCTGTCACTCGGTCTCTGCCACCTCATCCTTGACACTCTGCCTTGACATTCTGAGAGAGCGATTGCTTAAAGTTCAGGAGACAGAGACATTTCATCAAAGAGCTGATGACACTTGGGAATCGTGGGACAGAGTTGTGCACTGCTCATGTTTACTTGGTATTTAAAGGAGATATATTACAGAAAAATCACTTTTTTTTTGTTTTTTTGGCTTGAGCAATAAAGTTTGGTAAATGGGATACCCAGAAGACCATAAAAAAAAGAAAACAAGAAAAAAAAAGCATATTTATTAAACCATTCAGTCTGTGTTGAGTATGCTGCTACAGTCAGATCACGGTCCTGTTTATACATCACAAAAGGATTTCTAATTGTATCCAATAATGGTCAATGATCGGATTTTCTTATTTGGACAGCCACGGCCTGGCAACATTTATTGAGAGCTGCAAATGTATGACATTTCACCGTTAATATGCTGCAGGGATGATGCTGGAGAAAAGGCAGTCCATTCTTTCAAGAGGTTGTCTTAGATTTTATGCTTGATTGTGAAAATGGGGAAAGCACTGCGCAACAGGTCATTGCAAAGTCTACCAAATGTGGTCTTCAACTGTTTTAAAAACTGTTCATGTCATGTGATGCATATATTTTTATACGCATAATTAACTCTTTATGCCCTGTTGGTGGCGGCACTGAAGTCCTCACAAAAGATATCACCCTATAAACACAGACTTTTGTAATTATAGGGAAAAAGGTGATCAGTCAGAACTTAAAGAGTGACCAGAGCAGAATCATTTTCTTTGGTCCTCACCAAACAATTGAAAGGATCTCACTAAATTACTTTTACAACATGTGCATAGATCAGTGTACTGTACATATGCGTTCATCTATGTACTGAGGAGATGGCGCTATAGTGGGGGGAACCCTGCCATAGCATCGTCTTCTTTATAGTCGTCCACAGACTGGTCTTGCTGACAGTCTGTTCAGGTCCTCTACTGACACACTTTGTTTTCTCAACGAGCACAATCTCTGTTGCTTTTCCTTAAATAACTAAAATAACACACTTGCGAACAGACATCCCAGGCATAAAATGTCTGTTGTTGACTGGGCTGTTTTCCCAGAAATCTACACAGGTGTCACATTTACGTTTGAAAAGAAAAAGAATAAATCAGCTAGTCTTTTTGACTGAAGTTCTAAATTACCAAAGATATAATACAGAGGAATTAAATTTGTGTTTTGGGACTCATCAGCATTTCAAGGTGGTGTAGGTGATCTTCAGGAGCGAGGTGAATATTGAAAGTATACCATTAAAATGCTCAGCCTCTTCCTTAACAGCCATGAAAACTCACTTCCAGAGCATCTTCCAGAACACAAAAAAGGGCACAACCATCTAACTACCCCAGGTTAATAGGATCTAGCCTAGAGTAGCAGTCTAGACAAAAAATGTAACTTAGGCCAAGAATTAACAGGGTTTTTCCCTTGTTTCGTCCAAGTAACAAAGCATGAACTACATGTAATATGTTAAAGGGTAAAAGAGCAATTACCTCTCCAGCAGGAATACAACCACTAACATTAACTTTCAATTAAAAAGCAGAAACAAGCAAACGTCAAATTGTCAGAAAGGGTGACAAATCACCCTTCCCTTCAAATAAAGTAATTGATCTTGTTTTGACACCCTCGATATGTGGCATTTTTTTATATTGATCACACAGCCCTTCTTTTTTAAAATACCTTTTTTTTTTAAGGATTCCCTAATCAACCTTTAATTCCATTACACATTCCATCCGTGGCAGGTGTTAACTAAGTGTTCAGTCAACATGATAGCATGGCACTGCCATCCCATTAGGATACAAGCCCAGCCTTGTGGTTTCTCACGATGGTTTGAGCCTGTGGGAGGGGGCAGCACATATAGAGTTTGACATTTCTAGTAATTATTGTCACAAAGATGGGAGGTCTCTCAATTAGAGTGGTGTCTTATTAAAACTAATGGCCCTCCCTCTCTGGATGGCGGCTGGCTGACAGCAGTCGGATCATGTTATTGTTTGGATGGAAGGGGATGCTACGTGAGACATGACATATATTTAAAAGAAAGAAGGGTTTAACCGGTAATTGGCCATCTGCATGCTGGAAAAATGTTGGAAAACTGTCAATTTAACTGTATCTTACAAAACTCAGTAATGCCATGTAATTTACTGTATTGACATTATTTTCTTTTACACAGCAGGAGCTACATGTAAAAAAACTCTCCATTTTCTTTCTTTCAAAAAATACTCTAATATGGAGGTGGTGTCATGCCCCCCCTGCATAATGACAGTCTTAATGGAAAATAAAACTGGCTCCCAGGGGAATGTGATGGTCAGGCTGGCCATTACAGAGTCACTCAATAGCACCTGATTGACTCACTCTCTTTCCGCGTAATAAGCCTGTTAAGCTTCTACTCAGCATCAAAGCAGTGTTCTGGGCACTCACACTATCGCTGCTCCTTGCTGTTACAGACTGCTGGATAAAGTGCTTACCCTGATTTAGTAAACCTAAGCAGTTGATGGCCTCATTTGGTGACTGGTACAGAATTCAAGAAGAGTTGCATAAGGGGATCCGCCTAATCTGAAAAATTCCAACAATAATATCAATACTCAGATTATTGGGTTGACTTTTAAATACTGTTATGTTGCCAGGTATAAGGCTGTAACTCAATAATTCACAAGAAAACCATCCATTATTAGATCTTCTACGATTTAAAAACCTATTTCGTAGAATTAAAAGTCGAAAGTGGTTATTGATTGGGGGTAGATGGCAATTGAAGTGTTAGCCAAGGCCCTGAAGTCCGACAATGCATTATTTAGGACCAACCCCTTTAGCGCTATCCCTACATTTTGCATGTTCCAGTGAGGGATAGTAGTGTCCCAAGTCTTTTTTTGAATGGGCAAGTCTAAAGTCTGATTCATACTTTTACGTACCAGCAACGCACATAGTTTGCGTAAAGGTGGTGTGTTAATGTTAGCGTTTATACTTGCCTGCTGTTGTTTGTGTGCCTTTTTTGTTACAACAACAAATAGTAGGTGGTTGTGCAAGTAATTTCCTGCCAATGCCTCTAATAAAAAAAAAACAAAAAAAAAAAAAAAACTCCCAAATATTACAAAAACCTTTTTAGCCTTTCATGAGGTGTTTTTTTTTTAGGCAATTTGATAATCCGGTTTAGCAAAAAAGGGTAATGGAAACGATTTTTGCGCATTTCCGTGTCTCTGGCAGCGATGGATGTTGCGTAGCCGGTCAGTCTAGAGTCATTAAATTCTAGTTTCTAGTTGTTTTTGGCCTCAGTAATACGATGTAGTTGTGCTATACATAAGGGCTTTGCTTCTGAATAACTTTTTGAATGATCATCGCTGCCTTCATTATCTGACTATTTTCTCAACAGTGGTAGCGGCAATCAGAATAATTTGTTAAAAACTCAAGATGTTTTTGTCCATCTTCTTCAATGTTGAGATTTTCTTTTTCGTTTTTTTGAAGGGATGTCTCACGGGACAAGATATGGAGAGTTACGAGAATTACGCTTATTTGAAAACACCGGTCAGTGGAAACACCGACCCCCTCAAGCGCTACTTTTATCGTAAAGTCAGAGTTTAGAATTACTTGTAAAAAAAGTGTAATGGAAACGTGACTACTGACATTGCAGCAATCTATCAACAACAATGATGTCAAGAAGACCAATCACACTTGTTGCCATTTGTGTTGACACGACAACATTTGAATAGAGATGCATGTCATGGTATGACGTAGCTTGTGGTGTATGGTTCATACACACAATGTAGAAATGTACAAATGTAGAAATGTACAATGTAAAAAGTGCTGTTGCAAATTAAGCTTAAGGTGATGGATTTCACATCCCTCAAATGTTTCAGGACACCACTGCAAACTGAAAACAGTTCTACATGGCTGTACAACAAAGCAAAAAAAACACATAAAAATGTATTTTCAGGATTAATTTGCATTATAGTATACTACAATGTGCAGTCAGTTGTACTCAACATAAACTCATCCACCAACATTCCGAGGCGTTTAAGAAATCTAATTCTCCTGTATTTGCTTCTTTGGAAAAGCAAATAACTGGCTTAAGAAACACGTTTGAGATTACCAGACTCTACGTCAGGATTTTGTTTGTAACTTTTCTTTGTATCACAAAGTCAGTTGCGCTCACGTATAATCTTATAGAAATAAAAGTTGTATGGGTGTTCAAATATAGCCCTACTCTTTGGCCTCAGCTTCAGGGTGTATTGGTCGGGGAAGAGCTAAAGTGTAGAAATCAACAAGGACAGTTTCTGACCATGATGTAGCACATACCATCTATAACAATAGTAGAGTACATGGGCATTTGCAACAATCCTTACTTTGTCAGGATTAAAGTGCTGACTATGTGCCAAGTAAAACACTGTGCACAGTTGTACAAGTTTTACCTCAGACAAAATATAGACTAGATCAATGGGTAGATACAAATTTGTGCTGGTTTTGCAACGCAGTGTTGCCTCTATAAATCACAGTCTGAGAAGCTTTACAAATCAAGACAGAAATCCTCTGTTGCACTTACTGCACTTGTACAAACTTGAGCTTAAAAGATTTTAGCTATTTCTCCACTGTCTCATGAGTCTACGTGACAAGTAGTTTTTCCAAACGAAAACAGCTGACTGAATGTTTTTCAAAAGTTTATCACACCATCCTCTGCAAAATCCAGACAATGCAATGTCTGAAAATTGTCAGGACATCAGCTCTTTCTGAAAAACAACCACGCTTTCATCGCACCAACAATCAGATCAACTTGATCAGGTTACACAAAATCTTCTCCAGGTTGTTCTTTTAAAAGTATTTGTATGAATTTTTCTTTTCTTGTAAACACTATATTACTTCTTTCCTGTTTTTGGTTTTAATTGTGAACCAGGAAAAATACATTTTAACACCTGTTTATTTTACATTGTATACACAAAATTATTTCCTGCTCATACAAACTAATAAACTTGCACAGAAAACTATTAAGATGCGATTCAGTGAGATGTGAAAGCTTATGTACATACAGATGAATATAAACATGCCCACATACACACAGAGAGACAACCCAGCCCACATTCTATCATTCCTTTTTCTTTCCCTCCTGTTCCTTCTACCTCAGGGAATCTGATCACCTCCTGATGTGAGCTCTGGAAACGGTAATGCAATAGACAGTCAACTTATTTCCCCAGTGAGACAGAAGTGAACTTCATATTCTTCAGCGACCAGACAGCGCAGGGAAAGGATGGCTGCAGGAGATCGAGGAGCAGAGTCCAGGACATGACTAGACACATACCCAGATAAATTGATGCATACTTGCGGATATATAACTTGTCATTCTTAATTATTTATCACTTCATAGTAGATGGCATAGTGGAATAGTTTGATATGAGTTAAGCGAGGCCAAAGACTGGGACGAGCGCTATAAAATGAAAGGCAAGCAGTTTTTTGAATCTCTCTTATACTTGCTGAGTGCTGGACCGGGCCAAAAGACTTAACCGGCTAATGAAACATAACCATATTAGGAAACCAAGCTTCACCTACAGTGGGGGATGGGAGAATGGTTTAGACAGCGGGATAAGGAGGGGGAATGATGAAGAGGTAGGGTGAAACAATCTCAATCACGTATCTTTGTAAAAAACATAGAACAGAGTTAGGGAAGCGGTACCAAAACAATCTAACAGAAATGACAGTACCCACTCATGCTCATGAAAAATGTAGTCACCAATCAAACCAACATGTGAAAACTGCCACACTAATGTGAAATAAATAAAAATGACTGTAAGAAGTAATTGAATTTTAAGCAATGAGTCCAATTTGATTTAACCAGATAGCTTTTGTGAATGTTAAACAGCAAACATTGGTTTTATTTTATGGCTTGCAGTACTTTGGGCCTTGAGAGTCCAATTATAATTCATTGATAGAACCTTGAAAGGGATGCCATTTCTCTTGTTTAAAATCATTTCACTTAATCAACTCATGCCATGATCCTTATTATACACATTACTAAGTTTAGGCTCCGACCTCATCACTCCCCGCAGATTATAACTACAGACAAATATTGGGAATGATAAGCAAGAACTTGACCCCTTGTCCTGATCCTTAGTTCCTACAAGTGGATGCTGAGGTAGAGGTGGTGGGGTTTTTGGGCAGCAGCAAGCTTGGTAAATGAAATTAGATAGTAACGCAGAGATGAGACTTTTTGGTCATTTAAATAGACCAGCGAACGAGCGTGAGATCATGGGTATATCTTGGTAATTGTACTTGGAAATTGTTTCCAAGCACGCATAAATAAGATTTGTGAGTCATACAGAGGAAGAAGGGGAGAAAAAAAGGGTGCATGCACACAGAGCACTTAATAGGCAAAGCATTTCATTGTTAGAAAAAAATGAGTCATACTAAAAAAAAAAAAAAAATGAAAGCAGTAAAGCACCACGCAATACTTAAGGACATGCATCGGTAACCAAAAGAAACTGGGGGTAAATCACTAATGAATAAATATGCTGAGGGCTGGAACTAATGATTATTACTGTAAGGAGAAGTTGGGGAAAAAGAGGATGAAATGACAACTAGTAATTTGACAAGTGGTATCAAAGAGCAGTATGCTCCCTGGGAGATGATTTATATAATCAGTGATGAGTTTTTGGCTGTGCAATCTAATTACTGTCTTGTCTTTTAACTCAAAAAACCAATGTAAACTGTTAATGCCAGTAATTTTCAACTTTTATACTTTTCTTTCCTCTGCCATTTCTAAAAACAAATTACAGTTGTGCAAATATTGGTACCCTCCCTCCCCTTTTTTCCAATATGTTTGATGTTTGTGTGTGCATTAAACCAACACAAACTCTGACAAACAACATTTGACTGTTTTTGTCTGTTCCCTTATTTATTTAACAAAAATTAAGCAAAAAAAAAAAAACAAATGTGAGAAATAGTAAATATCTTTATGACATAATTGCTTGTACATCAACCCCGATTAGCAATAACTTAAAGCACCTTTTTCTTGTATGACAACATCAGTTTATCCCGTCATTGCAGAGACATTTTGGCCCATTCTTTGTTACAATAGCTTACCACTCGTGAATAATCTTACTAATTGTATTAACACATACCTGAATACTTCAGACTGTGCTTCCTGGCAGCTGATTAATATTGTCAGTGAACATAGAGGTCTATAAACTTGCCTAAGATCAGTTCATCACAGTTCTTGTTTTTTGGCTTCATTTTTTCTTACAGCCATAAAAGTTATTTATTGTTCTTTGTCTGAGTTTGTATTTGGCACCAAAGCAAAGGCCCACTACTTTACTTTAGATAGTGCTAATTTTTGCAGGCAAGTATGATGACACAGTTTTCAAAAAGGTCAAAAAAAAAAAAAAAATTCTGTTAAATGTATGGTGTCCTTTTTTTCTCATGCTGTACCAAAACGGAGCTGGACATAAATGCTTCCGGACTCTCATCAGTGAGTGTGATGTAAGGCTTGGGAGACAAAAGGTTGTCTAGCCTGCCTCTCCTGAGGAGTGGAGCAGTCTGGTTCCTAATTGGTGCTCTGATCAGAAGGGATCTGGGCTGCGGGACCTGAAGCTCACAGGAACACCGTCATCCCAGGGATGCAGTCTGTCTGTCTTGATTAATGCCCTCTCTCGCTGACCCTTCCCATGAGCCCTGACAGGTACCCAACCACAGCAGGCAGAAGCACAAATACAAAATGCATCCACTTAAAATAGCGAGAAGACCCACACAAGCATGCGTGTTTTTATATTGGACTGCACATACATCCATGTCCAAAGATATTGTGTGGCTTTAATGAGCTGGGTTTTGAAGAACCGTGGCTGTGGTTCTAATTAAAGGGAGGCCAGCTCTGACACACACACACACACACACACACACACACACACACACACACACACACACACACACACACACACACACGCACACACACAGACATGCATACTCCACTTTACATTTATCATCTTGAAATGGCTTCTCAAATGAAATATGGATCTGACCTGGCCATGTAGATCTTAAAGTGCACATGTTGTTAAGCTTTGTGGTAAAGTGGAGAAATAAAGGTCCCGTATTGCTGTGGCAGCTCATCTATATGAGAACACAAAGCCCTGTTTAACTTTAAAAAAAAAAAAATGTTTGGAGGAGAAAACAGGGTTTCTTCTTCCTCATGGCTCAGTATATTAGAGTGATACAATTTTGTGAAATGTCAAAAGAGTTGTGATAGTTGTGAATCACTGCTTCCCATTAAGAGACAATTGTGCACATATTTGCTCATTTATGTCGCATTTACTGACAAGTTTTAAGATGAGTTATGTTGTTCTTGTTCCCTTAGCTTCATACATTTGGTGGATTCTTTTGATCATTCATATGCGAAAGATTACAGCAAAAAGCTGCAGATTTCATCAATCTCTTTGCAGGTATTGTTGTCAGGCAGATACCGCTGACTCCACACAGTAGTAACAGTCAGCAGATGTGGAAATGTTCTGCCACACCTGTCAATCAGGTCAGCAGTGACTTTTCATTCATAATTTAATGATGAAAGTCATATTTTAAGGTTTTCCTGAAACAAAACAAAAAAAAAAACACCACAGAAAACTTTACTAACATCCAAACAGACTCCAATCATCTAAAAATAACAATTGCTCCCTGTGACATTTACCTTATTACATTTATATCAAGATATGTTGCATATAGTGAATGTGACATGAAATTGTACTGTGACATTTTTGGTATTTTACACTGAAAATTACCAACAAAATCATCCAACATGGTTTCAAAATTGGAAAAAAAAATAAGAAGCATTGTTAGTTCTAATTCTACATGAAAAAGAATAGACAAACATTTTATATAATTTGTCTTTATTTTCCTTTAAATTATTTGTTAACTTTACCTTGGTGCAATACATTTTTTCTATTAATCACAGTTAGTTTATAACCATTGAATTGAGGTAACGAACAGAATAATTATTAGAAGGAAGCAGAATGAGGAAGTGCCTGTACCTTTTGGGTTTGGAGTGCAATACCTCATTGTGACACATTTTGCCTTTTTTTTTTTATCTTTTAAAGCTAACAAAATTGTACGAGGTCTTAATGATTATTCTTGGTTATAAAAAAAACCTCAGGAATACAGTTTAAAAGCATCTATTCCATGATTACCAGCTCTGTTTATAGTCAGTTTTAAGGGGTGGGGTCAGACTTTCAACTCTGCTTTAGCCCTCTCCTCATCTGGGTTTGCATCCATGTAAATTTGTGTTTTATACTTGCAAAATACAGTAAATGTAACATCATATGATACTGGACAGTTCTGTTTTACACCACAGTTCTCTATAGGTCCTATCTGCTCAGTGAATTGTCTATTTTCAAACTTGGGGGACCCCAAACAAAGTGGTTGTGTTATGTCAAAGCTTTCAGAAGAATTTAAACTAAATACATGCCCCACCCCCTCCCATTACCCACTGCTGCACAGTATATTTCCTCATGCAGCTGGTTTTTTTTTTTATCACTGGTGAGCATCATCTGTTTGTGCTAGTATTTAATCGTAAGGTTTTAAAACATGGTTTGGCCACCTGTAAGTATACGGTGGCTACTATATTAACCTGCAATAAAGGAACCCACAATGGAATGAGATTGTGCTGGGAGAGTCGTATTGGTGTTCAGTTTATTTCATGTGCTCAAAATCTCTCTTAAAGGTTTTTACTATCCCACCCAGCCTTAACCTATATAGTACCACAAAGTGCATAATGTAGACTATATCATTAGTCTACAAATCTTTATGGTAGTGTGGGCAACTGTGCATTTTGTATCTGTGTGACCATCTGTGTGTCCACGCTGAGAGTGTGAGTGCTGCAGCGTTAACTGAATTTATCTTCATATAATCCAGGATCATACTGCTGTGATCATACGGGCTGCTTCAGTCTTTGGAGGCACTACTCAACTGTTCAAATATAGGAGATGTTTGCAAAGTCAAGAAGGTCGACAAAGTCAGCTGTATTGTTAGAGTGGCTCTCATCAAATGATACCTTATTTACGTTTGATATATTTTGTGATTGATTAAAACCACATGGCTCAGCTGATCAGACCTAAAATCTGTTGGTTTTAGGTCTGCACTCTGACTATTCCACGAAGCACGAAAGTCTTTCAAAAAAGACGCCAAAGCGAACAAAAGAGCCAGAAAGAAGAGGCATCTTCTTTTTTCTTAAGGCTGACTTAGGTACCTTCCATCAGGGTAAAGACAAAAAGCTAACAGCGTACACAAGCCCCTACACATCCTTCCTTCTTTCCCCTTACTGCTGATTATTCAGATGATGGATTACATTATGATATCTAACGGGGAAAGCACCATTTCCTAACTCCCGACCCCAAGTGGGAACAGCAATATTCCCTAGCTCTGCCCACATTTACCCAATCTGCCTGTTTAAGTTCTCATTCTCAAGAATAAAATCATGAGCAGAGACTTACAGGCTCGAACAGCATCAGTCAAGACTTTAAACTGCCAGATTGGACAGAACACAATTAAAAATTAAAACACTTGTGAAAAATATACTTCACTGGGTTGGCAGTTACATTGGTGCATGAAATATTCTGTGTATTTAATGTATGTGCTTTATACCAGCATCAACGATTTGACACAGGTAGGAGGTAACCTTTAAAAAAAGGCACAAAAAAACAAACTCTAAGGGTTTTTTTTTTTATCTGCACGACTCTATAGAGTGAAAGTTAAAGCAAACAAGTCGACTTAAATGTGCTCCACAGTCTTGTTGTTAAAGAAAAGTGAAATTGCCAGGTGCTTTTGTTGGCACTCCACCTGCCGTATCGCTCCTCACTTGCATCTAGTTATCCGAAAATTACTGGAAAAGTGCTGAAAACTTAAGAAGGGTTGAAAGAAAAAAATGTCTTTGAAAAAGTAACAAAGGAGGTGTAAATGGATCCAAGAACTTTATTTTTTTTTTCTCCCTATGTCTTGTTACCATGGTGACCAAGAAAGGGTGAAAGGGTTAAAACAGAAAAAAAAAAAAAAATCAACATACAAAGACTTCATTTTAAACTTTGTTGTTGGAAACGCCTGCATAGTTGGTCTGGGATTTTCTGTTTTCTCTTTTCTTTTTTCTTTTTTCATCATGCATGTCAAAATGACATGTATGATGACTTAATGCACAGACTTTGTCACTTCAGACGCAGAACAGAGCGTATAATGCATCGTGCTTCACTGCACAGATGTTAATTCACACTGTTAGTAGCTCTAAGGAAAAAAAAATCCTCTTGGATGAATGTAGTAAAAGCTACGCTGTTTTCTCACAGGCTATTCCACTGAAGATATAACCCAGATGTGTAAGTTCATACTGAGAGTCAAACTACCTCTTTGTTCCTCATCATATCTGGTATTCTATAACTAATGTATTCGTTACTACTGTATATGTCTACTTTCATTCAACTCTCTCCCTCACTCTGCATCTCTCCTCTCTAATCCCTCCCTCTCCTCCCCGATGAGGTGATCTGGCCCTGGCCTCGCTATTTCATTCCCCTCTAATCTCCTTTCCTCCCCCTGTCACCTGGTTTGCACACTTCATGAACTGGAACGTCTCAATGGCTGGTATTCCCCTTCCCACTCCCCTATGCTCCATCCCCAAGGCACACTGCCACCTTGAACAGATCATCAACCCGATGACTGTGGAGACGGAAAGCATATGGATGTGTGCACAGGCCGACAAACTCAAAATAAAAATGTTACTTGCCTGCCAGGCTCACTCACATTTTCTCACCCTTAAAGCCCCACAAAGAAAAAGCTGTCTAAGTTGCCACAAGGTCTCTCGTGCTCACACATGTGTATACATCCTGTCAAGGGGACTGGATGTATGTTTGAGGTACGCTTGACGATGATGATGAGAATAGCTAGGGACGTCTACCTATGTGTTCAGGAAACTAACCTGCCACTGCCTGTAAAGGAAATATCTTTGAATGAAGACAGATATTTATTCCTGTGCGGAAGTGCACAGAAATGGGTACCGAAGAAAATCATATCAGTGTCAGATTTTCACTGAGAATTCCTTCTCCTGACGCATAAGGAACTGAGCCACGTAAAAGGTTCCCATATTGTGCACCATAGTTTTAATAAATTTAACTCGCCTCAGAATTTTCTTCAGGTTGGCCAGTGACCTCTGGTGTGAAATCACCAGCAAGCTTTCACCAAGGACAACAGTCCCCGATGGGCTTACTGCAGGATGCCTGCTTGTGTTTTTGTCACAGTGGGGAGGTCTGAGTCATTGTTCACTCGGTCTAAGCCTGTTTTGGCCTGGGAGAGTCTGGGTGATAGGATGTACCGTATTACGGTGCCTGCCTCATGATCCAAGGGCTGCCCTAATTTGTAATTACCTTCTGCAGTGTTCTGGAAGACTGCAGTTTGTGCTCGTCTAGAATGTGGATTAACCATTGTACTGAGATGGCAGAGCCACGTACTTGCGTGTTCACATGCACACGCTGGCACGCCCACACTCTTTTAGCTCGACACTGATGAGTTTCCACAGTCTAGCACTTGATTGACTAAGGTAGCCATGTTCCTAATTCGATTTTCCTGGCATGGTTTTGTTAAATTTTTAATCAAACCTCTGCATGCTTCCCGCATTTCCTGCACTGGATTATATTCGATTGTTTGAATTGAATTTTGGAACTAAGAATATGTGAGGAGTAAACTTGGAGACAGACAAGGTTACAGTCTTGGCCGAATCTCTTTAAAACAACCAATTCACTTTCCAGTCTAGTCGATACTGCTTTTCTCTTTTGTTTCATTAAAAAAAAACTAGTTGCGTAACGTTGTAGAGAATGAATTAAATCAAAATATTCCACACATAGTTTATTTAATCCGCATGGTTATTAAAATGTATAGTGCTACAAAACTCAATTTTAGAGTCATAAAACATTTTCTCCTATAATGTCTGTGCAGGGAATGTGTCTAAGGATTAAATTTGGATAAAGTAGTAGCTCTGAGAAGACTAGGGAAAAGACTTGCTCTTGACTGATCTTATCTTGTAGGGGATTTTTTTGTATCTGTCAGAATAAATTACTAGAATTGGAAGGGGTTTTATTGCATTGATTTGTGATCAAATTATTTAAAGTGGCACTGAGCCCTTTTATACTATATATTCACATCAAGGATTGAAAATAACACACACATCGGATGGAGGCTTTGTTGGCCTGAACAAAAAATAGTTGGACAAGTTTAAAACTGTCTGTCATCCTCTGTGTATCCAGTACCGTGCAGGTGCATGGAAATAGATGACTGACTTCTGGAGTCTGCTTTGCTGTAAACCGGTGCAAGAAAAAAAAAAGAAAAAAAAGAGAAAAGCAAATGTTACTTTCTGACATGGTTGAAATTTTCTGGCTTTGACCCATGTAGTTGCAGCCCGACACTTTATCCATCAACAATAGATCTGCAGATTGTAAACTCAAACAGGGAAAAAGTGGTCAGAAAAAGAAGTACCATGGCATTGGGAAGCTGTTGAACTGAGAGGTAACACTCACTGACATAGAAATCCTTTATGGCACAAAATCTAACACATGTAGCCCACTCAACTTAGTCACAGGGGAAGCAAAGAAAGAAAAACCCAGACAGTAGAGGGAAAAAAGAGTGAAAAATGTAAAATAATCTCAAAGCATGATTTATACTGAGCTTATGAAAGTGCTGTTTTCAGGATGGACTTTTGTTGTTTTACTTTTGTTTGTGTGCATCAGGAAACGGTGGTGTAAGAGGTATTGAGTGCATTTACATAAAAGATTTTCTAAGTAGATAAAGTTTGCAGAAAACATATTACTTCAAAGTTTTCCACTCTTCTCCTGTGAAACAAAGTGGTTTTCACTGAACAAGCACATGACTGGAATCAGTCACAGACTAAAACAGTAGACCTGGGAGAAATGATAAATTACCATTAATTTCAGAGAAGGTACATAAGGCAGGTTTCCATTAGCGAAGGTCGAGAGCAAGATACGGGTCTGGTCCTTTTAGCTGTTTTCTTCATTACAGTAACGGACCCGGTAGGATCCACTGACTTAGCAAAGTACTACAACTAAGTACTATGTTCGCTAACGGCCAAGAGCCAGTAAATAAAAGAAGATGGCAAGAAAAAAGAAAATTGTAATTTAACAATAAAATCAAGACTAAATAAGAAGAGATGGTTGCTGTGTTTTTGTTTTTATGTTTTTATAGTGGGGTCCGTCCTGATAATGGAGGCCAAATTTGAGGTCCCATCTCAGAGAATAGTTCTGAATCTTTACATTTTATGTTCAGGTCTACAGTGCATGCACTGTCCCATATGTTGTAAAACACAGGAATGCCTGACCTGTACCAACAAAGGTGTGCTTTTACCTCATAAAATAAGTTGGACATTTATAAACAAGGACACAGTCAGCATTTTACCATGAAACCAGGATGGTCAGCCTGCAAAACTGTTTTGATTTAATCTTTCAATTTTTTCAGATGCTGAGAAACGGAATATTTAATTAGTGGGATACGAATTTTAGAGGACAACCAAATGTATTCCAATTGTATCATTATAACTAAATGTATAATTGGAGTAATGTATTCATTACTACAGAAAATGTGATCCTCCCTGTTGAGTAACTACTGTTATGGGGCAACACATACAGAAACAACAACTGACTTAATTTTAAATTGTCTGTAAAATCACACTACATTATCTTTTGGGTATAATCTTTTATTTAAAAAGCAACTACAGTTGTCTTTTTAACAATGTCTAGCCAAAAGTGCCACTTGTTCCTGTGATATAGAATAGAGTGGAGCTTAAAATAGTGTCAGAGTTGTCATGGAATATTTCATTTCTTAGACTTTACTTACAACATCTAAAGCACTAAATATTCAGTTTTACCAAACTTGGCTTAGCTGGTCTTTTAAAAAGAATGCTTCAGGACTTATATATATATATATCTGTTACCCCTGACACAGGCATTCACAATGTGACGCTGAACTGAAGATTGAAGTAAATAAAACCGATGTTGGGGGCATCCTGTTCAGACACTTATTTAAAAAATTGGATATAGAATTGGGAGTACTGGAAAGTGCATTTGCTGCGACCCCAGTTGATGATGGTGGGTCTTTGATTTATATTACTTACTATATTATATTACTGTATGCTTGTGGACTAACTTCTATTTGAGTCTCCTCCTACAAAAACATGTTGGTACAGTGTGCATCATTAGTTTGCTGCAGTCAAGGCCAACATTACCTGTCAGAAAAGAACCAAACACAGCTTTTTTTTTTTGTTGCTTTTTTCACATTTAAATTTGTTATGCATGGTATTTATTCAGGTTAATCATCTCAGTGAATAAGCCTTAATGAATACAAATGCTTGAAACCCCCAAGAATGCTTATAATACCACTCAAGGGCATAATTCAGTTGGATAGCATAACTGGCACTCTGAGAGCAGAGACACCAGGGAGTGGACTCCCTGTGGTCCACTGTGGAATGATTCTGTGACAGACCTGGCAGTGAGCTGGCCTTTAGCTGAAGGCCTTCTGCCAAGTTCCTGTCTAGGCTATGTGCCCCCTAATGACACTGCTGTCACAGCACATAGGTACATTGTGTTTTTAAAAGATTAAATCAGCCCAAGAGCAGTTATTCTTTGGGGGACTGGCACACATTTTTATAAAAATTAAGGTGTCTACAATGGTGAAAACTAAATCAAGGGTCTGAGTTAAATGAAAACAAAATCATTTTTTTCCTACATCAAGACCCTGTGCTTGACTTTAACAATAGCTCGCAATGGAAGAGTGAGACATGCAATTATACAGTGTAATCTTTTTGTGACTGCACAGCCAATGCATTAGGATTAATGCACATTAGACAATGCAGTGGCGTGCTTCTATTCAAAAAACGTGAATTGATGTCAGCTTGAGGGGTATCCAATCTGTCGGCATCCTTTTTTAACCTCACAATTATTTTAAGGTTGCCAGTGCCTCTCAAGAGCACAGGGGTGACTTTGGACACAGAAAGGGTTACGGTGAGAGGTAATTGCCAAAATCCACACTGGAATAGCATGCTCTTTCTCTGACACTGATGGGAGGGAAAAGACAAAGAGCCTTATGAATATTTAAATTGCAATTTTCATCATTTTCTTCAATTGACCCTTTTTTTTTTGGCTGGCAATGAGAGAAAAACTCTGGGACAAGGATGTCAAAACTGCATAGAAACTGGATCACAATGACAAAGAAGGAAGGTCTTTCAATATGAAAACATGGCGCTGCATCGACCCATCAAACGAGCCCTGACAAAAAACATGAAAACACTTCTCTGTCTTCTATTTTGAGTCAACATTCACTAAGCCATTTCAAACAGTACACCTGCAAATACAACATTCAAACCGATGCTACAACCAAGGATTATTTTGGTAGCCAACTAATGTGTTGATTGTTATTTTGACAAGTCGACTAGTCAGCAATTATTTCTCTCATGCCTTCCGTGTGTCTTGTCATAGTGCTTCTGTAAAATAAAAGCAGTTTACCACACCGGCAACTCATTACTAGCGGATGGTCTGTAGTTGATCCGGGCAGAAGGTGACCTTCCTGCCGTAGGTACTACCAGATCCTGGGCAACAAGACACTCTGCTTGTTTATTCCCTTCCTCCCACTTGTTTTTCTTGGTGCTTATTTTTCTTTTTTTTTTTTTAATTAGCTACATGAAAGCTATACTGCCCCCTGCACTTCCTGTTGTGCATTACAATAACAAATTTACAAACATTCAGTGGAAAGGACCTATTTGTCAATGGCATTTATTTGTTTGCATATGACATGCCAATGTGAAATATTTTGCATTTATGAATGTTAAAAATGTTGTTGTTTTAATTATGCTAACATTGCTGCAGCCCTTAACTGATAACTGGAAAAGATTGGACTAAAAAGCACTTCATATTCTTTTAAAAGCATAAAAAACCTCCCAAAGAATATTCAACCAATAAACACCAGAAGTTAATGAGATATTTTGTAACCAGATATTGAGCTGTTTTCAAATAAATGGCATGACTTATGACTTCATTTTAAAGATTTATGGTAACAAAAAACTTTGCACAAAAATAACTCTCTGAAACATCTGTGGCTATTTGACCTGATGACGTGTACTTAATTGGGTAACATAATGGCCAACATAAGGCAGATGACTCAGAGATGAACTATCGATCTTGCCAAAGCAAATCCATGTTTGTAGTCCCACAAATGTGAGAGTGAAATTTCCTGACCCTGTCATCATTAAAAGAATGAGGGCACTACTAATTTGTGCAATTATTATATTGTACTATCTCCATCAGACACTAATTATAGAGCATACATACAATGCTGGAGCATGGTTGATGAGGAAGAGGGATTAACTCAAACCTGCTGAAAGCTGCAAATGAACCGAGGTAAAGTATCCATTGAGACCAACTGAGAACAGTGCACTTGCAGAGATTTTGTAAGTCTGATGCTGATTAGCCAGAGTTCCACTACATCTGTTTCACCTAACAAGAGTCACAACCAAGATCAGTGTAGCCTGTTGTGATCACAAATACACATTCAGTGTATCGGGGCAGCCGCACTTGGTTTCTTATCTGAGGCTATGCTGCATGCTACCGCCAAGTATCGGCTGAGCCAGGTCATATTAATGTTTTACCTCTGGCTCTGCACATCTCGGCTTATTTAGATTGGAGAAAAAGGCTCATTTGCAAATGTGTTTGAATCTCTGCACGCTGCAGAGAGGACTTTGCCTCAGGCAGCATTTACTGATCATTGGCCCGAGCAGCATAGATAAGGAGGGGTTCATTCACAAAATCCAAACTTACTCCGGGGGGGAAGAGTGCTTGTACCACTGTGTTAGGAGCATATTGGTATTGCCCTGCAACCACTGTACCCCTTCTCATGCAAAATGTCTTTCCTGCCTTCCATTTCTGTATCTAACTCATGAATATAAACCAAGCGTACCAGGCTTCAAGTGGGCATCTTATAAATTAAACATTAGTTGGGGATGAAAGATATATATATATATATATATATATATATATATATATATATATATATATATATATATATATATATATATATATATATATATAATCAGTTATATAGAAATATATATGTACAGTATATGTATATGTACAGTAAAAATCCTGTCACCCTCACCTGCCAGGATAATATTGCTATTCACCTTAAGACAATCATTTGCCTTCCGCAGCTGTTTTGTAGGAGCACATTACCCATCATCCTCACACGTGCGGAAGCTTCCCTGTGCTGTTAACCCAGTGCAGCCTCATATAATAAAGAACTGCAAATGCCGCAGGTAAAACTGGAAATGTATTCTCCTCTCCACCCCCTTCTCAAAATCCTGCACCGACACATTACCAAGTTGATATCTTCCCCCAAATGTCTAATGCCAGTGTCAACATACTGTATAAATAATCACAAACCTTTTTCATCTGGTCAAATTTGCCTTCCCTGAGAGCGGATGGATGGATGGATGGATGGATGGATGGATGGATGGATGGATGGATGGATGGATGGATGGATGGATGGATGGATGGATGGATGGATGGATGGATGGATGGATGGATGGATGGATGGATGGATGGATGGATCAAAGAAAAAGTGTTGTGTTTTCTCCGCAGGCTCATGCCAGTGACTTTTATTTGTTTCTTCGCATGTTTTCTCCCAACACTGTAGTTTGTGTTAGTGCTGCGCTTGCATGTCAGCCATTGCAGAGTCGAGTTTTGCATTTTAAGCGTGCTGTTTTGATCATGCAAGTAAGCACATCATTGACGCATCTCAGCGTCTTTGATGTATTGCATACTGAAGGAACATATGCATTTTCCCCTGCAGGTTTTAACAATCTTGCAGACTTCCAACTGCTATTTCAACATGCCAATGAATCATCTACAAGAGTGTGCACCCAGGGAATAGATCTGGGCATTGATTAAGATGGCTTGCAACCACGATTGTCATTTTAAGTACTCCAGGCGAGGCTAAAGATGGACATCATAAGGCTTTTACAATCAATCATTTTTAATTAAAAGACAATGGGTAGGACTCAACTCTGAGGTGTGGCTTTCTTTGCTTAACATAAATCTCACAGCCGCCTCACAAGCATTGCAGCTTTTCTCTACTTAATGAGCTGTATCTGTATAATTCATTAAGTGATTTCAAATGACAAGTGTGAGATAATGACAAGATGCAGCTGCACTGGATATGATGCCAGTGGTCCATAATGCAGGAATCCTTATTGATCTGTAGAGAAAGGCGATCAATAGAGCTGATCCTTCTCAGTTGATCTTAAGAGAACTGGGGTGCCAGGTGAAAAACGATCCATTAGAGGCGATGCGAAGCAGCCTCAGAGGAGTGCATTAAGTCACTGTTCAAGGCTTTGCTACTGTCCAGTGGAGTTGTATGTGTTTAAGCAGTGCACGTCTCGCTCAGGATACAAAAGACAGACACATTTTACATGCAAAACCATTAATACGTACTATTTATTGTACACCCTTTTTAAATGCGATTCTCTGTTAGTGTGTGAATAATAAAGTCAAATACAAAAATCCCTAAACGATTAAAGAAAACACAGGCATGGACTCAAGCTACAATGTTTGCATGTCAGCAAAAAAAGTAAAGGTTTCCCTGGAACCAGAAACTGAAGGAGTATTCCAAAGTTTTGCTTCTTCAAACTCAAAGTAAGCTTCTGTGTAGCGAGATTTCAAACCACTGAACCAACAGACATGTTCTTTCTTCTTTGAAGCAATCTTTTTTAGAAAAAAAAAAAAGCTCATATAGACAAAAGACAAAGGCATATTTCTGATACTGTTCCCTCAGGTGAACAAATTTAGAGAGAATGTGAATGTTCTTTCCTGCACCTGCTCCATCTCCAGCGCGACACGACCTAACATGCTTCAACATGTGCACTTGTGTGCAATCAGCTTGTAAGGACGTTTCCTGGACAGAAATGTGAGATTATACAGGCAAGAACTGCATCGGTGCCGGGCAGGGATTACTGGCTCGTCCCGTTTTAAACACGTGGCCACGTTTGAGCATTTCTCAGGTTTTGTCATCCACCTCGCACCTCTGTAACATGTCTTTGCATGTGGGAAGAATACAATATAGGTGTTTGTTTTTTTTGTTTTTTTTGTTTGTTTGTTTAAAAATAGCTATACTGACAACTACAAATGACAGATTTTCATGACAGGACGTTTAATGTGGTAATGTATTCAAAGGATTTGTTAAAACCTGCAGTTTGCTATTTAAAAGCATCAATAGCACATTTATAAAAGCCAGGTTCATGTGTAAAAATCACGTTTTTATCAGAGATATTTTTCAATTGAATTTATGGGCTGCAAAAATGTTTAAAGCTTATTGTATTTACATGAATAGTGAGTGAATTTTGAGTCGTAATTTAGCAGCTATATTTTATAAGAGCAGCATTAAACACTCTGGGGCCTGAGTTGTCAGGAGAATAAAGCTAATTTAGGCCTCATAATGCTTCTGATTACCAACATTTAAGCAGACTGTATCATCTAACAGAACCAAGGCTGACACAAACAAAAGATGAATGAATTCATACACACGTCCCTGAAAGCACGCTTGAGCACTAAAAATGAATGAATGGAAAAGCACATATGTGAGACTGCAGAAATTTCTCTTAAATAATTGAGAGATTGACAAAGAGACAATACGGAGCCAGAATAAACATCACACTTGCTCTGGCATCCATTTTGACTCTCCATTACAAATCGCTACGTTGAATGTGTTGAAACACGTCCCGGTTTGTCTTTTTAACAAATGAAGAGTGTCTCACTTGCAGTTGACGGCATACAGTAACAAAAAAATGTCACTAAAACATCATCCGAGGTGAATCACCTAAGCACACATCCATGGGGAGAAACTCAGGTTTGACTCATAACTTTAGATGAAGAGACCCGTGAAAATGAACCTACTGGCGCTAGACATACACCGATGGAGAGTATTTTTTTTAATCAACCTCCTATTCCGATTGCTGTATTTTCTAAATAGTTTACCACCCCGCTTGGTTTTGTTAAACCCGGCTAATTATTGGACCACAAGCATAGATTGTCAAAGCCAGGGATTTATTTAAAAAAAAAAAAAAAGGTGAGGAGTATTGATTTGGCCTGGTATTGAGTGGGTGCTGGGAGAGAGGCTACGCTGCAATCTGATGACTACTGTCTCTGCCCTCTTTCAGTGCAGACAGTTTCCAACAAATATGTAGGAGCCGGAAATAGATTTGCAGGATTC
The DNA here is from genome assembly GCA_014839995.1 of Xenentodon cancila. Taxonomy (NCBI): domain Eukaryota; kingdom Metazoa; phylum Chordata; class Actinopteri; order Beloniformes; family Belonidae; genus Xenentodon; species Xenentodon cancila. Next base: position 19,940,537 of record CM026212.1, read on the forward strand.
GTGACTTATGCTCTAATCTGCAGTATGAGGTGCCATTAGGTGCGTAATTCTGAATTGGCATGCACACAGACAGATGGAACCAAACTCGCCTATGACATATGAACACCCTGAACACTGTACGGGTGAAAATCTGAGCGCTCCTACACATGAGATGTGCTTGTGTGCACTGTCTCATGCATGAAACCGTCCACACTTCAGACTGAAAAGATGTGAAAAAAAAAAAAAAAGCCTTGGAATGATTTCAGAGTGTGTATGACATTTAGTATGTTGATTTTGAATGGTTTCATGCATGTAAATCAGAGAAACATTTTAAATTTTATGAAAACATTTCTATTGTTTTGTCACAATCTGTAGAAAGTGAACTGAAAGTAACATGTAACATAGCACAACCTGTCACTGTATTTAAAGCTGCATCATTTTCAATTTGCATGGGTTCTGTGACATCACAAACCCAAGATCAGAGATTAATTATCCATCTTTATGGATCTTTGTCTACCCAGCTTAACATCATGTTGGATTTGCTGTATTCCCTGTAAAGAAGGGTTGGAAAAACATCAAATTGATTCCACCTCCTGAATCTGGCTGTCCTGAAGAGAGTAAAAAATAAGGTAAAAATACTTTTTAAAAAAGCATCATTTCTGCTGTATCTCTGTGTTATTTTTAACCAGCGTGTCAGAGACATTTCCCTGTGGCCTCAGTAACTTGTGTTAATTCGTAATGCCTCCCATTTAAAGGTAGGGTAAGTAATTATCTACCATATCTAACCAAGAACACTTTTTGTGATATATAGTGTGTATCATCACTATATACATCCACTAGCTGCCCATCTTGTGAATAGATTATATGGCAACAATAAATAAATAAAATTAAAACGTTATCTTCACCTGGCTGGGGGGGTAGGGTATGTGCTTGTAATTTGGCATTTTCTTGGTGAGTCCTGGATTAAAGCCGCAACAAGAGTTTGCTCTCTGTGGTTTTGTTGATGTTTTTCTTCATCTGTTTGTTCATTTTAAAATTAAACTATGCAACCATGGTATTAATTGTAATAATTCAGTGAGCCATTTGATCTACTATGTGATAAAAACGATTTTTCGCTTGTGGAGTTTAAAAAAGAAACTGCTATCGTACTATAATATGTGCCTCTCAGTGGCAGTGAGGCTCCGAGGCTGCAGAGGGACAGTCCTTGCTGAAATGCGTGCCTCCTCCTTGGTAGATGTCAGGGAGGACGGCCGTCTTTGTCTAACTGCACATGAACTTAACACATGCTGCCAAGTGTGAGAGGAACGGGAAGGAAACAACAGTTCCAGCAGAAGACATGACTGCTGGTGCTCTTATGATTGTTGATTTATGTAGCTGGACCAAGCTTTCCTTTGTTTTCTTTCCCTCCTTATATATTATTTATAGTCCGTGCACTCAGAGGCCCATTTTAGCTCTTTCCAGAAAGCTGAATAAGAAGTCAGATGTGAAATAATTGAATTTGAATGTCATGTCATGTTTTCGAGTTTTGTTTGTTTTGTTTTTGTATATGTATGATAACATAACTGTGGATGAATTAAAAACTTTTCATTTTGACACCATTTAAAATTACAACCCTACATGCAGGATATGTCTTAAAATGAATGCTTCAAATAGACTCTAGAGAAGGCTTGTTAACTGGTGTCCTGTACATACAAGGAGCTGGTCTCAGCAGCTATGGCTTCTGAATACTGATTGCTTGATGTTTTCGCACTACTTTCTGAGTTCCCCCTGCTTCCGTGATGTAGGTACATCATGAGCGAGCCCCCAAGGCTGCTGTCCTCTCTGCCACTTGAGCTCCTCTCGTTGTCGACTCAGCGTGTCGGACAGGCTTCCTGGTTTGCTACATTGCTACGTTTGACACGCCGGGTGGTAAGAGTGTATGAGTGTTATGAGGTCAGCAGTTGCCAACGGCGGGTCGCTTGAAAGACACGAATGTTCCCAGCAGCCACCTGCTGTGTGGCCCGATATGTCGCGTGTTGTCATATCAAAACCCAGGAGGAGATGAGGGAAACTACTTATCAAAGGAAAAATATGTTAATCCCTTTGGAATTACCTGTTTTTTTTTTTGTTTGTTTTTTGGTTTATTTTTTGGTGTGCATGTGTGGGGGGGGGGGGGTGATTTGCCATGAAATGGGATTTTAATAATCATCTAAGTCACAAATGTAGACTCTTTACAGAACTGCTTCAACTTTTGGAGGATGTCTGCTGTGAACGTCTCTCTTGAGGTGTTTGGGATGATTTATATGCCGCTGCTTTTAGGCCAGGACACTCTTGTAGAAGAGATTTTTAATCTCAGTGAGCCCTTTCCTAACTAAATAAAGGTAAATAAATACAAAATAGCTAACTCCAAATTGGCTGGGCCATTCCAAAAACTGGATCTTCTTTTTCTGAACCCTTTCTGTGGTGTATTTACTTTGATGTCTACGGTCATTGTTGTACTAAATGACTCACCTTCTACTAAGCTTCAGCTGGTGGCATGCCACCTCGATGTTATCCTGTATATTATTATGTATTATGATATTATCCATATCTTTGTAAACATGTGATAGATGATGGGAAGTGGCCCATACCCCAAAGCAGAAAACGAAGCTCAAATGACGATTGCAGCTCCACCACACTTCACCGTGGGTATGTTTTGGTGTTGGTGAGATGTGTCCTTTTTGCTACTATTGCTACTGAACAATTCAACTTTTGCTTCATCAGGATTGTGAATTGCCAGGTTGCTCTTTGTCAAACTTTAGGCATGCAGCAATGTTTTTTTTAGAGAGCAGTGGGTGCTCCGTCATGGAAACCCTACCTGTTAAATGACATATCCTAGACCAATGAAAGGAGATTTTTTTTTTTTTTGTTGCGCTCTGAAGGTGTCTTTAAGCCTTTAACTGTTTCAATGCTGTCTCTTGAGGGTCATCTTAGCGGGAAACCTACTTCTACCGCAATAGTGTCTCCATTTATACACAATGTGGACTAAGATTTGTACATTTATATCTCTTTCTGGTCTTATGCAACCACTTTTGATCATATGTTTTAAAATGTTTCCTTTTTGGCTTATTCCTCAACTCTAAACCACTTTTTCTGTACTTATTTAGTCAACTGGACTCCAGGTGTGCAAAAGACTGACTCCAATTACCTTTTGCTTGACTTATTGGCCCATGGGTGCACTTATTTGTTCCACCAGCACTGTGAATGTGTAATGGGTGCTTTTAGTGAAGACATGCACAAGTATAATTGTATTATTGGCTTAAGTTCATTGTGTTTGACTATTATTGTGAATTGGATAAAAATCAGATCATGTTTTATGGCCAATAAATGCCAAAATTCAGTTAATTCCAAGAGGTTTGCATACTTCCTCTTGCCATTTTGCAACAAGTAAACAAAGCAGTTGCCAGGGGCAGTGGTACTGATAGCATTTGGAAGATGTCACATTCACTATATATTGGTTTTAGTTGAAATAAGTGATGAAACATAAAGAACTGGTAGTTTGCAACTGATCTAATGCAGTTGGATTACCAGAGATTAATTTAGCAACGCCACCAGATGTGTAATTTTCATCGTTATCATACTCAGCGCCACACAAATGTTGCGAATGTTGAGCACAGCAGCATATAAGAGCCGGCTGCCTTCTGAAAAGCACCTCTGATATCTTAATGAACTATAGTAATGAACTGTGTAAAATTATGGATGCCATTATAGTTTTGTTGAACAAGCCATTTGAGCACACGATATAATAGCTCCCAATTTTATGACCAGATTTACAGGCAATAATCATCTCAGAGTCCCCTCGCCAAATCTCATTCTGTTTGACTGGTGGTGTTTCAACTGCCAATTTTTTTTTTCTTTTTCTTGTGTGAATACCCCTGTAATTAAATGCATGCTTAGAATCAGAGTGATTACAGTTCCTGACGACTAATTGCTCTGTAGTTCAGTTAACTGCGAGAACGATAATCAAATCTGCAGGCATTTGTCTACGTGTACAGAGAGAAGCTGAATGGAACTGAATCTTTGCTTTTGCAAAAGGAGGGAGAGTCTTTTACAGCACTCACAGTTGTGATTGTAGATGACTGTTTAGTTTGCATGTGTTGTTTAGTTTACTGTTTATTTGCGTTCATGTTTACCAAACCTGCAAATGCATCCCGCTGTGCATTCTAATTCAAATGCAATTTTCTGATAGATCCATTTTAGACCAAATCTTAAGATTTATAAAAGTGAAGTAGAAAGAGAAAAAAAAAAAAAAAAAAAAACAGAAATCACACTCCTGCTGTTCACACCTCTGAGCAATCATTGCTTCGAGCGAGAAACAGTCTGACTGTATCATACTATCTCGGCTTATGCGAACACTGCCTACATACAGTTTATGAATGCATGTGCACATCAACTCTATGCACTTATTCCCCATTGCATATTCAATACAGTCCACATTAAAGCTGAGGAACAATACTGGAGTGGGCACATGGATAAAAACTTGGATGAAAACAATACAAGATCCCCGTCCAAAACAATAATAAATTAGAGTTTTCAAAGAAAAGACTCACAAAGTTACTGCAATTTATTAAAGAAGGACGCCTTCGGAAATCCACACCTCCTTTTGAATTTTACAATTATATAATCACTCTCTAGTATGAGCTTTGTACAAAGCTCCACAGTTGACTAACAGTGGGCTTCACCTTGATTGTCCTTGATGTCCCAAAATTTTATCAGCTAGGACTGGCTTGGACATCATGTAAGACAACAAAAAGGACACTGAGGATGTGGCAGAGTGGAAATGACAACTAGGCTTTAAAAGAGAAAAATAAACAATATGCATGCTCAAAAGCTGGCGACAAATTTGTAAAAACAAAAATGATTGCCATGTGTGCACATGTAGTATGAGGGCCGCAATGTGCTCTTAAACAGCAGAAATTCACCTGGGTGCATGTAAGAGAAGAGAGAGCCGTAAGAAGAAAAACAAAGACACACATTTTCCATGCCATAACTAAATCGAATTTTGTATCAAGATGATTTGTTAAGCTTCAATGTTATGCATAGATGGCCCACACTGCAAGGTAAAGACTGTCTGAACATACGCACATTTTATTCAGCAAATCTGATGGAACAATCAGCTATAGGGCTTTCAAGCCTATTTCTTATAGTCATAGTAAAGGACATGTGCTGTGGGTCTAAAATGTGAATTTTAAGTCTGTAGTTGTTTTTATTTGTAACAACATATTTTTGTGCATTATGCCTGCCATGTAAAACTCAAGGTGGGGCTCTTTCTGAAAAACAACATTGAATAAATACTAACAACTTAAGTATCCAAAACACTTTTTGCTGTCAGAATGCAAGAGTCACAGAACTTCACACAATATAATATATGGAGCGTGAGCAGCAGTAGCAGTGCATCATGATTAAGCACTTGCGTGGGCAGGAGTGAATGATCTCTGCATTTGTCACCAGAAGAGTTTAGCGTCCATCATAGCTGCCGGCGGAGGTGCGTCTGCCACTGAGTAGGAACAGAACAGGCCAGATTGTGTGGCAAGGGAGGCCTTGGCACGTGACCATGTGCATCACAAGCCTCTTCTGATCCTCCAATGTGTTGTTGAGCTTCTCTATTCCCTGCATACAACGCCAAACACCTGCTTGGCTCGGCTGTTAGACCAAAAGCTCCGTTATTGCCGAGGGCCTTCCAAATCATGGCGCGCTTTGCTTTCATCAGGAAGTAGTATTGAGCAGGGGATAAAGGTGACCACTGTAAGAAGGGTTTGATTAGACAGACTTTATGTAGCATTTCATTTGCCAAAGGGCAAAAAAAAAGTTTCTTTTATCAAGTACAGTGGAACTTTGTATTAATAATGAACAAGGCATTATACATATTTAGATACCTGAGAATTAATTATGATGGCAAATAAATCATTTTGGGGGGACTGTGCTATTGAATGTTTTAACCAATAAAAGACTCTGATGAGAAGTACCAGTCAGGTGTAGAATTATCTTCCAATCTCATTTTATTCTTCAATAAGAGGACATGGGGACAATGATGTCCAAATCGAAGACATAGTTCAGAGAACAATAATGTGCTATGAGTGCCCGTAGGTGTTTTTGCAAGAAAGAGAAAGAAGCAGGACAGGAGGTATGAATGATAATACTGTGTTCATGTCGAGCCTGTTGTTTAAGTCATTAAATGACAGGACACTAGTTGAAACCAAGATGTGAGACTGTTAAGGGAAAACGTGAGAAATTGTTAAGGCAGCAGGCAGCTTTTAGAGTGGACGATCAGAGCTTAGTTAGTAAACTAACAAATCATATCAAAACAAAAGTGATGGGAATCATGTTTCAGCTCGATGGCAATGTTAAAGGAATGTACGACAAAGATGTCTAGAGCTGAAGAGGGTTGGGGAGTAGGTGGGGTGGTAACAGATAAATGAGGCCATCGCTAGCTCTGGGAGGAGGAAGGGAGGAGAGAGTAGCTAGCGAGCTCCCTCGCGATCTGCACCTGCCAAGTCCCTACCCCGAACAGCTGCTAGCTACTCCGAGAATGTGTAGCAGCTCACTCCCTAACCATATCCATCTTTTACAAAGTCAAACCCAACTGCATTGAGATCTGTCCATGGTGCTGAAAGCAGCACTTAACAGAATTGTGTTGTTTCAGCTTAATCACTTAGGCAATAGTCATAGATTAAGAAACAATTGATAATGGCCATCACATGTGGCACTTTGACAGCACAAAAATGAAACATGTTTTTTTTAAGTGTTCTTCTAAAACATTTTATGTTCATGTCATGATGGTGTTTTGAGAATTTTCCTTGGCAGGGTAGAATTAATTAAATTATAATACCGATGTCTGATTTTAGCTTCACTATGCATAGCAGTCTGCAACACTTCTCATTTCTTCCTACCCCCATATCCCCACCACCAAGTCAATGGTCACTTATAAGCTGCTGCCTGCCTTTCATATCTGCTCTGTATGAGTTGCACCTGCAGTGGTGGATTATGTAACAGGCCAGTCAGAGGACCGCTCGACATGCCCTGCATTAGCAATGATGCAAGGCTGATAAAGACATTCTGTCATCCAAGGCACATGGGTGTTTTCTTATGCATAAACTCAAAAGAGGTTCAATCAAGCTTTTGTGACCAGCCTGCCAGTAGTTTGCATGTTTAAATGAAACATCTCTGTAGAAAAAGCATTGGAAGAGTTTCTTTCAATGGTCTGAGATTAGAAATTGATAGGTGAGGAAATATATCTTCAGTAAAGGTCTGCAATGTATCTATGTATTTATTTTGTCCTGCTTTAGAATCAGACTTTAATTCTAAAGTTAAATGCAAATCAACCCCAGGGGCTTCAGAGTCGTCCCAAGCACAGAGCCAGCCTTATTTAGCAGGCTTTTTTTTCTTTGTGTTTGTTTGAGTTGCTGGCTCTAACTCTGCTGCTCCTGATGAATGCAGATAAAATTTCCTCTCCACCACAAATTTATAGAAGCCATGCAGCATTCTTCTGAAAGCACTAAAGGATCTGAATTTTCTCGATAAGTGCAGTCTGGTCTGACTCTTCCTATACCAGATATCTGCTGTAGCCCACCACCTCTAACTCTTCTCCTGATGTGGAAAAAGTCTTCAGCTTATTTCTTGTTCTTATAAAATCCAAAATTATCTCTTTTGCCTTGTTCGCATTCAGGATGAGGTGATTGCTCCCATACCTTGTCACCAATCGGAAAACCAAATAGTTTTCTGTATTCGACTTCATGTCCATCACTGACAAAGCACAACAGCAAAAGTCGTCTGAGTAATTCTGCATATAAGCGGACTGGAAATTTAAGATGTAGAGACTGAAGAAAGTTCTACTTTGGTGCTCCTGCACTACTGACCACTACCTACAAAACACAACCCTTCAGTCTCACAAACTGTTACCTTTGTTAGGTAGTGAATAATCTAAACGATTCCTGAGGCATCCATTTATGCTTTTGTTTTGTAATTTCTCACATAGCGGACGAAATGTATTAAATGCACAATAGAAAGCAAAATACTTGATCCTTGCAGCGCTCCCCTTTGACAGTGGGTTTGTAGAAACAGATGTATGATCTTCAACTCCAACGCCATTACAATAAGCAAACTGCACCGGGTCCTGAAAGGTAATAAAACGGTGATAAAATGTCTCTAAAAGCAGGAGTTTGGGATATGCCCCTGCAGAACATTACAATGCAATCCCAGTATAACTGTTCTCCTCTTGTCAACGTTCCTAGCTTGTCCATTTTAATTACCAGGGTAATAACATTCATCATGATGTTGAAGAGTAGAAAAGGTTTAAACTTCCTCTTTGGTGCTGCTCTAGGTGTTTGAAAACTGCTCAAGCTCGCAAATAAATCCCTCATTATTAAGAATTTTTAAGGAAAAAAAAGAAAAAGAAAAATATTACCAAAACAAGCTGCCACTAGCGCAGTACCATTTTCTACATAACTCCTTTGAAGTGTTACTTTAAGCAATGTTTTATTAAGTGGAATCAGTCAAACGTGTGGTGCACTCTAAGTCTTTGTTACAGGGAAGTTAAGGAACATTGTTTAGGCCTTGTTGTAAACAACTCAAAGATCTGGTTTAATAGAGACCTGTAGATATATGTCAACGTGGAAAATTGAGATTTTTTATTAGCGCACTACTAAGGGAGGGAAACTGTGAAGGGTGCTGTTATCTTAGGAAAGAAAAAATAATTTTGTTTAGAAACTGTAGCTATTCTGTGATCCTTGTGGCACACAAGAACAGAGTTTTTAAAAGAAGCCCTCATATATATTAAATGTATATATTTTCTTTCTCTGAGAGAAACCGTGGTCTTTTCCTAATCATCTAGTTTGACCTGCCTGAACCTCAGTTTATAGCATTGATTCTCAATTCAGGCCCTGCAGTCAATGAAAGTCAAAATTATGTTTGAAGAATTGCCTCCACTCGTCACGGTTTTTGGGTTTATGTCCCTGTTTTATTTTGAAAGTCTGTGACCTTGTATTCTAGTTTAGTCTTGACTTCCCTTGTTCCCATCTGCCCTGATTGTTTCCACCTGTGTCTCGTCAAGTCCTGTGTGTGTATATCTTGTCTTGTTTTTCCTCTTGGCTTTCCCTTGCTTCTTGCTGGGCTGTATTGTTTTTAACCATCATGATTTGCCACTTCATGGTTGATTTTTGTTTTGTCAAGTTCAAGCTTTTATTTTTGGTTTTGTTTGAATCCTACTCTGCAGCGTTTTTAGTTAAATACAACATGTGTTTTGTAACAACTGCCACTTCCATCTCCTGCATCTGGGTCCTACCTTTCCACTCTCCATGTTGACACCACTTGTAGCTGTTCTTTTCAAGCATGTCTTGCACATCATATTTCGCTCCAATTTTAAGACATTGCTATGTTTTTATTTTTGTTTGTTTCTGTTTTTTTTGGTCCCAAAAAACTTTACACCAGCCAACTTTTATCTTTTTCAATTGGGAGGAATTTGAGAGGGTTCACCAGCTCCAGCCATCGTACAGAACTGATTCCTTGATCAAGTGAACCTGAAAGATTCCTTCTCCTACAGTTTGACAAGCCATAAAAAATTGCTTGTGCTGCAGAAACGGTGATACAGAAAATGTTGGTGGTTTTGATTTTTTTTTTTTTTTTTTTTATTTCCAAATTGCAGTACACCTAAACTGAAACACAGAAACCACTTCTTGCATACACTGAACTACACTTAGGAAATGTATACAACTTTAGCTTTAACTTTAGCAATGACCGTCACAACAATAAAGTGTCACAAGACTTGCACTCTGGTACTAAAGTAAGTGATGTTAGTAAAAGCCAACTATTTCAGTGCAAAGCTGTAATTGTTGCATCAATTTTTGTCAATCTTAAATCCATGTGAAGAGTGCAAACATAAGGTTTAACAGTTTCAGCAATTTCTTCCCAGTGTAAGTTTCCTCCAAGTTATAAAGCTGCAACTAAAACAAGTTCTAAAAGTTGCAAAGCAAAGAAAACTGAAGTTATTAATGTATGTATCCTTTTAAGATGCTCAGCTATAAACATAATCCCTATAGTGGCACTTTTTCTCCAAAGGAAGCATCTAAAGTTTATAAATCAAAACTCAAGTTTAAAAATTTGCAGTGATTGACTTAAGTTAATTTTAGAATGTTTTAATAAAAGATATAGGATTGAAAGGAATCTTGATATGAGAAATAACTTACAAAAATACAATCAATTTGTTTAATGTTTTCATACAGCATCGCTGTAATAAAGAACAAAGGAACTTTGTGAATGATGTGTGGAAAATAGCGGTGCTTGAACACAGAAAAATGATTTTCCATCGACATTTAGACTTTAACACCATTGCAACAGTGTATAATATATTCTGTCATTTTACAGACATGGCTGAGCAGAGTCTTAGACGATGGTCCTTTATTCATGGCTGTAATATGATTGAACTCTAAACCATCAGTGCATCTGCATTTAGATCCGCCGCAAACAACCCTATATCTGGATCCTGCCATTGATTTGCATAATTGGAGATTGTGGACGGGTGCTTGTTATTCATTGACACGGCACTGCAGAGAGGCAGATGGAGAGATGTACTGAACTGACTGTTCTAGTCTCTGTCATGAGCGGGAACGGCTGCATCTTAACAAAAGGGTTTCTTTAGAAAACAGCCTAGCAACCGAATGTGAAGAGCGTAAAATATTTTTATGTATATAATAAGTTTTATTTACCCATTGAGAGCTGAAGTGTAAATTTGCATGCAGGGTGTCATGTAGAAAACATCTGGAAAAAAATGGCAAAGCGAACTGGGCTTTCATCAGACAGGTTTGAGACATTTAAAAAATGAGCTGTGTTCAGCTTGCCAGCCAGCAGACCCCTAAATAACCTGGGGTACACAGAGAACCTGACAGTGACTGACTGACACGTCCATCTCCCCTGCTATCTGACTGAAGGAGGGCAGCAAATTTATCACTCATGCATAAAGAAAAGACAAAGAAAGGAGTAAGGGAGAGACATAACATCATTTACAATTTGGTTTAATGTGTTTAACAGTAACATCCACATGTCTGATGTTAAAGACCGGTTCGTTGAAAATGACCAGAAATGCATAATAGTTCGTATATGCAATTCTACAATGTTACAAAGATCTTCTGGTCCACAGCATAAGACACTGAATTTTCACAAAAAAATATCCAAAAATAGAACAATGACTATACTGTCTGACTTATTTGTCTACAGAAGTGCTGCTTGCATCCTGTTGCATGATGACGTGGATGTTCAGTCTCATTTTAGTCCCACTTTGTCACATTTCATGGTGCCACATCTCACTACATGATCACTTTGATGCTTGACAATTGGTTACGTCCATCCATGGATAACCGACACCCTGCAGAATCCTGCAGGCTGTGATCCAAGAACAATGTAGACGTAATTGCTCTCAAGTGAACGCTAAGCAATCCAACATAATTCCAGTCTAACATTGATGTGTCTGTCTGAACAGCTGATGTGTCCAGATGCAGGAGAAATTTGCAGTGCATGCCTAGTGTAATTTTACATTTGTGGATGTGGATGGGTTGGTAAGTATATTTCAATATTTAGAAGGCTTACATTTGAACATCAAAAACCTTAAAGCAGCAGAATCCTTTTATTTTTAGAATTTTCTCAGCCATAGGTGTTAATTTTCTTCCAAAATATAATGCCTTTTAATCAATGCAATAAGACTTAATGGAAACTGTAATTATGCACATAAAGTATATACAATTCAGACATTATGAACAATTTATACTGATCTTGATCTCCTAAAAGAGCTCTGGCCAGGCAGGCTGTGTTTCCTGAAGTGCCTGGTTGTGGGATGTTAGCAGTCGATGCTTTGGACACTGTGGAGTTGTGTGGTGGGGTTACTTCCACAGATGCCATGAGGTCACAACAGATTGGTGTCGGGGGACTTTGGAGACTCAGAGTCTTTATTGTGTTATTTGAGTACTTCACAAAACATTTGCTGAAGCACTCACTGCTGACCTTCTGGGGAGGCAGCTACTGTAGGAGAATGAAGCTGTGGGGTGTGATTGATATGCAAAATATTTAATTAGGCGACAAATGGCAAGATTGCATTAATGTGAATGCCAGAACGAAGGTGTTTTAAGTTAAGATGAGCATTTTACCTTTAGGTGGTCACAATATTGTGATTGGTGCATATACATGAAAAAAAAAATGCAATCTTATTAAGCGTGTTACCCTCCAGTCAGCGTAGAAGTGCATCAGTCTGAAAACTGGGTAGATTGAGTCAGTGTCTTTAGATTTAGAAATGTTTTAGGGTACCTTTTTAAAAAATTTATCTGAAACTGGTCCCGTTGCCTGTCATGTATGCTGTAATGGATTATTATACTGTAAAAATTCAAATTATCACTTTCATTTTCACTATAAATGACACAGAGAAGCACAAATCACACAATTTTACGCCTGTGAGGGAAACGTGTGATAAGCATGCCTGCTTCCCCTTGTAATGACTGTAAATATCCCCTAAAGTGAACGGAGGTAGCGTATGCACAGAAGTAGTTAAAATGCCATTTTAGAAAGCGCTTGCAATGCTATTTACTAATGAAGGTTTACTTCTCCCAAGTGCATCGATGCCACAATCAAATACAGTGACACGGCTAAGTGAGTAGTAAACGTCAGTTTGCGGTGTTGTCTTAACACAGCCATTCTTTTGATGGCACTTGCTAAAAACTATTTACTTCTAGTGTCACTGCAAGGTGCAACAATAAGACACAACCTGACATATCAATGCAGTTTTGGTTGACTTGATAATTTCTGAAACTTGAAGGTACTTTTAAAGTGATTTATTCACCACTTTTCTTTTTCATCAACAAGCCACTCACCGCTAGTTTCCTTGGAAAATGAGTACCAGTGAGACATTAAAATCTTTGCCTGGACATAGGTAAATCACAAAAATTTCAACCCTCTTTCTCTACACAGGAACATAATATTTTACGGGGAGCCATCCTAAAATGTGTGTTTATGAACAGATCAATCAATACACCTGACCTATTACCTGCAAGGGCTTGTCATGGGTGCTATTTCAGGTTTACAACCTTTCAGCATGAGAGCTGTATTGATTGCTCGCCTTCAGGAACACTTCTGGTGTAAGGACATGAAGGAATGAGGCGGCAGAGGAAGAAAGGGCTTGTCTTCTCATATTGGAGTTCTGAGATTTTAAGAAAAATTTCCCAGCAACATAAGAGGACTAATGTGTGGCAATGTTTCCTGTGAAGTCCTGGGCTTTGCTTTTTTAATTTACAAGTGGATGTCATTTATAATGAAAATCTGCCACTTTTCTCGACCGTCAATGAGAAGCGGTGCAGTTGTGCAGGTGCAAACCGCACAATATAGTGAGTAAAAAAAAATAAGGCTTGAGGTGTCTTGTGTTCTAAAAACGAAACACTTTGATCTTTGAAGCTTGACACTTTGCGTACTTTATGACACATTCAGCACAAAAATCGTGGAGGAAAAAAGAAACCCTGCTCTGCTGCTGAAAATAAAAGATGTCATGCGTACTGTCCGTGCTCATTCTGCTTCACAGTAACCCTGAACATGGAGCTGTGCTCTTCAGAACAAATGTTGTTTTGTCTCACCATGGGATCTAAGCATTTTGATGAAATCAGACTCAGTGTGTCTGCAGCGTCACGGTCAGAGGGATGCTTACCTATCCAGAGAAACTCTGAGCAGTTGTATGCTGTCTGGCTTGGCAAACCATGTTATCTTTCACATCACTGATTCCCACAGAAAAGATGTGTTTGAAGATTCTGGGGCATACCAATAAAAAGGAAAAACAGGGGGGAAACAGCAGTACACGAGCATGTTGTTTGTACACTGTAAAAACAAAAACCTAAAATGTCTCAGCTGAATTTGATTTTTGCCAACAACAACCACTGCACCTTCAACTATACCCAAATCAAGTGCTACATCTCACTTTATTTGTTGGTCTAAATGAATATTCTTTGTTGGCAAAAATGTCCAAATCATCGTCCAACCCTTGTTGAGGCCAGGCTTGGTTAAATGGGATTCCGAACTCATTCTCTATGGGGATCTTGCCACATTTTCTGTTTTCCACCTGCTAAGTTTATTTTTCAAGTGAAAGCTGTTTTTGGGAAAAAACTGAATACATTTATTTTCACGGTATTAAATCAGTATGTTTTAAAATGAAAAACCGCAGCTGGGTAGTTTTGTCGATCCCTTTCCTGTCACAGTCTAAAAAAACTGTTACATTAGGTTAATTGGTGATTATAGGTTTCCAATAGGAGTTATTGTGAGCGTGTACACCATGTACTGACAAACTATGCACGATGTATTTCTGCTTTTTGCCTGGAGAGTGTTGTTCCTGGGTCTAGCAGACCCTTTGACTAGAGAAAACTGGGTACAACTGGTGGATTGGTATATAACTGGCACAGTTTGTTTCTCGGTAAGGTTTTTATTAATCTCAAAGACATCTTTACAGAATTTCAGCTAATAAGCATTTGTTGTTTGGAATTCATAGTGTATAAAACTGAAAAATAAAGGTTTATAGAGATATAACAGATAAACAAGCTGAACAAATGGTTTAACTGTATCAGTGAGCCTGAGCTGCTTCATTTTTACTCTAAAAGTAAATAAATATTCATAAAAGTCAAGACTCCTGTTGCAGTCCTTTTTATGAAGTCTTTATAACTGTTCTTCCTGAAACTAGATTTAGTATAGCAGCAATTGGTTGGGATGTTAACATCGTCAGTGCCAGACTCATCTGATTCTGTTAATCTTCAAAAAGAATACAGAATAGAAGTGTACAAAGGAAACATAATTGTTGATACTACAAGTGTAGAAAGTCATGATCGAAACTATGAACAAATATCTAAAATCAGTTTCATTTTTAGTCCCAGGACGGCAGTTGTGATGCCAGCACACAGCAGAAATAAACATCACCAACAAGCTCAAACGGGATTCTTCAAAGGGTCTTTCAAGCTAAATGGATGCATGAGGAAAATTAGCTTTACTGTGGAGGACGAAGGTGTGTGTGTGTGTGTGTGTGTGTGTGTGTGTGTGTGTGTGTGTGTGTGTGTGTGTGTGGGGAAGGCAAGCAGCACTAAAGCGCTATTTGCATTTGCAAGTGTTTACTTTGTTGTGCTTGGTGGGTGAGTGAGTGAGTGGGTGAGTGAGTGAGTGAGTGAGTGAGTGAGTGAGTGAGTGAGTGAGTGAAAATGCTTCACAGTTTAGTAAAAAACGACTAGTCTGTCTTTGTCCCCTCACACAAGAAATCCCCTCATAGTTATGTTATCATTTTTTTGTCAATTTATATATGATAGCCCCATTCATTACTTACATTTATTTACTCACATTAGACACAGCAATTGATAAAAACAAATTAATGAGTAATTATTTAGCTTGGGTTTTCTACTTTTATCAATTGCTGTTCCTACTTTTTTTTTTTTGTTTTTATTTAGAAAAAAGTCATGCTGCATCTTTTTCATCACAACTTTGGAAGAGATGCCCTTAAAAAGAATTTTTTAAAAACAACTCTTCTTTTCCATCCTAACGTGCCATGAGAAAAGATCAAAAGTTCTAAACAGCCACTAGTAAAGTTTCGTGTGAGATTGTTTTGCCAAACAATGAATTATTGATTCAGAAATCTAGCTTCAACATCTTCCCGCCTCTTGACATCTGAATCTACTGTATGCTTTCATGCAGTTTCTATCCACCATCTCTAAAGAGCAGTCTTGTGTTGAAGCCTGTATTGCACTTTTTTGTTATTGTTGTTGTTGTTTTTTTAATCTAAAATGTACATTTCCATCAGAATGTTTTTAGTGTCTGAATTTAAAACAGAAGACTGAGGGTTTTTTTTTTTTTATCTTCTTTAAATAAAGACATACTTCTGTGCCTTAAGTAAAAAATATTTCAAGTCTGAGCAAGACAACGCCAAAACATTTTAATAATCCCTGTAATTGATAGGGAGGGCCGACTCTCTGAATTAATGAATCCAACAGGGGCCCTTTGATGTGAGCAGGACTGTGACATTCAGATTTGTGCTTGACTGAGTCTGAACCAGATAGCTGTTTAGAAATAGCTGCCTATGCATTGGCTGGCCTTCATCCATCACATTTGATACCAGACTGCAGACAGGTAGATAAATAGAAAAAAATAAATAAAGTCAGCAAGGAAGTCACAGCTTTGCTTTCGGTCAGCTTCTGGTTCTATGTTTTAATTAAGTGTGAAGATTGTGAGCTGCTCTGAACATCTGGGCCATTCACAATAGATTTCTATGATTCAGAGTGTTTTGTACATTTGCTTCCACCAGCATGTTCCTTATATACAGCCGTCAGTTGTGTTGTGTATGTTTCTGTTGCCCTGGTAACTCTGCTGTGATGTTACCACGTGTTTTATGGCAGTACGGGTATCGGCAGTTGGTGCCATTTTTACGGATGTGTGCGCTCTGTGTTTTAATATGATTGGTACCCGGTAAAGTTAAGCTGGACCGGTACTCTGCAGTTCCCAACATCACAAGTTGTTCCAAGTAAGTCTACAATAAAAAAAGTATCTTGACTACTAATTTTAGAAGATACAGATGTATTTCAAGGACCAAACCTCAGTCCTGTTAGTAAGTACATGATTGTGACTAACTTACTAATGTTGACTTAAAAATAAAATAAATAAGGCTGTTTGAATATCCTAATATTCATTGATTACAACTGGATACAAATATTCAGATATATAACTATATCCAAATATTTATCTGGATATGTCATTCATCCAGATTTATTAAGGATATTAATACAAATATCTGGATATCCAGATATGAAAGACCACCTGCATGCTGTAAGTGCAACGGACAACGCCGTAGTTGCCGTGATGGTAAAGCTGCTTGGTTAGTTATTTGGCAGTTTTCTATGTGATTTAATACATTACACATGAGAGCCTATATTTCACGTGTAAGTGTTCTGATAATGAATTTATAATACTGTGGCAAGATCTAGGAGTGTGTGTAATAATATCCCACTGAATCTCCGGAGTCTATCAAATGACATGCAAGAAAATTCTCAAAAATATCTCAATCATAAAATCTCATTTCATGAGTTTTAATACAGACTTGTGGAAAAATGAAAGCTGACAATATTTCAAAAAAATCTGAACTGCTTTTTGAACATTTGTTGCGTTTTTTTTCTTTACTGGTTTGACAACGTCAAGAGCATGGTGACCATGTCAGTTTCCTTAGACTCAAAAGTAACAACCACCATGACGAGACTACATTATTAACGTATTAAGTTGTAAATTATTGCAGTACATGAAGCTTAAAATGTGACTACAGTGAGTCCACTGTACAAGATTTTATTAACAGCTGGTTTTGTCCAAGACAGTGGCTGGTATTGATTACACTGTTAGTTTTGACTGTGCCAATTCCATAAATGACTTCAAAATGACCTCAAATACACCCAGATATTACCTGATTTTTAAAAGACGTTGTCAAATTACCACTGACAGCACGTGTTTGGACATTTTCAGGTGAGTAACTGATGTGCGTATACCACTTAAAAACCAAGAGATGGAACAAAGAGAAATCCGCATGCATAAGAAGACTAACTTGCATATAATTATGTTCCCTTTGTAGTTAAAACAGATTCAGTCATTTAACAAATGATAAGAATTTTGCATAATGAGACTTTCATGGCTGTATCCATACTTTCCTTCAAATCTTAACAAAAGAATGGGATCATTTGCAGGAAAAAGAGTTATTGGCTTAACAGTCTGTTTACTGTTAAACAGACTGTTGATTGTCTCCACTACCCCTCCCAATGATGGATTTCTTGTCAGATTCAGGATATTGCTGAACTCTACAGTTATGGGCAATTAATTTGACCCATCTAGTCTCTAGTCATGGTGGCTGACTTAACCACAGTCTGTTCAGTGAGTCACAAAGAGCATAAAAATCCTTGCACATGGCAGCCATGAAAGAGTGTGTAAGAGTGAGGCAACACATCTAACTTTCCGTGTGATACTTCTACAAGTAAATATAGCCTAAATTAGAGCAGCTCTGTTTTTACTAATGTGTACTGAGCAAGCCTTTGGTTTTTTTTTCCCCCTTTTATACCCAAAGTAAATGTGATATTTTAACTGGAATACCCCCAAGCTGAATCAATATTAAATGTATATAAATAGGGATCCATCTATAATGGCTTGGGAATTTGCATTAAAGCTACTGAAAAAGTTACGGAAATGTACCTACCAAGTCAATAGGCTGTAGCAGCTAGAGACATTGGTTTAGACGGCTCTGACTCAGTGAGTCTGGCATTGGCCATGTCCGCATGGAGATTCATGTTAGTGCTCTGAAGGTTACGAGTCAGGGGCGTGATTTGTCTGGTAACTTCTCAGGAGCTTTACAATCACCATTCCTACTTACATCTATAAATAACTTCAATTCCTTTTTTTTTTCTTAATTATTATTATTATTATTATTTTAAAACTATACTGGCTGAACTGAGATTATCTATGTCATTACATTATTCCTTGTCATTAAAGTCAGGTGCCATAACAACAGCAAATGGACTGGGGAGGGAGATTCATTATTATGCCATTCCTCAGTATGATAGAATTAGCTGTGGCTCCATGAAAATATAATTTACAGTGGTTGCTTGCTTCTCTTGATCTCTTGAATAAGGTTAAGGGAGCGCACTCAAGGATTACTCCTGATGCTGCTAAAGACAGATGGTAATAGGACATGACCTCAATAACTGCTGAATACTGGAAGCTTTGACTGCAAAAGTGATAATCTTACACTGGAGAGGATTCTGTGGCCAGTGGAGAAATAAATTTGACTCAACTGACTTTAAAAAAAGAGAAAATATTATTGCAGTTTGAACTGAAAGGATGTTACTGCTAATCTGGCTCGTGGACTACGCAAAATCATTCAGTCAACAGGTGAGACTTGAAGAGATTTTCCACATAATTGGAGCAGACCTGGACAAATACGCTCAAGATGATTCTTTCGGAAGACATCAAGGCAGAATGCATTTGGGCATGTTTAACTGAGTTTGACAGCATCCTGTACTGAGTAGCCTTCAGCAGAGCCACATGCTCAGACAACATGGGCGTGAATCAATGCTAAGATAAATCTCTGCTTCTTACTGGCGGAGATTTATGTTCAGAGTTAGACAAGTGGGATAGAAAGGTGACCTTCACGCTCAGAGCCTCCAACAGCACAATCATCCTGAACATTAACAGCACTGCAAACGTGTTCACAACCCAGCCATGTCTGAACTCAATGAAGATCTTTCTGAGCAATGATTTTAGCAGAAGTTGTGTTTCAGCTGAAAGGACCTGGCTTTATTCTCACAGTGATAAATCATTCATCCCATGATTGACCTCTTTGAGGGGCTGTAATTCTAAAGGGATCCTGAGCTGTCAAATCTTATCTGTTTCAAATGTCAACGCGGCCAAAAAGGTGATGTGAACTGAACTCTCCGCGATAAGAGATTTTAGCAAGAGAGAGGGGTACATTTACCACAGGAGATGAAATTTAACAGTTCAGCAAAAACTCAATTTATCGTGTGTGCATTATTCTGCATAGCTGGAATATCTGGGGAAAAAAAAAAAAAGCTACAGCACTTTCTTTATTAATGACCATTCCTGAGTGCATTCGAAGGCATAAAAATGTATTTTGCCTTCTGGGTGCCTCTCTCACAAACAAAAGAAAAAAATTGTTCCTCCTATTCTCACAGTCTGTATCTGAAGAGACAAAAAAACTGTTTTTCTTCCTAAATTTCTTTAGCACTTTTTTTTCTTGTTAGTTATGTGACCTGTGCTTTTATTTTCCGAGTCCTGAACCATCATATTACTTCGTGGACTTAGGAATTGTCTAGAATGGTAAAAGGAGTTGTTAAACGCTTGGCGGAGAGTGTGAGGAAAACCACAGCCTACCTGGCTGCGCGGTTGAACCTTGATGGATTAAAATTATTATTAAAATGTGAAACCCGCCACATTTTGGATTCATAATCAAGATAAATGAAGTAGATTTTATGTATTTTCTTTTTTGAGTGTAACCTTGGGAAGACTGAGAATTTTCAGTGTATGGAATGATAAAAATTGTTTTTTAAAGCTTCTCAAGACATCCATTTGGGAATATTCGGTATAGCATCTTTAAGGCCGCACTAAATACCAGAGATCAAGCTGTAATATATCAGATACCTGCCAGCAGCAGTTGGGTGTTTTTTGGGGGGTTTCTGCAGCTCAAGAATGATTTCCTCTATATTATTGTTGTGGGAAGCTGCACACCTGCATCCCATCTAATCAACACCTTCAATGGACCACAAGCCAGTTCAAAATTGTTGTTTCAACCCTGGATTCCCGTTGCACCCGGTTCTGTTTCCGTTCCTGGATGCTTGGGTTACCTGGTTCCAGACTCAACCATCCCGTTGTTGCCTCCTCCAGATCGGACTACATTCCCTGACACCTCTTCTTGTATATACGCTACAATAAAATCTACCTCACCTTACCTCGGTGCCTGCAGCTGGATCCCACCTCTGCACCCACCACAACAAGTATGCTTTGTAATACATTCTACTCAATCTCTGTAATTAAAAATATTAAGATTTTCATTCAATTTCCAGATCATTTCAATATGGAGATAAGCTCGATATGACTTTTTTGTATAATCGCGGTAATTTCAATTAATATCTGTAGGCCCACAAGGTAAAATTTTACAAAATTATAATGAGGAGATTCGACAACAGGACTAATGAGAAAAAAAGCACGAGAGAAACATGCCTAAAGACGTGTGGAAAATGCCAGGAAAAAGTCTTTCAGGACCCAGTAGATTTTTAAAGGTGATCCTATTTGGCAAAACTGAGGCTTAGTTCAGAAGTTGGCATCTTATTATAGTCACATGCGGGAGGTGGTGAGGGCGAGAGGCTTGTCGGGAGGGTGTTTGGCTGGAAATTAGAATCAATCAGGAGAAAATAAAGGCTGCATTGTTACAGTTTTTACAAGGAGCTTTTCCCACCTCAAAGCTCTGTGTGGCTCCTGACACATTCAAGCAGATTTACATCTTATGTAAGTGATCAAACACTAAGTCGTATTTGCAGCACAGCGCGCTTGACCATGCCACTTTGAATGAAACCAAAGGGATATGAGTATCTTGTGAGCACGGAAATTAATACTATTAACAGTATTACGTGCAGTCTCACGTTTTAGTTTACGTAAAACTATTTTGTCTCTTTGATTTTTCAGCTCTTTGATTTTGGTTGGATAAGTAAAAATACAAAGACTTCCTTTCTGAAATTTTCTGACAGCAAAACTGTTCGTTGAAGTCTTTCCTATAGTTGCACAAAGCAAACTACGGAATATATTCAGGCTGCTCATTGAGCAATTCCTGCTTCCAGCATAATCAATGGAACAGGCTGCTGCAGGCTTTTAAGCTTTAGCAGACATGTGTGTATGTGTGTGCATGTCCTTTGCATTTTTTTTTATCACAAATACAATAGAAATGACTGTTATCATTTATTTTCAGGGTATCAGCTGGTAGCCGCCTTCTTATTTTCTCCTTTGCTTTGTACATATACAATATAAAATGGTTATACTACACATACTTGGCATAAACCCTAAACATCACACAGGATTGGTGGCGTTGAAATACTGAAGACAACCCAGTTCTGGAGAAAAACTAAGCTGTATTTTGTCTGCGATTCATGTAGTTCTACAGTATACCACATTCTGTGCTACAGATAATTCAAAAACACTGTCATCTTAACCTGAATCCCTTTGTGAAGTTAAAGAATTTGATTGGTAACAGTTTTTAAATCTTACCAAAAAATTAACTATAGGTAAATATACTTGGCACAAAAAGTAAGTAAATTTGTGTTTGGTAGGTTATTTCTTTGTTGTAATAAGGCCATCGGAAAGCCTCTTTCTATCCCTTTTAAATGGTTCCACATTTGTAAGGAACATGCATTTGTGGAATGAGCAGCAGAGCTGAGTATGTGGGTTGTACCCATAAAAACTGCCAAATCTGCCAATGCCAAACAGCTTATTTTGCTGCCGCTGTTGACTGTTGTTTTGAGCCTCTGGTACCTCCACAAAGATCCTCACCCTGTCAGTACTTCTGTACCGTAGGCTGTCTTCTACAGATTTGCACTCAAGGTTTGCAGGACAATATGGACGGTGGCTCTCTGCCCAGACAATCCTGAACAGACTGCATGCAGCCAATCTCCGGTCTCATAGGGCTGCCAGGAGGCCTGCCATGACTGCCCATCACCATCAGGCCTGTTTACACAGGTGTCGGCAACACGTATACTGGAACCTGAACATGTGGAGGAATGTTATGTCCAGCGCTGAGTCCAGATTCTGTTCAGTTGGATCGTAGGGACAAAGTGTAGAGAGGACGCAGAAAATGTTATGCCAGAGGCAGTGTGATGGTGTGGGGCGACATCATTTCCTCAATGGAAAAACGAGGCTCGTCATCATTGGAGGAAATATCACTGCAGACAGTTATCAAGATGAGATTCTGCAACCAGTGGCAATTCCATAATTCCACAGTCTGGGACCAAACTCTGTCCTCAACTGCATTGCACACTTGTGGGATCAGCTTGGGAGTGCTTTTCATGCCAGAGTGACCAACACAACCACGTTGGCTGTGACAACTGCTGGTTGAAGAATGGGATGCCATCCCACAGTGGTGTGTGACCAGGCTGATGACCAGCATGAGGAGGTGCCAGGCTGTTGTGGCTGTGTTTGGTTCCTCCACATGCTACTGAGGCTCCTGTTTGTTAAATTGATCGATTTTATTAAATTGCCAATATGTGTTGTTGCTTTAAACTTCAATTATCCAATCCAACAAACAAGAGACAACGGCAAAATAAGTTGTTTGGAATTGGCAGAGGAGATTTGGCAAAGTTTTTATGGCAACAACCCACATACTCAACTCTCCTGCTCATCCAACAAATGCATGTTCCTTACAAATGTGGCGTCATTTCAAACGGAGAGAAAGAGGCTTTCCAGCGGTATAAGATGTATTGCCAAGAAGCATTATTACAACAAAGAAATAATCTACCAAACACGTATTTTCCTTACTTTTTGGGCTATGTTTACTGAAGATGAATGTGAATCTAACACTATTCTGAACCATATTTAAAGGCAGAGTAAGCAATTTCTGGGTGATGTCAAACCTGTTAATCCACTTTCCTTAACCTACCCCCAACCCACCCCTTTTCCTGTCGGTTAGTGTTATCAGAGAACTGTTATCTATGGTTTTAGGCTTTGCTGGCCAAACTCAATATATTTCCAGTTAATGGAGTCAGGGCTGTGTATAAGGACTGTTTTTTTTTTTTTTCCTTGCTTGGAAATCGTATGGATTTGCTTACCCCGTTACAAATGACGAGGTAAAAGAAACCTGAACTTCTTTTTAGAAAAAATAAAATAAATATGAAGCTGACTTTGTAGAAGCTGGCTATATTGAAGCTCCTTCGCACAGTCTTGAGTTAATTAAAAATATAAACACAGATTCATACGGGCATATCCGATGGAAATTATTTCCTAACTGTTTCCACACCCATCATTCTAACTAATAAATAGATAAATTGTATGGACTGTCAGAATTGGCCACGGGGTTACATTTTAATGAGCTATGATGTGCCTCTACTCTAATTTTACCAGTAAACGGAAAAGCTGTGGGCTACCTGAGAGGATGGTTCTCTGCTAATGCAGGTTCAAGTCTTCCAGATTGACATGGACACACATCGTGCTGCTCAACATATCGCTGTCTGCTATTAAACGCTGTGTCGATCTTATTATCTCTGCCCAAGAGTGATTGGCTCTGAGGACACCCAAGGTGCATTGCATTGCAGAAAGCAAAGGTAATAAACGGCTCCAACTATGGATGGGATGCAGGCTTCACTCTTGCCTTTCGTGTTTTCTGTGAAAGCAAGCTGCCCTCCGAGCAGGGAGGAGGGGAGCTTATCGGTGAAGGGAGTTGCGTGGGAGTGGGAAGCATCGTTTTTCTGGTGATATGCTTGACATTTTAAATTCCATATTGTTGTTAGAAGTCAAGCTTGATGATTAAGGCTTGTGTTATTTATGAGCATGGTAAGCAGCTATAAAGTGATGTTAATTTCAATGAATCTCAACATTTTCCCATGAATCAGATAAGGTCAATAAACTCTTGTCTGCTTAGTAAAACTGAGATGCTGACGCGATTAGCTGATTAGCTTAATTAAGCATTAAAAGGGAAGATGAACTCCTGCAGGCCCTAAAGGGAAAAAAGGTAATAATCAAATGATTAATCTCTTTTGTGACAATTATACATTTTTAGGGCAGCACGGTGGCTTAGTGGTTAGAGCTGTTGCCTCACAGAAAATAATATTCCTGGAGTCTTTCTGTGTGGAGTGGATATGTTCTCCTCGTGGTTGAGTGGGTTCTCTCCGGGAACGCCGGCTTCCGCCCACAGTCCAGAAACATGTATGTTAGGTTGACTGACGACTCTAAATTGCCCGTAGGTGTGTGGTGGTTGTTTGTCTATAAATGTGGCTCTGCCATGGACTGGTACCTCTGCCTTTCACCTGTAATGAGCTGGGATAAGCTCCAGTAGACCTCCGTGACCCTGTAAAGGATTAAGCAGGTATAAAAAATAGATGGATGGACTTATGCATTTTATATGCCATTGAATGGCTTTGGGTTACAGCAAAAAAAAATAAGGAGCAGTAGAGAAATGAGCTAAGCATGAGAAACAAATAAAAGAATTAATAGCTGGGACATAACCTCCAAATATTTAATATTCATTTTTGGAGGATGGATTTGGAATCCTTACACACAGCGAAGGGTAGCTGGTTCACCCGACTATGCTGCAAACTCCAGCGACATATTTATCGCAATATAAAATGTTCTTGCTTTTCTTGCTTTCACGTTGTTTAGTGATGCTGTGCTTTAGTAAATATAGTTTAAAAGATGATAATAAAACCAGAAATTCCTCAATCAGTCAGCGAAAATGTCCGTGGACGTGAACTGATCCATAATAAAATTTTGAGCAAATATAAATTACAAACATAGCTGAGTCACAATCGTTGCCTCTCCTGCTGCGGACAAAAAAGGAACATCGTCGTTGATTTTTTTGGATTATTTTTCATTTAATTTTTCTTTTTGTTTTCAGACTGGAAAATAATAATTTAAAAAAGTAAAAACCTCTAGGACGCTGATTTCAAACAATGTTTAGGTTGTAAAATGATTATTAAAGAGCTCCTTGCTCCTTATAAGTCTAAAATGTTTCTAGTCCAAATCCATTTTTAGGTCTGTGGTTAAAGCTTTCTATAGTTATAAATGTATATTGATATCTCTGGAACTTAAAAGCATATCACAAATAAGCATCAAATAAGAAAAAAATCTTAATCAGCCTCTTATAAGTTTAAATCAATGTCTGCTTGTAAACCAGTCTAATGGTACTTAAATCTAAGATCGGAATCAATTAATTCATAATGGATGCAATGCATTTATGGAGATAAACAGTAAGATTTAAAGCTGCCAAAACAGTCTGATATAATACATCGACAACTCGCTCTTCTCTCCATCCAGAAACGCACACAATCAAGTAAAACATGCACGGTGTCCACAGATTTATTTTGTTAAGTTTATTCCAGATACTGAGTTAGAAAAAAAGGTTGGGAGGAAGAATTTTATCTGGTCGCGTAAAAGTGACAGGTCAGTTGCCTTGAGTACAGCACCACTTTCTCTACTCTGAACTTATAAAATATTCAGCTTAGTGGAAGACAAAGGAAGTGCTCCAGTGACATTGGACATCACAAGCTGCTCCCTGAGGCTGTACCTGCAAGCCACGGTGTGTGACTGCACCCCGTGACCTTTTGTGGTATTAACTGACCCTCACCCCCAATCCAAAACAGGTCAGTCTTCTAACAGACTGCATGACTGATCATCCAGTCCCTTAAAAAAGAATACTTAGTTTCATTTTAGATGGCCTTGTGTCTTGTGAATTGATGCTTCCTAGCAGAGGTGATTTATCTTGTTATATACAGGAGGTGAAAGATTTATCTAGAGAGACCAACAGGGTTTGTCATTTTTATCCTGGATCAAAATATAGGCATTGTGTCTAAGGGAGTTCAAATTGTTATGCAGATGTACTGTACAGCATATATCACAGTGAGAGCCATCACACAATCTGTCATTTGCAGGGCGCAGTGTATAATTTGCAGCTACATTGTCTGTAACAGCACCAACGTTTTTGTTCAAAACTAAAGAGACGATGCATGTTTCATTCTGATATTGCAGAGTGAACGCTTTAGAGCTCGGTGCTGTCTCTCAAATGCTGTGCATTCTTTAAGGTAAATGCAGTAATAAACTGCTTCTCAAGTTTGGAGCTCATGGTGACTCCAGCCAGTATGCCCCGCGTGGTTGATATTCTCAGACCAATACCGTCGCAGCAAAATGTCTGCTGAAAAAATAAGCAAAGTGGAGCGCTTAAACCATTTTGTGCCTCTCAAAAAGCGATTGTCATGCCACAGCAGGAGTCAACGACACGCAGCGAAGGAGAAGGAACTGATTTGTTTTTTTTTTTACTGTAAGTTAGCAGGAACTGACGGTGGTTGAACTCTTTAAAAGACGCTTCAATCGACAGAACACATCAGGGGTAAGAGAATTTGTAGCCGTGTGTTGCCTTTGTGTGGTTGCTTGGTGAGGAAACAAGCTTAAAGATGAGAGTTGACTCAGAGGATGGTCTTAAATGCTCCAGTTTACATCAGGTTTCTCTTTTGTGTAACACTGTACATGAACTTCGATTTCACTTATTTCAATATAAAAAAATGACTTTGTAGTGCTAAGAGATAAAAATAAAAAAATAACTCCTGGGTTGCTGTACAACAGTTTCCACAAGGTTCAGCAGCGATGACGTCAAGAACTATGAACCCTCAGTGAAATAAATCATCCCTCTGGTCCTTGCATAAAGGTAACAAAGTGCCCTAAAATCTGGACTGAGTCCTCCTGCTTTTCTCCCAATTAACATATTGAACTAATGTCAGTAATTAGGGTTGCTAAACCATCATCACCATGTTTCTTCAGTCAGTTCTTTTTTAAGTCATTTGTTTCATCAGTTATTTTGGAGAAATTAAAGCTTGAATGACCTTTTAATGCTGGACTCATTCTTGACCAGGAGTTGTATTTCAATTCTAACATTGTAGTCTTCAGAGCAGAATTTCTCAATCTGATTAATAGCAACAAAATAAGGGATATAATAGTTTTTTTTTCAAGACAACAGCGGACAAACTGGTTCATGCATTCATCACATCTCGACTAGAGCAACGTCACCTGCAGATCGACCCAGCTCCTGCATCCATCCCCACGTGGGGTGAGCCATTTACCCCCCAGGCGTGATTCAATTCAAAAAGAAACCTCTCTCGACTGCCTTTGTTGCCGTGGCACGTGACTGGCAGTAACGTGTCTGGTTGGTTTTGGAAGGTAACCAATAACAGCAGAGTGAGTGGGGATCAGTGGGAAGGCGGTGCCAAACAGGCTGCTCACTGAGCACACGGAAAAAAGAGGATTTAGGCGCCCCTAAAACCCAGAGAGTTTTCAAATCAGATCAAAGTAAGATAACTGTGGTGCTTGAAGGAAAAAAAAAAAAACAAAATTCCATAATGTGTGACCTTTAAATTCTGTCTTGTACTTTACACCCTTTCATCCCTTTTATACTATTTATTATTCTCCATTGTTTTTTGTCAGTTATCTCTTTTTATAAGTGCTTATTTTTAAATTTTAATACTGTTTTTGACTCCTATTTTTCCCTGTGAAGTACTTTTGGTTTCAGTCGTGTTTGAAAAGTTACAAATAAAGTTGAAGCTGAAGAAACATAGGTGGATGAATTATTGATCTGTTTTCCTTTTTGTTTTCTTTTTATGATTATTATTTCAAACAAATCAAATAGACAAAATTTTGATTTAACATAACACAAATGTTGCTTCATCAAAGCCGAATCTGACTGAAAAACAAGAGAACATTTCTTCAGCAGTCGTCCCATTTTTAACAGAAAAAAAAAAAAATAACACCTCCTTCGGCTGAATTCCTTCCACTTCACACATGCAGTTGTCGCTCACATGAAATAACGGATAAAATGTTCAAACTTTGTCAGAGGAGGCAGAATTTCTTTTTCAATGGTAGGATATTAATTGAGAATATTCTTTCCAAAGGGACTGAGACCTCACAGTTCATCAACTTGCACATAAGGGCTTAATTAACAGAACTGAATAAAGTGAGACAGAAAAAAGTACCGTCAAAACAAAAGTCAGGAACTATGCAAGACTAACCCTGACAAAATAAAAGCAGCCTCTATTTTCCCCTAATTGTGCCTGTTAACTTTGTGTTGTCTCAGCACTCTAATGAAAACTTCTGCAATTAAAAGATCCAAAAAACAGATAGCACAGATAAGATGTCCTTGGCAGCAACAATGGCCATCTTTGATCTCGGCACGCCGCTCTCTTGGTGGAACAACTGGAAGTAGCTTGTTAATTCTGCAGCCCTGTCTTTCTCCTGTGTTGAATCATCTCTGGCGAAAACCCCCGCAACACTCCTTTTTCTCACATTGCATCCGTTTTCCACGGGCCTACCAGGGAGCCGGCGAGCCTGCCTGCATGTGCATCGATCATTAGCTCATTATGGCACAAAATGGCTGCCGACACCCCCTTTTAGGCATTTTCTGGAAAGTTCTGAACGATTAGCGCGTTTTGTGACACAGCGCTTTTTTCCAAGAACCATACAAAATCCTTCTCTTCTATATTTTGTTTTCCTTTTGTCTTGCATCTTTCAGGGATTCCATATGTTAACTCTGACACGTAACATGCATAAATCATAGTTAAAAAAGGGGAAAAAAAACGTATTATTTCGAGCACTGGGGCTGAATTTTTCCTCTTGTCAGCGAAGTGATTAAAGAGATGTTTGAAATGAAGAGGCTTTCTGTATGAGACTTAAATCTCCCAACGCGTAATTGTGCTGTTTAATGAGACCTTCAGACAGGCTGCCGCTGCCAGTCACTTTGTTGTTGTGCATTCATGAGTAGGACGTTTTCTCACAAATACTTTTTCAGTAGGTGACAACATCATTTGTTTAGCATCTCTTGTACAGAAAAGGGTATTTGGACTCTTCAATTTCCTCATATACCATAATAAAATTTCCTGCATTTTGGTTTTTGGATGAAAGTAATCCCTGTTTAGCTTGTTTACAACATGAATGCAAGCAAATTAGATCTTATATCTTTAACTCGAATTGATCTGTTGCAGGATGAATGCAATCCAAGAGCGTATATTGTGACACATTGTGCTTTTTCCAAAGCAAAAACACAAATCTGTGTTTCATAAAGGAGTGAAGCCTCTTTGCTGCCAGAGTTGGGCGAAAGAGACTTTATAAAATCAGTTTGTCATTGAGAAGGAAAAAAATTTTTCCAACAAATCCTCAGGCTTGTGAGGATGTGAGCACTCCTATGCTGTTTGAACGTGACTTTTACTCAGCTATCATCCTTTGGAGATGCCGACTGCTGCTTGTCTCGATGCCGGCTGCTACGAATGCAAGAATAACAAAAGAGAAACTGGACGTTCCCCTTTGGTTCGGAGGAACTCAATACCAGGGAAGAGTCCAACAGGGCTGCTGGATGAAATTTAAACGCTGGAGTGAATTTTATTTTGAAACAGCAAAAGAGGCCAACCCTACCGCCACTGCCACCTCCACCTCCACCTCCACCGCCACCCCACTCGCCTGTCACCCATCTTCAACACATCAAAACAAAGTGGATGCTGTTCCTTATTTGACTCCTATTGTTTTGTGAGTCATTACATTCTGCTCAACATCAGGCACATTTCACTGCTGACATGGCTCGCTGTCAGCACTCAACTGCATTGACATTCACAAAGTCATTCTCCACTGAGGCGCAGGCCTTTACAAATGTGTGCGCCTGTGAAAGACACAGTATGATTATGTCAAATTTAAACACATCAGGAAAAGGGAATACTCAAAACGTAGCTATTATGGCTCTTTAGCAGTCACTCATGGTGGATGGTAGAGCACTTGTGGACTTAATTGAATTATTTCCACAGATTTGCAGTGATATTGCTGGGCATGGCCATTTGGTTGACCTATTGAGCCACACGAGACTGTGGGAATACTAACCTGTGGGACCTTTACATGTGGATGTGAGCAACAATTAATCCATTATGCATGAACTTCCCCTTGGGATGGGAAAGAAAAACTTGGCTGGAATACCAACATATTGCTGTTTCTCACACAGTGTACACAGAACCATTCACATTATCTCTTCAACTGAAAAAGACAACAAAATCGATCTAACCAAAGGTTGAATTCGCAGCCACTGTGCAGCATAATGAGCCCAAATGCGCAACAAAGTGATGCAAATGTGATGGTGTCACTGTTTTTACAGTACAAACAGAGATGCTTTCAGTTCTTATACAACAATGCATATCCACGCTCATGAAATGAATGATAAAAAAAACAAATCTCTTTTATAGTTTGTGCAGTTGCTGAGATCCTTGTCTTAACAAATCATATTCCAAACTATAGCAACACCTTCCCCAAAATTGGGGATTATAGGCTCTTAAATGACTACTTTGTCACGTGTCCAAGCGCATGTTTGCTTGTATGAAAAAAAATCTCTTTGCATTTTAGATGTGCACAGATTTAACTTCTCCGTGAAATTTCTTTAGCCAGCCAACGACGTTTTTCCATTAAAAAAAAAAAAGAAAAGAAACGGAAGATATCAAAAAGTCTGCTTACAAGCGTTAAGTAAACATAGCACTGAAAACAAGCCGTTGTTACATTACTGAGTAGTGATGGATTTAAGCAAATCGAATTTAAAGCTTTTCTCTCATTAAAAACGGAGAAGGTAAATCAGGGAGGGGATGAATCTGATGATAGAAATGATATGTTATTAGTTTTTACAATTATAGTGATGTATGCTGAGTAAAATGTTGTGTAGAAATGGAAAATAAATATACACCCACACTACAAAACCTGCACAGCCTACGTCTGCTTGCAAGAAACTCTGGTACTATGCAGATTAATTAATTAAAAAATGACTGCAAAACCATAAAAAAAAAAGCAAAATCCTAAAAATACTAAACTCCAAATACTTCTGGACTGGACTGTCGGTGTTCTCAAGCAGTGGTTAAACCCTGTTTTTTTCACATTCACCAAGGTATATCTTCATGGTAGATTTTATTTTGTGTTGTTTTTTTTGTTTACTTCTATTGACACAGTTAGACATGAATCCTGCCTCCCTCTCTGTAACGCTATTTTTGTAAAGGTAATGTTTTGCATCGTGGGAAATAAGCTTTCAGTATTGCAAATATGACTTTTCCCTTTGTGCTTTAATGGCACTGAAGCCTGTGGTTGTCTCATGTTCCCCGGGAGCCGAGGGGCATCATTAAAACAGTTGTGAATTATCAATGGATCACAATGAAATGTGTCTCCACTTCATTTAGTTCCTCCCAACATATCTGGACATGTTGAACCTTTTCCGCAGAGCATTGGCTATAATCCATGGGGCATCTCAGCGCTAACTTCAAAGAGAGTGCCTCTCTTTGCGATTATTATTATTTTAGATACCCATAAAAACAAAATGGAATGAAGACGTAATTAGCGCAAGGATGGAAACATGAAAGTGGGACAGCAAAAGGCTCGTATGGGTAATTGAAAGGAGTCCCACCATAGCGCACAATTAACAACTGCCAATGTATTATCATATTTTTTTTTATTTACCTATGTTCTAGGTGAGATGTGGTGTTTATGTCAATAAATTACAATGAGTCTGATGCTTTGCTCTTTATGCAGGAAAATGCATACTGCGCATCGAGCTGGAGACTCCACGCTTGCCTGCTGATATTTATCGAGCTGGCAAAGAATAATTCTGCTGGTCAAACAAATAGTTTGCTCAGATGGATGATTATACTCCCTCACTGACTGCCAAAAGGTGTTTGGTTTGCATCACAACTCTTTCTAAGTAAAAAAAAAACAACAAAAAAAACCATTAAACAACAATGGCAAAGACACCTGGACACGTGGAATTTCTCTGGATCTGTGGACTGAAGCGGCATTATTTCAGACAGACATGTCAACAATTCAACAAGAAATCATTTACGTGAGCGATATAAACTTGAGTTGGTTGAGATTTTCTGCATGAGTACAAGTACAAGGATGCTTTAACTTGTAAAGTCCATTGCCATGCCAGGTACAGGTGATGCAACGTGAGGTTAACAAGAACACTGCGACGCTGTTGCTGAAGTCTATTAGCTCTCTCGGGGATAAGCACTCACAAATCATTCAATACTTTCCATTGAATCGAATGCAAGACTGCAGCCTACCTGACATAACTGACTATTTTTCTTACGCATGTTACAGAGATTGCATTTTCAGCTTCTGTACTTGTATGAGACTGACTCAGGGCAGCATTACAACACTGCAGAAGTCTTTTTTGCTTTACTTGCTTTTATACATGTGTGTGTGTGTGTGTGTGTGTGTGTGTGTGTGTGTGTGTGTGTGTGTGTGTGTGTGTGTGTGTGTGTGTGTGTGTGTGTGTGTGTGTGTGTGTGTGTGTACGTGAATTCAATCTTCAGACAAGTAAGTGGGGGTGCGGCCATCTCAGCAGGGGCACTTGGGAAAGGTGGACAGTGTGGGGGTGGAATGGGCTGCAGTGCAAAACTACAGAGAAGAATTATTGTTAGCTCCTGCCATGTCAGCTGCGGCTGTGAAGAGGCCAAAACAGCTGCAGTCTACCCACCCTCACCACCCTCATCTTCTCCTCCCTCTGTGCTCTCACCCAACATCAAAGGGAGTCTGTGACACGGCTTCAGCTGAGCCGGCTGTTAGGCCGGAGCTGCTGCACTCGAGGCCATCTACCGTTTGATGCTATGTGAACAACCCACAGTGAAACCTGGAAAGCCGCAAACTTTGTTCTTTATTTTAGTCTCGTTATCTTCCATCCGCTGCGCTGGCTCTCGGACACACACCAGCATGTCCCTGGTTTCTCGGTGATCAGGCTGCCACCGATTGCGTAATAGCCTTTGGCTGGTATCACTAGCCGTGCTGTTTGAGAAACGTGGAGGCAGGAAAATCCTGCCATGGCAAATGCTCCCCCAGACCTTTCTCTAATCTTCATCAAAGAGGGCTTGTGAGTGAAAGATTCTTTGACTCAACATGCCCATTGTGTCCAGCATGCACCGTCTGTCAAAAGGGATTAGTTACCTGTGGAATCCTGAAAGGCCGCATTGAAAGCAATGCAGCAGATTTCTATAGAGGTTACTTTTGAAGAAGTTATTTTAAAACTATGTGAGGTTCTATGTGGTTCACATTGTTCCAGGCTTCCAACTTCAGGGAGGGGAGGTCACTTCGGTACACTTTTGTGAAGCATTGTGTTTCTCTGAGGGCAGTGTTAGGGCAGTTGGCCAATCAGGCACCTGCTGGGAAGATGAAAACACACCTGGGGTTGGATTCGGGTGTGTGTGTTTGTCTTTCTTTGGATTTGTGACTGTGGCTACGAAAGGCTGCACACATGAGGCACAAGATGAAAAAAACATCCGATAGTTGGCTTTGACTCTTCCAAGGACAAATTATTAAAATGTGCAAAATGTTTGTCAGAAACATTTATCCATTTGTGAGAACATTCAGTCATTATTTAGTCTTTTTTTTTTTTTTTTTTTTTTTACAATTTCACAATGAGAAGTTCAAACCGTATTTTTTCCATCAAGTGTGCTTTATATGTAACAACCGATAAATGGCTCATTATAGTTTTTAAGCAATCGGCTACAAAATGATCTTTTTAAAAGCAGTTTTGTTTAATACAATGCACTTAATGGATATGGTATGACTCCCTTATGTCCACTGAAGTGGTTTATGTGCAACTAAGACATCCAAACCATCCAAATCTCCTCACCAGAAGGACCACACCAGAGTTCTCCACTGATTTGAGTCGAAACCACTTGTTTTTGGGGGTTTCTCTGTCTTTCTTTGCGATTTCCATGTTCACATCAGACAAAACAACTCGCATAACGTGGGAGAGCAAATCTACTGACTTTGAAATGG
Organism: Xenentodon cancila; assembly: GCA_014839995.1. Lineage (NCBI taxonomy): Eukaryota > Metazoa > Chordata > Actinopteri > Beloniformes > Belonidae > Xenentodon > Xenentodon cancila. The sequence continues at coordinate 19,974,593 of CM026212.1, forward strand.
GTTTTTAGCTTTACAGCCTAGGTCCTATCTAATTAAATTGTAAATGAGGACTGGGTCACTAGTGGTAAAATTGACAGAAAAAAACTATTTTTGCAATTAGCACATTTTATATAACCAGAATTTATTGTTATATTATGACACAAACCTCAAAAATAAAGCCTGGGGATCAGATTTAAAGGCAAACCATTCAAGTTGAGGTCTTTCTCAAACCCATCATACGTGTTTTTGGCAGATTCAACACACGAAAGAGTGACTGGTAACATATTGTAAATGCAAAGCTTTGATAGCCACCAAATCGCAGAAGAACCGTCTCAAAGCTGTGTCAAATCTGACAAACAGAGCTTTCTTGTGTAGCTAACACAAGAACATTTTATGTACTGTCCAGCAGTACAACAAAGAAGTCAGCAAAGGTCAACCCAAAGTGTGGACGTAAAGTGTTTCGGCAGTGCTTGTTTGATATAAGATAAGATATTTTCAGAAGACATACTGTTTATCTTTACATGTTTAATGCATGTTAGAAAGGTGGACGATTCAAATTGTAGAAAAGAAACATTTGTTTCTATGTCTAAGATATGGTTGCCAGAGGACAAGACTTCAAACGCAGTAAAAATTTTACAATTATAAACACAGCATTTTTAACACAAGGTGAAAATTAATGCACATCCACAGGGGATGCCAACATTTGATTTGTTGCAACACCAATTAGTGTCAATGCTACTGTATAGTTTGGATGGACCTCTTTTGTATCCCACACAAAATCAGCAAACATTTCCAATAAAATGCTGCTATCAATCCTTGCCAATCAATCCTCCCAAAACAGGCTTAATTCCTGGAAGGTCAGGACACCTCTGGTTATTGATCATAATATGAGTAATGTACAAAATAAAAACATTAATGAAAAAAGCTGATATAATGTCTTCACTTGCATGTCTAAAACTTGCACCAACAATGCCACTACTTAAGGTTTATTTCCTTCTCTGAAAAGCAAGATGAATGGTGATCTGGATTAAGTAGAGACCTGCTTCAAACCACTGCCTGCAAGCTGAGAATTTTGCATCTTTGGTGCTTGTTTGTCTCATTTGTGCAGGCAGACCTGTGTATATTTCCTTTCTCTATGCACATTCATAACATAACGTAATATTTAGCTGCAGATCAGCAGAAAAGAGAGCATTTTCTTTCTGACTAAGATTTTTTTTTTTTTTTTTGCTTTGTTTTGTTTTATTTATTCTGAGGGAGACTGTTTGAAGGTTTGAAGAGTATCGCTGTCAACTTTTCTGGTGAGTTGTAAGCTTAGCAGCTATAGGGACTATAGGTACTGCAGGCCAGAGACAGGCTGGAAAACAAGAAAACATACGTTCAAGGGACGTTGCTCTGCAAAAGTCAGATCTCTTCCTTTGTCTGAGCATGTGTCAAAAAATGTCAGAGTAATGGAGTTGCTTTCCTGTTTCATTAATTAAATTTTTACACCTACATAATTAAAACCACTACTTTAATTAAATCTGTCACACTCAATGCTGTGAGGAGACAGCATATATGCAGCGATAATGAGGGAGAACATGTTAATATACAGGATAAATCTTCAGGTGTTAAAACACATAAACTTAATTTTCACTTTTCATTTTTTTCTTTCAAAGACACAAGTTAGCTTTCACCCATTTTGAGCAATCTAACTACCCTTTTCCCGGGAAATAAATTGTGTTAATGAGTTTAAGACAGAACGATTATCATTCTCTTTCTCTACCATTTGTGCGTTGTTTGATATTAGACTTGCACAGTATTTGCAGGTAAAATGTTTCCATTGGCCCTTTGATATTACAAAACATCTTACAGGCATTTCAGGCATTAATATTTAATTACCGTACCTGAAATGAGTACAGAGGAAACCATATTCATGCTTTCCATGTACCATTAGTTGTGTGATGACCAAGATTTGCCAGAAAAGCCAATAAAATTAAGCAAAGACTTTCTGTGTATCTTTCACGTAATTATGCTTATTGACCTCTCACTATCAATCAGAATTGAAACAGAGAGTAAAAGACTAGAAGTACTCTAGGCTTGTTACATTTTATTATGCTTATGTTTGCAGATATTCAAAAATCCTGGAAGTTTTCTTATTATCACTGACTGGAATATGCTTGAGCTGTTTCATTACAGATAGTTTAATGTAAAATATGCAATGCTGGCCATACGGGAGACTGTAGGATTAGGAGCACGAAGACAGAACAGAGGAGTTAAAATACACATTACCTTGCATATTTTCATTCTTTCCCCACTTTTGGCTGAGCCCCGCCTGTCTGCTTGCTCATTCTCTGTCACATACATATACCTAATCTTAGGAAGGGGATTGTCAAGAGTCCTATGCATAATGAAGACAGATATCTTTCCGCTCATAAGTAGGTTGGGTAATGTAAATTTAAGCGGTGTGTTGCAGCCATTGCATCTTGCACAGCAACACAAATACAATGTTGTTTGATATTAGACATGAGCAGGCATGAAGCAATGCAGGAAGTGCTACACGCAGCGGTGTGAGAGGATTATAGGGTTAGGCTCAGTGCTCATTCAGCACATTGCTGCGAGTTAAAATTCAGAAGCACCGCAGCATGGAACGATACACGATTGATGATGTCTCTGAACAATGGGCACCATTCAAGATAATAAAATGGGCAGCTTCAGCCAGGAGTGTGTATTCCCACTCCTAATGAAGCTAGTGTGTAGAGGTGAAGATGTCCTGTATCAAGCGTGTAGATCTCAAGCCCCAGTTTGCACTCCTTACAGAAAGATATTTGGGAGTCGGAGTGGCCAAACGTTGGAGAGCGTTTTCCCTTTAAGAGTGCAAATGTCAGCAACTTCCCCCTTTAATCTTATGTTTTTTGTGTGTGTTAAAACATAATAAAAATCTATGACACATACATTTGAAGTTTCACTTTTTTCTTTTTTACATAATTTGAAGTACTATTTTTTTCACTTTCTGTATGATTTTATTACTTTACTACTACTTTATTACTTTCACTTCTGCTCAACCCCCCAATTGTTCCATAGAGTTTGAGGTTACAGCGGATAACAAAAATAAGAATATTAAATAATATAAGACATTTGTAACATATATAAACTTGATTTCAAAGATTACTTGCATATTTTTAGCCCCAACACTTCTAGAATACTCCACGTTTTAAACACCTTATCATTCTCAGTATATAATTATAGGTCTGCTTCACTAACCTCAGAAAGGCAGTTCATACTTTCGCTTCAATTAGCCTTGAGACAAGCAAGCTATACAATACTTCATGAAGTATAAGTGATCGGAGTGGGAGCTGGTATCTTCAGCACCATGGACAGAGACCAATTTGTTTCAACACTAGATCCATGAAAGCCATAGGAGACTAATGCAAGGAGACTAAAACAATATCAGGGACTAATGACAGCAAATCTGCTTTGAAAATCACTGCTTCTCTACAGATCATATGCATTTATTTTAAGTGTTAAGGACAAGGGTCACCTTCTGACAGATGAGGAAAAAAAGTAAATTATTACATCCTCAACAAGTAAAATGAGTTAAATTGTTTGTGGAATGCAGGTAATTATAAAAGAAAGCTGGATGACTATAACTGCAAGGCTGATGTGTTTGACATAATATAAAATTAACATTCTACCTAAGAAATCTATCTGGCTTATCACCCCCCCACCCCTCCCCAAAATCACCACCAAAACCACCATCTGCCAGTAAAGGCTTACATAAGTTTTCTTTAAGCATTTCACAACTTCATTAAATCATTTTTTATTTCTCTTTAAAACAACACTTCAACAAGCCAGAGAAATAAATAATGATTGTATAAAGTCTACTGAACCCATATTTTGGTAAATAGAGAACAAGTAAGCTCTGAATGCAGCAGGTGTTTCACTCGCAAGGACAGTGATTGATTGTTTCCTTCTTACGGAACAAAATGACACAGAAGGGCTAAATAAAATGATTAATTGGTGAAAAAATAAAAATTCAAGATAATAGCTCTGGGGGAATCCTTCATTCACCGGTCTCTATTTTTCAAGAAAACAATCAAAAAGAATGTTGAAAGGAATAGACTAGGACAGTGGATATCATTGCATTGCATATCAGTGCATATCATTGAGGAATGCTAGCCAGGCTGGCTATTTTTTATTTTATTTTTTACATGCAAATGAAAGGGAAAAAAGTGTTATGCATTGTGTCTTGATTATTGAACATTTCATGCCAGCAGACAACATATACATGTTTAACCCAACATAATTTATCTTTAGAACAGCTTCACTTACAGTTTCCCATTGAATCAATGCATGTGCCAGATGAAGGCCGTTGGTATAGGAAGCTCCAAGGCCTCCTATGGAAAGCTCTTATCTCTTGGCCCCGATTAGAGAACTGAAATGTTTGATGATGGTCTTTGATTGTTGATGGGTCATATAAAACATGGAACAATTAATATTCCTCCTAAAAAATGGCAATTTTCCAGCTAAGCCACAAAAGGTGCTGCAGCGGACTGAGGTCAGCTTTAGGACCCTGGACAGCACACATTCATAGATTTTATGTATGAACTCAAACATTGTCAACATTAATAATTATTTTGTTACTTAATATATTTATTTAGTCTTATTTTCCCAAGAGCTGCTAATTATATTATATTATATTATATTATATTATATTATATTATATTATATTATATTATATTATATTATATTATATTATATTATATTATATTATATTATATTATATTATATTATATTATTGAACCAGTTTGGAGTTGTTTACTTTCACTGACAGTGGATAAATATTCACTGCCATGGTTCCCCACTGACTAAATCAACTTTGCTGATCAACAGTGGATATAAAATAAGTCAGCCGTATCAATGACATTGTTATCACCCAGATCGGCACCTTTGAAGTTGTTCTCAGTGGCTTGGATTGCTTTGTTGAAATGTTTGTATGACTGGCCTTGATCAAAAGCTACTCAGCAACCTCACCGATTGCTTAGATATGTGGAACATGATTTTAACTATTATCATATTAGAAATTGAGGAGTGAGTTGTGTCCCAGAAAACCTCGGGTGTGAAAGAAACCTGGTGAATATAGAAATAGTGTAGAAACATGACTGGTTGCGGAATAACACAACCTGGATTTTGGGAGGAAGAAGGGCGAGTGGAAATTAATGTGAATTAAAATACAACAACTCAGGCTCTTTTGTGCCTTTCTCCTGAAGTCTCTGTTTCTTTCAGGTGCTCCACACCAGAGTAAGATAGTGAGCTGTTAATTGTGCCAGAAAGTAGGAATGAAGTTTGACGATAAGCAAAAACTTAAAAACAAGGTCAAATTAAGTATATTTGAGTTAGTTCGTTAATATTTCAAACTTGAACAAAATGTAAATTCAAACTCAGGTAAATGTCTTCTTCTTACTAATTTTCCAAATACAATGTGCCATCTTAGCCTAACGCAAATATTGGAAATGCCCAGCTCTGTCCGAAGGTAACGTAAGCAGCCTACACTCTTGTTTGTTTAGCAAATGGTCGGGAAACGTCCTGCCACGATTCTACAACAAACCTCAGCAGTGATGTCTTAAGTTGTCTGAAGTTAATTCACTGGAGTACTACATGGCTGAATCTGTGTGGTTTCTGGTCTTAATTATGAGGAAAAGCAGAAATGGCTGTGGGAAATTAGCCATGTGCTTAAATTAGCTCTTGATTTCTCTTGAGGATATGATGCTCACATTAATACAGCTATCAAAGCCAACCTTACCATTCTACGTTGAGGGAGGTGAAGGTTTCTGTTTGGTCCTGGGTTTCTGGGTATAAAATACACACACACACGCGACTGCTGACTAAATGTGTTTAAATAAAATGTCTGGTTGAAGCAACATTATTAACATATTAGGGAAGTCAATTCCCAATCTCAGATGAGAAGATAATTAATTAATAAATACATGTCGGATGAACGATGACTATGCTTTTACATGTGACAACCATATCTTTTCTAAGAAATAGCAGTTGAAAAGCAATAGGAAAAAAGACAAACGTGGTGAATTCCTTTTATTCAAATAACTTCTACTTTGTGTACAAACCTCGAGTCCCAGCGTATTCAATCCTGACTATTCTAATTTCACTTATCTTAGCATTCATCTAAACAGTACCAAAACTAAGAAAATGATTTCCAATGTCTTTCCCAAGCAAACTCTTTGCTTTTGGAAAATATCTATTCTTTAAATTGCAGTTTTGTTCGGTAACTGAAGACACTAATTGCGGCTATTTTTCACGAAGAATATGCGCCTGTTCTTGCTGGATAGAAGTTTTCTGCCACTCAATAGGCTTTGTTCTTCGCCTCTTCATGTGGCATATATTTTCAATAAGGCACAATCATAATCATAGACTGTAGGCAGCCGTGTCAAGAAAACAATCTGTTTCTATAAAGTCCCACTGTTTCAGCATTTTCCTGCTGAAATAACCACAGACCTCCAAGGAAAAGACCACTGATACGGAGGATGTGTCTCTGAAGCTTCTGCTCTAAACCTTACCCATACCCTGCGCAGTGAGGCACCGCTCCGTTGTCATAGACATAGGCTATTTCAGCTTTTTGTTTTTCAGCCCTTACCCTAACTGGCCACATTGTCTTTGTCATCTCTGTTATGCAGAATCCAATGTCTAGATTTCCCTGAGGCAAATGCTTTTGAGCACTTCACAAGAAGCATCGTTGGTGTTTTTGTGCATCTAAGGTGAGCTAGTTGGCTTTGTCCTTGCATTATTCGGTTGTTCGGCTGCATTAAGTAACTTTCTGGCTGCAGATGTGGATTGTGTTGAGAAACAATGGATTTCCAATGTTTTCCATAACATATGCGAACATATTGATTGTTGTGGAATGAGTGGTTATTCTGCCTAAACACTCGTAAGTCAGACAGTCCACAGTTTCTTATCTTGGCATTTAAACACGCACATTTCTATGAATCTTTTCACAATATTATGCATTATAGAAGTTTTTTGTACAGCTTTCCATCTTCCAGAAGGGATTGCACATTGCAGCGGTCACCACAGCCTTTTAATATTCAAGAGTTTAAGCCAGGGGTGGGCAATCCTGGTCCTCAAAGGCCGGTGTCCTGCACGTTTTAGACGTTTTCCTGCTTCACCACACCTGATTCAAATGAGTGGTCGTCATCAGCATGTCTTCATGGTCTGCACAACTCTGTTATTGACGCAGTTATTTGTATCAGGGTGTGCTGGAGCAGGGAAACATTTAAAACATGCAGAACACTGGCCCTTGAGGACCAGGATTGCCAACACCTAGTCTAAGCTCTTACCATGTTTATTTTCTACTCTTACTATGCATATTAAATTCTAACCCCTCAACACTTGGGAAAAACATGAGCTACCTATGTGAGAGTATAAAAGTGGGAGGGTTATGGAAAAACTTGCATTAAATGGGTCTCATTGCTCTTAGTTACAATGACATTTCCAAAAAAATGTTCTTTTTTGATATAATTAGACAAATTTTTAATCAGCAATAGTTAGATTTTGGGTATGAGTCACAATAGGTTCAGATTATTCATTTGCAACAGGGCTCCTTTAAATGCAGGGCTATTAGGCATGCTGGATGCAGTAAAGCAACAACTACGAAATCAAAATCTTTGATTCAAATACTGGGCAGTCGATTGTGCCTCCAAATCCCCGAACCTAATGTGCTGGAATTCCAAAACAGAAGGCATAAAAGGCTTTAATTACAATGCCATGGGATTTTCCCATAATTAAATAACCTATAATGCCAAAGAAATCAAGTGAATTTCATATTCACAGCATTGTGTCTGGTCATAAAGACTAAAGCTGCTACTAATGGTGGTCAGAAATAAATGATCACACTGGGGCTTTCCCTGTTTGAATGGCAGGTTTTACTGTAATGCATCAATAGAATTTTCTTGCCATAAACGCCCATAAAGGAAAGTCATCCAGGGGATGTGGCAGTGAGGAAAAGAAGAGACAATAATCTTCTGTCCTACACATGACGGCTCAGCCGTGTACCAAAATTAGAATCAGAATGAAATGTTTTTGTGTGTGTGTGTGTGTGTGTGTGTGTGTGTGTGTGTGTGTGTGTGTGTGTGTGTGTGTGTGTGTGTGTGTGTGTGTGTGTTAGTGTTACGCTCACATTTATTGGATTGGTCGATTTTCCCTACGAAGGCATGTGGGCTCACAGTCTGTGGGGAGGTGGTGTAGAGCAAGAAAGGGTAAGAAAGTTAACCTGCCAAAAAACAGCTGCCTGGCAAAATGACACAATCTCTCAGTTTATGTAATGAGGGGAAGAAGCATGCAGGGGTATGGGGATGTAGGGAAATTAGAATAATCAGAATTTTATGTGCTGGGACTTTTCTGGTCCTATTAGATTGAAGGCCAAAAAAAATTAAAAATTAAAAATGAAAAAGGAAGAAGATATGGCAGGCTTCTTACTACTTCCCCTTACAACATTAAGATGATTAAGTCCTTTCAGTGGTGGGGGAAAAAACAAAGGCACTTGAAATAATCTGTAGCTTTTGAGCCATGGTCTTGGAATATTAATTGCAGCTTGAGCTGCCAGAATTTCAGTTTCTTTAAGCAAGCAGCTCTAAAGCTTTTTATCATTTTTCCTTCGCCATTTCCTTGCTCTGCTGTGTGTTGTCTGTGCCTGATTAATTCTGTTCTTATTAGCCCATTAGATATAAAAAGGCATTTTTGTTTTAGCAGTAACAATGAGTATATATGCAAATCTTCTCAAGAGGCGACACCGATGGAATTTCAAGAGTTAGCTCTGTCTTATTCATGAACCAGTAAAAGGTTTTGACGTTAAAGAGCAGAAATGCAAATGTGTGTTTGGAGCATGAGATTGTGAATTAATCCAGAGGTGGTTCATATGTAGTAGAATTGAGCATTTAATCAGCGCGGGCTTCAAATTACGACTATGATATGCAGCATATTTACAGCAACTGGGCTCTGTGCACAACTGAGACAATTGGGGTTCATATTTTACTATCCACCCAGTGACTTTGCAGGAAATGTCTAGGTGAGGCTGGTTATGAGATTACTCTTGAGCAATCCTGTCTAAAGCAATAGCCTGTGCATTTATGATAAGGTGTTCCACAGAAAAAGGCCAAACAATTATTTCTATGTGTTTATGCTGTCACACTGAATATGAATGGTAATCACCATTCAAGGTGAAAAGGTGTTTATTTGTACTTTTTTTCTTTTTATTTCTTTTTGCTTTCTCTCTCTTTTGAAGTTATGGAAACTAAAGCCTGTCTCAGAGGTCACTGAGCAGTCACTTCTCCCTGGAAGCTGTTCAGAAGAAACTACAAACCCCTTTTCTCCTACGTTAAAGCTTTAATGCTTTAAAAACATGTACAGTATCCGTTGCTCATAGTTGAAGGCCTGCTGCAGCAGCTGGTGGTGGCTGTGCAAGTTCACTTCTACTCGCTGACAAATGTGTTGAAAGGGGCACAGGCAATAGCTGGCTGGCACTGAGCCCGCTAATTGGAAGCTGTACCGTTGCGGTCGTTACTTACCTGAGATTCCCATCGACAAAGGGATCCTTCAATACGGGAGGTCAGACCCGGCATCCGGATGCCCTAATCGATGACTGCCATCTTTTACGCCGCGGGTGGGCAGGGCCCACGGCAACCAAGACCGTGAGAACGAAATTATAGCTATTTGCGCACAACAGAGTAATGGGAGGAGGTGTTTTGAGAGAAACGGAGACCAAGGAAGAAGGCTCCTCCTGGAAAAATCAATGCTAATGACTGGTGAGTGCTGCAGACACGTACATACACACTGGAGTGCACATGCACACATACACAAACGCCAAAGATACCTTGTGTAATTATACCCGCATCCTTGATAGTTAAAGGCACTTACCAACACACACACCTCAATCATTTTAATCCTTCTGATGCAAGCGTAAACATGTAGAGCTGTGTGGTCTGTGAGGGTTCAGCGTAAATGACTGACATCCAATTAAAACACTGTTAAGGAAGCTGTAGTGATTACTGTCACTGCAGCTCATCGATTAATGATGGTGTCTCTGTGTCTCGTTATGCTGCAAAATACCTGGGCCTATTTTTTTTATTTCTGTCCTTTATTTGTAACATCTTCCTACACTTCTAGTAATGGCCCATAGCCTCTGGCTTATATCCCTCTGGTGGCAATCTCTGCACAGAAAAAAAGGAAGACTTAAGTGGGGAGTGAAAATTATGCCCCACTTCTCAGCTGGTGCGGAGGCTACTAGGAACGACAAATTGTTGCGTTAATTCAGGATCTGTGAGAAGGTATGTTGCTCTTTTACAGCAATGTCTCTTAAGAGTGAAGAGGGAAGAACCAACTGGGGAAATAGAGGCAACACGTTCTCATTTAGCAATTTGTTTCATATGAAGGAAAGTACAGTTGGAGAGAAAAGAAAATCCAACTTTCCCCAAGCATTTGTAGATTTAATGAGAATCTCCCTTAAAAAAATGAACAAACAGAGATAGTCACCAGGTGCTATGCAAAATCTGTAGAGCGGCCCAACTGCCTCGATTTCTGTGCCGACTAGCAAAGGCTTTGCTGTGCTGTCGTCGGTGCGAGAAAAATCCTCTGCACCAGTAATGAAGTCCAGACAATGCTCAAATGTTTAACACCTGCATGTCATTATGTATATAGTAAGAAGGATTCATCGACAAATTCTCAGGTCAAGCATAGCAAAGATAATACTTGGAGAGTCGGACTAAAGCAGGTGCGAACCTGACAGAAGAGTTAATGCATTTCCACTTCCATTTGCATCATGAACAGACCCAGAAGTAAAATTCCCCACATTAGTTTGCAGACGTGGCATTGATTTAAGAATACTAATGTTCCCACCCAGCCAGCATTTATGTGAGGTGGCCGATTTGAGATGTAAATGGAGTGAGAAATGGAGCCCCATGTGGGATGGTCCATGGGTTCCCGAGTGAATTGCTTGCAGTGGCGAAGCTCAGGTACGTGGGGTATTCACAGCATACATCCTTTCATATGAACATGAATTTCATTTCATTTTCTATATATAAATCAGTCTCAAAACGAGATACTCTGGAGCTGCCCACATAGTAATTTTTATCTTTTATTAGCATGCAGTCAGTAAGGTACCGGCTATACCTCTTAACTCTGTCAATTAGGAAGCATCACTCTATACTGCTGCACTGAACGGCACTTTTCACCTGCTGAGAGTGCAAACTTCAAACTTTTAATGCATTCGATCACTTCAATAAATTCAGTGCGTATCTGCCACTGTTTATACGCCGTATTTATTTTTTATTAAACAAAGGCATATTTGTGTTCCCAGAAACTATGAATTTTTACTTTAAAAAATTTTTTTCATTTCCAATGAGCTCAAGTGAGCAGACGTGGGCTGGCAGCTGAGATGGCAAACACAAAGGCAGCTGGATGCAACAGCAGAGACCCGAAAGGCTTTGAGCGGAGTGATTTTTCTGTACTGCGTTCCCTGCTGTTTTTGATATTGAGAAAATGTATGAACTCCAGGCCACAGACAGGGTGTGAACAGCACTTAACAAAGTGCACAAATATGAAATTATTCAATGTTTGTGTGTGTGCTTGTGAGTGCATTTGTTTGACTTGTAAAAATGGTGTTAGGGGTGGACTGCACTAAAAAAACATCACCACTGTCAGGCAACGGACAACAGTAAACCACGTTCATAAAGACATCAAAAGGCAAGATCGTGTATCATATTAAAGTTTTCAATCTGGATTTCAACTGAAGTCATTTTTCTTTATGTAAATACTAAAATCAATAAAAAAGAAGCAATCAAAGGCACAAAGCATTCCCTCTATTAGCGAGACACAACCACATTAATGTGATGAATCAAGAAGTACACAATTACACGATCCCTCGTTCCAGTTTTAGGACTCACCACACCACAAAAACACCCAAAAACATTTCTTTGGCATAAGTGAATAAATATTTAATCAATTCACTGCCAGTGGGTGGAGGAAATGAAAACATTTTTAACTATTTTTTTATGAGCTTGTTACAGACATCGGAAAACAGAGATCAAAAAGAATACATCCACTAATCAGACACTACATCAAAACCAGTGGCAGGTGCAGTGAATAAATTTGATTATCTCGCCACACTGGCACCTGTCAAGAAGTGGGACCTAATCAAGCATTTAAAGAACAGTCATCTGTCGAGGATAACCATGTTGAAAGCAGGAAAAATGTGCAAGCGTGCAGATCTGAGACTTTTTGATGAAGACATAATTCCAGAGGCAAGATCACAGGGTCAGATCACATCCAAAAGTGGATTTCTTGTTCTCCGTTCACAGTTTATAGTGGTTAACACCTGTCTAAAATTGGTCCAGGAAGGGCAGCCAATGAGGAGTCACTGGCTTATGGCTGCCCTAGGCTCCCTGACGCACATGGGAATTGATGCAAATAAGCATTTTTTACATCAGTGGCAGTGGTTCAAGGGAAGGCAAAAAAGGTAACATGGCTGAAGCGGTGGAATGCTCAAAGAAATGGTCGGCCGAGAAACTTCTGAGCATTCGTGCGGATTTTAAATCTTCTTTCAGCTGGATCATGCACCATTCCATAATGCAAATAAAAAAAAAAATATTGATTTGAAGAACATGTTTAAGGTGTAGACTTAGCCTCCAAATCCCATAACCTAATGTGCCAGATGGTCTGCTACGCAGAACCATCTGGGAAGTCGTCTGTAGAAAAGGGCATGCACTTTCAAAAAATCCTTGGCAGCAGATTGAATGACTTATCTGTTTATCAAGACCATCCCCAAGGCTCAATCTGATTAAGCATCTGTAGGATGTACAGTAGAGTAAAATTTAGATCTGCTGAGGTCCGACTATGCAACTTGTAAACCTATATGACTTAATCGATCCACTGCGAATGTCTTGATGTCTCATACAGGACCCCTTCAAAGGTCATCTAGTCCGTGTCCAACCAGCGGTTTTAGGAGCCAATTAGGGGCCTGAATGATAAAAGACAGGTTATCTTAATGTAGCTGATCCAGGCATGGAATTGGAAAGAAGAATACCTAAATGGCTCTGACAAACGAAATGTAGCAGCAGCCTGAGAAATGAAGACTGACATGGTCACTGGCTGTTTCTTGCTGGCATGTACGTCCCGTGTAACTGAAGTGGCAGTGAAATGTGGTGACATGCGTCCTCTGAGTCACAACGTGCGACTTTACACTGTTTCTCCTGGACTTGCATGTTACAGAGCTCCATGGAAACGGGTCTAAGCACTCTCTTTCATTTGTTCTGTTAGGAACATTTCACGAAGTAGAGACATACCCTAAGCCACCGGGTCTTTCGTAATGGATGCCATTATAGTCATGCATGCAGTTCTACAAGTGTCTGGCTCTAATGCCGTTTCCACAAATTACACAATATATTGGAGCAAGCTTTCAAGTTAATTCTTTTTTCTAATGTTTTTCATTTTTCTTTTTTTTTTTATGCTGTTGTTCCAATTGGACAAATTGATTAGTTACACTCCTACCATCTTATCTCTGCCTCATTTACAATTTTCAGCTTAATAATCTGTTAAATTAATAAACATTCACACAGTTAAAAACTGAACTCTGGAAAAGGAGCATTAAAAATCCAATAATTTGGCTGCCATGCTGTCAGTTGATGTCATCTTGCACTTTTATTTTGCAAATATATATATATATGTATATATTACAATTCCAAGCAATTTATATTTAAGAGAGTCAGGTTCCTGTATTTTCTAATTGTATCTTAAAGAGACAAAATAAATATGCTGAAAATGAATATAAATGTCATCAAAACAAAGACAAGACTTTTGCTCACTACTGTTTATACTGAGAGCCTTGGAGGATGTTTCTAATAAGTGACTGCAATTCCACTCATTTAAATAAATAAATAATGATCACAGAAGCAGCTCCGACAAACCTTCCCAACCTCAGCAGCTGTTTTGTTTTGTTTTTTGTTAACTTCTCGTCTGAACCAGTCTCCTGTTTTACATTACTGATTATTCTACAGCGGAAGTCTTTAAATACAACTTTCTGCAAATACTCCTAAAAATCAAAGCTTTGTTTAAGGAATTATATATTTATAATGGGCAGGTAGGCAGTTAATTGACAAAGTCGAGTTACGTTTGTTGAGACACAAATCTAAATCGATGTTTCATATTTAATTTATAGCTGCAAAGCTCTCAGTAAGTTTGATCACTGCTTGTGAAGATACAGACACAGAAATAAACGCCACAATAACGTGTTACTTTGCTAAAGCGACTTACTTGCTCACAGAAAACCCATAATTAATCTTTGGCCATAGCTGAAAAAAAATGCCTCCCGAACTGTTTAAAAACATACATATTCAATTAGTCGGAGCAGAATCTAACTGCTGGGTCTGTTGAGAACGCAGTGTAACAAAGTTGAAATGGTGTTAAACTGCAGCAAGAGAGGTCCTCTTCTAGCTAGACAGAAAGTTACTTTCATACAGGACAATTATACTACAGTTTGTACACAACCACACAAAATGAAGATATTCTTTTGAAAGATATGCAACACAATAACAGGGACGTTTGTTCGGTTTATAACACCGTGGTATCAATGCAAAGGAGTACCGGTATATCAGCTGAGGACCATAACTGGGAATAAGAGGGTAAACGCGTCTCTTGTGCAGCTCCATCTTAACGTTTCTTTAAAACTGCAACCTTGTTCTTATAAAAGTTGCCTTTTCTAAACAAAGACACTAAAAGTTCTGTGAATTTTGCTTACATTTTACATTCAGACATTTCTGCAGAACAGCTGATTTCAAAAGAGTTTGACTTTCCAATCCTAAATGATTTTATAAGTGAAAAAAGTGAGAGGACGGACTTGATTGTAGTATATTTAGTTTGCATGTGAATGCAAGCCACCAATCTTGTTTTTTTGTTTGTTTGTTTGTTTTGCTTCCAAATAATGTCCTAATTTATTTTGTACCTTTTATCATTAAGACCACAACAATTATTACATTGGATTAAAGGCAACATGCTTCGGCCTCAGTGTTTGGATAATACCTAACAACTTGTCCATGAAAATGATTTTCATGGATGGGGTTTTCATTTGATTTAAGATTATCTCATTGTGTAGAAACAACTCTGTCCCTAATAAGTCTGAAAACACACACACACACACACACACACACACACACACACACACACACACACACACACTTGTTCTTGATAAATAATCATTTTAAGAACATTTCCATCAACACAGCTAACCACTTAGCTCAGTCCTTTATTACAGAGTCTACTTGATGAGCTGTAAAGGACACTGAGAGTTTTGGCCTCACCCAGGGGACACACTTGGCCCCTTCCAGTAAAAACAGGCCACTAATGGAAACAGAGGCCCTCGTCTCCACTCTACAATTTATGCACGCAATTCAGGCATTTGCAGTAATCATAAAGCAGGGCCAAATGGATGGCCGGGTCAGCTCTAAGCAGAAAAAACAAAACAAAACTGAATGACGTGGTCTTGTTGACAGCTGCAAATGCTGCCACCTCCCTGTAAATTCAGCCACAGCTGGCGTTTGTGCATAATCAATGCAAGACATCACTATGACCCCACATGGAGCCCTCTTTTATGTGTACCTCTGAAAAGTTGGTGAACTGACTCATGGCACCAGCAGACATCAAAGGAGGTGAACGACAGGAAAGTTTTCAGGAAATGTTGAACTGAAATGCTTATGGCACAGTTTGGAGCTGAATGCCTATTTATTTCATCACCCTCCCTGACTTTAAACTCAAAATTGCTGCTATAGCTTTCAATGACCGGCCAAAAGCCTCTACAAGCAGCTGCCATCACTGTGGGTTAAAAAGCTAAACGGGAAAAATACCAGAGAAAAAAATTAGAAAAACAAAAGAACCAGTTATTTGTAAACAGGTAAGTCCTGCCTTCTGGGCACTGTCGGTGACTGTTGTAAAATTACCCTTAATGTGCAAACATCACATCAATTTCAATGTTTATGAGAGGGGAAAAAAAACAACAAAAAAAAACAGTAGGAATTTTTTTCAGTTTTATGAAAAATGTGTCATCTTTAACAAGACATTGTAACTAAATTTTCTGGTACCAGGATGAAAAGACAAAAAAAAATCATCCGAAGTTAGATAAAAGACTGATATTGATGATTTTGCAGTGCAGGGAGCATTAAGAGAAATTTCACGGTGATAAAGTAATGTGATGTAATGTAATAGAACAACTGAGAGGGAGGACAGGGAGCAGCCACAGTCTAGACGTGGGCAGCTGTTTGATGGGTGGAGGGAAAAAAAATTACTTTAGATATCACATCCTTCACTGCCTGTCATCCTTTCAATCACAATGAGCAGATCAGGCCACTAAAAGTTGAAAAACTAACAATCTGAGTATGTCAAAGGCTGATTGAAAATATAGAATAAGGCAAAGAATCTATGGAAAAAAGAAACAGGATAAGGATACAGGTAAGAATTCCCACCGACTGCTCTACTACGCTGCTGAAGCTGCAAGCCTGTTGGAGATGAGCAGGATTATGAGATCACGGCTTCGTTCTGCCACACAACAGACTGACAAGGGAAATAATGGCATGGTTGCTTACAGCGGACTCATCAGCTGAATTTTATCCACTAAAATTATATTCATAGGCCAATTCAAATACACTGTTAGACACTGTAATCCATATCCACAACCTTGCAAATTCCTCTGCGCATTAATTCATCTCATACAGTCCACAAGATTTATAGCAGAGCCAAGGCGAGATGTGATAAAGCTGGTGGAGTACATTGTCCCAGTGGCCACCAGCAGACAAAGCTAATGTGGATGGTTTTCAATAGGAAGACACAAGGTTCATTGTTAAGACTGCTCTAAATTCATTGACCCTGGTGCTGTGATTAGCCAGAGGAACAAGTGTATTCACTGATATAAAGCAGGGACTTTTAAGGCTTTTAAGCAGAGAAAGTGAGGGATTGATTCCACGCTTGGGCTAGATCTCCATAAAGAGCAGGGTGACATACACCTCTGAAAAGTTAAGTAGAAGATTGTAAGAGCAATCTGCTGAAATGTGAGAGGAAGACATGACAAAATGTTTTCTTTTTCTCGTCTAGAGAGTGTATATCTGATTGTCTGAAATCAGAAACTCCAGCATAAAAGAACTCTGTCACTTTGTTTCTGGGATATCAGAGTCTGAAGGGACGTCTTCCAGTCAGTCATAGAAATGTCTAGGATCCTGTGATGTAGAAGATGCAGATCAGAATAGAATTAGCTTTTGGTAGGGTTTCAAAAAAAAAAAAAAAAAAAAGAAAAGGAGGTACCGGACTGGAGTAGTGGGGTCACTCGTAACCCCAACCCTAAAACATGTCCCTTTGAACGGAGATGTAAAGATTGAAAACGGGGCTTTCATCCTATATCTCAACAGCATTTAATACCTGTACACATCGCAGGAATTTAATTTATGCCTCAGAAGACTGTCAACTTTGGAAAAAAAATTGACCTATGTCTCTTAGAAACTTCAATTAAGAGTCACAGCAACCAAAAATAAAACTTCTAATTTCTATTCTCTCAGAGATCTTGTAAAAGTAGATGCAGCCATCTTCGGTATTTTATAAATTTTATAAATTGCTTCTTTCTGTCGTCAAACGCGAGCTCTGTTGCCATCTTTTTGAAAATGAGTTCAAGGTTTTTAGACAAAAGATTTGAGAGGACGCATCTGGGATTCAACAAGTTGAAAAAATCATGAACTATGTTAAAGCAACTCTCACTCTTTAAAATCCAGTTATATTTCATATTATTACTAAGGGCATATCTTGCGATGATGTACACAATCTCAGTTATGTAAGTTGGGTCAACAAGAGGATTCAAGATATTTAAATTGCTTGATGTTGAAAAAGCACATTTCTCACAGTTACTTCATCTTTCATAATGTGTTTAAGCTCCCGTGTCATTAAACTCCTGCTGCACCTCTTCTGATTGGGCAACTGATCCCTCAGAAAGTCAGCAAACCATATGGGAGTAAATTAGCCCCGTTTCGATTCAAACGTATATATTTCAAATCGCTTCCAGGCAGAAACGCACATTCTGCTTGAGCTTTCGCAAGCACGTCTGCCAGATGTGGCGCCCCCTCGCATCTGCGAGGCCTTGGAAAAAAAGAGCGCCGCGTCAAATTTGTGATCACATACCAGGGCTGAGTGGAAACACTGCTGTTACTGATTTATAACGACAGTCACTCATATTGTGATCCTAATAGATGACAGTTCTCTAAGAGGGAATACAGGACTCTGGGTCATATCTAAGCTCTCTAGTGTCAAACCCTCGGCCCTTCCCAGTCTCTTTATGGACTCCCTTAACATATAACATCTTGCTTACGCACACACACTCACACACACAAACATTTTCTCACACTCTTTCTCCCTAATTATAAGGTTTAATAACCTTCTGTGCTCACTTAAACTCATTTTGCTATATCTGCTGTTTTCAAGAGTCATTAAGTTAGGATTAGAGGTCACACTAGAAGCATTATTCCTGGATCCCTCTTCAACAATAAGGTTTATATAATGCATTCCAGTATAGAGCAACACTGTAAAGATCTTTTTGTCGGTATCCCAGACAGGTTATAGAGACGCATAAGAAAATATTATTATACAGGGAGTGAAGGTTGCCCCTATAGTAGAGAAGAAGTAATAGTTCTCAGGATGCTTATGTCTTTAAGTCGCAATGGCCCTTTGACATTTGCAGTCAAGAGATTGTTTTCAAAAGGTGAACATGTTGGCAAGAGATCCCTGATACCTGACAATGCACGGCAAAATAAATCTGAAATGTCATTAACGAAGCAGGAAAAAAACATTTTCCATTTAGGATTCTCAGCCAGCCATTCAACACTTAGATAAACAGAATATGTCCCTAAGGAAGAAGCAGTAAATCAACTGTTTGTGAAGTTGTTCAAAGGCAAAAACAAATCCACATTTATATCACGTTACGTATAAAAGGGGGGAAATGCATTCAAGTTGAAGAGGGGGGAAAAAAAAAAAAAAAAAAAAAAGCTCTGCTGTAAAGCCAAAAAATACAATTCATCTTGCCGCGGTCCCTGCGAGGAGCGTGTAATCGCAATGACACACTGGTGTAATCGATTTAAAACACTTTGGCTCAGGCCTAGGCTGCTTTGACTTCCTCTGCAGGCTTGCAGCATCATCTTCATTTCAGATACATTTCTCTGGCTGCCTGCTGTTCACAAAAATCTGTTAAGCTGCCTCGTCTTCCACCTACTCTGTCTGCCAGGGAAGCCTCTTGTCCTGTCCTGGATCCATTTCCTGACGGGCAAGAGCATGGAATATATAAATAACTAAATGAAACAAGCCAAAAGGCACTAACTCTGTTTGTCTCAAGCAAAGGTGAAGTGCATGCCTATACTGTTGTCTCCAGACAGGTAATCTGTCTCGGGAGTTAGTCTCCCTCTTCTGGTGCCTCTGGGCTTCGACTTTCTGGGCCCGACCAACTTGACTAGACAATGAGCTCAGAGTGCTGGTGTCACCAGAGTGCGCAATCTCATTGGGAGTTTCTTGGGCAAATATAATGTCACACTGAACTGCTGCGATGGCGTCTGAAGGAGATGCTCTGTTGAGTTACTAAACAATGACTTCTAATCATACAGTACTGTCAGGATACCAGAGGGCAACCTGGGTCCATTGTACATGTGCTTTTCTGTGCATGACTGATACTAATTGAAGTAATTACTCAAAGGAACCAAATGAAGCATCTTAGGACTGCTGCCCAAGAGTAGTGACTTTGGTCGTAGGCGTCCCGATTAGTGCGGAGTGTTGATTATACTCTTTGTCACGTAAGTACACTATACTACACTAGATCTTCTCACATAATTGTTTTTGACTTGCACAGAATAATCCAACCTCTTTTTCTCATTACATTGTCTCAGTCAACAGTTCAATCTCATTTCCTTGCCCACTTCTCTCCGAGCAGCAGATGCCGTCATTTTTCTTACCTCCGCCTCTTTGTCCTCACCCACTTTCAGCAGACCCACTAGATGTATCAACTCTCCCCCAATCCATGCTTCCTCTCCATCTCCTCAGACAGGGAGATTGATTTGTCTACTGGACGTCTCTGACCTTTTGATATTATCTAATATAAGGGGTGTTTGGCCCTAACCAAATTACGGAGTCAAAGGGGAGGAGGCACATTAAGGTCGAGTTGAGGGTGTTTCCCTTTTGTTCATAGCATACCTCTACTTTTTTTTTTTTTTCTGTTCCTGTGATGGTTAAATCCACTGTCCAGCTCCTGACGGCATCTATCAGACACCCTGGGGAAAATAAAAGATGTGTTTTCAAATTGCACTTTGCCTAAAGGCTCTTTGGATCAAATTTAATTTTCACCTTACATTGATTTACACCCCACCCCACCCCACCCCCCAACTCCTGTCTCAGTGGCTCCTAATGTTATCAGCAGTGTATTTCTGTACGATAAATAAAGGGAAATCTTGCTCTGGACTACTACGTGTCAGAAGAAACTACATGTAATACTGTATGTCTTCTTGTGTCATCAAGGGACTGAAATGATTGAGGTACTGCCCTTTTTTGTGTCAGGTTTAACTTTGAACAAGAAGACTTCAGCTTAATAAACGATGTACACGTGATGCACAAGCCACTTCTTCTTAAAATAAATCGAAGGTACTATTTAGTTTATGTCATCAGTTCATGGTTATACTACAATGAGCCTATGTGTGGGCCCTGGATAGACTGGCGACCTGTCCAGGGTGTACCCCTGCCTTTCGCCTGATATGCGTCGGGATAGGCTCCGACAGACCCCCGTGACCCGGAAACGGATAAAGCGGGTACAGATAATGGATGGATGGAGCCTATGTGTGAGTTAGTCCACTTCACTGATCACCTCTGTGTGTCGGCCACTGGGCAAGATTGCAGAGCTAATGCCCATTTGGCTTTTACACGGCTCAATTCTGCAGGAAAAAATACTTTATGGTCACCCAAATGTGTGTATAACACTCTGATGAGGATAATCAGGATGTTTGAAAGTGATTTGAGTCGCATCATAAAAAGCGTTGCATGTTGAAGTGGAAAACAGAGGCTGCTGATGAAAACGTAATTTGTATCATCTAAAAACACACCAGCCTCCACTTTTGACATTTACAGAGCCGCCGGGGTGCCATAGCTTAATGAATCTCTTTGGTAGACCACCCAAAACAAAAAGCTGACAAACTATCCAGGAATAAAAAGAAAAAAAGCATAGATTTTGACAGATCGCAGCCTTCTTATGACGAGGAAGACAAAGCGAGGGAGAGGAGCGTAAGGGCATGCGGTGGCTTTAAAGGGGGCTACTGTTATTCAGAGCCTACATATTGCATGAAAACACACACACAGCCTAATATCACACGCCACGACATGAACAGAAGGAGGATATTTGTGTGAAGGGAGGATGTAGAGGATGCAATTCCCCACCCGCCTGGCAAGTCCGTACTTTTTGGTACCCTTTGTTTGTCCTCTTAAACTGGCAGCGAGTGCATGAGTCCAGGATCTTACATAAAAACCCTACCCAGTACGGGTCTGTGCTGGGGAACTGATCCCTCACAAAACCCTCATTGCTATTCTCTCGTGATGGCAAGGGATCTACTGAGCACCCACAGCCAAAACTACGGCTGGGCTGAGCGGAGGGCGGGGGTGCCGTGTTTACTTGTGTGCTCTGTCAGGGGACTGAGATAACTGTGCTGAGAATTGTAGAGAAGACACAGCTTTCGTAGATGCAGCTGAAGTGTCCATCACTTTGAAAAGGAAAAAAAAAAAAAGAGATGATTATGTACTGTCAGTCTTACAAATTAACCATGTTATGTTCCTTTTTTATGAATAGTTACACAGACAAAAATAAATACATAAAGTGGATTATTTTTCATGTAATCCTTCTGGGTCTATTGCATGGCAGACTTGATGCAATTGCACCTTATTTAAAGACTCCATGAGACAGGCCATCTTTGTCAAAGTAAATTTCTCCTCTGTTAAGTAACTTGCCTACCGCAAAGTGCCAGATATGCATCAAAAGAAAGAGGGTGAAAATTTTAAAATTCCAAAGACTTAATAAACTTTGAGGAGGGAGTCCACATCCACCTATATGTAAAGCTTAACTCTGTGCAGCCTCACACCTGCTGAGCCCGTCATGGATTTGATTTTACTGTTTTAATGTAGAGCTTGATCAAAAACTGTCATCTTTTCAAAGGCAATGCGGCCTCGGGGTCCTGTGAAAATCACGCTGTGCACACTCAGCCTCTTATCTGTATTTACAGTGCAGAGCTCAGCTCTATTTGACAAAATATGCACGCCACGCTGATTGCCTTGTCCCTTTCAATCACCTCCGCCTCTTTCTCCTCTTCCACATATATAGGTAGTTAAATTTTGCTTTGTTAAATTTGGAAGATGAAATCAAAAGATCTTTGATCACCTGCTAGGACACTGCATACTTTCAGGTTAAAATGAGAATGTACTTTGCCGTGAATTGCAATTTTATGGTGTGGAAACATGTCTTGCAAATGCTATCACAGTAGCGTTAGACCCCTACCTAAATTATATGAAGTTTTGAAGAATAAAATCTTGATGAAACAGAAGAAAAAGTCATGTTTTGATACAAGTTCCTTCATTTAGTCATTCATTTGCTGTTGCCTATCTGTAACTAGGTCACAAGGACAAAAGCCTGAGGAGAGCTCTTCCAGATCTGCCTTTCTCCAGCCACCTCCTGTAGCTCTACTGGGAAGATACGGAGGCATTCCTAAGCCAACTGAGCAGTTTAATCTGTCCAATAAATATTTATTGTGCCCATATTCCTCCTTCCAGGTGCCTCCCAGATTGCCTGGTTCCTCACCTAAAGGCCCATTTATTCCTAACTTTTGTACATTTGTACATCCATCAATCCTAAACATTTATTTTTTCTGTTGCTGTTCCCTCCATCATCTGCGTTTGTATAGTTGTTTAGCGACATCCACCAGTGGACAGTGATGAGTCAATCACTGATACTAACAGACAGCGACTGCGGATGAGTCTTTTGTTGTTAATCTTTAGGTTTATATAAAATAATATATTTGTTTGTTTGATGCCTACATTGCTTCACCCATGAAGGAAATTAGTCTGCATGCCTTTCCGCTGTAAAACCCATTAACTTCTGTTACACTTTCCAACATCTACAATTTCAAAGTTTGCAATCACAACACGCATAAATCGATACACAGCCGTTAATAGAGATCAGGTGATTGGCCACTGGAGAGCATTGATCTCATTCATATTCAAAGTTTTATTTCTGTGACATGGGAGGAAACGAAAACAGCAGCCCTGTCTGAGATGCATGAAAACTGCGATGAGCAGCTTTTTTTTTCTTCTGTTTCTTTTTCAAATTTGGTTGACCATTGACTAACCGTGCTCAATACTGACCCCACAATTTCCAGATGGTTTTGCTTTATTTTGTGGTAATATTACGCATTGAGGTCTAAAAACTAAAAGATGGGCAAAATAAACGCGGGATTCAGACAGAAAGCTCCGCCCACCTCACTATGAATGGGCCTTTAAAAGGCGCATTTAGGTAACTTGTATTCGTGACCTCGTTCTTTTGGTAACTACTCCACCACTAACACTTGGACCTCCTCAGGGAAGATGGTCCTGCGTGAGGTACGAAGACAAAGCCCAGCTAAAGAAATCATGCGGATATTTTTTACAAAACATCAATGCAGTGTCTGTCATGGTCTACACAGGTAATGCTATCCACTTGAAAGTTGTTAATCAAAATAAGGAACTGCTTTGCCTGCTTTCCTTTCCACTCATTACTGACTTGAAAAAACAGTAAGGAAGAATGGTTTACATCAGATCAGTATCAAAAAGAAGATGGGGAAGTGTCTGGAATTATAAGCATACCTCGGAAAAACAGACAGATTGAAAAGCATCCTCGGGTCAGTGGCACCTGAGCTGACGAAGAATACAACAAACTGCCACCTGAGTTCCACCTATGCTCCTTTGTTGTCTTTTTTTTTGTTCTTTCTTTTTTCAAGCAGTTTGATTCTCTCTACTCTTACCAATGCTGGTAGTCCCCTGGATAGCAACCGAGTAGGTCTAATTGATTTCTCTTGTTCATGTCAGTTAGAGGCAGAAGCATCGAACTGTGCAAAGTACCCTGGCTCCAGCTCGCCTCCATTCTTCTTTTCTGTTTTTGTCTTTGCCTCCATATCCCAGTAGACGCTAATGTCAATACACAACATAGCAGTGCCCTCTGAAAACTCACAACATGCAAAGACAGCACAGGAATGTTAAAGCATTAGCGAGAATGGATAGAAAATACAAAACCATGGTACTGTACATTTGGCTTACAAAAACATCAGGTTGTATGATTATGCGAATACAAACACAATCCTCTCGTTAAGTCAATGCATATTTGAATTTCACAAAGCTTTAACTTAATCTTAATTAAAATATATAAAAAGTACATCATAGTATTTGTATAATTCTTTCACATGACAAGATGTGTATGTGTCTCTTATCAGTAGAGAAGATTAAGCCACTTTAGAAATACCCAGCAGTATTGGAAACTGGGAGCAATTTAATCTACACATAGCTGAATTGCCCAAACCGCATCACCATAAATGCAATGAATGATAGGTGACCTTGTTCGCAGTAACGCTCATGCAGAGGACATGTGCTCCAAAATCAAGTGATGGAACAGAACTAAGATCACATTCGCAATTGGACATACTCTGATCGGATAATACATGATGATAACCTACCTAATGTTGAGAAGGTCATCTTTCCAAGCAGAACATTTCAGGGTAGCAGAGTTACTGACTTTACCTGTCAGTGTTTTTAATGTTTTGTAAAATACAGTAGCTGTAAATAGATAGGTTGCCAAGACATGGTGATTTATCTTCTTGGTGAGACTAATGTTTTAGCCTTTTTGCACTGGTCAAAACACCTGGTACCACGTACTAACGGCGGGGTTTGACTTCTTCGTTTTATTAGCATTTTGGGCCTCATTGGTTAAAACTGTATGGGGCTAAAAGTGTATGTAAACGATGCAGTTGTGGTGATCCAGCGGTTATCAAGGGAAAGCCAGAACACATGCTAATCTTGAAAACGAGAAATGTCCCAAATGTGCCCAAAATGCCAAGACTGGATGCAACTTACTTGACCGTAAGTTTCTCCGACTGACCCAACTCAAAAAGACACAGACACAAACACTAGCAGCTAAATCTCTAGTTGTGTGCACGTCTGTGTGTGCTACTAGCCTATCTAGTAAAGAAAAGCGTGTTCATCAGTAAATCTGGTTCACCACACAACATAGGAAAATTCAGTGAAATCCCTTCACGCTGCCATGTTACAGGCCTGTCTCTTTGAAGGTATTGAAACGGTTGTGTTGTCCAGTTCTGTGCATGTTGTCGACTTCAGCGTGCTGATATCTTTAAAATGTTGCTACTTGTACTGCACAGCTGAGATCTCCAACATGCTCTGATTCCCAGCTCTAATGAAGCACTGCAGATAATGTTTAACATTCAACATTCAAATATGAAAAATATTAAATACCCAAGTTGAAATCCAGGTGAAATCCATAGCAAACAACATTGGGACAGAGTATCCGGATCCAGTCCTACTGTTTTACTGTCACGCATTGTCCGGTTAGTTTTAAGCCCCAAAACTACTTCTATAGAAGGGATGTATTATAAAAAAATCTGCTTTTCTTTTGTCCTTGAATTTATAGACTGACTAGCAAATGAAAAACTCCAACCTAACGCACCTCCTTCACTTTATATTTTACTTCTGTTGTCTCAAAATACATAACTCGGTGAACAGTTCGGATTTACGGGGTAGTTTGACAGGACATACCCAGATCTGAGTAAAAGTATCCAGCCTCTCTGTATTCATCTACTAATGTTACATCATCCTGAATTTGCTGTATCGTCAATGTGGATAGCGCAAAGCTGTGACACCGTTTTCAAAAGACACTGAGTGGTAGAAAGGGGTGGGGTTAAGTCAAGTGGTTCATGTTAGAGATGATGTGTATATATATATATATATATATATATATATATATATATATATATATATATATATATATATATATATATATATATATATATATATATATATATATATATATATATATATATATGTGGTTTGGCTCGAAGGCTTCTATTGTCCATGCTGCATTCTGAGAGATTAGACTAAAGAGTACCTATTGTATTACAATGTCACATAAAGAGGTCATTATAAGGCTGTAGCACCTGACCCACTGGGAGGAAGCATGTACCAAGGATTTAGGTCACAGTAAAGTCAGATCCTTAATTAATCTGCATAGCAATGCACCCCCTTTTTTTTTTTTAATGTTGTACTATCAGAACTTTCTTTCACTTTATAGTGTGGAAAAACTATTAGCGCTTCTGTTTTATATGTTTTAACCACCTGGGCCACTATCTGGGCTGAAACCAAGCGAATTAAGTTATCAAGAATAAAGACGTGACAGATGGTCCAACTTCAGTAGATTCAATAAATCATTTGCATTGCGAGCAGGTCAAAACGTACATCAGGAGCCTTGATGCAGAAGTGACACAAAAAGATAGAATGCAGAGTAATTTGAACGCCACAAGAATTATTAAGACTAAACGCAAAATCATTATCATAACAGGTCATTGCAGCTGTGCGTGACAGCAGAGCCAAAACTCTCAAAGATAAAATATGCACCTGCACTAACTGTACTCATAAGGAAGGTCATAGAATGGCTAATACTAATATTTCCATCACACTTTCTAACTTAGGTATGCAACATTTTGCAAACACTTTCTGCCCTTTTCTGATGTGCCTTAGCAGCTTATGAATATTACAATACGACAAATGTCTGAAATGTCACATTAACAGGCGCACACGCAGCCCGGTCCGTCAGTTAGTTTTGATAGATGACCAGATGTTTAAAGGATTGTCCTATTGAATCAATAAATAATAACAATACTATCCAAACTTTCCTCTTCTGTTGTTGTACCATGAGTCTGAAACAAATACAAACATAAAAAAATTAATTAAAGCTTCATAGCTGCACCTGCAGCTTCTGCTTTCCATCTTATAACATATCGGTATTTTCAACTGCTCCCCTCTACTGACATTTTAACACAATGCAGCATACTTGTTAGTTTGATGTGAATTTTCTTTTTTTTTCTTTTTTTTTTTATAAGGAAACATGTTCACAGTTTGGTGGTTCATGCTGCTTCTTTCACAGCCCTATCAGTGGAGCGAGACAAGAAAAGATGATATTTTTCACAAGTTCATAATAACAACTGATACTGTAACTGTTGTGCAATTAAATGCTTAAGAATAAGACGGCAATTATTTTTCAGTAACACCTCCAGTTCAGCAAATTCAACTACAAAAAAAAAAAACAATATTTTCAACCGTCCCCAATGGATCAACTTCCTACTGTATCAAATATGTCAAGCTTAATAGGACTGATGTCTCCCGCAGAAGGCAAAAGTTGTTGTTTAACAACTTAACGAGCATCTTATTTATGAGTAAAGCTACGTGGCTGATAAATGAACACAGCCAGTAAGAGGATTTCATTTCATGGGGTATCAAATCTACAGCGTAGAGAAATACTTCATATTTAAGACTGTGCTCGTGCACATTGGCTTGAGAATATGTAAGTCTGTCTGTGTGTTGTGAGGGACAGTATCCATCATTACAGCTTGCTGTATGCAATGTATGCACCAAATGGCATCTATCAAGTTATATCTCCAATAAATCATGTCTCTGTGAAAGAATAAGACATCCTTAAGAAAGCACAAAGGAACAAGATGAATGATCCTCCACGAGCCACATCTGTACGCACATGTGACCAGGTACATCCAAGGTTAAAACACACATTCATTAACATTTACATCTATTTAGAGCTGGTATTATTTAGTCACACCAGTGCCTTAGAAACAGGGTAAGTTGTATCTTGTGCCAGGCAGCCAAGGGAATCAATATATATATATATATATATATATATATATATATATATATATATATATATATATATATATATATATATATATATATATAAAAAGAGAGGCAGCAGAACAAACCAGTTTCAGAGACTGTGTCCATGGAGGGCCAGTGGCACCCTGACGAGTGAGCGGCTCACTTTGCAAGATGATAAACTTTGGAAGCGAATGCGTCAACTCGCGGAAAATGAAGTCTGCCTCATCCAAGAGCATTAAGATGTGGATAAATAAATAAAACATTGAGTCCCTGCGAGGGGAGGCGACGTGACAGCGGGATATGTTTTTTCCGCTTTCATGTTGGCAGGCGCAGGCATTTTATTTTGGGATGAATCAAAATTTACTGAAAACGCCTGTGCCAGGTGTATCTAATTATCTGACTGCGTATCCTCATTATGAAACGACCCCTGGGAGTTGGCTACTCAGCTTGCTGAGCCTTGGACCGCAATCAAGGTGTTTCTCTTCACACAAACCCACTGATAATTTAGTCCACCACTTTTCTAAAGATGTGCGGCTTCTACCTTTCTCCCGTGAACTGGGCTCTCTTGTTGTTTGCTCTCCTCTTAATACCGCGCACACCCGCTGCTACTGTTTAATATCTGACAAACACGAATCTATAGACAAAGTTAGCCAAAAGAATAACAAAAAAAAAAAAAAAAACATGTGCAACATTGGTATACATTTATTAGCAGCTGTTTTCGCAGCCTCTTGCCATCTCAGTTATCCATGCCCTGATTATGTCACCTGAATGAAGTTTATAAACCATAATTACAGCTTACTGCTGGTATTCTCTCGGGAGGTGCTGCAGGCAGAGGGAAAGTGGTTGTGCCGTCATCACGGTCACACCAGAGGAACCTATGTTAAGATTTAATTAATGAGAGAAACTGATTTGCAGAAATGCATCTTACTAACTGGCACTGCTGGCTCCGGTTCTTTGGGGTCACTGAGGGAGGAGCTTGTGAAACTGTGAGCCAGCATCCATCTCCTTTGCTTTACAACTTCTCAGCCCAACTCAAACCCCATCAAAAAAAGCGTTCATCTTTCTTTTTGTCTTTTTTTTTTCTTTTTTCAATATCGCTTGAAGAGAGGATGAAAGAAAACAATTCAGAATTTCACCACTTGATAAAATGTGAAGTGAGCAAAGTAAATGATGCATTCTTACCTGCGGGTAAATCTGTAAAAGACTTTATGGTGAATTAATATGTTTCACACCCAAATCTGGGTTCTAAATTGTCTTAACACATAGGATGCCAAATGCAAAACTGGAACAGTGTACAAACATCTCATCATTGTCTGTTGGTGTGCACTTCCTGTGGCGTTTGGTTGGATTCGCCAGCATTACACTCACTTATTGATTGTTCATTCAAAGTACACATTCAGAGAAGGTAGGTGTGCGAAATGCTGTCCATTAAGGCAACATAAGTGAATCTCTACCCCAGAATAACATCCCTGACGTAATGCTAAATCCAGCCAGTAATCACCACTCAGAAAGAAGACCTCTCGATTGATGACTACAGGTCATAAAACAGGGTTTTTCACACCTGAAAACTACTTAAAGTGTGCCCTCATGCCACGGTTTCCTGTTTTGAGTGTTTCCCCCAGTTAATTCTTTTTCAAATGTAACAGCAGCCTATCTCTGGCACGCCTCATGACTGGCAGACCTTAATGCTATTACCTCTCCTCCATGGTCATGCTCACTTAGCCTTCTGTCACTCTACACTGGCCAGGGAAGACACATCTGTCTGGCCGTGTGAGCTGTCCTTGCCCTCATTTGCAGTCACTTCTCCTCATCTTGGCTTGCTACAAAATACTGAGGCACGCAAACTTTTCAGTTCATTATCTTTGCTTTTGGAGACTTTCTCCTTTTTTTTTTTTTTTTTCTCAAGCGCAAAGTTTGACTGCAAATCAAGGGTAATTGGCTATATATGAATCACTTGTCAGTGGTAGTCTGACAAATGCTCTTTAACGCAGAGAAGGGGTTGTATAAATGGTAGGACATCCAAATATAGCAACCAGTGATGGAGAGGGGAAGAAGAAGAAAAAAAAAAAACAAGGACATATACTGACATACTGCTGCTCATGATCAGCTGCCAATCAACAGTCAAATCTGGCATCACAGCCTGTCAGATTAGAAGAGTAAAGCAGGTGATCTGAATGAGTCACAGCCCACCCACCTTCCACATCACCTGAGTCTGGACCCCTCTGGACATGTCCGCATGCACCCATGCACAATTGCACTAAATGATAAACCATTCCAACAATCCCTCAGTTACCCAAGCAGCCAATTTAAGCAAACTTTCCCACCGTGTCCCATAACTAACGCACTCCCCCACAATATCCCATTGTTTGTGCGTGCTTATGCATCCTCTGCATGTTTGCCGGAAAGACGGTCTCCCGTTCGGGGAAAAGACATCTCTTCTGCTTGAGCACAATGTTACAACAGATGGCGATCAAAACAAAAAAAGAAAGAAAGAAAGAAAATCGACGATGATTTCTCCACTATCTGAAGTTTAACAACAAGCAGAAGACCGACTATGACTATCATTGTGGATGACATAATTCACAACCCTGCCAAAAAAAAAGGAAAAAAAAAAACAACATTTGCGCCCAGGGCAACTATCCACATCAATGCACGACACTAAACTTGCAGGATACACGAAATGCACACTTAATTCCACATGTGAAAAGCATGACGGGCTGCTTACAGCGGCAGCCAGTGTTTCAGAAGATGCTGAAAAAGTACTACTTACTATAGC
This sequence comes from Xenentodon cancila, assembly GCA_014839995.1. Classification (NCBI taxonomy): domain Eukaryota; kingdom Metazoa; phylum Chordata; class Actinopteri; order Beloniformes; family Belonidae; genus Xenentodon; species Xenentodon cancila. The sequence goes on from CM026212.1 coordinate 20,005,347, forward strand.
CTACACGCAGGCGGCAGAATGCAAAGCCCCGATAACTGTAATTAGAATAAAAGAATGCACAGATGAACGATGCGCCCTTCATTACGCATGCATTTTAATCCATTAAGCTTATTTATATCACCGTGCCCACTTACCGGAGCTGTCCGTGTAAATTCCTTAGGAAATTCCAGAGGAGTCTCTTCTCTCTTCTCTCAAAGTCAGAAAACAGCTATGCTTCTCTTATTCCAAAAACAGGCCCCTGGTTGAACTAAAAGAGAGAAGACACCAAAAAAGAAGAAAAAAAAACAGCAACAAGAAATTCCGTTAGAAGTCGGAGTCCAACCCCCCCGCCCGCCCCCGCCACACCACCCAAAAAGTGTTGGCATAACATCTGTGCAGACCAGAAGAATGAAAATAAAAAATAAAAAGAAAGACAACTCGTGATAAATTGGCGGAATGGACAGATTGTACCTGCTTTCTTTATCACTGTCGTCAAAGAGAATGAGGGCGGGAAAAAAAAGGAAAAAAAGACGGGCAGAAAACTGAGCTGAGCTTTTTCTTTTTCTTTTTCTTTTTTTTCCTTTGGAAACGCAGCTCCAGCGTGCTGTCAGCTTCCAGCAGCACACTCACGCGCACACGCGCGCGAGAGTACACACGCAGCTTGAGGAGGCTGCTGGGGAGAGGGATGGAGAGAGGGAGAGAGAGAGAGAGAGAGAGAGAGAGAGAGAGAGAGAGAGAGAGAGAGCGGAGCCGCGGGATGCTGCGATCAAGACTGCTGTGCGCAGTCTCGCCGCTTGATGGCCAGCTAGAGGAGCGCCTGAAACTGGGTTATTTCCCACCATCCTGGACCAAATTTAAAAGACACGCGCTCCTTCATTGAGGTGCTTTTCAAGACAACTTTAGTTTCATTTCACTATTGAAATATATTCTACTATGAGGAATGACTTTAAGTCTTGCACTATTTTTAAATGTTCACATCTATAGACTGTATAAAAGAAACGTCTGCCTGTTATGTCACTTGCATGTTTTCCAAGTGCTTTTGAAGAATCTTTTTCCCTGTGCTGGGAAGTGCCATGTTGCAAACGGGTAGAAGGAACAAGCCTGGGAAGCCGGCTGGAGCACGACCTGAAATGCTGCTCCTTTAACTGGCAAACATACCGGAGGAGCTGTGGAGACGCCGTTGAACATTTCCAATGAGACCTCCCACTTAGCAGTCAATAACGTTAAAATGATGCACTATGTGGCAAAACGGATGACAGCTAGTCTTTGGTTATGACAGTCCCAAATCAAAACACCATGCCCCTATTAATACAATTACTTCATTATGAAAATCTTACCTGATGAGGTCAAAGGAATCCCAGTGACTATATATAAGAATAAGCAGGTATAGATAATGGATGGATGGGTGACAAAAAAACAACACACAAAAAAAAAAACATTACCAATCACCCCATCCAGTCATCATAGATGTGAACTCAGACTTTGGAGACTAAATCCATTTTATGAACCAGGCTGTAAAGATATTTATTTCTGCTGCAAAGTTGAGCACTTTAACAGGGTGGTCTGTGGGGACTGACACGCTTTTGAAGCCAGGCCCCAGTGGTCAGTCGATAAACTGCAACTTTTCCTGCTTTTCCTGGCTGCAATCCAAAAATTGAAATGTTGGGGCTGTTTCCAGCAATAGCTCCCGCCACCTTGGACCTTTATAAGTATCTATTTAGAAATAATACAAAATATTACAAGTTATTTTTGATATTGGAAACAGTGAAAATGCAGTGAAACTGAACTATTTTACATGTACAGAAATCATCAAATCTTGGAAAAACTCCTATCCATCCCAGAGTTAATTTAATCCAAGTTTGAGCAATTAAAGTATTGTGGATTTTAAACCGGAGCTGATCTGGTCTAAAACGCACGTGAACCAGTCATTCGGCGTTGTGGTGATTCAGAAACTAACTTCTGCATCATGAGCTCTCTCTCCTGCTGCATTTCAAAGTGGGACAGTGAAACACACCACAAGGCTCAAAGACGTTAATACAGATTTCGCATACTGCACGGTGCATTTTTGCAAACTCAGTGCGCACTCGTAGGGCTGAATTCCTTTAAGAGCAATGCCATTTTATGACTACAGGCCAACAAAGCAAAGATTTCCAAATAAAAAAGTCAAACTCTGAGCAGTTTTCCTGGTTTGTCTGAGGTGAAACTTTAGGATGGCAGACACCTTCACAGACAACATTTTGACAAGTCACACTGGAGAAAAAAAAACACACACACACTCACAGGGTAAATAATAAACTGAAATATAACTGTCTCAGTCTCACAGCCCTCTTTTAATGGCTCACAGTCAAACTGTCATGATGCATTTGACTTCAACAACAAGAGGCACATTTAATGTCTTATATTGCACAGAATTCACATATGAATTCTTAGATCATACTGACAATTGGTTTCCAACATATCGGAGTGGTTTAGGTAGTTTATATGTTTATTGCCATTTAACTGGGTTGGCAATTGAATCTAATGTAATTCATATGATCCTAAGCTGACTATCAAGTGTTGATTATCTAAAGTGCATACATTTTGGAGAGGGTCTGGGTGTTTGATATGTCAAATACTTGCACTTGTACTCGCACTTCTTCAAGATCCAAGGGATAAATTTGCTTTTAAACAGTCAGCCAAGAATGAGCATGGGATGTCAAACGTGCATTATGTACGTAAAAATATGACGAATATGCAGTACATAAGCTTATAAAATTGTGGTTTGTTTGTATGAGTTCAATTTTAATGACTTTCAACACTAATGACTTTGATTTTGATATGAAAGAATTTACACTCTAAAAATTAGGACAAGTGAAGTGATGAGATGAAACACAAAGGAAGATGAAATATAGATTACACTATTTCTTTGCTGCAGAAAACTGTGGACTATTCTTCAAGCATTTATCTTTTCTATTCAACTTTTGTGCTTTTGGTAATGATAGGGTAAGTTGGTTGACATAAGTTAAAGTTCCTTCTTGTAAAAAAGAGAAAAAAAATGCTAATTTATGCAGTTAAAATAAAAAACGTTCAGTATTCAAGGCAGTACCCCCCCCCCCCAGTACAATACATAATTATATGCTCATTATTACACAGACGTGGCTTCTCCATCAGGTACGCCTTGCCACTTACCCTGCAACCTGCAAAGTCACAAGTAAAGATCTTGAGCTGCTGATGAGCCTCAATAAATGTGAAAGATTTTCTGACTAATTAGCCTAGAGGTCAGTTCTTTATAATCCTGCTGAGAGAGTTAATTTTCAGAGACATTCAGCCATGCAAGTGAATGCACACGAGTTTGTGAGCATTTATCCGTGCTGGCTTTCCATCCATTCATTAGCTATAGATATGCAATCCTAGAAGGTTGCATGTTACAGCTTTATTAGAGATAAAGTACATGCCAACAGAGACAGAAAACCATGCGAGGTTACAGCTACAGATGCTTTAGAGCAAACCTCTAACCAGTCACGCATGTCTGTGGACTGTGGGAGCAAGTGAAGACATTTGGAAAAAATGTATACAGGCAAGAGGAGGGAATGGAAAAGTCACACGGATCAGACAGCCGATCATGACTGCGATAACTATTTCACCATCGTAACAAAATACTGTATGTAATCAATAACTCAAACAATTTGTAGCAATTTGCCAAAAGACCAGGCCAGACGATAAAAATATAAGATAATGTACCAAAAAACAATTACTAGTGGAATCTGAACAGCTACCAGTATATAAAAAAAGATCCTCATTGATTGACGGAAGCCTACAGCCAGTGCTCTATTCCAATCTAAACATACCTCCCATCTGTCAGGAAAGTGGTAACTTGTTCATAAAACATAGAATTTATTGAAGATGGATTTTTATGTTACATCAATATGATCGCAAAAATATCACCCAATGAGTGTTGAGAACAACCGCAATGCAGCGTGGATGTTTTTCAATTGAGAAAACGTGGTGACAAAGTGGATACGCGTCTTATGCATAAAAGTTATACAGTGAAGACGGTCCGAAGGAACTCTGGGAGCAATAGCGGTCCACTTAGGTCAGTGTGAATATAGCACCCCGGTGTGCACCGAGACCTCTCTAAAGAAGTGGTCTTGGTACGGCTATCAGCGAACCCTGTTAAGGTCCGTTTATGGTGTAAAGGTTCTGCGACCTCAATTCCACTCAACTACAGGGTGTACGGCACATGTTTGAACTAAAAATGCTTCTGTTCGCTGCTCACCTGGCTCATGTCAAGTCATCGGGAGTCAGATTTATAAGGCTGGAAGTTGCAGCATTTTCCGGCCAGATCGTCGTCGTGTTTGAGCCACAAACTACACTAGGGAATATTCCGCCTTTTTCTGAGATACCCTTCCTGTATTTGTGAAAACCCGCAGCTGGACGAGTCGGTCCAGTTACCTGTTTTGTCCTCAGTACTGCACTCCTACCTGCCATCTCTCCGCCCTGCCAACCCCACCTGTCCCTGGATTCCTGGAATTCAAATGGGAGTAACTTTTGTCCATTTCCTTCTTATCACTGTAATAAATTCCCAATACCGCATGGATTTCCATCTGACAGAAATCACCAGTGTGCTGCTGCAACCATCCACGTCCTGAACAGATTCCGTGCACTTCCAAGAATAAACCCTTTTTTTTCCTTTTTTTTTTTATCTTTTGAGCCCCACTGTTGTCTGAGTCTGCTCTTTTTTTGCATCCATTACCTTGCCATATTATGACAGAAGGAGCATAGATAAGCAAGAAAAAAAAAAGTATCAGGTGAGACAGACATCAGGAGGAAAGGGAATTTTCAAATCACCATTAGTTATCCTGCCCCATCAAAATTCCAATAATACCTTTGTGTTCACTACAGACAAAACAGCGTGCCGCTTTCCTCCAGCTGTGCTTATTATTGTTGAGTAATCAGTTGATAAGAAGATTTCCTGTTTAACACTCGTAAGCAAGGCGTTTTCCTGAGACAGTAAGCTTCCTTTTGTTTTTTCACAAACTACAGTGTTTAAAACATTCTGTTTCGCAGCACGAGATAATAATTGAATCGCCGACTGAACAACTTTAACCTGTTAGTTAGCGATTGATAGTATATTTAAAGGGCAATGAATTGATGCAATCGACATTAAATGTACAAATAAAAAAATGATTGGCTTAGACCATCCCATTGTGATTAGATTGACAGCCCAGTGTTGTCATTTGAGTTTCAAATGTAAATATTAGAGGCATCTGGACTTTTAATGGGAAACCTACCAGTGCGCCTTATGTGTGTGGGTGTGTGCCTGTATTTGCTTCCAAGTTACGTTCACATTCAATGTTTAAACTGTTACAGTATATTTTAAAGCAAAGTCGCGGTTATAGTACCTGTTATTATACCCCAAAGGTCGAGTTTCTCATGATTAATTTAGGGTTGCTACTTCTAAGCTGGATATTCCAGGCATTTTAAATATTAGAGGCTAGAAAAGGCTCTTGATGAAGGAATTATTTTCATTTGTGGGGTTTTCCCCCCCATGTTCAAAACATTAATAACATTCTGTGTGTAGTGACAGTGACATTTGGCATTTTTCTTCTCATTCTTCATCATTTCTTTCTTTACCTTGAATAACCAGTTATTTGTTAAAAATATGCCATTCACACAAAGTTTTCTGCGTCACCCTCCAACACCTTAATTATTATAATTTTTTGCACTTTGAGGTTTTCAGCGACTTCAGCGTCTTTATATCATCCATCTTCTCCTTCTCCAAAACACATCAAATCACAATATTGTGATTGGGAATTAAAAAGAGCTTACGAAAGCTGTGTGTTTATAGGGTATTTAATTTCATTTATGAAGCCGTTGCTGTGTTCCACACAAATGCTGGCTTATGTGGTGAAGATGCAGTCAGTGAACCTGACTCACTTCACCTGTGAGCTTAACTGTTAATCATTAGGTTCACTTTTTTTTAAATAACTTGGGAATTACAGCACTATGCCTCCGTCGTCCCCCATCTCACACACATTACTCTGAAGTTAAAAACCTGTTTGAAGAGATGTGCTGTGACATGCGGTGGTGGTGAAAGTTCATTTGACTCTGACATTAAGAATGACGAGGCAGACAAAACAAATCAATATGAATCAGCTTCATTTGTGACTTCGAAAACTATAATCAAGGGGCAGAACAATGTTAGACCATTTGTCCTATGAACTATTTTACAAGAACTCTAAATGAAATCCGTTCTGGGTCATTAAAATGAGCCTTGTATGTGTCACTTGCCACTGCTCAGATCATCATCTGGCTTAAGGAGGTTAATGTAACCTTTGTGTCTGCTGTTGAAGGTTGTGCTCTCCATGCGGGAGACCTGCTTTACAAAAGAGCTCTTGACCTTTTTGTGTATGTGTTGTGACTCGTGAACATTTCATTACCTGAGCTTCCTCCATAGCTCCACTGCTGACGCTTGTTGACAGACTGCTGTGTGATTTTTACTTGCTCGATTCACAGAGTTGGCTTCAATGAGAGTTGATACATTTTTTTATTAAACGTTATTCCTATAAACTACATAATAGTCGAACATACAAGGGCAAATCTTATCTCATGTAGTATTTGCACTGGAAAAACTAAAAAAAACCTCTGGGCCTGCAGTAATTCTAAAATTACACCTCAACATCTGCATTTACTTCAGCCCATTTGCGCTGGATAACCAAAGTCTGTGGTTTATCATCATTTACAGACATTGGTCCCAGAAGTGACGTTGAGGCCTCATGTTTTTTATCAAACAATTACCTTTTAAATAACAATATACTTGAATATTTATTTAAGAGCATCTGATCACACACTCAAGAGTTCAATTTCAGTGACGACAATTCATGGCAAGTGACAAATTGGAGAACGGTGTATAGGCCTATGTCTTATGTTGCCACGGTAACAGTAAACTTAATGGCAAATTTAACCAGAGCTTTTGTAGAGGCCCTAAAGATTTTGTGACAGGCTTTAAGCTTAATGAAAGATAAAAAAAAAAGTTTCTTACTGCGTGACGAAGCCACACGTGTCTTTTATCCCATCATTCTTCTGCTGATCCGGACTTCTTTTTTTATAAGTCTCCATGTGAAGCTTAATGTTGATTCATTTCTGTATGTTCTTTATCAGCTAAAAGTATCAGATCGCTGCGCTATACGTGGTGGATACAGGCTGAAGTTGTAAAATATTATCGCACTATGTTCCGCATCTGCCGTGATTACACCGGGAAAGAGGCAGAAAAGGCGATGAGAGGATTGTTAAAAAAAAAAAAAAGAAATTCCCGCCTGCACATCACCAAATTACTGACATGCATTCGGACGGGATAAATTCTGCTCACCTGCCTCATATCAAGTCATCATAAGTTTATAAGGCTGGCAGTTGCAGGAGTTCCCTGCCAGATTGTCGTCATTTTTAGTCATAAATTAAAGTAATGGATATTCTGCCTTTTTCTGAGATACCTTCCTGTATTTCTAAAAAACACCCAGCTGAACCAGTCGGTCCATTACATTATGGTCCATTAATTACTGTATCTCGTGACCTCTGTGTTTGCTGAAATAGGGTAGATGATTTACTGTGGATTTTTTACTTCACAAATCACAGACATGGGGCATTCGGACAGGATTAAAAGTGCAGACATCCGCCACAAATTACTGCAGATCCCCAGATATTTTTAATCCGGTTAGTACCATACTGCAGTAAAGGTTTAAAGGGGATGTATTGTGAAAAAAAACAAACGTTTAATAGTAATTATGTCCTGCTTGAGACTCTTATTTGGGTGTTTGAAGACATTGCCCACTGAAACACAACCTTGTAACTTTATCTGGAGTAATCTAGATCTGAAAAACGCACAGAGAAGTTTAGGTCTGCCGGGAACTGTGACATCAGAGACTCAGATCAGAGTCGAATCATCCAAAGGTCTCATCTTTTTCTTCACTTAGCTGGACAAATGTGTATCGTTAATTTCAAACGAGGCACATCTTTCAACAGAGGGCACTAATGTGGACTTGACTGGCTGACTCCACCCCTAAAAACTAACTGCTATCAAAAAATGAGTAATCTTTTCAGTTGTACCTGCGGTATTTTGGGCAAAGGACATCACTGACCTTTAATAAAGACCCCAAGGAACTGTGTCAACCTTTGAAAAAGTTTAAAAAGGTTAATGAAATGAAAGGAAATCTTTAATACAGTTTAAAACATTAAAACAACCAAACGTTAAGGGCTCTTTCAGACTTGACAGCTTTAAGCCCTATTTGCCAGTTGCAGAGCTTGCCAATGTGTTTTTGGCAAATCGGCAGGGGAACAGCAGTCAGGACTTGACGCCTGACTTTTTTTTCTCACCTCCAACACTCTCTGAAACACAGATAGTCTATGCTGCACGGTTTGCCAGTTCATTCCTTTAACCTTGAGCTGAGTTATTTCAATTTTTTCTCAGCTGTGTTTTGCTAAATATTTTACATTTCTAATCCCATGTATTTTTCACCCATCCATCCATCCATCCATCCATCCATCCATCCATCCATCCATCCATCCATCCATCCATCCATCCATCCATCCATCCATCCATACATACATACATACATACATACATACATATGTCTTCTACCACTTATCCAGGGCTGGGTCACGGGGGAAGTAGCCTAAGCAGGGAATCCTTACTTCGCGCTCCCCAGGCCCTTTGTCCAGCTCATCTAAGATGTTCCCAGGCCATCCGAGAGACATAGTCCCTCCAGCGTGTCCTGGGTCTTTCCTGGGGTCTCCTTCCAGTGGGACATGCATGGAAAACCTCACCAGGGAGGTATCCAGAAGGAATCCTAAACATACGTGTGTCTGAGCCACCTCATTTGACTCCTTTAGATGCAGAGAAGAAGTGGCTGTACTCTGAGCCCCTACCGGATCTGTCAATCTGCCTCTCCATTTTTCCCCTCACTCATGAACAAGACTCCAAGATACTCCTCCACTTGGGGTAGGATCTAAACCCTGTCCTGGAGGGGGTACTCCGCCATCTTCCGGCTTGGGACCACGGTCTAAGATTTGGCAGTGCTGATTTTCATCCCAGCTGGTTCACATTCAGCTGCAAACCACTCTAGTGAGAGTTGCAGGTCAAGGCCTGATTAAGTCAACAGACCCACATCATCAGGGAAAGGATTTTTAGTCTGATTACAAGACACAAATTCATGTAATCTGAACATACAAGCCGTCAACTTACTCTGAAGCACAAGATCAGCCTTACAGCAAGACCCCTTCCCTGATCACAGGCACACTGACAAAAACACAAATATACTAGACATACATGACAATGAATGTTGCTTAAAGGAGCGATGTATTATTTAAAACCAAAAATTGAATTTATACTCCAAAGTCCAATCAAAATGTTGACAGCGTGGGTGTGCAATGTGAGTTCATCTACCCTCACGTGAGGAACGACAAAACGTCTTTCCTTGTTAACTCAACACCAAATGTATATTTGAATCCAAAACCCAAAATCAGTCACGCTTTTTCTTTTTGGTATTGCAGTTCTGAAACGAATCAAACCAGTGCCGTGTCAATCTACTGCGGGGAGGCAGGACATAGCCAATCAATACATTTAGAAGTGAATTAATGGCATAGTAACTTGGCTTACTCTTTTATGAAAAATATCTTGCAAAACAACAGTCAGCAACACTTACCAAATTAAAATAAATGTTGCAAGTTCAGGATCGTACTTCGTATTTCTTTGCTGTCTTTGAGCTGTCTCGAATGGTGGAAAGACACGTTAACATTTACTCTGGTTAGTGCTGTTTTTATCTGCTCTGTTTTTCACTTCTGAATGTGTTTTTTTTTTCCTGTACCGAGTGGTTGTGCCAAATTTCCCTTCCCGAGAGCTTCAGCCATCCATGCTGTTTCTGTTCACCTATACTAAAACTCGGATTTGACTGCACTTATTTCTTATCACTCGACTGCTGTTTTTAGGTTATTTTGAGATATTTTAACCTACAGTCTTACATATTGCTGCTTTAAATATCTCATGAGGGAAACAACATCTATCTAATTGGATGTATCAACAAATTGCACATTTCGAGCCATCACATTTAAGGTTTTAGGTTTCAGTCATCATCAACTGCATAATGTGCTGCAAAATTAATAAAATATTATATTAATGTTGACTATACATTGTAGCACAAAGTGACAAAGAAGCTATGATATTGAAACCTGAGTGAAACTTAAAAGATTAACTAAATTAATTCCTCTCAAGTTAAGATTGAAGAGAACAAAATATGTAACTGGGATTCTGCCAAGTATGCAATATAAATAAAAACTGAGTGGGTGAAGCTATGCTTGGTGTTTTGTATCTGATATTCACTTTTGTTCACAGAAGCAAGGTGATATTTATGAGTCACTGCATTATTCTGGGAGACTGGAAATATTTGGAAAGTTCTCCTGCTGATACTTGTTTCAAGAGGCACAGCTCTGTGCCTCCGTGGCACTTTTGTACTGCTTTTAATCATTGCTGAAATATAGACCAAAACTGGATTTTGAAATATTTTTATTGTTCCATTAATTAATTTGGCCTGTTTCAGTAGCCACATCCCACAATTTATTCTGAGAAATGCTGAATATCTGATGTAAAATGCAACCGTATGATATGAACTGGTTCATGTGCAGTCAAATTAAGACTGGGGTGAAGAAAAGAGGAGAGGAGGGAACCACACTCCTCCTGCAATGCTATCATTAGCTCTCTAGATCAGAGCGCTAACCTCACGCTGGCCGAGCCTGGAGCAAGACTGATGAGGGAAACTGAGAGCTCGGTTGGCGACATGCCATCCTAAAGCGCAGTAGAAATCCCTCTACGTTGTTCTCTGTTTTCCCAAACACAACGCTCGTTTTAACAGAAATTTCATGCTGACAGCTGAGTTTGTAGGGCACGAACCAGAGTAAACCTGCTTGTCACAAACAATTACATTAGACTGAAGTTCTCCTGTCTTCAGAGATCACGTCTCCTGGGACTCCAGCTGAAGCAGATGGAGAAGAGTCACATAACTGTTAAAACTGGAACCCTCTGGCCTGAGCATCCACATCACGGTGAACCTAAGCTTTATTAGCCGCCAAGGCATCCGTGCTGAATGTTGGAACGTGCACAATTGAGCTGAGGTTGCAGGCTAGAATTCCAATATTGTATCTGGTAAATAATGTCAAGTCTGGTCCTTTTTCTGTAATCAAAAAGAAACATCCCGTACAACAATTCAACACTATGACAGAGCATCCCTACCATTGAACTGTTGTGTACAGTTTCGAAATTACTATTTCAAAAAGGCTTCGTTTTATCCACAAAAAATGCAACGAATCAATTCAGCATGCAGAGTGGGACTTTTAATTTTATTTGCTGGCAATGGAGCGAGTGTACCATTAAATACAATATCTATCAGTTGTTTACAAACATGATGAAGCCAAAGGCTCATTATCTGTGTCGACTTCTTCCATGTCAATATTTGAGGCGACCACCTGGGAGATAAATCAGGAATTCATTCTCAAGCAGCATTTCATGCTCGCTTTCACCCTTCTGTATGGTTCATTCCAATTACTCGTTCCTGTTTACAGATATGTTTAAGGCATTCGCATTTTATATGCCAAGTTGCCAAGATGCCACTATTCCTGCCTCTTCCCGAGCTTCCAACTGTAAGCTCAAGGTCTAGGGGTTAAGTTGTGTTCATCACCCCCGGTATCTCTATGGTTGCCTGATAAGATGTACTGACTGTATAAGAGCCTAGACATCTAAACGCATGTGTATTCATATCGTTAAAAAAGAATTTAAAGTCTTCATTGCTGACAGACGGAAATGCATTAAAATGTCTTGAAATTCCAAAGCCTTGAAAAAAAAATGAAAGCTTGGTGTTTTCTATCAAATATTATACCACAAAGTCCTCCTCAAGCCTTGGAGCATCTTTGCCTTAGAGTCACATTTAAAAGAGTCCTGAAGGGTTGAGTGAGGTCTGTGATTGATTCTAATTGGATCACTATGTTAGGACCCGTCATCTTGAAATGTCTAAAGGATCCCTAACAGAGGTTTTCTCCTCTGGATGCTGTACTGGTATTAGACTGTTCACAGCCAAAACAGGAAGAGTCATGACGATCCTGATTATGCTGACATTCAAAGGACATTGTAAGGACCACAAAAGGTGACTGTAAAAAACATAAAAGGCACGTTTTGACCAGATGCATCCACACAGATTGAGGCACTTTGACCTAGAGGGGTTAATCCCTAATGTGGAATTTTCTTCTGTCCCTGTGACTCATTAAGGATCACCTGATACAGTTTTAGAGCTCACAGTTTAGCAGAGACTGACAAAGTGTTTTCCAGGCCAGTTATTTTCCTATTCATTTGCACATTTAAAGTCACAGTTGACAAAGCATTGTTAACAGTGCCTTAATGAGATGGGATTACTCATATGCCTTACTGTGTAATCTGAGCCACGCTGCACTGCAAGGAATTCCCAAACAATGTGATGTAATCATGCTGTCTCTCAGTGTTTAAACAGCACACTTATTTCTGTGGTGTCATTTATTTGTTTCATCATGCATGTTATGTGTTTACATGTATAACCCGTATTATCGTGCAAGGCAGCTCAACTCTCAGTATGTCAGTGGTCGAGAACAATAAGAACAACTCCCTCAAATAGGATTTAAATGATTCTGATTGCAATGTAACCTGGACAAGCCATATTGCATCTACAATGGCACCAAAGTCGTCTGTAGCTTGCTTCCAGTACCAACCAGAATGCTGACGTTCAAACTTCCCTAAAACCTTAAAAACATACTTATATGTCCCTGTGTCACCAAACCTCTGCTGTTTACCCTGAGGAGGACAAGGACTTATCACTATGTTGCTCACCACTAAAGATGACATTTGGTTCTCATTCTCCACTGAGGTGCGAGCCCAGCTTCTCTCTAACATCAGGGGGCATACGTTACCTATTTAGATGTGGATGTCACTTGCATGGAAGCTGAACACAACAGTTGCAAAGCTGATGTAATCCTTCCTAAACGATTAAGATCCAAAGGGTGCCAAGGTTAACTTGCTGACTCACAGTGATACCCTGAGCCACTGATGGAGGAAGCATGACTCCATACAAGAGTGGTTTATCCAGTGTGCATCATCCAAGTGACAGACTCAGCCATCCAACTACTGCATGACTCTACTCTCCCTCTAAATGAAATATCCACTCTAAGCCAGCTGCAGACATTTTACTACATTATTATTGGAACAGTAATTAACAATATGTTTCTTCTATGTCAAGCTGCCATTTTTATGTGCAATTATGCTTGATGATCACGTTGAAGTTTCATGTTTAACAGCAGTTGACAGGGAGTCATAAAAGTAAGTAGAAATAATGAGATGTAGTCTAAATGAAGAGACCAGTATGTTTACTCTGCAGTGTTGTTTATCTTGTATTTGGACTGTCACTGGCACTGCATCTAAGTAACTCAACCTAATCAATTATTCAATTGATTCAAGCAAAACGCGATAAGGCAAATAGGTGCCTTGACTCAAAGTTCTCTGGCAAAAAGAAAGTTATTTTTTGCAGCTCTACAAATGCAACATCATATGCACTGTCACTGCCACATATAATAAACGTGAACATATTAATCTAACTAATTAATTAATTTAAACCATTATGTTTAACTTAAGCTGTGTTTCCATTAGTAGGGGGTCCAGGGTAAAACCTAGGAGACTGGAATTGTGACAGGGCTGATGTCCTTGTTATCGTCCTCTTGTCTCTTTTTGTAACGATTGAGCTGGAAGGATGCAGCGAGTTAGCACACTACTACTCCAAACCACCAGGTGACAGTAGTTCACCACTTTCACTATTTACCAACCACCAGTTAGTAAAAGATGATGAATGCAGCAAAGAAGGAGGTGCAAAAGTAAAGAAGACAAACGTCCTAGACCCATGAGATTAACGTTGAAGGAGGTGATATAAATGCTGTGTTTCTGCTGTCGTGGCAATGAGTGAGAAGATATGACGTTGCCTAGAAGGGGCCACTGAGCTGGCAGAATGTCATTTGCTGCCTACAGCATACCCAATGAGCACCAAGTCAACATCAACCTTCCTCCCAGAAATGTTTGTGATCCCGCTCAGAGTGAGCGGTACTCATGGCAGATACGTGACCCAACATAGTTTCCAGAACATTGTTGTTGCATTTTATGATAATGAAGGTATGCTTTGATGATTTAAGACTTATAAAACTACCCTTAGAAATGGAAACGGACCTTTAGTTGAAATTGCTATCATTAATGCGGCTGTTCAATCAAGCAAACATAATAAATATGCCAACAACTGTGGTCCTACCTTTCAAATGTGCTCTGCAAGGAATCAAACTTTTCAGTATTCCTTGTGAACTTAAATAGGCTAACCCAGTGCTGCACACTGATGGTGATGCATTTGCACAACAAAGGTAGACTAATTAGATAGCTAGCTGTCAGATACACAACGAGATTGCACCAAGCTAATAGACCTATTTATAGCATTATTGTGCTATAGGGTTGGCTTTCTTTTTGGCAGACATACTCTCTCACTATGCCTTTGAGCACTGAAAAAAAATTATATGATATGATGAAGTGGAATACATGTGGCAATGCACTTGTGTTCCCCTAGTAGACTTTGGTCCATGCAATATCTGTGACACCAATGTTGAAGCTCCTAAGAATCACACCATTGCTCACACTTACAACGTCCTCTTGGGTACCCAGCAACACACAAGTGTAAGGTTGGTCAAAAGATGGGAAGCAAGAAAAAAACAAAGAACAGACATGTACAGAAAGACTTTCCTTTATTTATTATTTATAAGATTCTTATAGTTATTGTTCTGATTCTGTCTTTAAATCCTTTAATTCCATTACTTTTTGCGTGTTGTTTTTGTTCAGGTAATTACCAAAAGAACTAGAAGACTGGGACTGAAGATGAAAGGAAGTGAAGATAAAAGGCTGTTTGTTCACATGTCAAAAAGAATGGAGAAAAATGAGGGCTGATGCATCTCGTCTTACAGTGATCTGCATCTGCACCAAACTTAAAATGTTCCTTGACTCGTGCACCACCTTTTTAAAACCTTCATGAAAATCAGCCATGGTGTTTTTGCATGACCTGTGTGACAAAAAGACACACAAACAAAGAAAAAGTACTAAAAGGCTCTGCCCTTGGCGAAGAAAATAAACAGCAACTTGGAGCTAGATTAAGTTTTCAAATGACATACCATAATGATTCTTCTTCATCAATTATCTTTCCTCTTAGTCTAACAGTAACATCTAACAACGAATGCTTGTGAGTCAACATCTCTTCTGTCTATTTTGTTCTGTGAATACAAAAGGAGGATGTGTAAAGCAGCTGCATCTTGAGTAAACCCTTACTTTAAACAAAATGTTGGCTTGTAATTTTGGGGGGTTTTGGGTGGGGCGCCACGCATGGGTTTCCAGGCTCTTTGGCTTGCTCGTGGATGTTGCTGTCAGGGGTCTCGGTGCTTGTGTTGGTGTGGTGTCTTCTGTAGGACAAGTGGGCTGGGGGACCTCCTGGTTCTGCTCTTGCACTGTCATTGTGGGGTGGTGGGTGAGGACTGGTGGGGGAGACTGAGATTGGGTGATGTAGGTGTCGGAGTGCAGCATGGTGGGATTGGGCGGGGGTCTGGGTGCTCTCAGGGTGCACTGTGTGTGTGTGTGTGTGTGTGTGTGTGTGTGTGTGTGTGTGTGTGTGTGTGTGTGTGTGTGTGTGAATATGGAGTGGGGTAGGTAAGTTTTACTTCTTCCTACCCCTTTTCAGACATGTTAAACAGGATATATATGTGTTAAATGTATTGCTGTGTGTGCATGTATATAGGTATGTACATATAGATAGGTGTGTGCACATTGGGTATAGATTTGTTTCTTTTGTGTACATAAATTGATAACAGATCATTTATTTATATAGATTTATAAATCTAAAAATAGATTTCCATATTAATTCTTTCCTAACCATTTTATGTTCCAAGAAAGTACCATCTATCAGGCAGCTCACCTCTTAATGTGTGTTTAAAAAGTTTGCACATTCATTTACATTTTTAGGCTCTTTTCAGTTCAGCAGCTTTGAAACCGGAGATGCTGTCATAACATCTAAAGCTATTAACTCCCGAAGCAGTGCATTTTAAGAAGAGATCTCAATTACTGATCAAAAAGTCACAATCACAAGATAGACTACTGTTGGATTTAAAAGGACAAGGTCAGTGCTTTCAAACATGCATTAGAGCCCTGGCATCACTTGGCGAGTCTACATAAGTGATCAAAACCTTTACAGTTTTGTTTAAAACGCAAACCAGAATGGGGTAGAATGAGTCAGGTGTGGTAGGAATGAATGAATGAATGAATGAATGAATGAATGAATGAATGAATGAATGAATGAATGAATGAATGAATGAATGAATGAATGAATGAATGAATGAATGAATGAATGAAAGCCTTCCTTTGTGCAGCTTTAAACACAAAGCTCACGTTGTTGTCTACACAGCTGGTGAAAGCCTGGGTTTGGGCTTTGATAACAGCCTCAACCATCTCCATGGTTATTTTTCCTCTGGTGCTTCTAGTTATGGTGTCATGAGTCATGATCGTTTATAGGGATGGCTTTTCAGCTTTTCCTTGCACTCTTTAGCAGTCCAATCGTCTCACATCTAATAAAACCTAACTGTTCTCACATTTGTTTGACCAAGAGCTAGAACTGTTGCTTTAGTGAATATTACAGAAATGGATTTTACACCATACAAGTTGAACTGCATGGCCATGCAAACAAGAAATGAAAATGGTGAATGTAAGTTTTTCCTAAAGTATCTGAAAATTTGGATTACATTTTTTTAACTAAACTTCCCACTAATACCTATATAAGTCCCAAAAGGGAAATTATACAATGCATGTGCTGTTTGGTACAGTCATCCCTCAGTAGTGTCATCTTCTTTCCTTCAAGGATTCACTGTAGGGGCCTAAACCAGAATCTGATGGTTGTGCATTTATATGATTCCAGTTTCTTTGCCTAATAAGGGTATAAATGAAAAGTGACAGTTTGCTTATATGTGTTTTGTAATGGAATAGCTCAATCACTGCACGAGACAGCCAATTCCACACACTCCACAAGCATTATTATTCACACGCAAACCCGTGAAGCGTTTGTCATCATATGGTGTTGTGGAGGATGAGGTAGCAATGATTGTGTTTGTTCTGATGCAGTTTCAAAATGAGCCTTTTATTAATAGGGATTCTGAGTATCCCTGTAATATTCAACACCCCTACTTTTTTTTTGTTATGTCCATTGAGCTTCATTCAGGTGTAGTGCACAAATTGGTTTTATACTTGGGGCTTTATTACTTTAACCCAATAAAATTCTACTTCACAGTCTTTTGATACAAGCGTGCTTTTTCCCTGCTGTTTTCCAACAGCTAAACAGATAAGTTTGTAGCATTTTTTACACTTTGCCCCATAGATGCTAACTAAAAATAAAGAGCTGATAAAAGGAAATAAATGGGTTGTTGGTTTTCTTTTGTCATCTCTAACGCAGAAATAAAGAAAAATGAATCAGCTGCGTCTAGAGTTGACAAAATGTTCATGAGCTAAGATAAGTTTCACCTTTCAAAATTCTAGCAGCTGCTCATCTATCCGTTACTAGTGACTTATAAGTTATGGTGGGGGCTACATAAATCAAGCAACTATCTTTGGATCTCTTCGGGGTAATCGCCTTGACATCACTGACCTGCAGTTCTCAGCTTGACTGACTGAATTGACTATACTCACACTCCACAACCAGACATTACCATTTCAGCTTGACACATGGTGATGTTGCATCATCTCATCCGCATGATTCTTAGTTACAAACCTGACGTGCAACTTACTTTGTTTTGCTTTCAGCTTCCATGGTGTGGGCTCAGCAACAGCCAGTTATATTGCAGGGCTGATGCTTGAGTGATTTAGCTGGTGCAACCTTGACGGAGACATGCAATGCTCATGGTGTACATATTTGTCCCTGACTTGAAGATCAACAGCAGGTACTTCGGAGCAAATGCTTTGGCGTAACAACATCTGGACCATCTGACAATAGCGAGACGAGTGAGCAGTCCAACTATCCTCTGATTGAACCTGGGTCTTTGACTGAAGTTATTTTGATATGTTAAAGTCAGACAATCCTCAAAACGTGTGCTCATATACTCATTCATTTTAAATAAGTATGGAAGCTGAGTGCACTTATATTCATTTTCATCTTTTCTTTATAAAACTGTAAAACACTGCTTTCATGTCCATTAGTCAAACTACAAAATAAGCTTATCAATTTTACATGAATTGAGAAATGTGGCTGACGTGGCTCTTTGCAGTTCAGTCAGTAGTGATGAAATAGTCAAAATCAAGTTAAAACAAATATTGTGTGTTTCTGTTCTGTTCTGTTGTTTTGTTTTGTTCATTTTGCAAAAAAGGTTCTGGTCTTCTTGCTGGACAGCTTTGGAGTTAGCAAATGCACTGAATACTGGAATAAAAATGCATGCTCATTTGTATCAGTTCAGACCAGCTGAGAAAGATGGCAGATTGCAGAAACCGGTGTCAGCAGAGCGACATATGCCACTGAGGTTGGCCGCTGCGGCTAGAGGTTCTCTTATTGATTGCCTGTCAGATGTGGTTCTCTGGTGTGGTCATGTCAGATGGCCCACAGGGCTAACTGAAGAGACTGCTCGCCTTTATGTGGAATACTTCTCAGCCGCATAGAGACTGAGCTTGGCTTTCTTGATCAAAGTATCAAAGCATTTCAGATGATGAGCTCCGTACACATATACTGTGATATGCTGTGTGTTATTAGACACCTACCCTTTTAACAGTTCTACTTTCCTGCAAAGTCTTGGTGCAGATTGTCATCAAATCCTTTTAAATTTATCTACAATGGGGCGCTGATAATGCTTCTTGGATGGAGCAGATTGATTCAAAGGAAATACAGTGAAACACAATACAAAGCTGAGTCTGTGCATCAATAGAAATGTGCAGTTTTTGACACTAAATAATCCACCAGAGCTGGAATTATAAAAAGAATTTCAGGAACAATCTTTTGAGTTGCCAATCATAGATCATGTAGGTGTACATATTAGGTCTAAACTTACAAGCATAGTGTTATTCAAAATAATTCAAATACAAAGAAAAGTGTCACCCTGAGTAAAAATTAACTAATAATAACGTGATTTTTGGGAGCAAAACTCACCCCACAGTGTTGCTCTAGCAGATAGGAGACTGTTGCACCTTTGACAGAGCTGAAATCAATTTCACATTAGTGTCGTTATTTCAAGAAAATTGTGGATTTAGGCCATAAATGGCCAATGTATTAGGTCATTAAGCTGTCTGGCAGAAAAAGTTTCCCCACAAGATTCCCCGCTAGTTAGACTTTCACGTCTAGGGAAAGTGAGTTTATTGCTTCTAGTGATGCATTTCATTGGGGCTGGAAGCCTTGATAAAACCAAAGACTAAAGCATTTACCATTCGTTTGATATATGTGAACGGTCACCTTACCAAAAGGCAAATGGTCATGAAAATGGTTTAACTCTTTATAGGGTACTCAAATGAATACTCAATGTTTCAACCCAAGAGAATCATTGGGGAAATATTACAAGACTTTTTGACTTTTTGAACTCTTTTTGGAGAGTCAGCATACTACTTATGAACAGGGGCATGTTCCAGTGGGGTGCTCATAAGTCCAACATTTGTACTGTTACATGCAGGTAGGTTTTGGTTTCAGACAGCTCTAAATTTGTCAACGACAAATTTGACAAGAAGATAAGAAAAAGCTGACATTACTGGTTATTACTGTAACGCCTGATTTTGATCCCACTGGTTAAGATTCACAATAAGACTTCAATTGTAGTCAGCTTTCTCTTTCTCATTGTTGATAAAACAGCAGCACTGAACAGCACCATGGATACCTGCTGCTGCCATCTAGCGGACATTTGAATTAAGCAAATTATCCTTATGGGCTCATTTTGACTCGAGAACCATGTTGCTCGTATTTATGAAAGTCTGCAACCCAAATGTTCATAGGTTGCATTTGTAAAATTGTTGGGATTTGCATGTGAGGAACATACATTTGTGTCTTAAGTTACACATGTCTTTTTGTTTGTAATCCCTGTAATACACATTTTTGTGATTATTTTGCAACTACTTTTTCCCTATAGTTATACGTCTCAGTAATTTCAAGTAACGTGTTATTATATACTCGCAAACATGAAACGCTACACGTTTGACAGGATAGATTTGAAAGAAGAATCATTAGGTGGTGTTAGGTCTTTATTCACAGTGCTAAGTGGCTAAAGTAACATCTTGCCGTTAGACAGCTTAGACTCTTACCAAAAAAACGGTGCCCCTAATTATGCGTAATTTTGTGGGTTTATATAATTTCACGTGATGAGGTACATAAAAATGTGCTCCATGCAGATCCATGGATGTAAATTCTAGCTCTTAAGACCAAAACAGTTTTTTTGTGACCGCCAAGAAATATTTTTATTTTTACCGTGAAATTTAACATTGACATGGGTTTCCATGATTTTTGGAGACCATATTTTAATGACTCTTTTTTAATTTATTGTTTAAATCTCTTTGAATCATCTTGTTGCTGAATTGTGCTATACAAATAATCTTGTCTTACCTTGCATTGCCTCTGGTGGTCATTTAAGGAACTGTACTACCAGGTTCCATTCAAACTGGAAAACCGGATGTCATCCATTGAGGATGACTTCAGAAATTACAATTCTCTCCATCTTGTGGCATTTTCCATGAAGCAAGGCCTCGATTTACTTGGGTCAAGCAATGAAGCATCTTCTACTATACATCTACAAAGCATAACACAATGCAGCTGCATGGAATGAGAAGGTAAAGTGTTTGTCAGAATCTGCTTAAATTGCTTCACACCTGGAGCAATTTTTGATATATATATTTTGTCTCTCAACATCTGAGGTAATTGATCTTGTGTTTTACTGCCTTTGTTCATTCCTTCTCCTAAAGCTTTTCAAAGGGAGTGATTTTGCCTCATTTTTAATATCTGATGATATTGGTCTGAGTGTTGGTGGAAAAACTCTCGAGCAATATCTTTTCCAGCTCACCCTCAACCCCCTTTCGAAAATTCAATAACATCCCACCAAGTTGGATCTTTGAAATGACTATATCAGCAGGCAGAGGCTTGCGGAGGGGAAGAAAAAAAATTTGATGATGTGGAGGGGCTTTACACAGTTTCCTCCATAAGCAGTTATATCAGAAAAATATGTCAGATATCATGTCAGGAGATCAAGCACTGAAGTCTTCTCTGGGCTTGTCAAACTGTTGGTGGAATGAGTTTATTCATGCTTTTTGTTTAGAGCTGTCTTTTTTTTATTTATTTACTTTCTATTTTGCCATTAGCCTTTTTCATATTAATCTCTAAATCAAAAAGCAATATATTTGTATGCACCTATACTTCATTATTCAAGGTTGTGCTTTGATCCAGGGATTTTGCCGTGCCACAAGCAGCGTGATCGGCAGAGGAATAGGAAATTAAACCTTCCTTTTTACTCCCCATACTCCGACTACACTTATTTGTCTTTTCTATGTATGTGTGTGTGTGTCGGTGTGCATGTTTCACCAAACATTTACTCTGCTGGGCACATTTTCTGAAGTGTGAACTGAATTATAGATTTCTAATTTCATCTAAACTTGAGGCTAGTCGGCCTGTGGTGAATTGCATGGATATTTTATCAAAAATGAAAAAGTAAATAAAAATACAATTGCCCAAGGGCTTCATGGAAAATCATACTTTTTTTGGGGGGGGGGGGTAAATGAACAGAATGTTGGCAGCAGCAAAGTTTCAATCGTTTCTCTCCTGGTTGAAGTCCAAAAACAACAAAAGCAGGAAGAGAGCACACATGGTTATGATGTGCAAACATCAACTCGTAGCTTACATCGGTTCATCGGTGCCCCACCAGTGTGCCGCGTGTGCATCGCAAGCGCCTTGTCGAACAGCGCTGGAGTACACAACCAAGCCAAATAAATGGGTTATAAGTGGTTGTTGAGTTTAAAGTCTGAATTTCCACTGACATGAAGGAGCCTTTCTTCTAACCTGGAGCGAAACATAACCTGGACAGGAGGCTATGTTCCAAAATGTGTTTTAATTCAGCTTGTTGGAGTATGCGTACGCTTAGATGCTAAATGAATGAATGAATTCAGAGAGGAATACAATTCTTGAGTTCACATTTAAACATCTCAGACGGACTTTAATGTGTTGCAATGAAATCCAGGAGTACTTGAGAAACTGAAAGGTGAGGGGTGAGATTAATAGATTACTTTGTGAATGATGTCAGTGTGCAATTTTCTACCAGCAATCCTTTCTGGCTTGATTTGCTGCTGCAGTGTGGATCTTGACATTTATTATTGATTAAATTCTTAGTAGCCCTTCATGATAAGTATTTGCTCCTCGTGGACAAAGCAAATTGCATGGTAATGGGCCATTATAATTTTTTTTTTTGGGAAACGCAAAAGCGATGACCCATGTCATGCCTCTTTTTATTTGAACATGCACAGACCCAGACGCATAAAGACAGGGTTAAGAAATCCAGTTGATGATTACGCCTATTACCTCGGAGTGTGGTTTTTCAGACTGTGGTTTCTTCAGCTGACTATCTTGAAGAAAGCCTGTGTGTAAAAACCAGTTTGTAGAACACCCCTCTGTTTTCTAGCTTTATTTGTGTATTCAAAATGCCAACGTTTATGTTTCGATTTAACTGTGTGTTTTTGATGAGATCTGTATCTTTGACGCTTGATGTTACATAATACCAACCGTTTCAAAGTGCATGTTGGCCAAAGTTTGTCACAGTTGAGAAGCACGTTATACAGTTTAAATGTTTAAAAATAAAAATCTAGGTTTTACACGCAACTGATGTAAACTGTTGATTCAGGAAACTATGCTGTTTTAGTGCTTTCAGATTTAACTGCTGCTTTTGACATAGTTATCCATTTTATTTTTTTTCTCATCTTAAGCAGTGGTTGGGAATTTAAGTGCACTACTCTTCATTGGTTTAAGTGATATTTAACTAATAGAAACTTTTCTGTACAGCTCAATGAATTTTCTGTCTCCAGCGGGGTACCGCAAGGGTCTATCTTGGGTGTCTTGCTGTTGTTACTTTAATTTCTCTGCTACCCTTGGGGTCAAGTTTTTAAGAAACGCAGTCTTTCCTCTCATTGTTTTACAGGTGATATCAAAATATACCTGGCTCTTGAATCTAGAGATTCTGGTGCACTGCAGCCCTTTATGAATTGCTGAGATGAACTTTCTGAATTTGAAGGTGTTTTCAAGCTGACACTATTTATGTTGGTCCAAAGGAAGCCTGGGCGTGAGTATGGTTGACTTGGGTCAATGTGAACCCCACTCCAGTGCACACCAAAAGGACCACACCGAGACCACTTGGAAGAGGTACAGTTGTCAGTATATTATGAAGCGGACCATTTCTTGTTTGAAGGCTCCACAACCCTGATTTGACACAATTATGTATGTGGACTCCACATATTTGAGCTAAAGCTTCCATAGACAGCTGGGTAGTAAACTGTGTGTTGTGAATGAGCACATTAATGAACATGAATTTATTGCAAGTCTTTAAGGTCCTTGCAGTTCCCAGATCCATAAATAGAGGTGACCAAGCATTTTTAAGGAACTGGCTTCACTCCCTGGAACAGCTTACCTTTACAAATAAGAACAGTTCAAATTGTTGCTAAATTTAAAACGGAAGAAAACCTTGCTGGCCTGTAATTAGAAATTAGCTTTAAACATATTTGCAGTATATATTTTGTTACCTTACCGTGTTTTTACCTTAATTGTTTTGATCTAGCCAGAATTA
Organism: Xenentodon cancila; assembly: GCA_014839995.1. Classification (NCBI taxonomy): domain Eukaryota; kingdom Metazoa; phylum Chordata; class Actinopteri; order Beloniformes; family Belonidae; genus Xenentodon; species Xenentodon cancila. The sequence continues at coordinate 20,029,206 of CM026212.1, forward strand.
TTTTTGCTTTTATTTTTACCTGTAAACGCTTTGGTCAACCTTGGTTGTTTACAAGATGGATTTGGATTGCTTTTCCTTGTTTCTGCATCTTTGCGTGAAGTAATGTAAAATAATGTACACTGGATGTTGTTTTCTTTTGTTTTTAACAGTTTCTAACAGTTTCTAACAGTATGATCCATTCAAATCTTTTATGTCCAAGTACTGTGATTCTCTATAGATACTTTGACTATCAAAGAAAAAAAAGTTTTGAAATTGACCTGTGCTTTGTGGTTTTTTTGTACATGAGAATATATGGAAGAACAATATAAACATAAATAACAGGGATCTGATTGCAGTTGAACAGTATAATAGTATTGGACAGTATAATATAGTATCACTGCATGATAAATTGAAATAAAAGGATATGATATTTCAATATGAACATGTCGCTGATTAATCTTATTAAATAATATTTTCAGTTCAGCTGCCGCCACATTAACTGAAACTGCTTTCAGTCATTTAATTTTAAAATTGTAGGATTTGTCTTTCATACCTAAAATATGTATATTTTTATTGTCATGGTTTCCTCTGGCTATAAAAAGATATAATTTTATATTTGTTTAATATGTGGCTTCTGGAGGGAATTAACAAATCAGTGAGTGATTTTTACAGTCAAAATGTCACCTTTTGAAGGTGAAGTTGATGGTGATGCTCACATCAATGTTACTTCATCCCAAAAAGGACTTCTGGATCACCTTTAACATGGCAAAAGTCAGAATTAGTTGTTGTCTGATGAAGTTACCTTATTTGCTTCACATTTTTTTTTGCACACCAGGTTCCAAACATCACCAAATATCACTCAAGCAGCAGGCTCCTTTACTAAAATGCCATCTGGTTTGGTCCTGGAGCTATGTTCAACACAAAGCACAGCATCTAAATAAGAAATATGGGTGAATGAGTGAATGATTTTTGAGCATTGTCTAAAAGTGATTTTCAAGGATTACATTCAGTTGCAAACATTAGTTGTTTTTTTGTTTGTTAGTTGATTGTGGTTATAAAAAATAAAATAAAGGGATGACATGACAGCGGTTAAGTTACAAAATACTTGGTAATTCATTATAAAATGCTAAAATACAGCAGATTTTAGTTATGGGAAAGGATTGTAGAGGTAAGAATAGACTATATCAGGCTTACATAAATACAGTACATCCAAAAAAAACAAAACATTAGTCAGGACACAGACAAGGTTAAGCCTTTGTTAAGCTGGTGCACATTGTTAGTATGTTTATCGAAAACAGACATAAATCCTTGGACAGTGGGAGACTATAACACACAGATGTAATCATTTTTTTAAGTAAGGTTTTTTTTACCTCCTTCTGTCTCCACATAATTGTAATGTTTTGTTGGCTTGTTTTTTTTTTTTTTATTGTTATTTTAGTCCAGAGAAGAGCTAATCAGGGATGTTCTTATCAGAGAACAAAAAGAGAAAAAACATCACAAAGGGAACAATTTTCTTGTGCTACAACTGCAGATACAAGCTGTGGCTGTGACGTATTAACTGCTGCTACTGTAAACATAGACTTCTGCAACGGTTGAATGGCGTTGCAAGCTAATTATTCTTGATGCAAGTTTTTTTTTAATTATTATTAGTTTATTCAGAAAGGTTGACACCAAAAGCTGACATGTATGGTTGATGTTTTCGAGATATTCAACAATTCCTTTGATCTCAACTATGATATGATGATGTCATACCTGCCTATGATATCATGTCATAAAACCCCAGTTCAAAAACAGTGAGGGCACTATGCAAAAATAAAATAAATTCAGGATTCTGTGCCTTTTAAATCTCATAAAGGCTTATTTTATTCACAACAGAATTTATAAAACATATCAGTTGTGTAAACTGAGGAAAACTACTGGCATGGTAACTGTGTTCTTACATCTCTTAGACTTAACGCTGTGAGTTCCATCACAAACTCATACATGTTTTCAATGTTGCGCCTCCCAAACATCATAGACAACCAAAACCAATTTTTAACCTTATGAGATATTCAAAGTATTTTAGTAATTTATATGCTGAGGTACAATATTGTGTAGATGTTTCACAAATAAACTTGCAAGTTGAAATTTAGGACTACTTTTTTTTTTTTAGCCTTTTGTCATTCATATCCCAACATTTTTGACATGTTTTGCTTCCAACGAATTTAAAATGAGTCACAAAATGGTAAAATGTCTCAGTTTTATCATTTGGTATGTTTTATGAGGTTTGCAAAGTATTTCAATGTGTGTGTTTTTTCTTAATATTTACACTTTACTCAATGTTTCAAGTTGTTTTGATTAATTTTCATCATCACAACAGTTGGTTGTGGTTATATCTCTTTCAAAGGCAGACCTCAAAGTGGGTTGGGAGTCTGTACTCCCCCTCCTACAAGAAATGGAAAGCCAAGCCCTTTGATAAATCACTGTAAACTATTCTTTCAAAAATGCTTTGTATGCAGTTGTGCTAAAACTAGGAATGTAAAAAAAATGTGCTAAATGGGAATCGAAACGAGTTTAATTTGAAAAATTGTAGGTTTTCTTCTCTATTATCTCACAATGCTTCTATTCATTTTTCTTTTATGCAATGGATATTTCAGAATTGTTGTGCCTTTTTGACTTTTTACAAATGTCAGACATATATATGATAGAGGATACTTGTTTAAATGTAAGCAAGGTGTTTATATTTGCCTACAGGACTCCTTTGTGTCACAATAAACTGATGGGTGGTCAAACTCCAGATTTCAGTGGAGCATTGAGGAAAACAGCCCAAACAAACTCAAAATGTAATTTCAATACTTGCATGTTGTTTTAATTTTTTTTCCTATAAACTGAAGAAAGTGCCTCAGAAAATAATCAAAGTGCCACAATTCACTCTAATATGGTTGATCTGTTGTAGGAATGCAAGAGTTTCACAGCAGTTTGTGGAGCTGCAATGAAATGTATCCTTTTTTTATATTTTACTTCTTATTTTTAAAAGTTTCCAATAGAAAAAAAACAGCTACTGAGTTTTTGAATAAAACTGAGCATTTGATGGTGTTTTTAGAGCCCTACCGCTTCTACAGATGACTAAAATGTTTTGCTTGGATACAAGAATTTTAGGTAAAAAAGCAGAAAAATAAAAAAAAAAATGTTTTGGAAAAGGATTTCTACCAAACCTTTAACAAAAAAACAGGGATAAAATTTGGTCATGTTAGGCTTTTTTAATTCAAAGACATTACATATCATACAAAATTCTAAATACACTATTTGTTCTTCTCTTAGACCCTACAATAATTAATGTTTTCATCTTATTGCTCCTGTCTTTACATGTACACAAACCTAATACCACACTTAAATCAGGATGCAAAGATACCTTTTTATTGCTGTCAATCCAGTTAAATAACCAATTGACGTGTTTAAAAGCCTTTCTTACCCCTGTATTTCAGTATTTTTACCACTGTGTCATGTGTTATCATTCTGTCTTCATCTATGCTTTACTTGAAATGATTTATCCACTTGGCAGTTAAAAAGAACTCTGTATTCTGGCAGCTACTTGCGTGTGTTACAATTAATTGCAATATAATTTGCTTTTTTTTTTTTTTAAGTCCTGACAAGTTGCATATTTAGTATCCCTTGTGGTATTTTCAGACATAGGAACATAGTGGAAAAAAATGGCTTAGTAAGATGTTGGCCAAGGAAAAACATTGGTGGCACAATGCAGCAAGGTTGTATAATAAGGAGCTTAGTTTCTCATATTCCCCAAACAATCTAAGAAAAGTAGAATTTGCATCTGGAAAAAAACAAAACAATGCTACAAGGTTATTTTGCCCTTAAAATGCATCATTAGACATTATTTGAACTGGTAAAACTCTCACTATTCAGAATGTGTGAGAAACTTTGTAAAATACTTGTTTTTCACCTGACCCACATAATAGTAATGCTCATTCCTATGATGAAAAACATTGAAAAGTCTCGCCTCAATTTAGCATGATCAATACCCCAGGCGATCATGAAAGCTTGATGGGTCCCCACAGCTGTTCAATATCAGTATATAAATACATCTGTTTTAAAGCTTTCCCATATTATTGATTACCTAATCCACTCCGATGCTTGGCTCTCCATTTCTTTGGCTCAGTGCATAACATAACTTAATAGATCCCTTTGAGAATACTACTCACTGAACTGTGAGACAAAATGTCAAGCTACGATTGGCCCCATGAAGGCCTGCCTAAGCGTGAAAAGCATTAGTTCTTGGGTGTATATCCCTGTGTGTTTAAGAAAGTCAGAGATCAAAAAGAAAAAAGGGGGGAGGTGAAAAGAAAAGATGACGATTAACGAAGTAAGACAGTGGCAATAGGGAGGGATTCCAGAGGTCGAAGAGAAAACCACACTGAGAAATGTAGTGCTCAGATAAGCTGGAATGTTTCAGACCTTGCTGCTCTGTGATTTGAATATTGACCCCACTTAGTCACATTCTATTTTACTCTCTTTCCCAGTGCTATTTGAGACTTCTCTAACACTTAAATTTTACAATCCTAAGACAGAACAGCTGCCCGTGCTGAGTCCACACTGACTACTTATGTATATATGGTCTAAAGGTAACAGACACATGTTTAAGGTTTCCATTAGCAAAGGTCTGGGGTAGTTTTGCGGAGCCTCAATCATTGCGCATGTCTCCATTTCTTGGAATGGACACAAAAAACATTTTCAGGAACTTTCATGGGGCTGAAACAAGTCCGTCCCTTGGGTTTGGTACTTCCCTCCAGCATATATGGTGTGGTGGTCTGCTAGGTCAGTAGATCCTTGGCCCATCTCTGTAAAAGAGACAGCTGAAAGAAAGGACCAAGAAGGAGGTCAGGTCAGTTGTGTTAAATTCCTCAAACATTTCTGCAAGATTTTTGCAACAATCTTTTCGAACAGACAATACTACTGTCTGTTAAAATATTTTGGACCTTTTTGTTTTAGTAGTGCCACCTTAGATACCTTCTGATGTCGCAGACATTTCCTGAAACCCACAGTCTGTTAATCCTCCATTTTAACTAAACTATCTAACCAGATAATTGTTACTCACATAAATGACATACTGTAACCAGACAACTGAAAAATAGTCTAGCAGTGGCTAGGCTCAGCAGGAAAGAGAAGTCAGAAGGCATTTAAAAGACAAGTTTCCTTGCTCCCTGTACAGACCTATGAACAAGAAAGAGAGATGGGAATGAACCATGCAAAGGGTTAAAAGCAAGTATGAACGCTGCCGGAGATTTCTGTCGCATCAGTGTCTGTAATGTGACATTCTGGATACCTATTACATGATAACCTATGAATAAATTGCCATACAATCTGTGAACATTAATGTTTAAGTTCAACATCAACTCAGAAAATCTAACACACATATTATGGTGCACTACTATTTATTAGTATCCAGCACAATACAAGAGATGAGATCTCCACCTTTAAAAAAAGTTAAGGTGTTTAAGTTTTAAAAATGTTAGTCTTTTGAAGCAATCTTATTTTTTCCTTGATAAGTCATGCAACTAGTTTTAATTAAGAGAACATTTTTGAGGATTCTCTTTTCCCCAACAAGTATCTTTATAGTTAAAGTTTGCCTGCAAGCCCAAATCTTAAATTCATTAAGTGCTCAGAAACGTCTTCTGAATATCTTAACAGCTGTTCACATAAAACTCTGACTATTTCAAATGGAATGCATCTGTGTCTCTGTTCATTTTACTACTGTGTGTAATTCCTGTGGCAAAGCAGTGAGTTTAGGATTTAAGACTTTCATTTCTGAATGAATGAACTGAGTGAGTGAGTGAGTGAGTGAGTGAGTGAGTGAGTGAGTGAGTGAGTGAGTGAGTGAGTGAGTGAGTGAGTGAGTGAGTGAGTGAGTGAGTGAGTGAGTGAGTGAGTGAGTGAGTGAGTGAGAGAAACCAAAGACAACCAACATCTTTTTAATTATTTTAAAAGTGTTCACAGATTGTGAAACAACTTTATTTTGCTTAAGAGTATAGCAATGGGCGTCTAAGTACACTGCCAAGTCACAAAACTCTGGAAAAAAAGTAAAGAAAAAGAAAGTGCTGTCAGTTTTTTGAGGGTCACCATCCATCCATCCATCCATCCATCCATCCATCCATCCATCCATCCATCCATCCATCCAACTAATGCTCATCCATGTTTGGATCATGGGGCAGCATCTTAAGTAAAGACCCCCTCTTTCTCATCCTCTAAGGGAGACTCCTGTCACCCTCTGGGGTAAGCTCATTTCACCTACTTGTATCCTCGATCTTAATCTTTTGTTCACTATCCACAGTTCATGCCCATAATTCGAGGGTTGGAGAGCAGATTTAGTGGTGAACAGAGAGCTGTGCTTTTTGGTTCACTTCTCTCAGCATCACAAAAGACCGGTACAGAGTGTACGTTACAGTGCAGTAAAGTAAAAAAAAAACAACTGTAAACCTGCTCTTTGGCACCAAATCTATCCTATCAAATATTAGTAATTTCTTTCTTTACGTTGACAACTACTCAGATTACTCCACTCCCAATGTAAAGAGTCTGGGTGTCCCCCGTTCAGCCTATTTCCACCTGTGCAACATCTCCCGTCTCCGTCCATCCCTTTCACCCAAAAGTGCTGCCATTCAGGTTCATAGCCTGGTCAAGTCCGCTCTTTATTATTCCAGCTTTCTTCAGTTTAGTCTTCCCATAAATTCCATCCATAAAATGCAACTGGTCCAAAACTCTTGACTCACACTTCACTATACCTTGGAAGAAGAAAGTTGCAACGCCTTGGCTCTTGACTTTTGGTTTTCTGTTAAAATTCTCCTCAGCAGTTAATAATTATTAAGAAGAGTCAGTAACGCTTCACTAGTCATTTTTATCTTTATGTCCTATACAGTATCTGGACATGGACTTGTTTGAGGATTTGTTTGTTGCTCTGTCATTTTCTTTCCAAGTCTAGATTTAGATAGAGATTGATTTCTAATTTCTCCTAAATGCATTTATTGTTAGCAACACTGTTAGTCATCCAGTTAGAAAAAGGATCTGTTTTTCCTAAAAGAATGTTTGTAATAACTTTATCTCCAGTGGGTGATGCAATTTTCTGTGTTGCTGATCTGTTTAATTTGATTTCTCTAAGCACAAGTTTTCTTCCCAAAAAATGAGGCAATTTTTCATACTTCTGTCTGTTGTTTGACATGGAAAAAGGTTTGATTACTCATGTTCTGATTTGATGCCACGTCTCTTTGTCTGTCATCTTCTTTTTTGCGTCTCAGTTACAATGAAACAGAGAGAGGAGTTTTGTGCTCTGCTGTGCCTATTTGACATGACTTAGTCCAAGTTATTCAAAGCAAGAAACATAACATAACTAAATCTATTGTATTCTCTCTTACAAAAACAAGAAAACAGACCCAATACAGTTCTTTTATATAAAAGAAATTAAAAAATGTGACTGTTTCCCATATTTCTGTGAGACCAGGCTCCAGTTTGTTCTTAGCTATGTGGATCTTTATTTAAGCATTTTTCCAGATGTTTATGTTATTCTCATTTAAATGACATACACTTGAATTTAAATTCAGTGAAAATAAATAAGGAAAAAAAAGTCAAAAATAGGGATTCTCTTAATTATATTAAATATGTCTGAAGCATCGTGCAGCTCCAGCTCACTCCGCATTAAGATGGTTCTTATCTGTGACTTCTCTCATTGACGGTGTCTCGGTGTCTAGAGGTGAAAGACAGAGCCATGGATCTCTCAGACTCCTGTGCTAATTAAAGGTATCAGTCATGAGAGATCCATGTCAGTTTATAAGACAAAGACGCAAACAGAGCCCTCATTTGTCACTGCCCAGATTTATATCCAATAAGAATTCAATTGCTTGGCATAAATGCATGGGTTGATGTATGGTGGGTGTTTGAGGGAAAGTGGGAGTCAGAAAGAAAGAAGAAAAGAGGAGGGGGTTTAAAGGGGCTCTCACAAAGAGAGCCATGGAGAACTAAAACACACCAGTGGCATATTTTTTCTTCTCTGAAGTTAACATACACATACATCAAGTACTTGAACTAGCCTAGGATGCAATGTAGTGCAGCACACACATTCTCTCTATTAAAAAGACTGCCAGACTTTGGTGTCGGATTTTATTGCAAAAACTTGGCAAGATGCTGGACAACGGGAAATGAAACGGCTCCACTACTGTCATGCAAACTAGTGAATATGTCCTGCACTGATGAGTAAAACACATGGTATTCTTTCCACCGCTGGTTTTGCATAGTCATATAAACTACAGGGGAAAAAAAGCAGGGCAGAATCATTGAAAAAAAAAAAGAAATAAACTCAAATCAGCCGTGTAGAAATGTCTAAGCCTTGTAACCCAATTGGTCAAACATCATAGTCTTATTGAAATTTTGTTGTTGCTGTCGATTCCTGTTATTGTCTTTGACTGAAAAGTAAATCAACAATATATCTGTCATGCAAGAAATATAACTTGGTTTTTTCATGTTTTAGATTTAGAGAAAACCTGCAAAAACTGGCGAAGGAGGAATTTTGGTATTGCATAAGGATGTCTGGAGTGATAGTATTTCATTCCTTTCTTTTTATGTGGTTAGCATAACAATAGTGTAGAGTAGGAGTAAGAAATGGATTTCAGGTGGAAGTGGGACTGCATCAAGGATCAGCCTTGGGCCCCCTCTTATTTGCTATGGTAATGGGTAGGTTGACAGGTCAGACTGGTGTATCTATGGATTGTGATGTTTGCGGATGACAATGTGATGTGTAGTGAGAGTCAGAAGCCGGTGAAAGAAAACCAAGAGAGGTGGAGATATACTTTCTTAAATGAAAGGGAGGAAGGCAGAACTGCTGAGATGCAAAGAGTAGAAGTCTAGGAGTGTAGGAGTTGAAATACTGAGTTCAGCTGAGCAATGGGGAGTGTGGAAAAAATAGTGCAGTCAGGGTGGATTCGATGAGAACGTGTCGGTTGTCAATTGTAATAGAAGAGTAGCAGCAAGAATAAAGGGAGAGGTTTACAAAACGGTAGTGAGCCCTTCCCTATGGGTTGGAGATGGCAGCACTGATCAAGAGACAAGAAGTAGAGCTGTAGGTTGCAGAGTTGAGGGTGGTAAGATTTTATTTTAAGAGTGACAAGGATTCATAAGATTAAGAACAAGCTGCCAGGCAGGAGACAAAAGAGAAAAAAACAAAGAGGCGATTCCTTGATGTAGTGAACGGCAATATGGAATAGGTTAGTGTGACAGATGAACATGCACAAGATATAGAAAGATGGAAACAGGCCACTGTTGCAACTTTTAAAGAGAAAAGACAAATGAAGAAAAAAAGATTATGGAATCCCTACTAGTAATAATTAAAAATACTTGTGATTGCTTCACTGTTTAAATGAATATCTATTTTTTTCTTTCTTCAATAACACAGCATATTCTTTTATGTTTGACACATACACTGATACACATATTAAATATACAGTATAATAAAGCAGTATTTTATACCTTTAATAGAAATTGATATAGTATAAAATAGCCTGAATACAGATTACAGTATTTTTTCTTTAACTTGTAATATCCTAAAAAAAATCAATTTAATTTCAAACTGAAAAGAATTTTCAGTGCTTTAATATTTGCTTTTCATATCAATGATTTAAACATTTTTTAGAATAAAAGGCTTTGTTTCCCAGAGAGAAGTCACAGGGGCAGCATGGTAGATACAGATACAGGTACAGAAATGCTTCTCTATTTATTTATTTATTTATTTATTTATTTATTTATTTATTTATTTATGTTTTCACTTTTAAAGAGGCCATTGTCCAGTAATTCTATAAATCTTTTTTTTTTTTTTTTTTTTTTTGGTACACAGTTGTATAAGAAAAGCTAAAGTAGTGCTGGTTGAATGGTGCTCACTAAACCGAGGTCAGATTTAATAAGCACTGGAGTGTACATGGGTGGAAATGTCTTATACATTTCCCAAGGACACAAGCCATCTCTAACATGATGGGTTGTCATCATTTTCAGTGGGGGAAAGAAAAATGAGTCCCAGACACACTGTCAGACTAATGAATCCAACTTTTAACAGAATGGTAATTTTTTTTCTCTTTAAACTCTCAGATTGGCACCTTAAATTGGAGTTTTTTATTCACACTACTGTCACCGTTGTCTCATCTACTTTATATGATTTTCAATACAAAATATATTCAATCCAATGTCCGGCCACAGGTCTCTCATTTCTTGAGCCCCACTGGACAATCTGATGTTAGAGAAAACTTTTAAATAAGCAATTATAAATAAGACTTTATACAATTTGTTACACAACATAAGTTTATATTAAGTATTGGCAGCATGGATGCAATGCCAATACAGGGTCAAATGCAGAAAACCCACAACTTGAGGCAGTTGGGGTTAAATAGGTCATGTGGTTGACAAGCAGTTATGGGTTTTCTTGGCTTTTTCACATGCTGAAGGCTCCTTCAAAACTGACTTAGAGTTTGAGAAAAGATAAGACTGAGATGTGCTGTATGAATAGGTGCTTGTGATTTTATTGTAAAAGCATTTATGTCTTCGACAAAAGATGAAAATTGTGACATTAATGTAGATTACTTACTGTTCTTTGCAAAGAGACTGCATGATTTCTTTTAGCATGAAAATACTCAAAAGTCTACATATGAGGGAAAGAAAATATTTTTTTTTTTAAACAGGAGAACTTCTTTTACTGCTGGATTTTAGTGGGTTTAAACTATTTTATTTTATTTATTCATTTGTTTGTTTTTTTTTTAATTTACAGCCAGTACGTGGGGTTGATGCACATTATTTTATACTTGCACTTTCAGTCTTTGTAGTTTAGAAAATAAGTGGATCGGGCTGCATGACGTCAATATGGCGCAATATCTTTTCCCCTGTAAATGAATGACTGTCTGATCTTTTAACAGAAGTGACTATAACCATGTTTCCATTACAGTTTTGCTGCAAAACTTAGTATCTTGGAGCATCTTTAAATTTAACAAAATTTCCATTAAAATGATTGAAATTCAACAAAGTAGTGTTTTCTCCTCACATGATAAGTCTTTCCAAGAAAAAAGGCATGAGGTGCCCAGAACCACTTTAATTTTAGCAGGTTGATTTCTGTTTCTGCAACTGTTGACCATTGTTTTTAACTGGAAAAAAAAAAAAAAGGCATATGCAGTAAAGTGATGCATGGCAAGGCATGACTGGAAATGGCCACGTACTAGGGATTTCTGGGAGGTCATTCGCCAGGATTTCGTGGCAGGGGAGTTAAATCAAAACTTTAGTTTACTTGCCCAACTATTAATTGTGTGAAGCAGAAACTCATGTTTTTTTCTCCTGCTGTATCATGTTGAAGGGTGCCAGCTCCTACAGAAAAGCAAATGTGTTGGTGGGAAAGTCATGTAACTTGTACATGCAGAACAAAAGTGTTCCCATTTTTGTTCCCATTTTTGTTTAATTCCTCTTTCAGATTGAAAGAAAAAACACTTAATTGAGTGCAAAACCTTTTTGTTGTAAATTGACACATTAGGAAAATTATCTGTTTGTTGATCCACTTTTGCAGTTTCAAGGTTAAAGAAAATGCCAAGTATCACCCTGGTAACCAAGCAGGATGGGCTGGCAGACATACAAGAAAATAGAATGACTACTTTAACCTTTACACGCAGTGTAGGTGTATTTTTAGGTCTACCCAGTCATCAATACACACTCACCTGCCATCTCATTTAGTCCTTTTCAGTACCAGGTTGAACCCCTGCCTGCCTTAAGAAGTGCCTTATTTCTTCATAACATAAATTCAACAAGGTGCTGAAAACATCTTGTTGAAAGGGACCGCTTAGTTCCTGCAGATTTGCACATCCATGATCTGAATCTCCTGTTCCAGGACTGTATAAGAGGTACAGTTGATGTCCAGTTTTACTCCTAGGCTTGCTGCTGTATAGGATCATGTATGGTCTTTTGATTCTCTACCTCCAGGTCTGATGTGTTGTGCATTTATAGACAGCCTTCTGTATTTATTTACGTTTTATTGTAATTGGTAGTTTTTTTGAGAACTTCTTGACCGTGTTTCAATGTCACTGCCATGTGACTGGCTAATTACATAAATATTGCTTTCAAGTAGTTGTTGAACAGATGCACCTGATGAAGTAGCTGTTGAGTATATAGAATCAATATAGATCATTGTTTTTGTTTTTCTTTCCTGTCCCTTATTTTCTTTGGGATTCTGTCTAAGATCTTCAGATTTAAATTCCGCAGAGTGCAGGGTAAGCTCTTGCTACTTCATATTCAGATTCACTAGATGGCCTTGGGTAGTTTTATTATTTACCACTCGTGACATGTAAATCTCTTCTGAAATCTGTGCCAATCTAGGCAGCACAAACCTCAGAATGGATCCAGACACAGAAGGTGTACCGCATTGAAAATTCAAACACAGATAGCAATTTTACACCCAAGCCAGTCCAGTTAGGGGATATATTTGTCTTCACAGAGATGATGCATGTATTTCAGCCGCACACACTGTGGTGGTGTGAGGGAAGTAGGAGGAAACTTGTGTGTTCAGCTCATAGCTATTTTTAACAGTAGCTTTCTGCCAGTGTAAAGTAAGGTGAAAGCCTGCACAGTCTCACTCTAACTCTGTGCTGCTCTCCACTAGAAACGTGCAATGAATTCACATTTGCATGAAAACTGTTAATAAATTGAATCAGTTACTCAATCAAAAAAATTGGAGTCATTCATTCATTCAAACTTCTGGAAGAAAAAAAGGAGGGTTTTTTTGTAATAATTTGCCTATTTATGTAAAGGTATTTTGGTAAATTGTGCTTTGACAGGATTTTTGACTCTGGTCTTGTTATCTGCTCAGTCTCGATGTGTCCCAAAGCTTAGAAAAGCGATATTTAACTCAAATAAACTGATTGTCAGTGGGGTTCAATATCTAACAAAAGGTCATGCCTTTAGATTATGTCTGCATTTAATTTAGTTGGTTTGAGTCCACATCAGTAAAGAGAAATAAGATGTGACGTATTGTAAAAATAACCCTGTTGCAGAGTTTTGAAACACTGATGTTTGTTTGATGAATGCTGCATACAAGTAATCAAATCAGAAAGCCCTTTTGTTCTGATTCCTCATTCAGCACTGAAACATGTGGGCGGTCTCTGTGGGTAAAAATGGATGTGTGTTATTTCTTCAATGTCAACTCTTTTCACTGGCTCCTTTTGACCTTAAACTCTCAAGAAATCATATTATACATCTCTGTTAATGTGTTTAGAGCAACTTGACAATTTACCTGTCAAACAGCAGTATAAAGAAAAAATATAATTTGCAGAGGACATTTATGTGACTTGAAGACAAACCAGCAGATTGGGCTTATATAACATAATGATAATATATATTTGTTTTATATATATATATATATATATATATATATATATATATATATATATATATATATATATATCCACAAGCAAAATGAAAAGGTTGTTCCATGTCAAAGCGTTGAGCTGATGGTCAAATGGTGAGGAGAACTTTCTGCATCTGATGAGTCAAGGCATGGACGCTGAAGGACAAAAACAGATACTATTTAATAAAACTTATGGAAACTAAAATGTATTAAAGAGTGGCGTAACCGTGTTTTGTTGAAAAACTGTTCAGCTCAACAAAGTATATCAAAGACAACAGTGTAGAGGTTAGCACCCTATAATTTCTCCTTTTTCTGTGGTTTTTGGACTACTCTATTATCAACACAAGGCCTGACAAACTTAATCTAGGAAGGTTGTAAATTATTTACATGTCTCTGAGCGACTATTTAGTTCCATAGTGGTCTGTTAAGAGACTCTCTCTCCCTCCCTCGCTCACTCACTCAAACACATACATAGATTTCCCTAGTTTCTACATTTTTCGAGTATAGAAATAGAATCACTTCTGCATAATTAATACCGTATTTTCAACATTGTTCTATAAGCGGTTTTGATGACATTATACTTGACCTTGTTTGGAGTGCATGTACATTATGTAACTTGATTTTACACAACCTCAGGATGGGTATTTTAAAGATTCATCTTTGTGCTTGCTGTCTTTCTTATAGTGATAATTTAATCAACGTCCTAAATAAATCACTAAATAAGTTCACCTCAGTACATTTTGAGCATGTCCATTTACAGTAAGGTTAAAGGAAGGCTAAGTAATTTGTGGATGATGTCAAACAACGAACTCCTTCACCCCAGTGATCCCCAAGAAAACCTGACCTATCACGGACTCTGTGTCTGTGTCTTATCTGCTTTTTTTGTGCTATTTTTAGTAAGTTAATTAATTTATGTTTCTCTTTTTTCTTGATGCCTTGGTAAAGTACTTTTCATTGAATTTGTATATGAAATGTGCAGTGTAACAAAACATTGACTTGACGTAAATGTGAAACCACGATTTATAGAATCAGGAGTTAATTGCAACCAGGAGTCAATTTTCAAAGTAGATTACAGAATTGATTATGGATACCAATTTACTAACTGACCATAATTGCACATGTCATGCATCCTGTTTCCATCTTTGAAACCTACATAGTCTGTTTCTCTTTCCAAAATATCTACGTTTGTGCACAAATTTGCTACATCATTAACTTCTTCATGCCCAGTCAATTCAATACCTTTACCATGTCTCATGAGTAACAGAAACTGTTTGCTACATATTTATTTCATGAAATACCAACTATAAAAAATATACATTAGTGCATTTCTCCTACAGATCTCTGAGTTCAATCAGTACAATTAAGGACTCTTGCTTTATATGGCTTAGCATTGCTATAAATAGTTTGACCTTGGAAAGAGGTTGTGTGAGTTCTAAGCACCTATTAATGCATAGGAAACAACATAGTTCATGTCCCACATAAAGACTTCAGAGAGGGGCAGGACAGAAATAATTTAATGTTCATTTTATATAAATCGTGAGAGGTATAAAACAGTTGCTAGTACTGTTAATCTATCTGCAGGTCATGGTTTTAACCACCCAGAATGTCAAGTTATTGGAAAGGAGCCGAAGTAAACAAGTTTCTGCTGATGAAAAAAAACCAACATCTGGCAAATCGCCGACAAGCAGGTTATTTCCTCAGGGGACTGTGACGCAAATCGGTTACAACACTATTACAGCATTTACAGGAGGACAGTTTAGTTCATTTATGGATAGAGCCATGCCTGTTGGAACTGTCAGCTCTTTAAGACACATCTAAATAACGATTAACCTTGCATTGTAGAAACATCTAAAGAACATGAAATTTGGAGGACAAGTAGCGGACACTATCCCCCTTTAAGAGGTACATATGAGTCAGTGGTGAGTGGACAAGCTAACTCACAGGCTGTTTTTGAAACTGTATACTGCATGCTGCGCATACTGTGGTAGTCATTAGTACGTAGTATAACATTTTAATAGCCACATAATGTTTTTGTTCTCTTCTTCAGTCTTTATTTGCAATATACTTTTTTTTTTTTAAATGGCATAGTGCAGAACAATCCCAGCCAAATATGGGCCCAGTGTTGCGTACATGGACTTTGAGTGGGAGCTGCCTGGCTTTTAGGTGGGTTGGGGGTAATTTTTCCAGTGTTATGCCTGTATTGTTAACTCTATATGAGAACCACACATTTTACCACCTCTTTTGCCACACCCACTTTGCTCACTTTCATCCCTTATGGGTCCCATATATTTGGCCCATGTAGGGTTCCGATTTGGTGCCCACAATACTGTCACCATGTGGGACCCAAGCTATCTGCCCATAAGCCCACAAGTCCAAACCCAGTCTATGTCCAAGAAGCCCTCTTTTAACCCATTAACAGCAAAAAAACAATTGCTGTTATGACATAAATAAGTAGGTAGAGTTAGGGGTTCTATTAAGAGCTCACGATACCTTAGCTTTCCTTGTATTCATGTATTTCAGGGATGAGAATAACAGCTCCATACAAAAAAAGAGAACTTTTGTCGTCATATCAACAAGTAGAATATTTTCCCTTTGTAAGATGAGCAAAACTGACAAATATACATGACAACCAGCAATTTACATCAACCCATGAAGCATAAACAAAGATACATTCATAAATACATGTTCTGTTGTCTATATGTATTTATCAAAAAGACTAGCAATTATTGTGATCAAGATTTCAGCAATTTCTGAAGAGCTCAACGCTTCCCTGGGATCCTTCAAAAAAAAAACACCATAGTTTTTGGTGCAAAATAAAATGTGAATAATTTTAATTTTAGATTCTCAGCATCATTTTTAGAGATAAATATAAGAAGGGTTTTTTTTTTTTTTGCCTTTAAAGAGAATAAGTATTTTTGTTAAGGGATTAATGAAGCTGGATGGTACATGTCTTTATTTCTGCTAATACATTAAACAAAAAAGTACAGGCTGAAATTAGTGGTAAAGATCAATAAATAAATACCTGATATCTTATCAGGTTTACCTTCTATAAGAAACCAGTTGAGTGGTTAAAAGAGTCCAGAGGGAATATATGGTGAACAGTTCATTCTGAAAACAGGGTTTGCTTTGTCCTGAATGTTTTGTCCTTGTAGATATCAATAATTAAGACATCGGTTGCTCGTTATGTATCAGCAACCCTCACAACTGCAATGATGATATAATATTTCAAGGGAGATAAGGCTCTTCCTTCTGGAAGCTTAATTTAACTCCAGCTGGTTTCCACATAACTCAAATCCAGAGTGGTTCTTTCCATAAATTTTCCACTGATATCTATGGTTCCCTGCCAATGAATCTTAATGAATTTCTGTGATCCCCTCACTTTTGAGACTGTTCTTACCATAAAAATTGTATCATAGCTCGCTTGAGCAAGTTGTAATTACAGGCATAACTAAAAAAAAAAAAAAGAAAGGTGACCTTTAGTGGCCATGTGAAAAAGCCCATGCAATATGACAGTGGGGTTCAGTCATGCAGGAGCTTTCTGACATGTGGCAGAAGAATTTTGGTCTCCCGCTCTAAAGGAACAGCAAATTAAAATAATAATAATAATAATATAAAAACTAGTTAACTAAAATCAACAGTTCAAATAATCATACTAACACTTTAAACATTCTCTACATCTAAAAGCATTTCCAGTTGATGTCAGATTTTTTTTATGACTTCTTTTGTGTATGAAGAACTGCAGAATCCTAGTTTTTATTCCTGTGGGGGTTTTTTTTCTATTTATGATGGCATATCAACGGACTGCATATAACTGACTCCACCCAAACCAAAAATAGGCAGAATGAGCAAACCAGCAACTGGCTGAAACGAACCCACCTAATCTCAGGTGTTACAAACTTTCCCTTTCAGCTTGGTTTAGCTCATGTTAACCTAACTACCAGTAATGTAAATGTATTCGGATCAAATCTGTCCATCCATCCTCATTTGTGAAGTCGCTACCAAAACACCATCTGAAGCGAGTACTCTTGGAGCTGAAGTGAGGCCTGGTGGAGCTCTAACCAAGCTCCAACAGGACCCCCGACAAGCTGATGCTCAGCTCACTGACCACAACCTGAAGATCGCTGGGGCCTCTGTCGGAGGTTAAGTCGGAGCAATGGTGTAGTGAGTGCTGGTTACTGGTCCAGTTAGTCAACGTGGAGTGGGGTTCAGCTGGAGGAGTTGGCTGTTCCAGCTGCTGCCGGGGTTAACGGCCGACACGCCGGAGGTTGCCTTCCAGTTAGCTTCAGTAGTGGCCTTTGGCAGCAAGTAAATGTAGCCTCTCCCTGCTAGTGAGCTACGCTTCATTCCTGAGACCTTCCAGGCCAGTCCCAAGCTTGGCCCTGCGATATGTAAGTACAGGAACAATCCATAATTATCTCTATGATCAGATGTCAAATTCATGGAAAATGCTTGGTGCTACGTCAGTAAAGTGATGACAACGAATCCTTGACACCATCACGTGGAATGCAGCTTTTATTTCTCTAATTAGGCATAGATTTGTGAATTTATATCATTTTGTCTACAAATATACAGCAACCCAGGCTATCACGGATATGAACTCTACCTATGGAAAACAAAACTTTTTTTGTTTTTTTCCTTGGATCAGGGTGTAAACATGTTTATTTGCAAAGTTGAACATTTTAACATGGGGTCAGCCTTTGTGGTCAGTTGGGTGATGGCAACTTTTTTCTACTTCCAGGACCACGTCACGTTACACAAAGCACGCGCTCCCTTGGAAATACTCCGTATTTGATCAAGTCATTCAACAGTGGAAGCTACGACACTGTTTACTAACCATGCATTTTCTATTTCAGAAGCACCAGGCATCAAATTAACCCACATGTCTTTTATTCGCTTTCTGCCCGATTATTTTCTTCAGGGACTCCTCAGTTACACAAAAAGCCACTTAAATCTGACACGTTCAGCAAGCTAGTTCCCCTCCTGCTCAAAATGAGAGCTAAATGTCTCAAATGGGTATTTGTTGTATAGTCTGTGAACAATATGACATTACAACGTGTTCTAGAGAGGAATAAAGTAATGACAACACTAACCAATCAGAAAACGGAGAACACAGGACAACAACAGATCACATAAAAAGTTACCTTTAAAAGTAAAAGTCAGAAAAAAAAATGAACCGCACAAAAACAATAGTACAAATGGACGTAATATTGAGGTTGTGCTAAATGTTTCAACAAGGTATGTCAAAAAGCTCAATGATGCCTTTTACACAAGAAAGCTACCACAGACAACTAAAAGATGACATTTCACTTCTGAGAGGTGTAAAAGTACAAATACAAAACCCAGCTTACACTTTCTTAATTGCACTCGTGCTGTGACCTTGGAAAGGTACGTAAAACCACTTCAGCACAACAGCAGGTGCCTGCCTAGTTTAAAATCAGATTAACACATTCATCATGAAAATTGAACCACAGGCAACACTTTAATGCAATAAAGAAGTGGCGCTTTTATGTGTGTATCTATCTTATTGAAATAAATGTACTCTGCTTATTGACGTAATGTTACGGGAAACGGCGACAGTCCATTTACAGTCCATTCTCAGCCCTCCAGAATAACACTGCCTGCCATCGGTGCTGATGCTGGGAGTTAGAGGCAGCAGTTTCACCGTTAGCAGAGAGGGAGACGTGAGCGTTATGAAAGGCTACAAACCCATAAAGGTGATACGACCCACAAATAGCTTGGTTATCTTGCAAAACTGTCATCCCTCTCACCCATTACAATGCCGTCTCCCCTCCATGTGTCATTACAACTGCTGTTGACAGGTGTCAAGTGTCCTTTAAACAGAATGATTTTTTTTCCTTTTTTTTTTTTTTGCAAAATAGGGCTATTATGTGGATAATAATTTCAGGTAAAACATAAATGTTTGCCTCCAGGGGGCATGTGGAGGAGGATCAGTGATGTGAAAAGGACAGTTATGCTTATTTTTGTGCAAGAGGATTTCATTAATGCATTACAAGAGATGAGAAAATATAAACTACAAAGGATAGAAACAGTAAGGTAGTTATTTTATTTCTTTCGCTTTTAAAGTAATATCCGGATAGGTCCCAGATCTGTTGAAGTCAAGAAGAAGCATTAAGCGTGTAGCAAATATTGTATGGGGCTGACAAGCATTAAGCAGCTAATCCAAGTTGTTTTGCTTCATTTCACACGCTTTAATAAAGTTTTAGAACAATGCTGGACAAAAGCTACTTCAACAACAACAGTGTTGTCTCATCAGGGTGAAATGATCCGAGCTCCTGTGTGATTCAACACCAGATTTACAAAGAACTAGCAGCAGCAGCACTGCTTGCTGGAGTTGAAGGTGGGAGTCCTGTTCCTGCTTGAACAAGCTGTCATTCAATTATCAAACACAAAACAAACAAATAATCAAACCACGTCCGGACCGAAGGTCAAGATCAACATGTCAGCAACAAAGCTGTCCAATACCAACCTTAGTTCAACAGTGGAACTGACCGACGCTGCCCTCGGATAGTCAGGATTGGGAGGTCAGAGTGGGAGTGGGTGGAAGGAAGGAAAAGAAGCAGTGTGAGGACAAACAGGACTTAAAGCAACGCAGCCTCAGCAAGTTCGAGAAGTGGAAGAAACTATTTTTACAAAATGCCAGTTTGTCCTAATGGAGAATTTCTGTTCAGAAAACAGAACTTTAAGCTTTTATTGCAACCTAATAGACGACAGCAAATCACGGTAATTATTATACTAAAAAGATAATCATTATTTAGTAGCAGCCTAAAATAGGTTATCTTTTCTCCTTTTCTGGTCCCGTTTCATATTGATTTCACCATCACACTCAGGAGCTTCTCAACGCGGCACATAAACGGAAATAACGGCCTGGCAGCATTTTCAGAAGCATGTTATTTTTGTCCCATTGGGCTGCAGTGGCAGCCAGACGGTCCAGGACCAAGTAATCACTTGGAGCGCGTGCCGTGGAAACAAGCCCCTTCCAATGTCACTGATCCACAGATATGTGGCATTGCTCAGGGTCGCTATATCTCACTGGAAAGTTAATCTCGCACCAATTAGTTCCAGCCCAGGAGGTACTACCGAGCTCTGCGCTATGAAATGGGGCTATCCTGTGGGAGCTCTCCTCCCACCACTCTCTCCCACCTTTTTTTATTTTTTATTCTTTTCACAGATGTACTTCTACACAATGGAGCTCAGCTTTGCTCTCTAACACACAGACATACTCATGTATTCTCCCTCGAAGGTTTTCGATATTGATCTTGCCATCATTCTATTTTAGTTCTGCAATAATGTCTCATGATATTACTGGAGGGCGTTACATGACTTCTAATTGGTGAGTCAATATGACCGGAGGGTTTCTCGTTTCTTTGCTTACTTATACTTGTATGAGCGACCACTTAAGTGTATCTGGTTGAGTTTTAGATATTCCAACCAGTAATTTCTGCTTGATCTTATTATCTTAAAGATGCTGTCCTTTTTTTTTTTCTGACGATTCTGTTTTGTTCAGCAATTAATTTGTGATGACAGCAGCAACTTCAATGTGATGCATACTGTATTCCCACACTTACTTTTATCTAAGGATGCAGAACTTTACTAAAGTAAGAATAATTTCCTTGTGGTTGTATACATTTACTTATTTTCATTAAGCAAGCAAGAGTGTAAGAGAGCACAAGTTAGTGTGGAAAAAAAGTATGAGATTCTCCTATATAGCTGTCTAAATCACTTTTAAGATGGAAAGTTTGGATGCTTTAAATTAGAAACTGTCTGCCAGAGCTCTCAAGATTCATTGACAATTTGATTTTCTTCTTCTCCTACTTTCTCCATATTTTCTCTTCCCCCCTCCCACCTTACTTTTACTTCTCTCTTCACTTTATTTATTTTTTTTCTCCCATCTTGTCTATTCCACTTGCATTCATTTCATCATGGCTTGATTTCTCACTCTCGGCTCCCAGTTCCCGACTTCGCCCCATCCACGTTGACATTGTATCTTAGCTACTATTTTTGCAATCCTGCGTGACATGACCGGAGGGCCTGTAAACAGGGATTGTGACAGATGCAGATGAGTGTGAGACGTCAAGTGCTTAGAGGACCGCTCTATGTCGCATTGCTTTCTAACATGCCTGTTTGGCGTCTGAAGTCACTGTTTGATTTCACTCTGACACTTTGCCTGGCACATGTAAATCTTTGTTTTGAGTTTATTAGTAGATAAATACCTCTGCATCGAGGTATGCCATATAAACAGAAGTAATAAAGATGTGTGCAGGTTAGTAGATTGTAGTCAAATGCATTGGTATCGTCAAACCTCTTTCATATTACTTTTGCCCTCTGACAGCATACTCAACGGCTGTTTCTGCAAATTTTAATTATGTTAGCATTATTTTTATTCATCATCATCATTATTTTAGGCTTGTGTAACAAATCGATGTGGTTGTAGGCATTTATCACCAGTTTTCAAGGTGACATAAGCAACATAATGAGGTGTCATTTAGTTAGACAAGTCTCAGGATGAAGACCTCAAAGGCTTTTCTAATGATAAAACACTTGAGTTTTGGCATCTAGGCTACAGTCTAACATATCTACACTTTTAAAGTGTATATTGAGATATTGGGGGTGATGAATAATTGAACTTAATCTACTTTCTGTAGAGTTGGAGCTTACACGTGGAGGTGGGATATTAGGAGCAGAAGCGAGCATGGTGGGTAAAAAAACATCACATACTTTCTGATGGGAAACATCAGAAAGCATGTGAAAGGTGAGCACCTCCTGCTCCTTAAATAAACCACTAAGCGAGATGGCGGAATTGGAATAAACCAAGTAGAGGGGTGAGAGTGAGCATAAAATACAGCTCACCTTGTCCGCCTGATATCAGTCCTTGGAGCTGCCTCATTTATCCAACACGGCATGTCAATGTTGTGAACCTGTCTACATTTGAATGCAAACAGATCCAACTCCCCATCCATCCGTTTTATGTACCCGTTTGTTTTTCAGCAAAGGGCCATCGGCTGTACAAGGACTATAGCCTGTATGGGGCTCCCACTCAACCAGGTGAAGTATGTGGTTTTACCAATTTTTGTACCCAGTTTATCCTGGGCAGGGTCACGACAGTGGACAGCTGGGACCCCCCTCACTGTCGCTGCACAAGAGGTGGGCTACATCCTAATACCAACAACCATGCATGTTCATACTAACTAATTATGGACAATTTATAATCACCAATGAAACCAACATAAAGCTTTTTGGGTTGTGGGAGGAAGCTAGAATAACCAGAGCAAATCTCTTACAAGCACAGGGAGAAGAGGCAAAGAAGTCCATCCATCAACTGGAGCCATTTAATGATTAAATACTATTGAAACTTCTGTCACTCTAGGGAGGGAGACTTTCAATGTGTCCAAACGTACCCACTCACTCACCACGTCCTATACAGGGACGTTCTAGGTAGTTCTATGATTTGGAGTTTTATGATTTTACCGACGCTGTTCTTTGTATCACTGCTGTCCCTTAGAGAAGACGTAACAGACGTAATGACCAATGGTTGTGCACCACTTTTTGTGATGCATTGTGTGAATTATATAGGAGACAACAATTCTTATCTTTCACGTTATGTAGGGCACTAAATAGTGAGTAAAGGGTGATTTCTGACACAGTCTCTACTTTATGTATTGTAATTATTAGCAAATGTTAATATGCCAGCATTGTGAGCTAAGGTTTGTAATATTGTGGATACTATGTGGTGAAGTTGATCACTTTCCTCACTGCAGCCTGACGAGTCATAACACAAAATCTGAGCTAACATGGTTCAGAGCATCATCATGTAAGTTGGGATAATAGTATAATGTACTTGTGATTAAAAAGCAGTGTGTATTTATCTTTGTTGACACTCAGTGACCTTTGTTTTGTAGAATAATGTTCAGTTACAGTATATCATGGGTATGAAAGAAATTGTGTTGTTCTTTTTCAACTCAATTTTCTAGGAAAGGCGCAAAATACCCTGAGCAAATTTAACAGTTGCTTACAGAAGTAGGGCAACACCTATCATGTTTGATATATGGACCCAAAAACATGGATGACATTTATTTCCCAACTCACTTCACGGTCCCGTTTTCTTTTTTTTTTTCTTCTTCTTCTTTACACAATGTTTTTCCATTTCTCTTGTGCCATTTTTTTTTTTTTTTTTTTAACACATGGCTGTTGGCCTCTTTAGCTGCAGTGAAGATACACAACTTCAGTCCGAGGCCCCTGAGGACATGGAGATCTGCTAATGCAGAGAACTGCTTATGCTCCGTTGGAAAATCTGGCCGTCTTTAGCATCCAACACTCCTCATGGCAAATTTGTCTTCTCACTTTGTGGCCAAATTCTTTGTGCTGGATATGGGCATTGAGACCCCCAAAGAGCCAGATTTAGCAGGTTTTCCTCAAGATTTAGATGATAGTATTGTCATTGTATAAGACTGAGATAGCACGGGAGTGGGAGTCTTTTTATTTCTATGTCATTATTAAATAGAAGTGAAGAAACACTTCTTACACAAACAAGATAATTGCAGACAAAAGTCATCGTCAAAGCTTGTGTTGTGCTACAGTCACAGCAAGCAGTCATGTATTCATAAATATGCCATTGTTATATGTTGCAATTTTTAGCAGCTGCAGGGAATGGTGCAGAGCATCATCCTAATATACTGCAGTGCTAGACAAAAAAGTTTGTAGACGTATACTCTTATTACTTTTAAAACACTTTAGCTTCTTGTCACACAGGACAACTCAGTACGAGTAAATAGGGATGAGTCAGAGATTTAAAAATAACACAGTTTCTTACTGACAACTTCCCTCCGCCTGCTGATTCTCGCACATTCTCACTCAGAATTTGTTCTTTGGTAAATCTATAAGACCTCTGTAAAGATCAGGCATTAGATTTGGAAATGACTTACTTTTTAAAATTAAAGCACATATACATTACCTTTCAAAAACATTGATTGCAAACAGTATTAAAACACAGATTTTTGATGTTTTATTAGTTTCATGTTCCCTCAACAACTTACTTTAATATGTTAATATGCATCTATTCCTGCATTTCAGGTGAGCAACACATTTAAAGCATATTGTATGGGGAATATTTAGTTCTTACAAGGAAGTTAAAAAAAAGTCAATAATAGTGATCTAATTATGGGTTGTATTCATGATTTGATGCAAAAGCAGTATCCATGCAAGTTTGACTCTTTGAGAGGTAGAGATGAGCAGAGGATCTTCAATTTGACAACAAATGCATAAAAAAAATAAATAAATAAATAAAACTGAAATATCTAAAAGGCAGTTTTCCTAAAAATTTTGCAAAATGTAATTATATAATTTGCATAGAAAATATAGCAAATATAATATAGCCACATGGGCAAATGATTGCTTGGGTAAACCTTTGTCAGGCAGTACAATAAAAACTGACATTTACAAATTCCACTTAAACTATCACTGGGTGAAAAAAAAATAAAAATACAAATGTTAACCTTATCCAGCGGCATTGACATCTCTGGGCTCGGAGGCATCCGCGATGGATCAGTACACAGCAGAAACATGCATTGTGGTCAGATAAATCCATATTGTAAAACTTTTCTGGATGAAGTGAAAGCTGTGAGGTCTTGACCAAAGACAAAAAGGACCATCCAGACTTTTTCCAGTCTGAATGGTCATCATCATGTCCAACACCCAGGGTCTGTGATGGGGTTGTAGTAGTGCTCTTGGTAAACATAATTTACACATCAGTGATAACAGCATTAATACAAATAAATAAATAACTAATTTAAACTTAAATTGCTATTAGTGACAAAATCCATGGGCTTTGTTTTTCATTAGAGTACATAAAATTTTTCTTTCCTTTTTTTTTTCTTTTTCATTGCCTTTAATAAAACAATCATTATTAGGGATGTCCATGCATTCTTCTAAAAGACAATACAAAATCAGATACTGTTGTGCTGCACACCTAAGATGCTTTTGCAAGAAGAATGAGACAAAATAGCCGTGGAAATGCTTCCTTACACAGTATCCTTACTGCTAGACTAAGATTTAAATGTGAACAGGAATAGTGTTGCAGAGTGATAAAAGCTTTACAGCGTTTTCAAGTTCAAACGCTTTGCAAGTTGGCGTGTAAAGAATGTAAACTACCCAGCACAAACATTATCCATTGCAATCAGCTCTCATCATTTCTAAGAAATGATTTCCTCATGTGTGGAAACATTGTGAACTCTGTTTCAACTCCATTCTCAGGAGATTTCTTCTGTAATTGAAACTGAGAGAGTGTTCTCAAAACCGGCGCCATCACTTCATCCTCTCTTTACAAATGGACTGTTGAATGGACATGCAGAAAATGTTTGAGTTGATTTTCGTCACCCACAATCTGTCAGTGTGAACATTCATCAGCAGACATATTGATTTAGCAATATGGGTGAGATTGGCTGGGAGTTAGGAGGCAGTACATCAAACTAAAAATCAAGAGCTCATAACACTCAGGAACAGGTAACGCTGGACACAATCATGACTGGAAGAAAGAAAAAAACTTTCTGGGATACACTTCAGCAACCTTTTTCAGTACTTTCTCAGATTATGTTTAATAGCAAGTGTTGGATATGAAAATCCAGCCACCTCCTGTGTCTTTTTCAAAGGAAAATCAGTAACCAGCTAAGCTCACTTGAGCCCCTCTCATCTGTACTCAAACTGCAAAAGCTTTTGTCAAAGACAAGAAAAAGAAAAGAAAGAAAAAAAAACAACTACATTATTCACATTTTCAAGAAAAACAGCAAGAAACATTATAGCAAAGTGACATTCCTGATAATGCTGTGTGAGATGGTATCAAGACAATCTACTAATCTGGTCTGAACAGATTTTTCAAAGTAGAAGGTAGCATTTTTAAGTTTTTGAATATTTGCACTTTCAAAAAGATGTTGGTATGAGATAGTTTTGAAACATCCCACTTATCTAAAATTGTTTCAGATCCTTTGGGAAAATAGCTTCTTCATTCACAGCCAATAAAGCATTATTATTCAAGTGTTTTTGTCTGCCAAAGCAGCAAAAAAAAAAAAAAAACTTTTGTTTTATGATTCTGCAGTTGTATCCACTTGTACTCATGGGTTCTGTATGAGAATACCCTTTTCTGGTCGTAATTGGGTCGCTTTGCCTTTGAACCAGTCATTGTGCTACAGGCAGAACCTTCTTTCGATATATTCAAATCAAAGTAGGCATCTACAAAGAGGAGACACACGCCTACGCATTGAGCAAAACTCATACACATAGATCATACGCAAATTCATAGGTATGCACATTCACACGCATACGGAGCACTCATCTGAAGAGTTTGACTTGAGCAGATTGTCAGCCTTTGCCAAAAGAGACACGTCAACATCTAAAGGACCCCCACCCACCCCACCCATCACCCATGACAGACATATCCATGGCACCTCTCAGATCACTGTGGAGCCTCGGCAGCAGCTCCTTACATTTCAATCTCCGTCTCTTCTTCCCCCACAGCTGAAGCGCTGGGGTCTGGAAATACGGTTCAGAACGGAGCCAGGTTTTGCCTACACACACCTATGGAGTGCTCACTTACATATCTTGAGAAAAAAGGGTAACGTCACCTTTCTCCAATTGAGCAGTGCTAAAATGACTCACTGTTAGGACAAGTGTGCACGCCAAATCAATGCCTGTCATCTCTTTAGTGGGTTACTCAATCACTACACACGCTGCTAACAGACAATTCATTTATATTCATACATGGAGTCTGGAGCTTCAGTATAAATATAAAACAAAGATCCAAAGCTGTGTTTGTGGTGGGGGATTACTAGCCTTGTCCCAGAACAAGCAGACCGTACTAAAAGGACCTGACAAAGCCCTTGTGATGTCATTCACAGGTTTTCTGAAGAGTACTTCAGAAGCATTTTCTGTTCTTCTGTACAAAACTGACAGAGGCTAAATCTGTCCAACCCCATTTAATAGAAAATGTGCAAATAGGTGGAACGAACAACCTGGCAACTGGTTGGAACATGCCCACCTAACCTGATTCACCACAAGTTTTTGTTTTTTTTTAATCATATTAAGCATGGATTTTAACTATTATTAGCTCACATTCATTGCCGTCAACTCTGTACAGCCACCAGTTGCTCCTTGAGAGCCGAAGGAGCTTCACCGAGACTCTTGACTAGCCGACTGACCGTGGAATATTATCCAGTGGCCTTGGTCCCTGGAGCTCCATTGGACATCAGTTCTGGTGGAGGACTGGACAAATAGTTTATTCAGCCCTTGGAACGGTCCAGGCCAACCTGGAGGACGGTCTTGGCGGAAGGAGCTGGCTTTTTTGGCTCGAGCCAGGCTTACAGAGGCAGCTACTGTCAGTGGATGGCAAACAAGAGTTCCAGGTGGTGCCAAGGACTACCCAGATACCACAGGAAAACAGCCACTCGGAGGAACTGGTGGAAGCTCCCTCAGCATGATAACAATAGATGTAGACGTTATTGTCATAACACTATGACACACAATGATAACACACTTATAATACATTGTTATATTACAAGGATATAAAATGTACACTAAAATAGGCCCTGACAATTACAATTTTTACTATTGACTTTGTTAGTTGTATTAGCACGGAGTCCATTTATTGTAGATCACATTTAATTGATAATCTAACGCAAAGGATAATCTAAAAAAAAAAGCAAAATATTATATCCAAAATGATTCGAATAAATGACAATTTTTAGATCAGAATTTGGTTGGATAGTTTAAGTTTTAATATGTGTAACTGTTTTCCGCTTCTGCTTTTATATCATTAATAAGACCTAAGATAAAACTGTAGAGGAACAAACAAATATACACAAAGCTATGAGGTGATTTAAACAATCGATGGATTTTGTTGTCACTGGAGTGCAGTAAACATGTAGCATCACCAGTGGATCTCTTGAGATTTAAAAACAAGGTATTGATTAAAGTTGCTGTCCCATGCAGCATTCGGTGGCAGCTTCGGAGAGCACTTTTGACCAAAGGACACTGACATGCCTTAAGTGTTGGTTGGAAATCAACCCAACAAGGAAGTCAACAGCATATTGCAGCCCCCTGAGGAACATAAGGGGGCTGAAAAAAACATTGCGACCTTGTGTTGGCCGCAAGCCTGTGCTGGATGATTCCTTAAATGTGAAGTACTCACTACATATATTTTGTGAATGGGCTATCACTTTAATCACTTTATATGCTTTTCTTTTCAAATACTAGTGTTATGTGTGAGACTGTGCTGTTTTATATATATAAGTACAACAACTTTCTGTGTACCGCTCTAAATCCTGAGCATCCTCTTCATCCTCTTAGCTCAGTGAGTCCAGATTTCGTGTGTGGGGTTCTATGTGTGTGTTTGCACAACCCATAATGCCACTGAACTGCCCCTCAGAGTAATTAAGAGCTTAGCTTACTGCACGATCCACCCAGGCAACACAGGGGATTGGCTCCATTCGATACCTTCAGGCCTTCATCACTAGACGACCAAACAAAGAGCCAGAAGACTGAGTACAGCACAAGAAATGATCAATTTCTTGATGATATGTTATTGCTCTTTCATCTCCTTCAAAATATTATTTTGCGAATGAAGGTGGTGAGACTAAGCAGAACGTATTTCACGTGTCGATCTTTTCTGCCACCATCACAAGTTCATTTGTACACACTGGAAGGAATTTACTGATGAAAACTAAATTCCAGTTTGAAAATGACTGAGAAGCTGCCCCTGTCTCAGCAGACAACTCTAAAGCTAATGTAGTTTAAGTATTAATAGTCTGTAATAGTCTCCATTTGTGGTCAGACAGCAACATTTCCAAGTTCCATGATAGAGGTTTTAAAAAGTTTTACTGTTTATAACAGTTCTTCCTTTTTTATTCACATTAGACAGTAAACTTCCAACTTCTATTTTCTTTTTTATTCTACTTTAGTTAAAAACTGCAAATCAGGTAAAACATTTAAATAACCATCTCAGATTGAGTGTCTATTAAGTCTTTGCAACCTTATTTCTTAGGGAAACTAATATTTTCTAAACTACTAGAAACGACTGATATGTATGTTTCTCAAAATGCAATTTTACCATTTTTGTGTAAAATTTGCATACATTTTTTGCTTTTCAACCTTTTAAAACCTTTCAGCCTTTCAAAACCTTCAGGGTTTTTTTGTGACAAGGTAAGGCAGAGATCAGGTTCTTGAGGCTCTTAAATATTACCATTATATATCCATGGCTTTAAAATGCTGATAAGACATGTGCTCACTGCCTCAGGAAATGTAAAATTGCACAAATTTTCTCCTTGGACTTTGTTACGCGCAGCTGCAGTCGATAACCATGTTTCACTCAAATACAATCACAAGACGGTGCGATTGCAGTTTAGGATTCCTAACATGCCATAAGGAAACATTCGTTTAAAAAAATTACAGGCTTGACAGTCAGTTTTATTGTCCGTTAAGTCAGTAGCCAAATTAGGGCAACATCATCGAGACACTAGTCACTTTGTACCTCCCTTTGTTTCTGTATTTTCAGGATCAATGTAATGGATAAGCAATACATCAAGATTTGTGCATTTATACTCTCTTCAGGCTACAACCACAGCTCCCAACTTGGTTTCTTTGAGTACCATGTTAATTATTTCTCTTAGGCACTGATTTTTTTCTCCTCGGGACAGAGCAGCAGATAACTTTTGAGTCACAGGAAGACACAGTCCAGAAGACGGTTGATGCATGTAGGGCTTTAGGATTTGTCTAAAGCTAAGAGTTGGCCTCAACCCCCCCCCCCCCCCCCCCAAAAGAATCTACAGTACTTGGCCTTTTCTTTTTTCTACTTTTTTTTAATCTATTCAGTGTGCAGAAAGAGGTAAGTGATTTAGATGAAACTACATTTGTCATTGCATTAGGGTATTCCGTCATGGCCAATCTGTCGGGTTGCTCCCATTTCCATCGTGGAACAACACCAAAATGGGGTTCCAGTAGTACAACATCCTTGTGTTATCTCTGCTCATGGCTGCAATTATTTGACTTTGCCTCTTAGGTCCTCAGGCTTACGAAGCCCAACTTATATTAAACTGACCTCCCTTCCAGGAAATGGCTTGAAAAAGTTCAGGGCATGATGTGTTATGGAATTTGTTGTTAGATATGATTTGTAGGGGTACAGTGATGACCCAGTTTAAAAAGGAAAAAAAAAAAAAAGAAATGCTTCGAGTCTAAAAAAATAATTAGTGGATTCTTGGTTAATAGCAGCTACCATATGTATGATTGATTATATAACATTTTCCTACATCTTTCCAAGTCATACTCTCTTGACTTGAAGAATCCAGAGCCACACAGCAATACGGTTACAGCTACCGATTGATTTGTGTGTATGGACATCCAAACTGTCCCCTGAGCTCACAGCAGTTTGAAGCAAGCAAGGTTATTCATAAAGAGATGGATGTTGCTTTTTGTTTCTGCTGTCATTTCACAATCCATCTTAATGCACGATAAAATTCGCCTGTTAGGTTTTTATCCTGTACAAGGCTCTGCACAAATGCATCCAGTTTGTCTGTAACAGAATGCTGATGATAAAGACAAATTATGGGTCATAGATGGCTTGCTGTTGTTCCCAGTGGCCACAGAGGTGAAAATGGGCTATAATATAATTGCCACAAGGACCTAATCAGGTGTTGCATACAAGGTTATCACAGGAACACAAAATAAAGGTAATGTGTTCAGAATACATTTCTTATTATTACCCACTAACACAGTATTTATAATGTGCACCATGATGGAAAGCTCCAGTGCTTGTCCTCGTCACCATTTAGGAGGCTGTCATGGAAAAGCAGGAATAGCATGTTTAATCAGCAGGGCATTTTGCTCGTATATAGTGAGGCATTACAATGTTTCCTTCTTAATGCCAAATCAATACTTTGACATGTCCAACTGAACATGCTTTGACCGCAATGTCCTCTTAATTAAATGTGATGCAGTATCTGCTGTGCTTGGTGTGCTGCAGCTTCACTTGGCCAATGAAAATATCGATGGTCCATCTGTAACATGTCACACAGAGCAGCTCTGTGACTTTTATCAGGCCTGTTGAAAAGGACAAATGGCTTAAAAAATAAAAAACAGAGTGGGTGTCCTGTGACATTCTTTATTAGACCCATGGACACAACAGGCAAATAAAATGAAACCTTATAAAATGGTCTGAAGGCTCACAATTTCACTACACCTCTCATGAGAGTTAAATCATTTTTGAGGTGCACTTCCATAAACTTCTCTTTAATCCACATATGGGGTATTTTGTTTAAACTTAACTGGTGAATATATTTTTTACATAAATGTAATTCTGCTTATTTGAACAGATATGTTTTTAGTGAGGGCTCACATCATTCTAAAATGAACCCTTTTATCCCAAGTCTGTCTGTTTTGCCCAGACATTTTATGAGACACAGTAATCCACCAAAACTTCTTATGCCCAAAAAATTTAAATAAATCAATAGAATAAAAAGAGCCATCAATTTTTGCCATTCCTTTTGTACAAAAGTAATGTAGGATTAAATAGCAGGAGCTAGAAGCAGTCAGATCCAGAGGAAAACTTTGGAGGAGGCAATCTAGGTCCGTAAAGACCCTTGATGTTTTAGATGCTTCCATGTTCCAACACACCTAGTTAAAATGAATGGACCAACAGCTTATCTTTAAGGTCTTCAAGAGGAGGATTAGATGTGTCCTTGAACACTTTGTGAACAGGATAGGGTGCATCTGGGATCACTTCGGGAGAAGGATGGCGTGCATCTGGGACCATCTTTGGACTAAG
Organism: Xenentodon cancila; assembly: GCA_014839995.1. Taxonomy (NCBI): domain Eukaryota; kingdom Metazoa; phylum Chordata; class Actinopteri; order Beloniformes; family Belonidae; genus Xenentodon; species Xenentodon cancila. The sequence continues at coordinate 20,061,404 of CM026212.1, forward strand.
ATTGGATGAACTAGAAGGTAGCATGGACACTACAGAGCCGGCAGACCGCATTTGGACTAAATCTGGGCACATAAACTGGTGCTGCATCATGAGTCATGCATCGTAAGCAACAAACATTTCTAGTGATTTTTGGTTCTGAATAGTTAAAACTATATTTTCAACGATTAAGCCAAAGAACCTGCATGATAGTTATTTTATTGGATATTTATTGGGATATTGGATACCGAGAACTATCTGCCTATCAGAGCTCTGATAGAAACTATCAATACTCTAGAGAACAATGGTGATTTAGCTTTTGTTTTTTCTTTTGACTGAGTCAGAGACATAGTCACTCGTCAGTCGCAGTTCACAGATCGGGAGAAAGAGATTGGTAATTTACGTGACGTTAAAAAGAGGTGCTTAGATTGGTCAGATTGGTTTTACCTTTCTTTTTTTTGGTGAGTTAAACTATCCCACTTTAAAATGGAGCATGAGCAATCTCTGCTAACACTTGTGGCGATTCAGAAACTAACACATGTTAGTTTCTGAATCGCCACAAGGCTAAAGGACACAATCAAAAGTTGTTTTTGAATCACAACAAAACAACAAACTTCCAGGTTCGAACACTTTCCAACTCAAATTTGTATAACCTTCATTCTTTTGTCAGTAATTTCATATTTACACTTTATGTCTTTGAGGTAGTAGATCTGTCAGTTAGTGGTTTTAAAGTAATCAAGATAAAACTTTCTTTAAGAAAAAGTATTAGTTATATTATTATTAGTCTATATATTGTATTTACTGACTAATTTAAAATATGCAAGACTTAAAACAAATATGCGTAGTCTATGGAAAGAAAATGTTATACTAAATGTGCATAATATTGCGTTAGTATTTAATCATCCATTAGAAACCACTGAAGCAGAAATAAAATTGCATATTAAATTACAATCGGTATATAGGGGGGAGGGTGCAATTAGATTGTACAGACCAACTTTGAAGTGGGTTTTTTTTCTTACCCTGAGGCAAAATTTATAAAACAGTGCCATACTTAGACTATTGTTACATGTTAAATAAAGCAATCTTTCCCAGGATTAACACTGGAATATCTTATCTTTTTCTTCTTTTCTCTTTTTTTTTCACAAGCAAGACCATCCTGGTATCATGTGTCTTTTACAATCTGCGCCCATTCATGTCAGGTCATCAGCCTGTTTGTCCTCCCCTCCTACTGTTAGGCTGAGATCAGTCCCAGAGCTCACCGTGGTGCAGGCGAATTACTATCCCTTTTGGGATTTAGCACATGAGCGAATGGAGTAAATGGAGTCAGGAGGAAAGTTGTTGCAGTAAACAGTCATGTATTTTAGCAAAAGTGGATTTGTTCTCAGGGTGTTGGGGTTATTACAACCAAAACACAATGTAGAGCCAATTCATGATAAAAGTAAGGATAACAGTGTGATTATGACAATTTTTCATGTAGCGACTCTGTATAATGGTTGAGGTCAAGATGTTCTTTGCTGGGCAATTTTATTCACTTATTTGTTTTATTGTCCATCCTCTCTTGGAGAGAAATTTTTAAACCTACAGTAAAATCTAAGATCAAGTTTATATTAGGACCAAGGAAAAGGATTGCTATTCAATTATAAAGCAAAAGCACAGAGGAAAAATGACTATTAATGCTTGAATTGCCACTGTACACAGTTTTCACTTAAATTATGAATAAGAATGTCATGGATGATCTGCTTCACTGTAAAACAGTTTGTCTTTGTTGTTAAACTGAGCCTTTGCCTGCAAAATTTATCAAGAATAAATAGAACCTGTGATTAATCTACATCTCATTCACTTTGATGCTCTGTGTGTACTTTTTCACTACAGCAGCCATCACAAGCAGCATTCAAGTGATGCCACAAGCCAGTCAAAACAAATCTTCCTTTAACACTTACTTGAAGTGGCGATAACTGAGACAGACGGATAGAGCAATTGACCCTCAGGGGTAGTTGCTCAAAGTCAAGGTCAGTGGTGAGTTGACAGAATTACAAGAAATAAAATCTATTCCTGGGTCAAGGGAAAGTTGCAATACCTGTCATGCTCAAATGAACAGTAGCTGTTTATTCCCCATTGGTTCATTTTTGGGAGTTTGACTTGACCATGGCAAATGTATTGAGGACTTCTGCCATAAAGAGAAGCACAGTTTAGTCTCAGGCTCAGATTTCTTGTTTTGCATGAGAAATGCAGCACCAATTAAAAACACTGACACTCCTTCAATGCGAGTGTCAGAACACAGAGATGTATGAGCTGCCCATTCCATAGGCACTAATGCTCTCCCGTACCGTCAGAGATGCAGGCTTTTGAGCAGAGCTGCTGATAACAAGCAGATTCTGTGATTTCCAAAAAGTACTTCAAATTTAAATTAATCTAAGTATAGGGCAGTTTTATACTTTGCATTGGTCAATTTTAAAAGAGTTTTGATTCTGAGAAAATGGAAGTGCCTCTCAAACATGTTCATACATGGCTTTTTCTATGCATGATAACACCTTTTTTTGGCAATTTCTGGAAGTGTACCTGAGCCCATGCAACAATTTCTATTACGGAAGCATGGCTGTTTTAATACCCTGCCATCTGAAAGATCACAGGCATCTGGTAATCATTTTTTGGGAAATTAACCTAATTATGTAAAAAATGTTCCTCCTGGTGTTTGTTTTTAGAAACCCTTTCCTGCTTCTGAGATGTTTTACAGGTATCAAATACAAACCTTTTTTTTTTTTTTTTATGAAATTATAAATTGTCTAACTTTTAACATTTTAAAGTGGGTTTACTCCCAACCTAGACACAGACGTACAAGATGCTTGAAAGACTTTCATACATGTACACCACACACACATGCACACATATGCAGACACACACATCCATGTACATGAATGTGTGTACACACACATCATGATGGCTAAAAGTATGACAGAACATGAAGGATACTTTGGCTTAAATAAATAAATAAAGATCTTGTATGGGGATGGTCCTCTCCACCCCTGCCCCCAATGTCCAACAAGTCCAGTGAGTGGGGGGATCATGGGGCTCTTTGACTCTAAAACGCTATTTAATGACATTCATCTGCTATTAAAGGTTAATCAGCTTATTAACATTAAACTTAGACATGTAGATGAACATCTAACCTAATTTGCACATTATGAATTACAGAAGAGCACACCTCAGTAAATTCAACAGAGTTCATTTCAGTGCAACTGCGTTTTTCTTTCTCTTTTTAAGAAACTCATCTCTGTGGTTATTAATGCATTATCGTCAAGTCTGCTGATGCTTTCTGCCTTTAATTATTTATTTAGCACTAAAAGCTTGAGTGTGTGTCTATAAAAATGCCCAGAACTGTAGAAAAGTCTTTTAATGTTGATGCACTGAAACACATCAAAGTGCAAAATACTTCAATTTTATTTATTGGTTTCAAAATTATAGTAACCGCTGCTGTGTCGGTTCAGTTACCAGTTGTGTGTGGACGGGCTCACACATTTATTTAAACACACACACACACACACACACACACACACACACACACACAAAGAACAGAGATTATGTCAAAGTAACAATAAAAGGATTTAGTGTAGAGTCTTTGACCCTTTTATTGGAGTCCTATTGTGCAACGAGATGAAATGATTGCACAAGAGACGCATTTAAAACTGGGTTACACTGACAGATCCTTGTGGGAACCGCTTTGACAAACATTCAAAATTTAATCTGTTTATATTTAGCTGCTTCAAGTCTGAATAATGCATCCCTTTTACATGCAAAAACAACTGCAGGGTGTCAGCAATAATGAAAAATGGATACATTCCACATTGTTCCACAAAAAAAAAGTTATCCTTTGCATTTCAGTTCTGCAAACTCTGCCAGCTAAATCCAACATTAACAGCATTAAATCCATAAGATATCAACCCAACCATAGGAGGAAGGCGAGGAGAGGGGGGGACGCCAGCCGAATGGCTTACAATTAATTCCATCGCTGACTAAATCCGTTTGTAAAGATTTATGGATTAGTAATTAGCATAAACACGAAGGAGATCAATAACAATGACATTATCTCTAGTGAGCTAATCGGTTTATTCAAACGTCAAAACAAAGAGGAGTAAATCTTTTTGTGTAACGATTCAACATCACTGCATTATATCTGTATGACATGATTCTTTGACAACAAAGTGCTACAATGGAAAAAACCCACACATATTAGTCGCTTCTGCAACATTAAAGAAACCTGTTGTATGTTCAAGAAAGAGTCATATATCAGCGTACAGAGAAATGCTTTCAGCAATGACAGACAATTGGTTGGTCATTTGCATAACTTTTTTACATAAAAAGTCTGGATGCTACAAGAATATTAATGACAGTCGATACTGATGTGGTGTTTCCTCAATGGTGAAGGTTGAGGAAACTGAAGGAATGAACAGTGATGCCATGGTGTCTGTATTTCTGTTGGATGGGTAGTTGTCCTTTTACCCTTTCACAAATGTTTTGTAACTTGAATGAAACACCAGGGAACCCTTATCCCATTATTTTAGGCTAATGTAGGCTTGGTTGTATCACATCTGTAGCCTGGGGTGTAGTGGACATTTAAGTGTCCATGTGTTCCTAAAGCATGAGTAGCATTGTATTGTAATGAGTATTTTAGCGGTTTACTCATTTAATTCTTGTAAACTTTCCAGGTGACGCCTGCTCCATCTTGAAGACAGATCACAGTGTTTTCCTAAACATGAATATGTGTGTTTTTTTAATCCAAAACCTAACCAAATAGCTTTTGACACTGAAACTAAACAGGGAATGAAAATGAATGTGTGGGTAAACGTGTAAGACATACAAGTATCAACAAGTATGAGCTCAAGTCTCCTAAAATGACCATCCTAGATGTTAGACCACCCCCTCCTTTCTCTTTCACTAAACATTTAACAGACCAGCATGTCTGTTTCATGCTAAAAGAACCAAGAAGAAGGGAAAAGAAACCCAAAAACAACAAATAAATTGAATATATTTTTGACAGTTTCACAAACGTCTACAATAGCACATTTATACTAAACTTCTTGAAAGCAAACCCTCCCGACACATCCAAAAAAATTAAAAAAAGGTGCAGTTACTGTGCTACATTTAGATAGTGACAAATTGCTATGGTATTCTTTGGATTGCAGCACCGTGCATCAACTTCTGCAGAGAGAATCTGTGCTCCACATTTGATTGACACGATGTCATCTCCCCATCAAGCACAGGAATGGAGCTCAAGGCCTGGATTCCCTGACGGCTCCCAGCCTGCAGAGTGCAAGGGCGTCAGCAGGCATTTGTGCTTTTAATAGAATCTGATAAAAGAAAAAGAAAAAAAAGATCTGTCATTGCGTTTCTTTTTTTTTAAGCCTAGTTGTTTCTGTTCTGAGCCCTCCACCACAAAAATGTCCAGTGCTTCCAAAAACTGGAGTTACGCCAGCTTTCTAGGAGAGCTGCCTTCTCAGATAGTTATATATTTTGAGGGATGACTTGCAAATGCCATGCATGAGCATCTGTCTTCATTTACATATCACAGTGTGCACTTGTGCATAAATCTACAGGCAGAGCTGAACTTGGACAAAAAGAAAATCGGACCTGGCCAGGAGTGGCCCCCTCTCAATAGGTGTTAAACGCCACCCATCACACCTCTAAACGACAGCTGTGTCATGGTCAACAGTAGAAGTATGTGCACTTGTTGTTGACTGACTGCTTGATAAAAGAAAGTATCAGCGTACTTGCTCACACTTGACAGACACCCAATCATGTGGCTGTGAAATACACTGTACACAACTGAAGATGATGCACCAGTTACAGGCAACAGAGCTACTGTTGTAAAAAAATTAACTTCATATAATAATATAAAATTTCAGGGAAGTAATAGTGATGCAACTAATGCATTTCACAGCACAATTTGAACACAGAGAAATGCATCTCATGAAATTAGCATGATAAAACTGATGGGGTTCGTTTCTATGGGATACTCAGTCCCTATACAGAAGTCTGGTCTGCATTCGCATTGATGGTAGTAAGTCAGATTTGTTCCATGTGGGAGTTGGACTCTGTCAGGGCTGCCCTTTGTCACCAATTCTGCTCATAACCTTTGTGGATGGAATTTCAAAGCACAGCCAAAGGGGGGTAGAAAGTTTGGTGGTGAAAGGATTTGATCTCTGCCTCTTGCAGATGATCTGGTGCTCTTGGTTTCATCAAGCCATGATCTTCAATTTTCGTCCTTAGAGTAGTTTCCAGGACTCGGAGTAGAGTCATTGAGGTGGTTCGGGCATCTGGTGAGGATGTTGCCTAGACACCTCCCTTCTTCAGTCTTCAGGCATGTTCAAAAGGCAGGAGGCCCTGGGGCAAACCCAGGACACACTGGAGAGATTATGTATCTCGGCTGGCCTAGGAACACTTCAATATTCCCCCAGAGGAACTGGTATATGCCCAAACTTTTGCCTGGTTGTACAGTGTATACTCCTCTATTATTTATGGTTATTCCTATTCAGGGTCACAGAGATCTGTGGGAGCCTATCACAGCCCTCTTTGGGAGAAAGGCAGGGGTACACCCTGGACAAGTCACCTGATCATCACTGTAGACTGACAACCACAAACACTGGAGTAGGAAGCCAAAGTACCTGGAGAAAACTTACAACAGTGCGTAGGGGATCATGCAAATAGCAATCACCAAGTCACCATGATGCCCTATATAAGTAAGTGCCCAGTAAATGTATATGTATGTGTTAGTATGTATTACCAGACAGGAAAGCCCACTGTGTTTACCTTTAGGAATGTGGTAACACTCATTACTTTTTTTTTTTTACTGTGATATGCATCATCAACATCTTCATGGCTTCTTAACCTCAGGTGTGATGTTAAGAAGACGACAAGCCCTGGATCTCTGTGGCTGCTCTCCTCTTTTCTTAGGTTGCTGCATATTAGCACCGATAAATGCCACAGATGTTACAGCTGATGGAAAAATGTTGTACATTTTGTACATTTATCTCATCTTACAGACTTTTTTTATTTTTTAGGATGCACATCTTCTCTGCTCCTCCCAGCTTCTTCCTCTCGCTTGGTCTTTTCATTTTTGCATCCTCCTATCTCTTGTTCTGAGTGGTGTTTATACAGACAAAACAGGAGGATGTGAGTTGGCCCACTGTGCCAAAACACAATTACCAGTCCAACCCTGTGTACAGGTAAGTGCACTCAGACTGTGCTGTACAAGGAACAAGAGGAACTCTGTTTGTAGACTGTTGATTAATGGGCTGACCAAGCATTATTTGTGTAAACCTCAATATACGATGTGGAAGACGAGTGAGATATATGAGAGCTCGACCTAGTCAGTGATAGAAAATGAGACCTCTGATCGTATTTCATCCTTGACTAGGAACAACCCAAAATTAATTTGTGCAGTTAAGTTTTGGACAAGAATAATATTTATTTTTACAGCAGCTGTCAGTGTTTAAACAAGTACTGCAACAGCCAGTTAGCAAACTTGTCACAGAGTAAAAGCAAAAGCAATTATATGCTGCTTAAATGGCAGTTCTTCATTAATAAACATCTAACATATGACTGTAAGACACCGTGCAATTTCCTTCTGTCCCATCCCACTCTTTTAAAGGGTTCAAGTTCTTTTGGCCCAACCACTACTGAAACTTGGATCTGATGATTCCTCTAGATCTCTCGGTTTCAAGTACACAAACATTCGCTCCATCTCCGACAGTACAGCTAACATCCTAATACCTTGAGCAGCTGTTACTGACAGCTGACAATTAGCTATGGTCGGCGAAGAAAAGCACACAAAAGCACATTATAATTAATGAGAGGAAGCCTGTGCAACAGTAAGTCTGAATCTGCACTTTTTTTTAATCAGTGTATTAAAAAGTGTGGTTGGGTACACAGATTCAGGCGGGTCACATACTTAGGACAAAGGCTTTGATTCTGACAGTACGGCTAAAACTGGTAACAACTTGAGCAGGAAGCTGAATACTGGCAGTTAGTTATGTATATGAAGTACGGAAAATGTTTGTAATTTACTTGTAGGTCTTACATTCTCCTGATATGAGTACCAGAACTGGTACTAGGATTGAATTACTTAGAAACTGGGATTGAGGGTCTGTCTGGATAGTTATATTTGCCAAATTGTATATCTAACAGAATTTTATGGCAATGCATTTTTATAACACACAAATATAGACACATCATGTATAATTTTAGGAGCATTAAATATTGTTGGCTGACAAGACAACGCAGAGTAGATGGTTTAAAACTGCAACTGCAAAAAACCCTAATATATTAACATTGTTATTAAAACAAAATCCCCTTGACCACCATCCTCTTCTGCCACTGAGAGTGGGCTTCTGTTGGTTTTTCAGAAATGGATTGCACTGCTATAGCGTATTTGTAGTCTTATTGACCACTCAAAACAATTTAGTCTAGGCAACAATGACCCAATCACGCAGCACTTTTTAGTATAAGGGCCTACAGTGAGTGTGCTACGGTAGCTTGCAGAGCTGCATCATAGGGCACTTTGTATTTGATATTATGTTGGGCAGAGTGCTGCTGATTACATCACAAGGAAGAGACATGTGGTGGAGAGGAGCATCTTTGCTGGTATGCAGCATGTGGCATTATTTTAGCCTGGGGTACTTGAAGCTGATGGCTTGGCAGGCGAAAGCAGTTTGCTAAACAAATCATGTAGGAAGAGGGTGGTTGGTCAGGGCATATGGTGGGTGTTTTTTCCACTTTGCTGTGATTATGGACAACACAAGTAATAATTACCAGAAAAAAATGCACCAGATTTGCTTCATACACTTTGGAAAATACTCCGAAATTTGGCACGGGCAGTTGTTACAAAAAGGTGTGATATTAGTAGACACATAGCACTTACAATAGATACCTTTCACGCTGCTAAGCTTCTATTTTACCCACCGAAAATGGTCTCTGAACTCACCAGATCTCCCAGCTTGATGATGAATTCTATCTGTTTTCAGCATGACCTGAAGGATACTTACAAACTAAGTAGAATCCATCACTCTCCATCATGATTCTGCTTCGACTTTATTGGAGGGGTCGACTGACAGAGGAGCTGTGGCGCCAGGCCATGGACTTGGCGCCGTTTGCTGACTCAGTAAAGGACATTAGCATACAGCTGCCATTCGACAGGCTGCAGCTGCTAAGGAAGCCTTTCTTAGCTCGCTAAAAGGAAGTGATAGTATGATGGGCTAAGTCAGATGGGTGTGACAGAGGGCTCATCAAGTGTAAACTCACTGTCCATTCAGGGTTTTGCAGGTGAGTCTCTCAGTCCTGATAACTGGTAATTTAGTGTTCTTGTACCTGTTGGGTTTAGCCAGCAAATATATGTCCTGACTTGTTCGCGCATTACCACATTAACTTCCTTCCGTAAATACGGTCTCAACGAAAAGAGTTTCCTCAGGCAGTTTCAAATTGATTTCTGCTTGCTCCCAATCCACTCAGAGAGAGCCATCTTTTCATGTCTAGTTGGAGCTGAATCACATTCTGTCAGGATTGAGGCAACGTTCCAGGCAGATTGCTTATCTGTCAGGATCGCGGCAGACACAAACAGGTTGCTGATGCTGCTGCTTAAACCTGTCTCACTTGGGCCTCGATCGTCAAATCTGGCCCCGTCTCCCAAGATATATTGATAGCATCGCGTTCGTCTCCCCCTCTCCTCCCACCCAAGCCCGAGCTGGGTTCCTGGCCAATCCTGAGCTTGGTTATCGGACCATAATAAAGAATGTATGACAGGACCTTAGAGGAGTGAGGGATAGTTTCGGTGAAGCCGGTCGAGCAGCTGCAGATGGAATAACGCAGGTGTGGTGACATGAAGCAGATTGACTTACAGCCGTGATTCCTTTCACAACCAACTTGAAATTTTGACAAAATGAAATGGATTTTAAAACACAAAACAAAATAAACTGTACCAAGGTTGGATTCAACTTCAGCTATTCATGGTTTTCACGCTCACTAATAATGCGTATGTTTGTACTACACCTGAATGAGGCTGCCTTTGATCCCCTCTCAAGAACACGCTTTTAAACCGTTTTCAGCGTTACTTGAAATGAGCCATATATCCAATTTAATTTTTCATTTCAGTTTTCTCCATGGTCACAAAAGACACAGATGGATGACACACAACTTACCCACTGACCAAAGAAGAAGAAACCAGAGAAAGCTTTGATTGGTCACGGTTGGAAGACCTCAAAGTGCAGCTTCTCTTTACAAATTGTGATCTCCAGAGATAAACCTTAGGCCTAGATCAATACAACAAACAGCACAGTGACGTCAAATCTAATTAAGATTGCCTGCTTGGCACAATGGTACCAATCTGTGCAGGGTGGGCCCAGTGTCAGCATGGGCTACTGCAAGGTTATTTTTCTGCATTGTTGGAGGCTTAGAGACACCTCCAGAGGGATCCCTGCAGCCAAGACACCATTATCTGGCTAAGATGTGGGACAATCATGCTGTCTCTCTCTCATTTCTTGTAAAGGTCTCGCTTCAATTAATCCCAGAGCCAAATCTTTTTTTTTTTCCCTTTCTTCTTTTTCTCCTCTTCCTGTAAGGACCCCGTGAAAAGAGACTTTTTCAAACAGCCATGTGAGCAGGTTGCTTTTTTTTGCTGAAAGAGAACAAAGAGGGATTATTTCATATTGAGTAAAGTGGGAGAGAGAAGATGTAGCTGGGTGACTCTGATTGTGGAGATAATGCTGTGATGTCATGTCTGAGAGAGAATATTATGCTTGAAAGAATATATATAAACATTCACAGACTGAGCTTTACTTTTGAGATTTGCACAATTTTTCAGTCATACATATCTTTCCAATGTGCAGATTACTCGATAAAATTGTTGATAATGGAAAATTTACACGAGAAGATATCTGACTGATTCAGAAACTCTGATATCATGTCAATGGTGTTTCTTTGCAGGTATCGTAGCAGAATTGGCTTTATTTAACCATTACACACCGACACTGTTAATGTAAAGCCTTCTCATATTTTTCGTTTTATTTTTGGTCATTTTAGTATTGTTTCTTCTCCCAAAATTGGTAAGTCATATTTCTGTGTTATGTGCTGTATTTCTATTGATTTTTTTCCATATTAGAATTTTGAAAAATAGCATTGTATGAGATTTATGGACATGTCAAAACCTTTTCTGCTAATTTGAAATGTATTTATTTATTGGGGTCGGTGGGCTTACATTAATTTTTGTAAGGAAAGTTGGAAACAGCCATTACAAAGTGAACTTTAGAGACATAGAGACATAGAGAACATAGTTTTAATATATGCCCCCTAATTCATGTTTAGTCAGATTGACAAATGAGAAGAAGAGGTCTGTTTCATTTGTGTATGTTGTGATTGTTGTTGGTATTATTTCGCCTCTAGAAGGAAAAATAGCTGACGTTTCATTTGACAGTATAGTACTACTATACTACTACAATATGTTACCACTACTGTAGTAAAGGTAACATCTTGTTGTGGTGTAGGGTTATTATAGTTGGGTTTTGAGTTTGTTGTTCTTGTGTCATACATGGTTCTTTAGTTTTGGGGTTTTCTGTTAGTATCTGGGTTCCGTTTAATATTGCTGTTCTTGGGTTTTGTCTTGTTTTCTCTCTTCTGACCTTGTCTTTTTCTGACAACTTCACTTCCTGTTTTACTTCTTTGAAGGCCTGTCTTCCTCTTGTTTTCTGTTTCCTTGGCCTCATCTGCCTGATTCTTTGCACCTGTGTTTCATCAACCCTGTGAGTGTGAATCTTGTCTCGTCTTTCCCTTCTAATCAGGCTGGTCTGTCTATCAACCAATCTGTTTGCTGGACTAACTTATTTGTTTTTTGATTTACTTTTTTCTGTTTTTCACGACACATATTTTGGTACTAATTCAGGAGGAGTGCTCCCAGCTTCCTTACACTGACTAAATCACCTGAAAAAAATAAAAAGCCTTTTTTTGTAACCTTTTCTAATACCACAACTCTAAATTATGCATTAAAAAACATTATTATTCACCATGTGACATTACAGAAACATCTATTAAATGTCTAATTATTAACTGGTTCACTCAGTACTTTTGTTACAGTTACCTAAAAGAAAAGAAAAAGCACCAGGTTGGAGAGGCAGAGACCAGCCATATCACAAATTTTGTCACTCAATTTGTGGTACTGATCAACTCTGAAAACTCTGTTGTCATGGTTAGCAGCCTGAAGCATCCACCACTGGCTAAAGCTTCCCCAACGCCTCCTTCCTGCATCATTGGAAATGCTGCTAACCACAGCAACAACAGACAAACTCAGGCCAGCATGGAAGTGTGTGTCCCACTAGGGTAAACTGGTAATACCAGAAAAATAATATAAATGCTACAGAAAATGTACAGATCAGTAACCAGCAGAGTCACAGTGACGAGTCCCAGTAACCCAGCTGCAGGACAAGCTTATGACTTCACCTCATAATTTTCTAGTTGAAGTACATAAAAACAAAAAAAAAATCAACCAAACATCCTTTGCTTATTTGCTTTTAATAACAAATACCCAATGAGTTCCCATAAAATCAGCTCAATATAACCTTGGAAAATGCAAACGGCACAACTGCGTTGGGGTGATTAATTCATTTCTGAATTGCTATGCCCAACTGCACGCAGAACACTGGAAGATTAATTTCACAAATGTAAGTTTTTTGCAGAAGTGGAATGCAAAGATTAATGTTTATTTAGGATAAAAGAGCCAAAACATAATGTTAGTTTCTGGCCTGAGTGGTGCATGTTACTACACACTCACAGTCAAAGTTGTTTTAAAGTCAAATGGATTGTAATAGAAACCCAAGAAGCACACTGTTCCTTACTCCAAGGATTAGGTAATGTGTAGAACAAAAGAGATATGAATAATTTATTGGCCACTCCATGCATTGCGGTCAAACACATACAGTTGTGAGTTTCCATTTCAGTGTGTGAACCTTCTACAGAAATAAATGGAAAAACCTTTTGTAAAGTTATCAAATTGTCTGCAAATAAATACAAGTTTTACTTTTATTTTAAATGGGATATTCAATTTGTCAAAATTCCCATTTTTTCCCACAAAGATTTTAAAGTGTCTTCCCCTCTGGATTGAATTATCTTTGCTTTTATTCTTGCAATCTCTGTTCCATTTATAATTGCAAAATCAATTTTTAATAACATTTTTCATCACAGCACGCTTAAAAAAAAGCAATCGCCGGGACTTTCAGTAGCTCAAGGTTACCGAACACTGAAAAATTCAGGTGCTCCACGTGATTACATTTTTTTTCAGTTGATTTGACAAAATGCTTTTGCCATGAAGAGAAAATCTACATTATGATAAGCTTCTCCACATTGGGCCACACGGATAATTTTTTTTTTTTTTTTTTTTTTTTTTAAATTTAAGAAACACTGTAATGGGGACTTCATCTCTTTTCTTTTGGGGTTGTTCTATAAAAAGGTTCCAGTGTCTGAGTTCCCAGTGGTACCTATTAGAGCAACCTAGTAGTCATTAATCACAGACAAGTAAGCATTTCAATGCAGTGTCCGCCCAGAGTTTCCAATAGCCATTCATTAACAGTTTTCACCGCCATCTCTTTTCTTAGTATCTGCCCCCTCCTTTTCATCTCTCTCACCTGGACTCTGTGGAGTTGGTCCTTTTCTTGCTGACATACCTGCTTTTTATTTACTGTGCTGTGTAGCAACTGCAGAAGTGGGTGCGCTGGGACAGATCTTCAGCTAACCTTTGCAAAAGTTTCGTCTTTTCTCTGCTTTTTCAAGTTGCCGTTAGTGAAACTTAGCCTGGTTATGGGCTTGACGTGCTGCGAGGTGTTGATGAGTGACGACCCCGTCTTTAATTGCAATCTTCCACCTCAGATTATAAGCAGGTACAAGCAGCAGTGAAGAAGATGTGGAATTCATTCTGCATTAAAGACTCCATGATGTTTTGAAGTTCTCATGTACATTAGTATCGCCAAGACAATGACAAACTTGTTCTTACACATCCCAGTTTTAATTTGCTATAATGACAAGTTAACGCTTCTTCCCATCTGTTTAAACATTTTCGTTCCTACCGTACACGCTGCTGTGCTGCTTCATTCCACATGGGAAAATAATCTATCAAACATGAAATAGAGTGGCCAGTGGGGAAATTATACCCATTATTAATGGTCTCAAAGCTCTCCCAAAGGCTTTCCATTACAATTCTTGGCTTTTTTCCCCCTCTTTTTCTCTTGTGTTATTTTTTTACATTAAATTAGAGCAAGGTCAGGTTCTGATAAAATTGCTGCAAAACATAAAACCAAATGTTAAATAATTTTTAGGGAGTTTGGGGCAGTACTGGGAAGAAAGTAAGCAGTGTAACTCACTGTACCGCTCTGTGGGTTTCATGTTGTGTCACATCAGTGTACATCTTATTTAATCTTTATTTAACCATAAAAATGTAACTGACATTCAAAATGACCTTGACAGCAGCACAATCAAATAACTATGACCCTGCAGACATGTGACTTTGTAAAACATTATTTCCTTTTAAGGAAAAGCTCATGAAGTACGTTGGTTACATAGTGTATCACGAGAAATGGACAAACCTCCTCCGTGACATGATGCTTAGGTTTCAAAGTTATTTTTTTAAGCCTATGGCAGATTCCATGATGGTAGGAGCTGACTTCACTCAACCCTGGTTAATTTAAAAGTGCGCAGCTTAACTCAGTTGCTTCAAACTACCTATTTTTGTGACTTCCAACCCAGACTCACCAACCCAGAGTCTGTCACAACGGTCTGTTAGTCCTGTTATCAGCAAGCCATATTCTATTTGAAATGAAGTCTGGTTCGTGCTTAGTCTGCATTGAACAGACAATGTATGCCCACAGTAGTGGAGAACCCTACAGTAAGCTCCTCAGTAGCCTAACTGTCACTCTTCATCTGGTCGATGCAGATTGCTGAAAATATATAATTTGGTCCATTTGGTAGCATTGTTGTCCCCCTCCAGCAAGGTAGAAAGACAGATTGTGGCGATGTCAGTTAAAATTACTGCTGCTGAACATTTATCAGCTTTAGCTGATGTAACAACAGTAAGACCTGAGTTATTGGCTCTGTTGCTATGTCTGAGCTGTGTATGAGAAGTAACCAAAAAAACGAATCTCAACACTGCAACTTACATAGCTGCAGTAAACAACTCAAACTGCTCTGCTAATCAGCATCACTCCTTTGTAGAAGTCATGGAAGCTGATATGGATAATCTGCGCACTGCAAAAATAGGCAAAAAATAAAGGAAGATTATTGGACTTACAGTGGGGTGTGTCTCTTACAGTGGGGTGTTTTATTTTTGCAAACTTTGACATTTTAACACGGGGGTCAATGAAAATCAACAGTCTTTTTAAGCAAGCACCTATAAGTAATTTGACAAACTGCAATCAGCTTCCCTACTGATGTCAGACTAGATTACTAGATATGGCCACTTTAGTTGGATAAAGCCAAAAATCCTGGTCGGATGCTCTGCTGATTGATTAAGCAGAGCTTTAAGCCTGTTTACTGCAAGTTAATTTGTCCAGAAGCGCAGTGACCCTACCACCTCTACAGTACTGTCTTTATATCAATCATATGAAGTGGGATTAACCAAAGTGCTGATCTGCGGAAGCTGGGAAAACCTCTTCTCTTATGTTTTTCCCTCATCTTATAGGACATAAACCGTCAGATTTATGACGAGTCAGAGTCAGATTTTCGTAAACGTAACGTAAACGTAACGTAAACGTAACAACTGCATTAAAGATTGCTGTAATAGACTAGCTCATATACTAAACTGATGCTATTTTGCTGTTTTAAACAAAATAATTCCAAATACAACAACACTTGCAAAAGCTGCTGAAATGTAACTGATTTTTAAAAACTACAATTAATGCAGAGAAAAACGTCAGAACAGACTAATGTTGTTTGAACTCCAGAGTTTCTACATGATGAAGAAATCAAAAGTAAATACCCCCCTGGCCACACGAAGAATGGCAGAGTCATTACTCACATCCTGGAAGAAAATGAATGGGCGAAGGTCTACCATGCTGAGGGTGCATGAGTAATGCAGGGTGTTGGCTGCTGGTACAGTTATGAACAGAAGCGAACAATACTTGCCAATGCCATGATAAATATCAGATATTCTGGCAGCACACTTTGGTAAGCAAGCTCCATGATGGAGAGGAAATTGCCATCAGGCTGATGCATTGTTAAAGACTAGCAGGAACAGCTGGTGGCCTTTTCCAAGATAATCCAGCTCTTGATGTCTTTGGACTTCTTGCTGGTTTTAAAAGCCTGTGGTCTCTCATGCCCTCTCCACAAGTTGTTTTTTAGGGGGGGTTTTTTGGGGTTTTTTTGACAATTTTACATTGGCAGTCATGCTTATAGTGCAGTATGCAAAACCTGAAACAATTTGGAAAAGGTGTCCAGCAGTCTGCATACCATACTGAACATGCACAATGGAAACTACTGCCCCATTAACTCCCAGTAATGACGCATGCCATCCGTCTGTCAGCCTGTTGGTGTTTGAAATGGCACATTGTTGCATGCCGAGTATCACATTCTGGGGGAAAACTTGAAAGTTTTTCAATTGGAAGTGAAGTGAAGAAAATGGTCCGTTTTGTCAAGACTAACAGTTTACGTGTGGGAGAGTGTACGGTACCTTTTTTCTTTAATATTGTGAAGTGTTTTTGTCTCCACCTCCTTCAGAAGGCTCACAAAGCAGTCCGATGACTGGAAACATGAGCATTTTGTGTGAGAGAGACAGGGGGAAATGCGTTTTTCTTTTAACCTCCCCCCCTCTCGTTGTTCATGGGAAACAAGTGTCAAAAAAATAATTTACTCTCCACTGCAAAATTGATAAAAGTAACAAAATAAAGTGTATGCTCTCATTTTCCATCTCTGAGCTCTGTGTGAGAATTCCACATTTGTTTGTGTGATTTTTAAAGGACAACTTTCCACTTTGAAGTGTGAATGTGCAAAATATATGCAACACTCCACACAAATAGCAGATTTCTCAGCTGAATTTGTTTATTATTAAAATATATCAGCTCACTGGGTTCTGAGGTGTGCAGCCTAATTACAATTCTTTTGAAAAATATTGGCGTTATTCTAGGCTCATACAAAATGGAAGATGGTGTCGAGAATAAATTTGTTTCCTAAACTCCTAAACTGAAAGCAGGAGAATGCATAATGCATGTCAGCTAAAACTTTGGAAGATTTGTACGACTCTGGATAAGAATATACCCTTAATTATACTACTAAATTCACAATACTGATCTAAATTTTCAGAATGGAGTTCTGTGAAAATAAAAATGTATTCTCATGACAGCAAAATTTAATTAAAGAACTGAATTTCTGCATTTCCACGTCTCATTTTTAATACTGTAGTCCCACATTGTGAACCCACCCATCCACCCCATCTTGTACAACCGCCAGAATCTCACCAGATACAGTCTCAGCACCTGATGATTTGCGCAATTTGTGTTCCCTCTATCTTCTGAGCAAGTACTCCAAAAACAGTTTTCCGTGTAGACGATAAGGCCTGGATAATACATTTCCTGTGTCAGTTCCAGTAATTACCCAGCTCTCCTATTTGTCTCCCACACTGGTTCTGGATTTTCAGGATGGTGCTCAGTATCTCGTGCAATGTAATTAATCACAAATGGTGATGTCCTCTATCAACCTTGCCCACCCTTATCTGGATGTTTAGACTAATCTCAACAAAGAAATTGCAATTTTTTTCCCACCCAATGGCACCGGGTGGTTTGTGCTTACGTATTGACAAAAGGACTTTTTTTTTACTCAATGGACTCTAAAGGATTTAAGTGCCAGAAATGTTGCTGCTGTGAGTTTAATATGATTACCTCACCACCCTTGAGGAGTTTCCAATCTTTTAGATGTACACTGAGAAACAAGGAAAATATATGTATGTGATGGAGATAAGAACAACGAAACATGTATCCTGCGTTAAAGTGGTATTTAAGCCCTTCGTGTAGCTTAAATCGGTGAAAAGACACCAACAATTTCTCAAATGTCAGTTGTATGTTATTAATCGCTGCGTCACCAATGCTGACATAAGACTAAGCCACTGTGCAAAAAAACTTAAGAAAGGCTTTTAAGTCACAATTTACACAACTACGACCAGATTCCTTTGTGAAGTAAAAAACAGCTCTCCTATTTGGTTGCTGATATGAATTGTCAGGAACCTAATAAACAACTAAATACTTTAAGATAAGGGAAGTGGGTTTCTTTTCTTTCTTTGAGGCTGTTGGAGCTCCAGTCAAAGCTATAACTAATTAGTAGTGACGTTTGAAGCGTTTAAGAAAACAAATAACAGCAGATTCTTCTGTCTGAGGGCTCTACATTTACTCTGACCCCAATGCAACTAAAGGAGAGTATGTCATTATAAAGCATGCCGAGGGGTGTTTTTTGGCAAACCATTTGTAGCTATTGCATCAGTAATTGTGCCATTATTTCCCAATGTATTATTTATAAACGAGTGTGCAGCTACTGTAGACAAATCAACCCACCCTCCTCTCAGAATCGGCTGCAAATACCACAGTGTGTAACCTCAGGTAACAGTTGGCACACATTGTTGTAACATGATTGGAACATCCTGGAGTCTGTCAGAAGTGCTTTCCACTGAATGCTCTCCCTGCTGTGTTTGATGAGTATCTTGTCACTCCACAATCCACCGCACAGTTGTAATTCCGAGTAAAGCAGAAATAAATGTGTTCTGAATACGTCGGTCTATAGAGAAGAGTTTTCTATTAAGCACTCCATCAAACATACATGATTAAAATGACAATTCCTTATATAAAATGAGTTTTGAAACTAATAAAATAAGAGCCGTTGGGTGCCTATAAAAGGGACCATTTAGGGTCATTTAAAGTGGACATGCCTTGTGATGGACTTATGCTGCTGGATGCGTTGTGTCTAAGCTGTCAAGTTTTTTGGGGTTGGGGGTTTAATAAAAAATATAAACATTCACACAAAAGGCTTTCATCCAGATCCACAGCATCACAGCCTGCTATTTTTCATTTAAAACAGGTAAAAGTGCTTGAGCCTCTTTGATTTGTTTTTCCTTTTTTGCAAACAGCTGTCTCGTGCTGTTTTATAGCATCCAGCCTGTAACTGGTGGACGATTGTCTTACATGAACATGTTATAAATCATGGCCTTTTTTTTTATTGTAAATGAGCCAGCTGAATGTCTTCAACCACTGGCGGCCAAAGCCGCTTGTTCTGCAATTTTTGTAACATCTGGAAAAATTAGTAAAATGTTAAAGTCATGTAACCTAAACTTAAACCTCTTGACTCTTTAAAGAAGTCTGTAATTTTAGTTGTGTCTGTGAATAGAACGGCAAGAAGGCGAATGAGGTATTTGTACACTGGATTAGGCCGCATTTATCCGATTCAAGGGGTCTCTAAAGTCAGGAACCAAAAGTCAGGGTGCTGTGAGATGCATTCCTCAGGTAGGTGAACACCGACTTCGTCTTCTTCTTCGGCTGCAGGTGGCTTTGTCGAAAACCTGGAGTGCGACTACTTTGTTTCTGTGTCAGAGAGCTGTAGTTGCTGTTTCAGACATCAAATACACCAAGCAGATATTTGTTTGGAAATACTGTTTATTGTGCAAGAAAGAAAAAAAAACACTACTTTGTTCTTGGAAGGCCCAGGCATCATGGATTTCTCTACACAGGAAAAACCTTGCCCTGCCTTTCGCTCGAAGAGAGCTGGGACAGACTCCATCACATTCCCAGGAGCCTAATTAGGAATACACAGGTAAAAGTAATGGATAAAGTGGACATAAAACTTTTTTTTTTTAAAGGGAAAAAAAAAAACGTTGTTTTGTGGTTGAGAGCATTTATTTGGGTATTTGAAGTGACTCAAAATCTCTGATATAACACAACCCTGCCACTTTGTTTGGGGCAGCATAGGTCTAAAATGTTCTCATTTGATTAACAACATAGATTTGTAAGGCACTGTGACAATACAGATCCAGAACAGGGTCGTATTATCCAGCCTTCCCATCTTTAGCTCCATCCAGTCTCACATAATACTCCATTTGCTGCATCTTGGAAGAGCTTAGCGCAAACCTTTTGATATCAATTTCAAAACACAGAAACCCTCTTCAGATGGTGGTGGAGTGTAGGGTAACATTATTAATGTAATCTGTACTGAAAACTTGCACGAGGGAATGTTCATTTGTTGCTGTAATACACTACAGGAAGTGCAGGGGGCACTGAAGACGGCATGTAGCTCTTTAAAGAAGAAGAACAACAAATGACTGATTTGCCGCTATTGTTGGGCTCAGAATACGTCCGCCGTTTTCTACCTGCATCTTCCACGGTCCATTCGTGAGTGGAAAGCTGGCTCTACCATCTACAGCTGGCTGTTTTGAACAGCGCCATATAGGCATGTTTGAAAATGAAGCTTTATAAATGTATCTCTATTGTATTTTGACCAAATAAAGTCACAGGCATTTCATTAAAACCTTAAGAATTTCTGTCAACTTTTGAAACAAGGTCACTTTCAAATATATCAATGCACCAATAAGGCAAAAAAAAAGAACTGAGTGGGTTTTGATTGGACCGAATTTACAACCAAAAAAAGGCCAGGCTTGGACTTAAGTTATAGAGCTCTGGATTGTGACGTCAGAATTCCCAACGGGCAACAATCTAGAATGTAAATAGTGCCATGTTGGCAGTAAAGCTGAAGCAGGCAAGAGGGACGTTTCTGCGTCGGTAAGCGGTAGTAACGATGCCCGATAGCTGGCGTGCGCCAGGATGCCAGAATATTAGAAAAAGGTTAACAGATAGAGCTTTTGATTGGATTCCTATCCTATCTTTTGGGTTTAAACCCGCTGTAAACTTGGACGCTCGGAAGTTCTTGATTACGCCATGACTTTTGACTTGGACGAGTGGTTCTCTTTCCTGCCAAAGTGGCGCTGTAAACAAAACAGGTCACGTGGGCTCTATTTAGTTAGATTGTGTAATTTAGACTTGCATTGAGAACCATGCCCTGCCAACGCGACATGAACACATTCAGTCCAAGAAGTCACCTCAGTGTAACTATTCAATAGTCTAACGCTGCAATTTACTATAATTTCAGTCTTTTAATGTGGTTTAAACAACTGTTGCCAAACATGCATGACATGAGTCTATGCAAATCTATACAATTCATTTCTGTGGGACTTTGAAGGAAGAGATAAGGTACTGTAGCAAACTTTGTAAACTTTTTCTTAAACTGGAAGCTGAGAAAACTGTGCGACAGGAAGCAGGAGAGAGAGAGAGACATTGCATCAGGGACCAATTTACATCATGACACTGGCAAGATGGAGCCTCGGAGGTGTTACATCTGGAGGTGATGAGCCCTGAGCATTCTAAAATTATAAGCACATAGATAGCACCTGTTAATATTCAAATCCTATCTGTGCCAGCATAGGAAACAATGGAAATCCAGGGAACATGCAAATCAGTAGGTTAAAAAAAAAAAAAAGATCACAACCTTTTTGAAATTGCAGCATTTCAGCAAAGCACAGATCCATAGTAGGGGTGTTATACTGAAATACATTAAAAACATGGAGCTCAGTCAGCATTCTCCCTAAGCACAAGGTAAAATGTATATCTGATTTTTCGATATCCGACTCACAAGTTTAATTACATGTCGACAAATCTGCTTCTCCGGCTCGCATCAGTCCGCGGGACAGAACTTTCCAGAAGTATGAAGAAAATGCTGATAACATGATACCTCTCTCAGAACATCAAGCCTCTTTTTGAGCCTTTTCTTGCTCTGTTCTTGACTCAACAGCCGCTTTAACATTCGACCCAGTTTCAGCGAGGCTCTCTACTGGGACGCAACCCAGAAGTGTCATGCGGAAGAAGCGGAATAATAAAACCTTCCACTCTGGAAATAAAGCTGAGGATATTGTGTTTATGCTTCACAAATGAATATAAAACAACTATAGATTTCTCCATGGATGATTTGCTTTCAATTTTTTTTTTTTTTTTTTTTTTTTTGTTTTTTTGGACGAAGCACACTAAGTCGTTAGCTCACGTTTTTGGAATCGATAAGGATGAGAGGGGGAAAAAAGGCAAATACAGGGCATGAACAGGGTAATCCAATACGTGCACATCTCATTCTGAAGGCTAATTAGGCATGCCCTGTCCCTTGGATGTTAGTTCAACATGGAAATGACAGCCTGCAATTATATGCGACCCTTATAAATGTAATTAGTACTATAATACAATATAATTAGTCTTACCATGCAACGTAATCGCACAAGGCTTGGAGTATCAATAGTTAATGTGCAAACTGGATCACAAACAACCTGATTAAATATTCTAACTTACTTTCAAAGAGCCAGTAGCAGTCTGGCAGCAGGTCTCGCTGGGAATTTAATGTTTTTACTGAAGTTAGTGAAGTACATATTGTCTTTGAGGCGAACCTCGACAGGCAAAAGTATTGCTGGTCTAATTAAAGGAGTTCTGTTATTGACTGTGTTGTCTTCGGTATTCATTTAACCTAAAGAAAACCAAGAAAACTTTTGCACTACTCGAACCCTGAGGCTCAAACGGGGAGTGGTACTTTCATTAACAAGTTCCAAAGCTTAGTGTTGAAGAATTGAGCACAAAAGGATGTTCTATACTTGTTATTTAACAATCGCTTTATTTTGAATGACATTGTTAATTGTTAAGGTTCTCTTGATTACTTATTCAGCCAAATATTTCAACCACTATAGAACGTTATACTCCTCAGAACATAACGCAAATCAATCTGAAATAGAAACATTTTTAGAATATTTAGAACTTCCAAAATTAACAGATGAGCAAGCAGCAAATGCATTAGATGCACCTCTTACCCCAGAAGAACTTCAAAAAGACAAAATGCCCAGCAATAAATCACCAGGACCCAAAGGATGTCCAGCAGAATGTTATAAGGACTTGTGGCAAATATTATCAACAATTTTTTTATAGAGTTGTAACAGAAATAAAAACTACCTCTGTAATACCTCAACAAATGAATACGGCAGCTACGACTCTTCTTTTAAAACCAGACAAAAATTCAATGTACCCCCCCCCAAGTAGAACAGAATCAGCCATCCCAACCTTCATCCATTCTCATCAGACCGGCTTTATTTAAGAAAGGATTAGATTATTTAATCTAATTAACACAACACAACAACAAAAAAACTAAAACCATAATTTGACACATTGTCAAGATTAACTGGAAACTCCTACTCAGCATGCTACAATAATTCAGATTTTGAGAGTCCTTCACCCGTTGGACAAGAAGACAATAGTCAAAACGGCACCACATCACAAAGCTTCACACTTCACCGGCGAACCAGAAAAGGATGTCCACTCTCTCCATCTCTATTTGTCATCTCCATAAAACCACTTACAGCAGCAAACAGACAAAACAATAACATCAAAGGAATTCAAGATGTCATCTCACAGCACACGATTAGTTTATTTGCAGATGATTTATTATTATATTTATAGGCCCCTCATAATTCACTACAGGAAACCTTCAGTATCATTAATGATTTTTTCTAAATCTCAAACTACACCATAAACTGGCCAAGATGTAACTATTTTGCGTCTCTCTAAAGGTCTAAATAATCCCCTTCCACTTTGCACTGGTAATATCAAATATTTAGGACTTAATATCTCCCCCAGGCTGTCAGAGTTCTTTTATCTTAATTACACACCTTTTGATAAAAAAAAAAAAACGCTGGTCAAATCTTCCACTATCACTCACCGACCAAATATCTTCAATTAAAATGAAAATATTACGTTATATTAAGTTAGCTGGTTGTTTTCAGTTCTCCCAATTTCACCATCAGACAGCTGGTTTAAATTATTTAATTCAGTTATTTCTTAATTAAAATGATTAGTGTTATATAAATGTTTTAAATGATAATTATTATTACACTTAATCTTTTCTGAGTGATGCGTGGGGTGCCCTTGTTGGCATCCACCCCAACTATTTGACCCAATGGTCTCCACTGGCTGAGATTATTATTATTATTATTGTTTTTGTTTTTGTCATTATCACCACTGTTGTTATCACTATCATTATAACTGTGTTTGCATACACATATATTTATTATTATCACTGAAAGCATTATAAGATCCAGACTTCTCTCTCGCCCCAGTCAGCTCCTCCAGCTCCTCTGTGAGAACATCAAGGCGTCCCCTGGCCAGCCGACAAATATAACTAGTCTTTCTCAGGGCATTCTCCTGGGTAGACTTGAAAAAGGTGTCCAGGAGGCATCCGTACCAGATGCCTGAACCACAAAGCAGCAAGACATCCGTCATCTGGCAACACTGCTTGTTTCCCTCAACCTCATTCTAATGTTCTTTTTCTTCTCTAGTGCACTTTATGCAACCTATGGTTTCCTATGGTTTTATATGATGTGTGGTTTAAAAAATTCTGTCGATAAATTAATTTATTGACTAATTGTTGCGACCTTATAATATATAAAAATGAAGGAAAATGCTATTTTAGCATATGATCACCAACAGGTGGTGGGAGAAAAGGAGTATTCACAACAGACTGAGACTCCGAGGAGCATAAACAAGCAGAGGACCTCCAACATTTAAAAGTAATATTTAATAATTCCTCTTCCACAGGGATTTATCTCATCTTATAATTCAAAGGATGTGTAGGTAAAGGGCAAAGATGCAAGCTCAAGTTGGACACCTGTGATCTTTGATAACTTCGATATTTCCACACTGATAAAGGATTACTTTGGGTATTTTGTATCCTTCATTGCAATACTGGGTTTCATTTACACAAAAAACTTACAACTTTACAATGCAAAAAAAAAAAAAAAATGGCCTGCTGATCATACAAATTAATGAAGCAAATAAGCCCTTTTGATGTGTGTTGTGATGTTTTAATCATGTCTCCAGTGCTCTCATTTTGGTGGTGATTACTGTGTCTAAAGTAAAAGTTAAAAAGTTGTTGGGTTTTTTTTTTTTCCTCTCTTCCAAAAACAGGGGGAGAAAAAAAGACTGTGATGTAGAGCAAAAATATATATTTTTAACCTGAATTGAATCAGAAGTACATTTCCAAGTGTAAATGAAGTTGCGTGTAGAAGCCGTATGTATGGTTACAAACAAGCATCTGTGTTATGTAGGTCAGCCTGCTGCAAATTATACCGCCTCAGTAGTTGTTTTTCGTGTTTTTGGAAGAGCGATCCTCTCTCCAACCATGCTTCCGCTATCCACACTCCAAGTGTTACAGCCTTAATTAGCCTAGATTAATGGCAAGGCCACTCGAAACTGAAACATATGAATAATAAAGGTGTTGCTATACAAACACTGTTTCGTCTTTCATTGTGATCTCACACCGTACTCATGTGGGAGAGTTAAAAAAAAAACTAAAAAAAACGTGTTATCATATTTAGTAAGGCCACGCTGGCTATTTGCACCAATGAATATTGATGAAGGGGTAAACCACACTTTTGTCTGCTTGTCTTTCCGCATCAAAAAAAATACTCATAAATGACATATTAGAAGCCTCATGGATCCATCAAGTTAACTCTCACTTTCTATTTCTTGGACTTAATAAGCAAACATACATATGTAACATGCAAAACCCAATATGTGACTTTCATACTTTCATGCACATTGCTTCTCTTTCTTTGATTGGCAGTCAGAATGCATTAAGACTGGACTTTTTCTACCAATATAGAAACGTTCATATAATTAAACCCCTGTGACAGCCTGTGGAAAACTACATATCTACTGGTGGATCAATAGTGGTTGAGGACTGTAAATTAGTGTAACTTTGCAAAGTCCACGTTCAATTAAGTTCATCATGTCTTCTGTTTTTATACACATATGCTTGTTTTCTTCTATTCAGACATTAGGTTTCACATGCTTTTTGACTTATTTCGACTGAATCTTCCGTCTTCATCAGAAGGTCATCTAATGGTGTAGTATGACGTATCACTTTTATCAGCTGGTGTTATTGAAAAGTGACCATCCTGTCACCATCCAATTACACATTAAGTCATACAGCATGTGTATGTACAGCGTTAAGTAATTGTGTGCTGCCTAGGACGTGAAACCACAAATACATGTGGCAAGGTTTAAGTTGACTGATTCTCAAAGGCTTGAATCAAAGGCAACTGGACTTCTTTTTGGTTTGTGAAGATGTTTCACCTTCTATCCAGGAGGCGGATGGAAGTCGAAACTTTGTAAGATTTTTTTTTTTTTTTTCCCCCCCATCTGAAGCTTTTCCACCAAAGGCTGCCAGTCTTTGTAGTCTTTGAAGAAAAAAAAACATACCAGCTCCAAACCTTTTGCCAGATTGCCCTCTCCTTATCTTGGGTGACATGAATATGAACCAAGAGATTCCTACTGTACCTCTGCTGGTTTCTTGTACTTGAACTCATGTGAACTTAAACAACTACCCCACTTCTCGAAGCTGGCAAAGAACTCAATCTTGAAAATGTCCCACTCACAGCCTCGTGGTCACGTGTCCTCACGTTCCTGAGGGCTGCTTTATTAGTGCTACTATTCACTGTCTGGTAATGCCTACCTCTGCACTTCACATGGTCTTGTTTGAGAGCAACCTCTGAAACCTTTCATCACTTCACTGTAGTTGCCTCATTCGACTACCTTCCACTTTATCTAAGTGACATTAAACATTAACTTCTTTTTGTGGAAAATGAGCTGAGTCTCACTGCCCTCCACTGAGATGATATCCAGATAGCCTATGTCCTCTATTATCCACCAAACCCACGCTCGCTCCAATCCGTCTCTCCCCGAGTTAACTGATGCTCTCCAAAAGTTGTGAACCCTTGCTGAGAGAAAACTGCACATGGACTATCAATCACTCTTATCCTCCTTCAGACTTCTTTGCACAGCCAGAAGATCAACGCGACCACTGACTCTACACCCTCAAAATACTGCTCAATCCTCCATCTTCTCTGCTAATATCTCTTCCAATTTCTTTAGAGACGGCGATGGCAGTCCAGTCAG
Source organism: Xenentodon cancila (assembly GCA_014839995.1). Lineage (NCBI taxonomy): Eukaryota > Metazoa > Chordata > Actinopteri > Beloniformes > Belonidae > Xenentodon > Xenentodon cancila. The sequence continues at coordinate 20,088,406 of CM026212.1, forward strand.
CTGCAAAGGTGCATCTCCCTCCAAGCCCATTCGTAAGCCAAACATCGAGCAATCCGGCAAACATGGTGTCCATCGTTCCTGCCCAGTGGTGTGTTATCCTCCTTTCATCTGGAGTCAACTATTAACTTAACTCCTCTTTAAATACATATAAAGCCCTTACACATCTAACCTGCACTCACTTTTCCATTTTGGAACGCTTCAACTCATTCACACAGTTGTTTAAAACATAAATATTTTTCATTTCAAAATTAAATGATGGTATATTTGAATTGTTTTAGTTTGAGTCTTCTAGCTCTCACAGCCGAAAAAAAGAAAAATGCAAAAGTTCCTTTGTGCCACATTAAAGAGATTCCACATTTAAATGCATATAACAAGGTTTAGTACTGTACTGAAGCATTAATGTTCCATCCATCCATTATCTGTACCCGCTTTATCCGTTTCCGGGTCACGGGGGTCTGTCGGAGCCTATCCCGACGCATATCAGGCGAAAGGCAGGGGTCCACCCTGGACAGGTCGCCAGTCTATCCAGGGCCACATACAAACAACCAATCACACTCACACCTAGGGAGAATTTAGGAAGATCAATTAACCTACTCTGCATGTTTTTGGACTGTGGGAGGAAGCCGGAGTACCCGGAGGAAACCCACGCAAGCACGGGGAGAACATGCAAACTCCACACAGAAAGACCCACCGGGCCGGGAATTGAACCGGGAACCTTCTTGCTGTGAGGCAACAGTGCTAACCACTAAGCCACCGTGCTGCCCAGCATTAATGTTGTTTTTCATTATTCATTTTGGATAGATGCATCTGAAGAATCACCAGCTGTAACATACAATTAGCATATGCATTTATTTCAGTGCATGTATACTGCAAACTGTGCAAGGAGCTGCAAAAGTAAATACATACACTCAAATATGAAACATCAGCACACACACATGAAATCTTTTTATACTATCAGACATAAGATGAGTTAAACTTTGGTTTGAAATGTGTACACACAGGCTTTTGATTTTTGTTTTTGTTTTTTTCAAAGTAATAAAATCACGCTCAGCAGGCTTAAATATTATCTGGAAACAGCTAGAAGGTGTGTGCCTAATGACGTGTGAGGGATGATACAGTTAGAAACAGAGAGTTGCAAAAATAAAATAGTAAATAGTTAAAGTAGGTTGTTTTATTTTAGTCTTCCTTTCTATTTTTATGATTTTAAAAGTTGCTCACAAACTTTGCTGCATGCATAAATAACATAAATATTCATTGTGTTGGTTTTTTCTGCAGTTGCGGTTATCAGGAAAGTTACACTAAATGGAACGAACAAGGAAATGCAGCTCTGATGGTGGAATACAATTAAGATTAAATATTTTTAATTCCACATGCTTTCAACATGCAAAGATAGCTTTTCAAATGGGAAAATAGTGCAAAAATTAACTGAAATGAAAATGACTTCAGGAAAAAGACTATTCAATGTCTACTTTTGTTTTGTTTTTTTTTGTTTTTGTTTTTTTTATCTCTCTCCATTAAAATTTCCTAAAATGGAAAATAGCACCATTCAGCCCCATCAAAAAAAAACAAAAAAACTCTGTCTTTGTACAACATTAAATTTAGCATGGTAGGATGAAAGTTAATTTCCCCATTTAACAGTTGTGATGATGTCGGATTTTCAAGCAACGAACACAACGCAGTGTGAGACCAGTTAAAAAACGGAGGAAAAAGTGGAGCAAAGTTTTTCTCAGAATCCAAGCCAGAGTTTTTACCCCTTTGCCAAGAGCTTCTTTTTTCCTCCAAAATGCTAGTGATGTTTCATGATTAAGTCTTTGTTTGAACTAAGTAAAAGCCCACACACCAATACTTTGCTTTTAATTGGGATATCTAACGGATGAGAAAGGAGTGGGAGAGCGTGGAGGAGGGCAGCTTAATCTGATATTTGGCAATGGTGGAGAGTGTCTCCAAGCCTCTCGAGCTGCTTCTTGCTGGAGATCAACTCTAATTTTTCAACTTCATCCAGTGTTTGATGTTTTCCAGTATGTCATGTCCTAAGAGAATAAATACAGCACTGTCAGGAGTTGCTCTTAGTTGTCTAGCAGTTATTAACAAAGACAGGTCATGTGCTTTGCTGTGTTTTGGGTCTTTATGGCTTTTGCAATTCACTTCCCGGCTGTACTGTAAAGAATTCAGTGTGGGTGTCAGCTTTGGGAATTGTTATTCGATTAGAGATTAAACCAATGTGGACAGCAGTATTTAAGCGGCTAAGATTGTATTTGACATAGGAGAGTTACAGGTAGGAGAGCAGTGGAAAAGTTTAAAAATGCTAAATTATCATCTGTTCCCGAACTGTCTCCTGCACTTACCAAAAAGGACCATTCCCATCTTATGTGATTTGCTCTATTTCATTTACATATAGATATATGCGCTAATTGATGCATCTATTAGATGATTAGATGGAGGACTCTGAACTATCTTTAGTCTTAGATCAAGAAAACATTGACCTAACTGATGACTTGAAGACCCCTTTTCAGACGTGTACTGTTTCCCTCAAATCCAACCTGGACTGACAGAAAAAAAAGTGAAATTGTTAATTATTTTTGTATTTGTGCTTACAAACATAAATATAAGTTATTTTGTGTAACAAAAAGAATGTTAACTTTACCTGCAGGTTGATTCATTGGAGCTAGAAAAGGTTGTGAACCAAATGACCTACAATTAGGGATATTAATGCACTAAAAAAGTTATTCCTACATTTCAGCAAGAAGGTGATTTATTATGTGCAAATCACAACTTTTCAAATATTTCATTTGATTTCTTTCCCCAACAATAATGAACAACCGTGTCTGAGCCTAAATGAAGATTGAAAACTGTTTTTAAGCGTTGTAGATGCACCTGAAGCTTCTATTTTAGTTGCATCTATATTCAGTATACAGTCAATTTTAATGTGATATTTTCAAATGATTTTAAATGATGAAGTTTAAGTCCAGACAAGCCAAAAACGTTTTCTGCTTTTTATGCTTTTATCTCCCTCCAAATGTAACTAAATTGTCCATTTTTTTGTAACCTTGCGCGAGAGAAAATAAAATGTTAAACAAGAGTCTCTTATCAGCAGCACCTTCAAATTCATTCTCCGTTTCACCTCCTTTTGATTAAGGGTAGCTGCAGACACAAAAAAAAAAGAGCAAACATTCTTATCAGACAGGGATCGGGAAAGAAAAATAACCCTCACCGGTAAGGCGCCTCTCCTCCCCCTTTTCTGTGACTTTCCCAGCCAACAAAGGGAGGGAACAAGCAGCCGGGGAGGACATAGAAGTGTGGGGATGAGGAACAGCTTGTCAAGATGGTGGATGATAAACAGAGCACTCCGTGTGGGTGGAGGAACTAAGTGATACTGCTTGCCCCTTTGGTGGCTTTACCCATGTTTGTAATGAATAAGACTCATGTCACATTGGCGTTCATCATTCAGACCATCTTTGACAGCATTTTACCTTACATAAGGCACAGATTGCGCGGGATCTGGTGTGCAAGTTTACGGACACGAGCGCTTAAATGAGCCACAGCATATTTGGGAATCCTGTTCACCAGCTGACAGCATGGTCTCCCATACTTGTTTGCTGCAAAATGTTGCTTTTTTTTTTTTTTTTGTCAACGAGAGAGAAAATATTGAAATATCAAAAGGTGGCTTCAAAAAGGCAAGAAGACAGTGGCTGCCCGCACTCCTCACAGTTTTTCAGTTAAGGGTGAGGTAAGGTAGCATAAATTACACTGGTGAGACGCAAAGTGATTTCACAGATCTAAGAATACACCAAACTGTTTCCTCGCCGCGCTCGCAAGTAGAGTTGTACTTGAATTTTTGCTAATGAAGTGCTGAGGGCGAATCCTAGAGTAAGTCAGCGCATATCTGTCTTCCTCGCTTTATTTCCTCTTCCATCCACTCTGCTGTGACACAAGATGGAGTTAAACTTAAAATAAATCCGAATCATTAGTTGAATATCTCAGAACAACATCTAAGATTACTATTGCATGAGGTGGTTGGTACACCTTTGCATTTTAAGCAGCAGAAATAGCATCTGGAAGGCTAAAAAAAATGCATGATTATTTAATGCGCGAAGCACTTGGTGTATTAAATAGACATTTAGACAATGGTTTACACAACTCAAGCCCACATAATAAAGAATTAATGAACTATTTGCCAAGGTGATGCATATTAAGCCATGTTTAACAATCTGTGAGGCAAGCTCTCGACAGCCACTTGGCCAGGGTGATAGATTTCAAAGCAGGATGAGACATCAATCACTGTCCCGCGGTGATTGGTTATTTGTGTGAGCGGCCATAGCCCTCCATCTCAGCGAGGCGAAGGTTGGCTGATTGCTCTTTCTGCCTCTCTACATTCATTGTAGCCACCTGACACCGTGTTATACACCCAATGCTGAGCATGGAAATGCTTATTTACACTTGGCTGGGCCAAACCTCGACATCTGCAATATCATTTGGGTGTCTTGGAGCTGAATTGGCTGGTTTGCTGGTGTGAGGAGAGCCAGGGAAGGTGTCTAGTTATTGCCTCTCTTGCTGTTTTTTTCCACTTATACTGAGATATGTTAAATGCCTGTCTTCTGACCCCGATACCTGACTGACAAGTGGTTAACATGTCACTTTGTGCTTATCAGAAAGCTGACACCTTAGAATGAAAAGCTTTGTTGCCTGTCTGTTTTCAGATTGCAACAGAATCCAGTTTTGGAGCTCCAACAACTGCTGAGAGGAAACAGGAAATTACAATGGAGTATAAATACATTTTGCAGCAGCATTCATTCAACCAAGGTCTTCATTCTCCATTATCTGCATTTATGAAAAAGCTGATTTTGGATAATATTTATATTTCTGAATAGTTTTATCTCACAAAATCATTATAAAAAATTTGATTTACACCATCTCTTATTATTAAACCAGCATTTTTATTACACAATGCAATCAGTTTTATGGATCAAAACCTAAAAGAGATTTCTAAATCTTGTAAGAAGCTTGTTATAAGTTTCTTTGATAAGATAATGATCGGTCTTGAAAACCACAAAAAGACAAAGGTGGATCTGATTCAATTTATTTACCAGACTGAAACTGTGTTGTGGTTTAGGGGGTTTTGTGTTAGGGTTTTGATTTCTCATTCCGTTTGTCTTGGATTTCCTCATTTTGTATCCTAATTCCTGCTTTTATTTTGAAAATCATGTCTCTTTTTCTTAATTTCCAGTTTGACTTCCTTTGTTCCTGTCTGTCCTGATTGTTTGCACCTGTGTCTATATCTTGTCTTGGTTTAGCTTTCTTCCGGCTGGGTTGTCTGTTGGCTGAGTTTTTGAGTTTTTGCTGGTTTTTTTTTGTAGTTAAGCCCTTTTTTGCTCTGGCTCCATGTGCAGCACTTCGTTACATATAGGACTTGATTTTTGCTTGTAATTTCTGCTGCCTGCATTTCTCTTGCAAACCATACCAATTTTTAAAAAAAAAATAGTATCTAATACCTGCTGGAGAAACACATTTTAACCTCTAGGTGACTGCAATAACCAAATAAGACTGAAATAATATAACAGCAATCTTAAATGGTGACTCGGCAATATGGCTCGGATTAGTGAATTATTTATCTTTTGCATAATAGAGGGCCGAACGTATATCTCAAGTTTCAATGCAGGCGTAACACAGAGTCATCAGTACAACAGTTTTACAGAACAGAGCTCAGCGCTCTTTAGACAAAACGTGTCTTTGTAGCTGTGGAAGACAACTAAGCCCAAACTGCAGAGACACAATACTGGTCTGAACTGAGTGGACTCGTTAAGCCCCTCGAGTGACTGGAAATTTCCATCACAAACATCTCATAGGGAAAACTGTGAAAATATTCGACTTGATTTTGCAGGGACCTTCCATCCATCCATCTATTTTCTACGTTCTTCTTTATTTATGTGTTATGAGGCAGGTTTTTCTCCAGTTCATCACAGAAACACAAGCAACCAGGCCCACTCACACTCATACAGTCAACTAACAATCATTAAACGACCCAACATGCATGTTTTTGGCCTGTGTGGGTGTTCTACCTGGAGATGACCCACGCAGGCGCGAAAAGAACATGGAAACGTAGCAAAAGGAATTGTCCAAGATTCCAGCCATGAAGCTTCTTGCTGTGAGAAAATGGTGCTATAAACTGAACCGCTGAAATACCCTCATAAAGACTTAAAGGTCTTCACACTGTCATTTTAAATTCTGAAGGAAAACTTTCAGGGATGTTAAACATCCCCTGCACAAACTATAAATCAATGTTGGTTTCAGCTCAAACTACATTTATACAACCAACATTTCAGATGTGGCATGTCAGTTTTGCTTTGTTGCAATAGCTGCAATAAGCTATAACTGATAAATGAAAGGGTGAAAAGCAAATATAGCAGTGTCAGTATTATTGATGTATTGCAGAGGTTTCTGTTGGTTTCAATGGTAAGGTTACCTGCTGGTGAGAAAGTTCCTGTAAACAAAGACTTATATTTCTGTTGCAGTTAACTATGATCCTGCAAGTGGTGATATTAGTCTTAGATATCAGAACTTTTATGCTTTCTTTTTTCATGCTTTACACACCTACAGTAACTAAAGATAGCTTAAATTAAAGCATCACACAAAAGCAGTTAAAATGAGTTCTCGCTTACTTTAGGGATCGTTTGGCACCACTGCACAGCTTCTTCTGTCTTTCAGGTTATTAAATTAAAGCCTCTCTGCTTTAGTCGCCGCCAGATATTTTAGTATTTCGTCAACAGTTGTGGTTTTCTTATGCTCTGCTTAAGTAAACAAGAAAAATATGAATGTAATGAAATATATTAGGTCAAACTCCTTGTTCTGTCCTTACTTATTTTCACATGCAATTTCATTTTATCATTGTCACACAATGCCACGACACACACCTGATTGATAAAGTAACATTTAAACCAGTTTTAGTTTATTTGAAATACTGACTTTTTTGCATTGCACCACTCTGCCCTATGCCTGATTAAACAGCCTCTAGACAATGAAACTGTTTTTTACACAACTCAAGAGGTTAGGTGGTGTAAAAATATAGAAAATTTTATCATAATATATTTACTTTTTTTTTTTTTTTTTTTTATCATCCATAGCATGAAATTACACTGGATATCTTGCTTGAAACAACTGAGAACAGACATTTTCCATCAGTCAGTGCCTGACGTTAGATCATACTGGTAGTCTATTGTTATTGGTATTGGTTTAAGTGTAAAGCCTTCAACAGATGGCCCCCCACAATTAATCTATCCTTTTCCAACATCCCGAAGAAGGTGTGTGTGTGTGTGTGTGTGTGTGTGTGTGTGTGTGTGTGTGTGTGTGTGTGTGTGTGTGTGTGTGTGTGTGTGTGTGTGTGTGTGCGCGCGCTCAGTCTTTTGGCAGTTACATACATTTTTTTGAGTGTTTTTTGAGTGCTGCGCCCTTCACGGAATTAGTCATAGGGTGTGAGCATTATTAAAATCTAATTAGGACCATGCTGGGTTTGAAACCTCATGGATAATTGTGGATTTTGTAATCAGTGCTTGCAAACACCCAAGTGAGGTCAAGTTATCAACTGACTGCCCTCCTAGGTTATGAAATGTGGTATGAAGTGTCCATAAAACACATGTTTTTGTTTCGTTTTTCTGTCTTTACAACAATGCTACAGTTCATTAGGATCAACTTCCATTTTGTCAATAAACCAGGAATTTGTAATTTTTGATATTACGAGCCAAAAGGGAAGAGTAAAGTGACATTTTTGTTCAATTCTGACTGAAGTACACAAAGGACTTACATGGAAATCAATTGTTAACCATGCTTTTGGCACTTCTAACATAGGAGTGACAACTTAATGATACTTTGGAGAACACTTGCATCACTCACCAACATTCCCATCCACATATGATGAAGTAAAATTGAAGAGCTAATATCTCCCAGGCTGTGAGGTGTCCTGCTGCGTTTTGTATGACTGACATATGACCAACAGATTCATTTTTGTTTTATCTGTTGTTTCATCATCAGTATTGATGATCCAGTCAAGCCGAATCACTGCGTGGTGCCTGCCTGATTATAATGCCCTTCCATTCTTGCAGGGGTCAATGACAGCCCAATTTGTTGATTGCTGTCTGGATCTTTTTTCTTTTTTTTTTGATTTTTTTTTAATACAGGGATCACTCAAATTGAAAAGGTCATCTGATTATGTTTCAAACGTCTCAGCATTTGTAGTGCACCATAACTGCCGGATCCCTACGGTGTACAGCCGTAATAAACAGTTTACTATGTATAGATGTTATAACTTTGCTCTTTGTTGTGACAAATGGTCCAGCCTGATGTGTGTTAATGATGTGACACACAAACCTTTTCCTGGATTGGGTCTAGGTTGCCTCTTGCCCCCTTCCCTGCTTGGGGGGACAGGGGGTACACCCCTCTGTCTTGTTGGTCCTGGGCGGGGGGATGGGCCTGGTCTGTGGGATGGCTCTTTGGCCATGCCTTGTGGGACTCCCAGCTGCTGGGTACACTAACATCGCTTCTGTCCCCGTGTGGCTGAAGTCACTCCGGCTGCTGGTGTGGGTGGGAGTGCTCTTCATTGCCCTTAGTATTCCCCTACTACAGCGCGCCATCCCTCGAGTTGCCCCTGCTTGGTTCTTGTGTGTCGCCAGTCCCTCCTTGGCGGATCGTGGCTATGCTCACACCTGCAAGGTCAGGACCAGGCCACCCTGCCCCAACCCCCCAATTTTGATTAAAATTTAAATGTTCATTTACTGAAAAGGAAGCTAGGAAGCGATAAACAAGCTTTATTGTAAAGAAATGTATTGTTCCAACTTTAAATCAGCTAAAGTCAAGTTTACAATGCTAATAATTGCAATCTCAAGAATTGTAAAAATTGTTGATCCAATGTATTAACAATTTTGGAAACTCCTGTAAGAGTCATCGATGAAAAAATCCGTCCTCCACCCTATTGTGATTGGTTCTGTACGAGTGGAAATGGTTGCGAATGGTAGATGGTACCAGATAATGGGTATGGGTACGGTTGACCGGCCTTAGGTGGGCAGGTCCTAAGAAGGACCACGATAACTTACGGAGCTTCACCTCCCTTTTGTAATGACTATGAGAGTCAAACTTTTCCTTTTTCACATAATGCCATGCCAAGCATTTATTTTCACACACAATAAAAAACAAACTGATTATAATTACTGATATCTTCCGAGTAAAAGTGAGAAACAGAAAACAAACAGCAGCATTTAATTTTTGTTATGTTTATACAGGTTTAAGGTTGTAGTCTAAGGTTAAAGTCAAAACTGACCTCATCCTTGCATCCTCCAATAGTCTTAGACAATGGATGGATTTATTTTTATTTTTTTGTATAAATACATTTTTAATAACAAAAGGAATAATTCATTGAATTTTAATTTTAAATTGTGTTTTGTTCAATTTATAATGATTTTGTTGAATTTGCAGTACTTCCCCCTCAGCCTCATTAGACCATTGTCTAGACATTGTAACAGTTTCTCACACAGTTCAAGAGGTCAGGTGGTGAAGAAATGTAGGATATTTTATTATTTATTTATTTATTTTGAAGGGGAAAACCCCTTGATCCTCCATTAGTCTTCCACGTTTGCCGATTAGTGAGTTATGACCACTGATTTTTTGGGGCTACTGTTGGTTTAAAGACAAACTGATGTGGACATGAGATGATAAAAGGAAAATCCAGATCTTATGAGAGTGGTTTTCCAACTGAAGTCCCAAGAAGTCTTCGGCTTCTTATATGTGTCTGTCTTCCTTCACACTAATTCAGATAAGTGATTCTTAATCAGGCTTTTCAAATGCTTCATTGTGAGTTTTTACTTTAAATCCGGTCTGTAGGAACATGTAGATATTAGCATGCAAAAATACAGTGATGATAAAACAAAAATAAATTATATTTTGCAAATGAGAAGGGAGCCCTTTTTTTTTTTTTTACAATCTATTGCTGAGACTGCAACCTTGCAGAGAGCTTTTAACTGTGTGTGTATGCGTGTGTTTGGAAAAAACATCAATTTTGTACTTCAACAAGGTAACTCATCAAACATCCATCCATCCATCCATTATCTATACCCGCTTTATCCGTTTCCGGGTCACGGGGGTCTGTCGGAGCCTATCCCGACGCATAGCAGGCGAAAGGCAGGGGTACACCCTGGACAGGTCGCCAGTCTATCCAGGGCCACATACAAACAACCAATCACACACACATTCACACCTAGGGAGAATTTATAAAGATCAATTAACCTACACTGCATGTTTTTGGACTGTGGGAGGAAGCCGGAGCACCCGGAGGAAACCCACGCAAGCACGGGGAGAACATGCAAACTCCACACAGAAAGACCCACCGGGCCGGGAATTGAACCGGGAACCTTCTTGCTGTGAGGCAACAGTGCTAACCACTAAGCCACCGTGCTGCCTCATCAAACATTTGTGAAGATATTATCTAACAAGCCTAAAAATGCTACTGTATTAAGACCACTCCAGTCATGCATCGATATAACTTAATGAAATTAATGTGAGCAGAGATCAAGTGGTTATTATACAGTTAACTATAATCCCTGTCATTACCACAGTGGAAACATGTGATGACTACATTTCAGAATAATGCCCATCTCTTTAACATAGTCATGCTCATACTCTATACTTTCATCTTCTGAACTATCACCTCTCAGGTTGCCTCATTATGTGCCTTGATCTTTTATTCAGTCAGATAAAAACAGAGGCCTTGCAATTCTTTGATGTATGGCATAAAAGCTCCCAAAGAGCTGACAGTTTTCTGAGATGGAAATGGCTTTATACCACATTAGTGTGAAATGTAGTTTGTTATTTTGATGCATTATTGACAATGTTACCAAGAAGTAAATACTGACCTCCTCAAGTACTGACGTGGATATAGACGTTCGTAAAACAGTCACGCCAGTCAAATTATTATTACTTTGCATGCATCATAACGAGCACTGAGTACATCATAACTTTTTATCTATGTTTTAACAGCAAACATTTGTGTTGTAATAGACGCTATATAAATAAAACTGAATTCAATTGAAACATCCTCCACTTGGGGCAGATCTACACACTTCGGGCCTTGTTTACGAGTGAGGGAACAATAGAGTGGGAGATTGACAGGCGGATCGGCGCAGTATCCTCAGTGATGCGAACTCTACATCGATGTGTCGTGACGAAGAAGGAGCTGAGTTTGAAAGGCGAAGCTCTCGATATTTACTAGTCAGTTTATGTTCACTCCCCTCACCAATGGTCCCGAGCTGTGGGTAGTATCCAAAAGAACGCGATCACGGATTGCGGGGGAAACGAGTTTCCTCTGTGCGGTGGCTCTTCTTTTAGAGAGAGGGCGAGAAACTCTGTCATCTGGGAGGGGCTCAGAGTACAGCCCCTGCTCCTCCATATCAAGAGGAGCCAGATGAGGTGGCTGGGGCATCTGGTTAGGATTCCTCCTGGACGCCTCCTTAGTGAGGCCTTTTGGGCATGTCCCACTGGCCACTGGGAAGAGACCCCATTGAAAGACCCAGGAAGTACTATGTCTCTCGACTGGCCTGGGAACAACTTGGGATACCACCACATGAGCTGGACGAAGTGGCCAGAGAGAGGGGAGTCTGGGCTTCCCTGCCTAGGCGACTACCCAACCCCAGATAAGCGGAAGAGAAAGTGATTGAATGGACAGCAAACATTGATTTAAACTGTCTTCAAATTGGAATTTCAAACTCTTCACTGACTTCAAGAGTGCTGCTTTTATTTGTACAACCAAATAACAAAATGTGGTTATTCATTCACTCCCCTTTTTTTTTTTTTTTTTTTACATTACATAACATTTGTTAAGACCCCATAACCACATGCTGGTAACTCCTAATTGACCTAATTGTTTTTTCTCATGATCGATTTTCTGCTGGTAATTGTTCCTTCTTGTTCTTACCTGCTGAGTCAACATAGGTCACACAGGGGTTCATCTTTCTTTATACCTTTTTGTGGTTGATTTCACAGTTCTGCACAGGCAAGATCTTTTCTTTTTCTTTTTTTTTTCTTGCTTCAGTGGAGCGGGTGATGTCACGTTCTTCCACTCCTGGCTCCGATCCCTCATCCACACATGTCTCTGTACAGATGTTGAAGCCATCGCTCCACACATTTCCATTGTAAAAAAAAATCTTCAAAAGAAATCCTACACGCTCACAACAGCTGCATCCTTGTTTACATCCATATACCTGACGTACTTTGTTTGATGTTACTTCGTCTTACTGCACATGCGGGTCACTTCAAAACAGACGCCTGTTCACAAAAATACTAATATGAACAACCACCCAACAATCCAGATCTTGCCAGAATTGAGGATTAAGTTTTGCAGTATGAATAATAAATAAACCAAAAAAAAAAAAAAAGAAAATCAACCACTGTTGGCTTCATAGGGATCATTGGCTTCATAGGGATCATTGGCTTCATAGGGATCTTCTGTGAATCAACTGTGTAAGTTCCCTAAAAATCAAGGTTCTTTTCAAGGTTAGTTGTGGGTTTTAATCAGCGTTTCCACAGATTCGGCCTACACAGATGGGTTTAATTTCGTAAGCTTAATACTGTGAAGGGAATCAAGATCACTCATTTCTGTTGTAGATTATTTCATGCCAATTTTTTACATCAGACTAAAACTGTTGTGATAATATCATCTAATTAAATCCTCGTCCAAAGCGACACATTGTCTTTCACACTTTGAACAACATAACACCCTTCTTTTTCTTTTCTACTTCCTGTAAACTTAAGGACCTCCACCTCCACAGACAGTTTGTCATGACCTCTTTGGGTTTATGCTTTAATTTGAAGAAGATATGACATTTATAGAAAAGGCACTCGTGCTGTTCCGAGTTCACCGTGAAATAAAAGATTCATTGACTCTGGCGTTACTGCAATGATCATCCTTTAACATATTGTCAGCTTGATCCCAAAAGGCTGAAGAAGCACAGCGTTCTTCAAGGATGTTTTGCAGCGTAGATCCAAGCATGCAATGACCTACATTTTTACAATTTGCATGCAACTGGAGGGTCGTAAACCATACCATAGTATTTATAAAGTAATACATTAATTTCCTCTCCTTCAACAATGTAGTGCTAGTATAAACAGTATAAACAGTGTCTCTTTAATTGTTTACCCTCTTTCTTCTCTTTCTATTTGAATATGCATGTAGTGGAAAGTAGGAACTTGTACTCCCAAGGATATATACTGAGAGAGCTTGAATCATAAAACTGGCTCAAGCTGGATGGCGCTCGTATTTGGATGAGTTAACAATATTTTCTGTATTGATCTGACAAAAAAAGTGTTTTGAAACAAGGTAAAGATTTTTTTTTTTTTTTAATTTCTTTAACTTGTTCGTATTTAATTTGGCTCTAATGATAATATTGAAATCGTGCTGAACCTTTTGAAATCCTTAATTTGTAACAACAAATATTTATATGAATATAAATTGTGTAAACAGTCATATGTAGAGCTCCATCTGTTGTATTTCAAACATCAGTGGTGCTTTAAGAAAAAAAGCTCGATTATGACCAAGTAGTGAAAATGCGCCGACTCTGAGTCACGACTGCAACGTGAAAGACAGACACTGCCTCTATGGCTTCTGATTCTTTTCCTTCCTGTCTGAATGGACTAATTGTATAACATGGTTGCGTAATATAATGGCTCACATGAAAAATCCTCCCAAGAAATGTTTTTTTTTTGTTGTTGTTTTTTGTTTCTTAATATATTCTTGTCTTGGATGAACATGGACAGTCCCTCACATCTTGCAGGTGCTCCATTGACATTTGATAGCCAAACAATGAAGAAAATGTGGTTTTACGAGAACAAAAGCTCCCCCCAAGTGGTTTTCATAACTACCTTTTTATGTCAGAGTGTGTTTGTGGTAATTGCATGGTGGATGTATTGGGACTTGCTTTCATTATGGTGATTTGACTGAGCAGTATGTGATCTCAGCAAAATGCCTTTTTTTTTTTGTAAAGGAAAGTACTGAATTACTTTATGGCCTGTGTCTATTTCCATTTAAAAACAATCCGACCGTGTGCTTAAGATCAGATGATTGCCTAAGCTTTTCTCAGTACCACTTTGCGTAGGGCATCTACCACAAAAGAGCAAGATGACATTTAGCTTAAGAGCTGCCGAACACAATCCGACCATAAATGGCAGGGAGGGTAGAATAACTGAGTTTGAAACTAATTTGCAATCAATAGTATAATAGCCCCTATGTTTAGGAGTTCACTGAGCCCCTTTCTTTGATGACTCATGAAACCAAATGAATATAAGAGAAGAAACATTATTCACTCATGTAATATTGGTGGACCTTTGAATGGAGAAAATCAGTGACTGACACTCCTCTCCTGAACAGGAGGCAGAAATGCTCACAATTGAGGTACTCGAGTGTTTTGACTGACGTCAATCTTTGACCAAGTGACTTATGCTTATTTTAGTGTGCAGGTGCTCAGATGGGATTGGAGGAGTGTCACCTGCATTTTTCTAAATTGGTCCATAAACAGGCTCTGAACAAGCCCACTCCTATGTAGGATTCTGTGATGTTGTATTTATTTTGTTAAACAAGTTTTCAGAACATATCTTTTAATTCAGAGTGACATCAAGGTCGGACATCCATCCTAATCTGCTGTAGATATAACTTTGGCAAAATGCTGGCCGTTTCCAGTTAATAGCTGGCCCTAGAAAAACTACAGGGCGCTGATACATTTTTATTTCAGGTCCAGTACGCGAACAGCACATATTTTTAACAATTGTAATATGAAATCAAGCTTAAATATTAAGGTCTGTCTGTGTGTTATTACCACTTCTGACCACATGAGGGTCATAAAGTTCATGTGTCATCCCCAAGGGTAAGATGCATTTCAACTGGGACACTGGCATGGCAAGACCTCCGGGACCATCTGTACACAGCACAATATGGTTAGTAGTTCTTTTGTCAACACTGCAGATGTATATGCCCCCATGTGGTTCAGAGTGGTATTGCTACATATATCGGCTTTATTAAGAAGTGACTAGTTAAAAAGGTTAAAAAGGTTGTTGTTGTTTTTTTTTTATGTATCATCTTGTGTTGGTTAAACCATTTCATTCTCTCCAGCCATCCCAGATTGTGTTTCTTGACAAATGGATACTTCTGGATATACTTGCCAGCCACTTTATTAGATTAACCTATTATACCTAATACCAGGTGTGCCTGGTGCTATAAGCGGGGTAATTGTCCAGACGGAAAAAGCTGGGTCAACGAGACCAGTCAGAAGAGTTATATACTGATTTAAAGGAACATGAACACCTGGGTACTGAAGGTGTGAGACAGAGAGACAATTGAGCAATTAACTTCAAAACTATATCATCTTGGGGGACTTTGTCAACAGAGCTGTATTTATTTGTAAGTAAAATCATTTTTTTATGTGACTTTTATGTGATGCTTTCACAGCGCCTTGTTTACATTTAGTGAAATTTGCCAACATTTTCCATCTCTCCAACATGTAAAAACCAATTTTCAGTGGTTCCATCTGTTTTGAGCATAAATTGAAAATTGCTGACCCTCCATAACCCGAGGCAGAAACAATCCCCAAAAGTATTTTCCAGTCTGCCGACATAATCATGAGGATTGGGCAACTCAACCACTTCGGTTTGGAAAGTGCGTGGTCATGGTTACATGAAACCAACATAAAGTTTGGTCAGATGCAGACTGTCTGATTTCATTTCATGACTTTTTTTGGTGAATACTTTTCATACCCTGCCTCAAATTCACTAGTAAGGGCAAATAATAAATGATCAAGCAAATTCTGCAGCTGTGTAACTAATTCAGTGATAAGCTATTAATTGATGTTTTCAAAGAATCCAGCCAGTCACTGATTGGCTGAAGCAAACATGGGCATTGAAGGCTCCGTGTCCTCTTGATATTAATGTTCCTCTTTCTCACCGCCAGTACACCAATTTTCCTTTTAATCCTGTCTGGACTTTTGAAGATAACTACACCTTTTAAGGGACTGAGTGATTCTATCAATTCACATCAAAGGCTGATGTCCGAGACATTCGAATACCTTGTCTTTTAATAACTGGTAGAAATTCCAAAATTTCTAATCATCATTATCTGCTGCGTCTTTGTTCCACAGGCAAATGTGCCTGGAATGCTTCAAAGGCATGTTAATCAAGCAGTGTGTGAAGATGCCAGGAGACCAATTACACCAGTGAGCTGCACTTCAGCTTTCTCATTTCCCCGAATCCTGCTGCTCAACGTGGTTATTACCCTGATTCCATTCCGATGAAATAGTTGACCTTGACAAATAGCAGAATTCAGAGAGGAATTGGTAACATGGACCCAGCATGAGAGTATCTTAACTTCACTGCTGCAATATCCGTTGTATATAAACTCCCCTGGTCTGGGGTTTTTTTTTTTCCTTTTCTTTTTTCTTTTCTTTTTTCAAACAGAGATTAGAGCTACTTTGTTGCCCAGGGCTCCTAAGAATGCAGTTGAGACTTGAATTTTTGTATCATTCTGAAGGAGAATGAAAGCTTTTTGTTATATTTTCTGTAATTGAGCTTGGATGGGATAATATATTGTTGCTGTGCTTCAAAGTGTAAGCACACAGTTCTTGATTTAAAATATGAACAGGAGGCATATTTCTTGACTCTTCCATCTCTGATACTTAGTGAAAAAGGTGGTCGTCCTTGAGAAGTGCCTTGCCTTTTGCAGAGAACAGATACTCCTTGAACAATGAGTTCTCCACTGCTCCAGCTGTTTCTCATTTCGCTGTAGGGTGGACTGAGGAGCAGAAGAATCTGTCACCAGTGGAAGATGCATCCCAGTTGGCCTTAATAAGCCACAGCCTCACTCTAATCACCGTCCATCCATCCATCTGCCACAAGATTCGTGTGCTCCCAGATGTCGTGAAAAGACCCGGCGTGCCCCGTACACCCGGCAGCCAGCAAGGGCTTGTCTGTGCACGGCTGGCACAGCGTTCTGCTCACACCAGGAGAAACTTGATTTGACCAGAGGGAGGCTTTGGTGATTGATGATTCCACCACGTATCTTCAGCTTCAGCAATCTGGCCTGGCACCACTGCTGTGCCGTTTGTGTGCAGAGATGTGATGGAGATTCATGTGTGTCTGGCTGTGACAGTGAAATTGTATTTGTTGGAGTATGAATTGTATATATGAAGCACATTAGAGGAAAGAGGTTTGACTGTGCCCGCATGTGTTTGCTGTTGCAATTTATCAGTCACATGCTCGGCTCCAGCAGCTTCAAGTTGTTTGCTTGCTGTTCGTGGTCTGGTGTTACCTTAAGTGTGTAACAAGCTCCTGCAACACTCTGTCTAGGGTTTGTTCAGGAAAGCTCAAAATGTCAATGGGTTCCCCTCACACCCACGTTTTCTCAGCTGTGGCAGTAATCAGCACTCAGAAGCGCCTCTAGTGCCTTGACGTCCAAGCTGGAAGCTTTTCACCAGAGTTCTACAATTGCTGCTTAGTTATTTTTATTTTTCTCTAATCCCTTTAAATGTCATCTCTCATCGTGTTCATCTCTCATGGTGTTCCTCAGGCTAACAAACATCTA
The DNA here is from genome assembly GCA_014839995.1 of Xenentodon cancila. NCBI lineage: Eukaryota > Metazoa > Chordata > Actinopteri > Beloniformes > Belonidae > Xenentodon > Xenentodon cancila. Next base: position 20,106,002 of record CM026212.1, read on the forward strand.
GGCACCAGCGTACTGTCACTAATGCAATCCATTGCAGATCCATTCATGCTCTTTAAGCTGAACTGCCACTAAAGTGAGATAAAGGCTTTGTCTGCGGATATATGTATAGGTTTGAAAACGATTGTGATGAAAAGGTATAAAGTTATGCATCTGATTATCATCAAAGGCATATTGAGGATTGGGAGATTGTGTTTGGGGCAAATGGTAATTCACTTCAGAGGGTCCGGCATCCGCATTAATTCAGAGTGAGTCATGTGAGGGTATCAAACAAGCCCAGTCCATTCCCAGTCCAAGATTACAAACAAAGAGGGGCAGGAGGCAAAGGCTTAAAACTAACTATTTAGTAAACTAAGCCTGACAAATCCAACTAAATTAGCATGCAACCTTCTATTTACTGCACATCTCTTAGTGCTTTTTGAAAGTGATCTCCTTTCTCGTAACATTGGTCGTGTGCAGCTTTCATCCCTCAATTCAGAAACCTCAAGCAGAAAGCGTATGCACGCACACAAAAAGGCAACCAAACACACACCAACCTTAATGACATAAATGGCATGTAATGATGATGATATGGAGCTGGAGGGAGAAATAAATCACTGATGTAATGTTTCCGGTGAAGGCAATGCAGGGGAAGCCAATGCGAGGGGCTCCATCTACTGTTCAGCTCTATGAAATTCACCCTGCTGGGGTCTGAGAGGGTTCCAGCTGACTCACTTCAACCTCCCTGCCCATCAGCAGAGGGGGACGGACACAGTCATAAGTGAGGCCGAGGCCGTGCAATTTATGCCTGTGAGTTATGGACATAGCCAGCAAGTGAAGGCCAGTATATGTTTTATACCACGCCTCCCTCTGTTTATTTTGGCTGGGGTTATGACTTAATAGTTTCCGGTTCTATTGATGATGGACCTCCTGGATTTATTGGCTCAAGTCATGCAGGACAATCAATTAAGGCACTTTGTCAGGACAGACATGCCAAATGCACTGTCGCCTGTGGTTTATGACTGAGTGACTTGCCAGTCCTGCAGAATGTGGCGTCCTGTGATTACTCCGAGGCACGAGGCAGTAAAACAATGTGTATCACCCAACTACAATTTGCTCTTCCGTTAAACCAGCCATATCTGCTCTCCAGCTTCATTATGGAAATTTACTGGGGGGTTTTTTCTTTTCTTTTTTTTTTTTTTTAATCCGATAATCAGAATTACAATAACTGTAAAAAGGGAAACGGCCCATTACATAGCATTGTTTTATAACCTCATACAAGAGGACATATAATTTCTGAAAGATAGACAGAGCTGTATATACTATTCGTTTCCCTGGAAGCCTTCGGCAGCAATTTACTTCCTATTTCATCATCCTAAATGTGTCTAAATGGTTTGGGAGGGTGGGGTTGAGCTGCAATAACCACTACTTTGTGTCAGGAGGGAATTTGCAACCTTTGATGCTTTCCTTGGCATGAAATGTATTTACAAATACCTTTGTGGAAGCCAATAGAAGGTTTAATATTTAATTAGGCCTAAGGGCATCTCACAGTGCACTTCTGATCAATGGCATGATATGGAATCTCCCTTCTCTGTCTGGCCTCTTCCTTTTTAAATATTACAAGTCATTTCCACGTAAACTGCTGATCATCGAGCATTTAGACTAAAGTGCGCTCTTCCTGGAAAACTGGGCCACCAGTGAAGGGCCCCTGGATTTAAGTTTGCACAATTCTTTTGAATTGGGAGGCCATGACTTTAGATGATTACCGCCAATGGTAATGAAAAATGTATTTCAGGTTTTTTTGGGGGTTTTTTTGTGCATATGCTGATTAAACCTTTATGATTCCCTTGGGGAAACCATGCAGTGCATTGTGAGAGTGGATTGTATAATCAGGAGAACTGACACAGCCGAGGGGTAGATTTGAAAGACCCCTCTTGTGTTCACCAGCATCTGTCACAATAGGTCTGCTCGATGACCTCCTGAAATCAAGATGCCAGATGCCTTTTGTACGATTGGAGATTTTTTTTTTTTTTCCAGTGGGTATCATTACAATAAAAATTCAGTCCACATATTATCTTTGCAAACATTGTAAATCCTTTGTCAGCCAAAGCAACTGCAGAAAAATGCAAATATGGTCCAGTCATGCTGCTGTGAACAGAGTTTTATTTTTTTTCCCACCTTCTACTTTTGTATAACCTTATGTAACCAGCATGTTGGGGCATGTGATGTGCCCCTAACAAGTTAAAACATTTATCCTCGAGAAACAAATACCAGCATATGAGCCTCTGAACTTCCCGTTCAGCTGCTGTATGGGATTGTTTGCTGAATGTGTTCCTGATCAAGAACCACGTTCTTGTGCTGCATTGATTTGCTTGTGTGGGTGGGAAACAGCTTTCTACAGACTGGTCTGATTAGTATTTCTTGCATATGATCATGTTAATGTTCTGTACAGTCAAGAACAGATTACTGCCACTACTACTTTGCCCAATTATATTTAATTGTTTTTAATTCAACTCTTTGTTTAATTTTATTGTTGGCCTATTCTCTTATAGGTTCTGTTCTTTTTACAAATCACTGGTAAAAGAAGTATTCATGCTGGTGTTTAGTCATTTAATATTTTTAAATCTGTGAGTAGATTTGCCTGTAAGTCACCTCCTTACTTCTCCAGATTCAGGACTGCCACGTGAAACTCGGATTTGATCGTAAGACTGTAGGTACATTTATGAGTAGAAGAAGGGCTCATGCTGCTTATTAATGAGCACAAACCCCGCCCAGGGACCACCATGTATAGAGGCGTCAAGATCCATCCTCAACCTGGGCATCCACCTGGCACATGGTGAAAATATTCTACCCATGATACACGTTAGAAATGAGGTATAAGTTATAGTCCTGAGTTTACGAGAGTACAGTTCAGAAGAACAGAGAGGAACAGAACACTAGCTACAGACTGGTAGAACATCTCCAGCATCTTGCTGCACTCACTGAAGAACATCAGCTTCCTCGTCCATTGGCCGATCATGGAAATTCCCATGCACCCATGAACACAACACAAAACCTGCAGACCCCCAGCATCAGTTAGACAAACCATTAGCCGAACATTTGGTCGTGTAAGTTGAACCATAAGTTCAACGTTGTGATCCACTCGGTTATGTTTGTGTATTGTGACTACTTACCACCAGTTTTAGCATCTGTTCAAAACAGGGTATGCGTAAATGACATGGCAGAGCTACTTGCCAATTAGTCATTAGCAGAGAGAACTTTGTTGTTGTGTTCCTGTTTCTGCCATCTTTGTATTGTTTGATACACATGTATGTTACTTTGTTGCATAGCTGTATCCTGGGTGTTAGTTCATAAATGCTGACTTAATTTTACATAATCAGGCTAGAGCTTTGGATGAAGTGGGGATTTTGGTTTGCTAGAAAACCCACCTCATATAACCAGAAAATAATTTTTGTGACATAAGTTACGTGAAACTTGCATGTGGAAGAGGAAGGGTCCAGCTCCAAATTGTTCCCACAAAGTTGCATGGAAAGAGCATGGAATTGTCCAAAATGTCTTGGTATGCTGACGCATTCAGAGTTTCTTTAACTGGAACTAAGGGGCCAAGCCCAGTTCCTGAAAAACAACCCCACACCATAATCCCCCCTCCACCAAACTTTACACTTGGCACAATGCAGTCAGACAAGTACCGTTGTCCTGGCAACTGCCAGACCGAGTCCAGTGGCGGCGTGCTTTACATCACTGCATCCGACGCTTTGCATTGCACTTGGTGATATATGGCTTGTATGCAGCTGCTCGGCCATGGAAACCCATCCATGAAGCTCTCTGCACACTGTTCTTGAGCGGAAGGCCACATGAAGTTTAGAAGTCTGTAGCGATTGACTGCAAAAAGTTGGCGACCTCTTCGCACCATGCACCTCAGCATTTGCTGACCTCGCTCCGTCGGTTTACGTGGCCTACCACTTCATTGCTGAGTTGCTGTTGTTCCCAAACACTTCCATGTTCTTATAATACAGCTGACAGTTGACTGTGGAATATTTAGGAGCGAGAAAATTTCACAACTGGATTTGTTGCACAGGTGGCATCCTATCGAAGTTCCACGCTGGAATTCACTGAGCTCCTGAGAGCGACCTATTCCTTCACAAATAGTTGTAAAAACAGTCTGCATGCAAGGTGCTTGATTTTATACACCTGCGGCCACGGAAGTGATCGGAACACCTGATTCCGATTAGTTTGATGGGTGAGCGAATACTTTTGCATTATAGTGTAACTACAATTGGGGTGTCGATGAATTGAATCTGTTTATTGTGTGAAGTGCTGTCTAAAACAAAACTATCAAATAATTTTTATTTAAATCACATTATGTGGTCTCTTGCATTTTCAAACTCTTACGATTCTAATATTCTTCTTTTCAGGTGCCAACCTTTTAAATTATATTCAGTTTTCAAATTCTCAGGTTTGATTAGCAGACTTAAGCCTTTATAAGTCTTGAGAAACCAAAGCAAACAATTAAGTATGAACCAAGATTTGTGGCTGTATGCTTTGGCTCATAATCAGGGGTGCACATAATCGGTCCTCAGAGCCCGATATCCTCGAAGGTTTTTAATGTTTCCCTACTTCAGCACACCCTGATAGACCTTCATAACAAGCTGATGATGACCATTATTATAATTAGGTGTGTTGAAACAGGGAAACATCTAAAACATACAGGACACCAGCCCTCAAGGACCGATCCCTGTTTATAGTGATGTTGTCGACATCTTGATTTTCATATTTAGTCAGATTCCTTCTTGGCCTGATGACGATGGGGTAGCTGTTGTGATTTGATGTAGATTGTTGTTTTCCTTTTGCAAGCAACTCTCTCTTTTTGATTTGCTTTTTGATGTCATGTACAAATAGCACTTTTTAAATCAGAAAAGCCTAAACAATGCTCTTTGTCATTTGTCAGTTAACTACAGTGCCGTTTAACCTCACCGCATACTAGGGCTGGTCCGGGGCAAAAAATCAGCTCGGGCATTTGGAGCTGAGACCAACACCAGATATTGATGGAAAGACGATGAAGCCTGTGAATGACAAACTTTTATTTGACAGTGCTTGTTCAGCACCAGCACAGCCACCCGCCCCGGCAGTCCCTGTGGGTCTCCTCTCTTCCTACCGACCACCTTCGCCAACATCATCTCCAGCTGCTTTGGATGCTGCCGCTGGAGTGGAAGCTCCACCACAGCCACCAGCAAACATCTGTCTCATTTTAATACATTTGGTGGCTTGTCGTTTTTTGTCGCAAATTAATTTCCTTTCTTGCTGCTCTGAAAGAGGAAGGGGGGGGGGCATCGGCCCTCGGCTGTAATCTGTCCAGCCCAAAATAGATCAGATTAATGGGCCGATCTAGTTTTGTGGACCAATAGGTATCTCAACTACTACTATTATGAACACTACCATTAGTTAAAAAAAAAAAAAAAAAAAAAAAGGTCCAGCCCAAAATCACCATTGCCCCACCAGGCAACTGCTTGGTATGCCCGATGGCCAGTCCAGCGGTGCTGCATACTTTTTACAAGAATGTTGGAATCATTTGTTGTTTTTAAAATTATGTGTTGTTGATTTTTCTGAGAGCGCATTTTGAGACGCATAGTCTAATTTGGCAGAGGCATGATGTGACGCCACCGAGGAGCATGACTAACTAAAACCTCATTGTTGTGTAAATTAGCACACCTGCTCAGTGGCACTAAAGCCTTCAATGTAGTGCCATCAAAATATACAAGGCTTAACAACAGCTGACAAAGCTTTGTGACAGCTGCCACGGAGTCAAGATACTTTGTGCTTCCAAGATTCTTCTTTTCTTTTTTTCTTTTTTTTACTCCTTTTAAACTTTCTTAATGCTGAAGGGAAAAAGCGGCATGTCACATTTTCAGTCCCTGTGACAGGAGAAGATCTCTCTTCTTTAGTTTTAATCGCAGAGATCCAGCCTGCGCTCTTGAGCCACATTGCATTGAGGCAAAACGTGTGCTCGGCTTTGGAGACTTTTTGTCTTGCCGACACTAAACTCACGTTGATACCTCTGAGACAAGGCATAAAGCATATAAATGCCCGATTATAGTTGCTTCAAAGGAAATGCATTTAATAAATTAATAATAGTAGGGGAGGGAGTTACATAATTCATGACCGTTGGTTATGTAAGCAGCCCAAATATGAAGAAAAGACATTGTCTCTTTGTCAAACAATAGTCGGTGTCCCAGCATGTCCTTGTTTTTCTTTCACGTGTCCACTTGCATTATGTCTCTACATGTTTGCTTGGCCCTGTGAGTATGTAACTGTGCATGTGTACGCTGTTTTGTATTAGCATTTCTCCTGAAAGGAACATGCAAACCGAGGACAAGACATTGTAGAAGGCATTGAACAGTCTCTTAAAAAGTCTGAGTTTCTGTCAAGGTGCATTAGGTCTGTGTCTTCCAATAAGATGTTGACTTGCTCTGTTCTGGCTGCTTGTTGCTTCAATTCAGCGTCTCGGATCCTCTGTCTTATATCTGAATGATTGAGCCACTGTATTGTGGTTTCCTTAGAAACATACTATTTGAACAAAGGGTCCCAAAGCACAATGAACTGTCATCCCCAGGTGCTTTTTGGTGTGTGTTCAGCTGATTTCCATCCTTTCTATTAAAAAAAAAAACAATTACACATATCTCCTTTTATAATCGTTAACACAGTTTCCATCTTAAGAAGAAATTATCTTGTTTTAAGAGGGGCTATGATGAAATTGCTGTTTCATTTCAACAAATTAGCACCAAAAGACATTCAAAATACATTGGAGTAGAAATGTTGGTAGACTGTTGCCAGTTTTTATTTTAGTTAGTAAAAACTTGTTGATACAAGGTATTATTAACAATTCTTCCCTCATCTTGGTTGTTCTGAACAGTGGATTTTGAAAGCCCGTCCACGTCCACTTGCAATTGGTTGGATATGTACTCTACTAGTGACAATGTGAGGAGGAAGGGTACCAAACCCATTTCACGAAAGGTTGTTTTCACAACGTGAATGGGTATGGTGCCCCATGATGAATTGCTGACCTGTCCAGGGTGTATCCATGCCTTTTGCCCAAAGAAAGCTGGTATAGGCTAAACTTGAATTGGAATAAGTGGAATAAGTATAGATACTGGAGGGATTGTTAAATGGGGATGGCTGGCCAGCTTAATCTATGCTTGGAAATTACTTTCTCACTAGACCTTGAGTCTAGGTTGCAGTGCAAGCTTGTTGTAATAATCCTGGAAATAACTGAGCAGATTAAGAGCAAGTTGAAAATGTTCAGAAAGCACACTTGAATGTTTCAAGTTAGGTGGGCTTTGTTGGGTTTTTGGTTTTGAGGTGAGTTTATAACCTTGAAATGGATTTGATGCGGGCCACATTATTGCTTCACCAATGTGGTGCGCTTCATGCCTGCCGTCAGCGGTTGAAGAAATATTTTAGAGGTATTTTGATACATATTAGAGTAAAAGGCGAGATGATAAATGGATTCTCCGCGTGTGTCAAAGTAACATATACTGCTCAAGAAGATTAAAGAAAATTTTAATTTTTAAACATAGCATCAAATCAGTTAAATATTTTTTTGACATTGAATGATTACATAATCTTCACAATGTACATTAGTAAATGTCTAAGTGTTAATATTTTCTGATGTCTGATTTAAAAGTTCCCTAAAGTCTCTGAGTATATTTCAGTTTGAGATGTTTGTGTCCCCTGCACTTTTTTCCATATGCAAAACTGGCCAGAGTAACAACAGAAATATTTTTTCGTATATTATAAAATTGCAAATTTGGTCTGTTTCATTACTACAGTCTGCAAAATACAGCTCCCTCCCTCACTGGCAACCATGAAGTTCGCCGGCAGTCATGCCTGAATTCATTTTAGCTGTTAAAGGGAAGACAACATCCCAAAGTCCTCGGCTGTTTGGCAACATTAAACTGAGTGATGACGAGTCCAGTCTGCCACGATGGAAAAACAGCCTTGAAAAAATATCAGCTCAATGCTGTAAGTAGTTGATTGTATTTAAACTGTGATGGCATAAAATGCAGCTAATGTAGCTGCAGCCAGTATGTGGCTGTTTTTTATTTGCAGAAAAACACTCTGCAACATTGCATACGGTTGCAATAATTATAACATTACAAATTTATTGCATCCAAGTACTGACGTTTATTAAAATGTATTGTAACAGTAACAGATAAACCAGTTATCCCCAGATCACATCAAGGATGCCTTGGTTCAGTCCAAGCAGCAAGCCGTTAGTGTCCAATATGGCCTGGTGCTCTCGTTTGGAATCCAACGGCCACACTTCCCTGGTGAAATCTATCATCTTCTTAATCCTAGCTCCCTATCTTGGCTGGTAACAGTTTTACAAATGTCTGTAAAGTTGTGTTTAACTAGTAGGTCTACAGTCGAATACAGTCTGTGGTGACGGCATATAAAGAATAAATGTAGCTTGTTTGAAAAATTAACTGGACATTTCGCAGCTTCCCTGGGAAAGCCGATAGTCGAGCCTCCGTATTCAGATGGAACAATGCGGTTTTTGTCCTGGTGGTGGAACACTGGACCAGCTCTATAGACTCAGGACACGCTGGAGATACTACGTCTCTAGGCTGGCCTGGGAACGCCTCGAAATCCCCCCTGGAAGAGCTGTGTGGGGTGAGGGAAGTCTGGGCATCTCTGCTCAGATTGCTGGCCCCGCAACATGGTCCCAGATATGCCGATAAAAATAAACAGATAGATGGATGTTTGATTCATGTTCTGGTTGTGTTTGACAGTTATCTTAAAATGCTGAACTTAAGGAGATGTAGATGCAGAGATGTCTGTCTCCCAGTTTAAAAAAACGAGATGCGTCACTAAAAGGAAAGAAGAAGTATATGCTATTTAATTGTGTCCAAAAAGACATCAGTGATCAATAGTTACTGCTAGCATCTGTGTTCCCACAGGTTGGCTCCTACCGATAATCAAGTGATTAGAGTCACCTGGCACCTGGATCTCCGAGCTGATCTATAAACTCATGATCCTGCTACACCGGTCTGAATCTCACTCATGAGTCCAATTTGAACAAAATGTATAAGTTAGACCTATTGAATATAGCTCAAATATTGAAGACCAGAATGCTGTTTAAGTGGGTCATGAAAAAGAAAATGCATGGTGAAGATGAATGGGTGTTTGCTTGAATCTGTCACAAGTTCCAAAACTCCTTCCTTCCTGGTGTTGACTCGTGTTGAAGTTGTTGCATGCTGAGCCTCTTGTGCAAGTGATGAATTTCTGGAATGTCATTATTCACTGTTTAACAGAGAAGCAGTGGCTTAACTATAGCATAACTTACAACTTTTGAGGAGTTTTGCACCAATCAAATGTCTGTTGTTGTGTCTGATACGTAACATCCGAAGGAACCAAACAACAAAAGCAAACATGACTTTTTGTTGCATCATGAGATCTATATCTAAAAAGATATGTCCATTGAGGATTAATCCTTGTTTATTGTTTTTTTTTTTAAATGCAAGAAAACTCACCTCCTGTAGTCATAAACCTTTTTTTAAGTACAAGGATGTTTTTGTGATGTTTGTGATTTTATTATGTGTATTTTCTATTCACAATTGCAATTTGGATCATTTCAAGGGAAATGGAAACACAGCCAAAAGGGCACGCTTGTTAAATACTCACCAGGTAAAGCCTAACCAGATTAGGTTCTTTTGTGACTGTAAACTCTCAAATCGCACAAGAATCCTGCTGCTAGGTAGCACCAATTACCTGAATTTGAAGATGTAGAGGGGTACAAGTCAATTCCCCCTTCGAATTCATCATTAGGCTGGTTGAAAAACAGTTCCTATTTAGACATCACCAATGTCTTCAATCAAACCTAGAGGGACTGTTTTCAGGTGGTGTTGTGTTTTGGGTTTTTTTTGCTTTTCTTTGTAGGGGAAAAACCTTCCTGTAAATCTTATACTTGCCCATTAAAACCAGGGTTTCCCACTTCCGGTCTTTGAGGCCTGTTGTGCTGCATGTTTTAGCTCCTCATGGAAGTCAAGGCAATGACTCGCTAATGACCCGTTCATTTGGATCAGGTATGTTGAAGCAGGGACACGACTAAAGCATGCAGGACGGTAGCCCTCAAGGACTGTGACTAAAAGCTTTTGTTTGTTGAAAAAAAAAAATAGATATGTTAAAAACTCAAAGACAAACATTCTGGTTTTATTGTAAATTGGCATTGACATGTAACATTGACCAGAGCTGCTTCTTTTGTTTTTAATAATTTTTAATGTGTTAATGTGAAATTCTGACTGGGACTGAAATGGGTATAAATAATAGATGGAAGTTCCATCCATCCATCCATCCATCCATTCGTCTTCATCCGCTTATCCGCGACCGGGTCACAGCGGCAGAAGTCTAAGCAGGGATGCCCAGACCTTCCTCACCCGAGACACTTCCTCCAGCTCTTCCGGGGAGACCCCGAGGCGTTCCCAGGCCAGCCGAGAGACGTAGTCTCTCCAGCATGACTGCGGACACTGCACCAATCCATCTGTCAATCTCACGCTCCATCTTTCCCTCACTCATGAACAAGACCCCAAGATACTTAAACTCATCCACTTGAGGCTTCACATCTCCACCTACCCGAAGAGGGAACGCAACCCTTTTCCGGTTGAGAACGATGGCCTCGGATTTGGAGGTGCTGATTCTCATCCCAGCCGCTTCACACTTAGTTGCAAACGGTTCCACCACATGCTGAAGGTCCTGGCCCGATTAAGCCAACAAGACAACATCATCTGCAAAAAGCAGAGATGAAATCCTGTGGTTCTTAAACTGGACCTCCTCTGTCCCCTGGCTATGCCTAGAAGTCCTCTCCTGGTGACAAAGGGCAGCCCTGCCGGAGTCCAACATGCACTGGGAACAGGTCTGACTTACTGCCGGCAAAGCGAACCAAGCTCCTGCTCCAGTCATACAGATACCAAACAGCCCTTAGCAGAGGCCCCCTTAGATGGATGGTGTTATCATAAAAGTAAATAGCACACATATTAGGTCATAATGGGTTAACAAAAGCTTTAAGTATTTTCAAAAAGAAAGCTCATGATATATTCATGATTCAAGATGTTTATTGTCATAAACAGGAAAGGAAGTTCTCTGTGCAAGGACATTCTTTGCTGTCCACTCTGATGCTTGCTTACAAACTAAATAGAAAAAAAAGCAACAATAGTTTAAATAGTTAAATTTGTAAATTAAATTAAAACAGTGAAATGCAATAAGTAAAAAAAAAACAGAATAAGACAAAGAATACAATAAGTTAAAAAAAACAGAATAGAAAGGATAAGGTAGGAGCAAATACTATTTCTGAAAGATAACATAATGATCTGAAACTATAAGGCTGCCTTGACAGAAAGAAACCAAATTTTAGATCTGTAATTAAGCTTACTGCTTCATCAAACTCTCTTCTTCATGAACAGTTCAGAAAAAAGGACGTACTGGCAGATGCATGTGCTATGTTGGCCTTTAATTAGCAGGAATCCTGTTAACTGTCTTCAGGTTTGATAGATATTACTTTTGCACTTTCTGATAACTCTGACAGTCTTACTGTATCTAATAAGCATTCTTTTTTCTTATTCTTTTCCTTTTTATGCTGCAGTCTGCATTTATTAGTTTTCATCCCCATTCTTTCTCTTTTTTTTCTGTTCCATCTCATTTCATTAGTATTTGGGTCCATTATCTCAGAGGAGCGTTTTTTTTCTCGGTGCACGTTCATGTGCACACCTGCTTTTAATGAGTCATATTTGAAGAGTGCTTAAGTCACGGAGAAACCTGCATTTAACTTATGAGCACTTTTGCTTTGACCACGTAAGAACAAACAGACTTTAAAGACAGCTTAAGTCTAGCCCAAATCCATGTGGTGACAGTACATAAGCTCCTCTCTACCTGGAAAGGTAAGACAGCAGCTTGATCTTTTGACTAAGGATTACAAAATGGATGGAAGAGGAAAAAAAAAAAAGAAAAAACGGTGAATTGTGCTCTACTTATTGAAGTAGTAACACTATGAAATGCTTAAAGGTTCTCAGCAGTGTAATACAGCTGCTAATGTAGAATACAAAATCCAGTGCAAAGGTTATACACTGTAAAAAAAAAAAAGTTGCTTAAAATATATCAAAATTAAGTGTCCTGTGCAAGACCTCTGGAAGTCATATGAATGATTTGCAGGATGTTGTAAGCAGTTTGCATTCTTTACATTTGAAACCATTCTGTGCTCAATACGGAGCATACATTTCATCCAAGACGTTAACTGGTTTTAGGCTCTTTTTGTAAGAATTAAGCAAATTTAGGAGTGCTGAAACCATTCTGACTAATGAGTGTGCTTTTGGAGCAACAACGGCATTTACATTTTTAAGACAAACTTAAATCCATCCATCCATTAGCTATTCCTGCTTTATCCATTTCTGGGTCACGGGGGTCTGTCGGAGCCTATCCCGACGCATAGTAGGCGAAAGGCAGGGGTACACCCTGGACAGGTCGCCAGTCTATCCAGGGCCAGATACAAGACAAACAACCAATCACACTCACATTCACACCTAAGGAGAATTTAGAATGACCAATCAAGTTACCCTGCATGTTTTTGGACTGTGGCCCACTGGGCCGGGAATCGAACCAGGAACCTTCTTGCTGTGAGGCAACAGTGCTAACCACTAAGCCACCATGCTGCCCTAAACTTAAATGATTTGTTCTTTAAAAAAATAGAATTGCTATCCGATGAAAGTGGAAAGTCTTTGGAGCAGAACATCAAATGAAAATTGCGATTACACATTTTAATTGCAGCCTAATACACTTAGACACTTTTGCTGCAATACAGTCAAAAGTAAGCTGGCACCACTTTTCTATGGAGTGAGTTGATGAATACCTGTTTTCCAAATGGCATAATAAACCTGACAGAAGAACAAAAGCGGTAAACAAATGCTCCTGTGGTGTAACATCTTTTTGTTTTGTTGTGCTGCTGTTTGGAATAATTCACCACCGTGACTGCAGAAGAGCACTTGATGGAACCAAAGAACACTTGTTCTGAATGTCTGACATATCTAGTACAACTGGTACCGGGACAATCAAAACAATGCGAGTTCTGTGAATGTCGTAGTGTCTTATGGTGGATGAGTCATCGCTAAAATGTAACGCTGTATTTTAGTGCCTTTCGGTGAACGGAAGTGGGTCTTTGTCTTAATTGAGCCTGCTTTTCATTGTCCTTCACTCTTTATGTCATCCTCCATGCAGAAATGAGAGATCTTCTTTCCCACATGACACTCTGAGGTAAGTGCATTTGTTACCCAGACACAAATGATGTCTTCCCTGCGCGCACCTCAGCGGATCCCTCGCATTTCCAATGAGACATCCCCGAAACCCCTTCCTCCTCCAGAGACTGACGTAGATTCCAATTATGAAGAAATATGTACACGAGATGGGCGACTGCTACAACTCCCATGGAAATTTAATTTTAATTAATCTTGGGCAGAAATTGGCAGCTCTGGCATTCCCGGCCCTCATCACGGCTCCCTGAAGTAGATCCAATTTTCTGTCTCAATAGGCATTAAATTAGCAAGAACATTTCAACCTTCGTCACCCCTGCGCGCATAACAAATGAAATACATTTGGCTATGTGACATAATGGAGTGCTAATAAATGACTCGCCACCGTAGTGAGGTGCAGAGAGAAGGTGGCAGGTGAATCGCCGTTTGCAGGAAGCTCATCACATCTGGATGTGGGTGCAGGAAGGCACCTTTTGGGATGTGTGAGAGGGTCTGCAGACACGTGTTGATTTGCGTGTGGATTTTCGCTTGATTGTAATTTCCAGGAAAGTTTTGAGAAGATTTGAAAAGTAGAGCATTTCAGATGAAATCAGAATAAATTACCATGACTCACCGCACAAAAGAAGACTTTTCCGGGTTTGATTGTTCTTACCTTTGCCGGCTTTCGATGACTCCATCTAAGCATCACAGACTGGAGTTCGCTCCTGTTTTGCCTTATTAGAAAAATACTTGTGCCTGACTCATCTCCAACACCTCCGTTTCTGTGCTCTGAAATTTAACAAGTGTTGCTTCCATGCAAAATTTGCCCACAACACAGCCGTGTCATTATTGCACAGAAGCATTGCATTTGTGTTTGGTGTTTGGATTGTTATCAAAGTTTTCATCAAACCAGCGACACGCCGCAGCAACAGATCAATGCACGTCTATATTGAGAAGTTCTGCTGAATTAATTTCCTTTAGGAAAACTCTTGCTCATACTAATGAGGAGAAGTTTATGCAGTGTGAGCACAGACTAACATTTTCGTATTGGATAAGTTTGAGACGAGTTTAGTCATAAAACTTTTAGCATCCCACATTTGACATGGCACAAAGGGAATGTGACATTTTTTATAGTGATGCACAGACTTCTGCTGCGACTTTAATGAGAAGAAAGAGAATTAGGAGCTCATTTCATATTTATTACATTGTTCGTGCCTGCCTCACGCTGACAGGAAACGTGCCACCAACTCCTTAAGTCTTGCCACATGTGTGCCTGATTCTCACCCGTCAAGAAAACGGAGGCGAATCACTGGCAAAATAACACCTACCACACATTACAGCATATCTAGCTCTGTTACCAAATCAGTAAAGTTTTTAAAACCTTGTCAAAGAACATTCACTATACCTTGTGCACACAGCTTGCGATTACATCTGTCTAAAAGAGTCACAGAGGAATCCAGATTTGGGACTTTATAAATCCTTGTCCAAAGCCTAGATTTGGCACCACCAACCTTCAATCCCTCTTTTCGTGGTGGCTACGGCTTTAGCGAGTTGCCTTTTGAAGCAACATGTGAGGGGATAGTTTTGAGGAATTGAACAGGACTTGGCATTTAAAAAGAAATGGAACAAAAGAGTGACAATATGGTAAAACTCGAATACAGGAGAAGAGAGAGGAGTTATGTGATAAAAGGAAGCCACTTGCAGGAAGGAAAGAAACTATTTTCTTACCGTTTTCCAATTCCCTGAATGCACTGGAATGACAGAACTGTAGTTTAATAGTTTTTTTATATGTGTAGATTGACAGGTAAAACACCCACCATCGTGGTAGGTACAACTTGTGCAGTATTAATTTTTACAAGCCAAATCTCGTATTTCTCTTTAACCCCATTCTGTTGTAGATTTGCCGGTGAGCGTTGAATCTTTGTTCTATTGCGTTTAATTTGTCAGACAGATGACCCCAAATAATCCCACCTCCATCAACGTGCTTGACAGTTAGTATGACACGTTTTCTAGTATCTATACCTGCTCGATCTTATTCAGGGTTAAGGGAATGGGATTCGATCCAGGACTGGCAGGTCTAATCTATCTGGAGGTCACTGTTTCAGGTGACTTGCAGTTGACTCAGATGCAACTTGGCAAATTAAAGCTGTCCTAACATCCGGGCAACATTTCCAAACAGGTGGTTGCATTTCAAGCACCTACTTCCATGGTGCATGAAGGGGGATGGGAGTCTTACGAAGTTCAGATTGTACTTTAGTTCAACACTCAACCAACATGTTTCGGCTTTTGGCCTTGATCCGGAGCATAATAAAACATTCATGACATGATTTAAATAGGATATAAATATAGAATTAGCCAGACACTTTCACATAAATCAGTAAACTCGTGGGCACTGAAGTGAACAAGCTCGTACTAGTTTGTACTTTTTCTGATTTGTTCTGATGTGATTTTTAATATTTAAGAACGCCTGCAGAGTTTGTTACATAGTGTTGGGGCTCGGCCTTTTCTGGCAGTCTGGACTTGGTGTGAACTTCCTGGATTGTGACCTTCTCTAAAACGATTGCTGGTATTGTTCTTTCTTGGCATTATGCCGCTACACATGTGGAAGCAGTGAGGGTGTGATTACCTTTCTAAATTTTGGCTTTGTTGACTTTGAAGAAGTACTTCCTCAGATGAGCCTCAAAGGTTTTGCTTTTATTCATTTTATCTCAGATGCTTTTGAAGCTGCACCTGGTTTTGAAAAAAAAAAAAAAAAAAATGATTATACACCTTCAAGAAGCTCCTGCTAGACTAATGACTGTTAAAAGCAATCAAGAGGCAGCAGCAGTCTGGGCAGTACATCTCTGTATTTTATTGTTAAGACCCAGTCACTGCATCTCAGCTGTTTTAAATTATTGCTATGTAAATCAATGGAAGTGCTTCGGTATTGGAAAGCAGCAGATTTAAGATGCTGCTGCATGTGCTAAGTAGACAGGATCTCGATATTCACGGAGGCCTCCATTTGAGAGACTAACTCGTGCCATTCATCAGGATGTCACTCTACCTCAAGCTGGCACTTCGTTCTGAGAAGTTTGCTAGTGGAACAAATGAAGTTCTCTCTTACTCTCATTTAAAAAGGCTTTTATGCTGCATTTTTGTGCGCCACGGTGAAGCACTGTTCTTTCTGAATGGGAGGTTGAGTCTTCTTTTCAGTGACTGTTCCTGGGATGTTCCTAATCCCTCCCAGTGTTGGACCGCATTCATTTTTGACCTTAGATATGTGAGGGTGAGCGTGCGTGGCTGTCTGTCTGTCTTTCTGCGTTAGCCCTGTGATGGACTGGTGATTTCTCCCAGTGTCAGCTGGGACAGGCCTCAGTTCCCTATGACCTTGTGGAAGATAAAGCTGGCGTACAGCTGATGGATGGATCCTGTGGCCTACAGCACCTGAAAACAAGATTGTAGTGGACACTCTTTTTACCTTGCCTATTTATCTTTCAATCAAATTATCATTATAAGACTTTGCCATAAACTTGGAATATTTTTTTGGCAGGGATGCTCACAGTATGGAGATGTGAAAGTGGAATCCATAAAAAAAGAAAAAGACTTTTCTAGCATTAGATTAACTATAAGTTATGGTTTGGAAGATTTGCGGGTGTGATGAGTGAAGTAAGTTTCCATATCAAAAGAACATTTCTCAGGAGTCAGGAATGTTTTTTTTTAAGTAAAATCATTGTAAATGTGTGTAACGCTGATCAGGATTGCAGCAGATTGAGCCCCACCCAGGACTGCTGTAAACACAGTTGGCTGCCTCGGCTCGGGTGAAATCTGTTCATGGGACGTCACTGTCCTCTTCTGGTGGTGTTCTGTATTACATCAACACTTTAGAGGTGAGTTTTGGGCAAAATCTGGCTTCTCGGTGATTTTCATCACTCATGTTTGATGAGTTTTCAATCATTAAGCATTTCCATGGTAATTATAAACGTCACTCCGGCTCAGTTATTCCAGTTATTAACTTTATACATCACACAACAAATTTGTGCTTGTGGCAGGGTTGACGCGCTTATCACAGAACTCCATTGTGAGGATTAACTGTTTAATTGCAGAGTCTCTGTTGTCTTTCCCAGCACACAGGCTTGTTCCAGTAAAAAATGGATTCCCTTATCCCTGAGCTTATTTTTATTCCAGCAACAGATGGTGAATTTTTTTTTTTTTTTTTTTTTTAGGAGGCGGTGTATATTCATAGGTTCCATATTGATTCGTACACACCACAAATATCTCCGTCATGACCAGTGCAAACATAAGAACATACATGTTGTCAGGATAAGATGAGAGACCTGCCATGCCCTTAAATCTCTCAGAATTGGCCCTTGCATTAGTTCTGGCTTTTTATTTGAGATTCCAGGCCGTAAACGGTCAAAACTCTTCACAGTTGTGGGCCCACAGGGTGCTTGTAGCAGTTAGTATACAATTAATGACTTTCGTGCAGTTTAAGAACTAAAATAATGAGTGAATAGCACATGCATGCAAGAAGACGAGTTCCCCCCCACACACACACATTCGTCCACCCTCCGCCTCAGGGGCTTAGATCATGAGGTTTATTCATTCTGCGTGCAGACGGTCCCACATTACAGACTTCAGTTTATTCCCAGCTCGTTAAGTAGCGAACTGTATTTTTAAAACATGAAACCACTTACATATTGATTTTTTTTTTTTGTACTTATTACACTTGGATTATTTTAAATATGGTATTAAAATACACACCAACCTTATCTTCAAGACTAATATTCTTCTACACGGAGAAATTATGAATTAAAAAAGAAGTGGTTTGTCACTAGCACTAAAGTTTCTACAATAGTTGTAAATGAAGGGAAATTTTAAGGGGGTTACACTTTGACCTTTTTCCTAATACTTCTAAAGAATCGGTTAATAATGTCACTTCTATATCAACTACATTGATCGAAACTATAATATCATATAGAATTTTATTTATTGAGTGGATTTCTGAACACATTCTCCTGGCAGATTCAGCACAATCTTCTGAGACATGAACTTTAAGAGCCCATGCATTGATTTCTGACATCATAATTCCTGATTTACGGATGAATGTTGTCCAGTTATTATCTGTTATAAAACTGGAGCTGCTCAAGCATCACTGAGCGAGAGAATTACAGTATTTAAATACAAAGTGAGGGGAAAAAAAGGTCCAAATGCACTCAGTGCCGTTCTGTGCTTTTAAAAATTAATACTTGTCTGTAGACGTCCGGAGATCAGTAACATCCACTGACAGTGATTTTTTTTTTTTTTTTTTACAAATTCCTGCATGTCTTCCTGCATGAAAAGCAGGACTACAAACTCCACCTCTGACTGGAAGGACAGTCTTGTGGTCAGACACAAGTCTGTGGTCTGAGAGCCAGGAAAATTACACTTGCACATTTAAGAAGTCTGCTTGAACACCAGGATTTGTCTGTTCAATACCATTCCTGTGTATCCTTTTATTTTATTTTTCCTTCTCATGTTTGCTTTGACCGTCTTCTTTAAAATCACGCTTGTACCTTTCTTCTTCTTGTGAGACCCTCAAAATCGCGGTCATGAGAAAATCCATCTCACGAGGCTCCAAGCCATTTGTGTTTGTTGTGTTTTGACCACAATCGACCTCGACTGGCGGCTACAAGCAGGTTTAGGTGCAATAGCTGCTCCGACTGCTTCTACAACCCTACTTCTGAAAAAGGACAAAGCAACAATTTGCATAACTCAGAAATCTTTATTTATTTATTTTTTTACAATAAAATATAAAATAAATATATTGAAAGCAAAACATTTGACTATTTCATAGATTCATTTTGAATTTAATGGCACCATTAACCCAACATCTACAGCACATAAAAGGACATTATGGCAAAATCTCCTTTTCGACATTGTACGTTTTGAGCAACGTTTTGTATGTGTGTGCTCGGCATTAAAAACAGACATGATCGAAGTCCCGAAGTTGATGAATTGGCTCCAACTCATTCAGGAAATAAGAACATAGTTCACAGTCTCATCCACAAACACAAGTTGACGCTCCGTCGTGCAGAAAAGCAAGCGTATGTGAACACGGACCAAAGCTTTTTTTTTTTTTAATTGACTGAGTCACTATGGATAACTGCAGATAAATTTAAATGAATTTCTTTTTGGTAAATAAATCATGGATTCTGCGTCCTCAGTCGGTTTATTGCTTGTATGCAGCCTAAACATCTGCCAAGGAAACATCAGTCCTGAAACGGAGAGGCAGGTTTTGGAGCGCCATATGCTCTTATTGTCACGGTTCTTTGGATTTATCGGTTCCTGTTTTATTTTGAAAGCCTGTGTCCTTGTGCTTTAGTTCTGTCTTGACTCCCCTTGTCCCCATCTGCCCTAATTGTTTGCACCTGTGTCTTGTCAAGTCCTGTGTGTGTATATCTTGTCTTGTTTTCCGCCTGCTCCCTGCTGGTCCGTACTGTTGTCTCCCGACTGGTTTCCCTGTCATGTCTCTTGTCATGGTTAGTTCTGGTTTTGTCAAGTTGAGGCTCTTGTTATGTTTAATCCTGCTCAGCAGCGTCTTTAGTTGAAATAAATCGGGAACTCCTGCCGCTTCTGTCTCCTGCATCTGGGTCCTGCCTCTCCAAGTAGTGACACTTATCAAGACAATGTTGTTTTCAGGAAAAGCCTTAAATCTTTTAGCAAGAATGTGCCAGCTGAAAATATTTGGTGACAAGAAACAGCGTCCAGGACTGTGAAGCAGCTCAAGTCCTGTATCAGACAGTGATGGGATGACATTTGTCCAACAAGACTACAGGAACTGGTCTCTTCAGTTCCCCGCGTTGTCTCTTTTGATTTGGACACATTTCTGCAGACTTGCTCTTGTTGCCACCACGTCAGGAACACACACAGAGCTGCAAATTATTCATGTTTTCAACAAGGATAAGCCCACAAATCCGGCCGTACAGGTTCGAGCCAGAATCAGATTCGGAGTCTGAAGGTCGTCAAATGGAGCAGTTGTGACACTGGAGATCACAGGCTGCTACCTGTTTAAGCTGGCCGGAAAACTGGGAAATGTTTGCTGCATCCTTGTGAGCGAAAGCTAACTTCCTCCAATGAAAATGGTGTATTAATACCGTATATTTTAACACGGGACCAGCTATATTGCATTTCCCGTTGGCTGAGGCGGCGACATGACACAAAGCTGGAACCTGTCCTCATGAATCCACACGGATACGTGGGTGTATGACGGAATCTGACCGATCCCTATGAAACAGAGAAGTATTGCACCGTCGAGTGTTTATTTTGCATAGAAATACAACTTTTTTTTCTTTTTAAAGCCCACGCTGACGTCTAAAGTAAGAAATAATTCAATGCCGTGTCCACTTTAAGGAGCTGCCCGCAGAGCTACAGACCTTTACCAGAGTTTTGCTCACATGAGGCTCATTCTTTCAGAAATGAACACGAGGATTAAGTGCTTAGATAAAATAAGGGGGCCTGAGGACAACCTGCCAGAAGAAAATGAATGATGAGCAGGTATTGCCTTAGCGAAGAGGAGCGGGGAGGACGGAGACGAAGAGGCAGACGGTCATATGAACCGCACTCTTTTGTAGCTTCTGCTAATGACTCCCACTGTGCCATTTTTACCAAAGGCAAGGATTACCATTAAGCCCGAGTCACATCTTCTCACATGATCCTCCATCCTGCCCAGGGTTTGTAACACAGCAGAGATGTGAGCACACAGACCAGGAGCAGAAGAGGTCGCCTGAGCGGCGGTCACGGGACGAACACAAGAGATTTGTTCTCATACAACCCCAACAGACAATCAGTAATATACACTACTTATTGTTAATGTTTTTGTACATTGTTACAGTGTGTGTGTGTGTGTGTGTGTGTTCAAATGCCTCTCACCATTACGTTGGCATAACATAAGTCCTTATTTTGTTCCTCTAATGATGTCTAGTGTTCTTACATTTTTTTTAGAGGTAACCTCATATTGGCTTTCCCTAACTACATTGACAGTTAAAGCTTCTAATCAACTTAATTAAAGGAGAATCAGAAAGTAGTTGGCTCCCCTGTTCCTGAAATTATGACCTTTTAAAATATAGCAGTGCAAGTCAGGTCAACGGCATCTTCAATTATTTAATATGCAACTATCTACTTACAGTATTTATGGTGATAAATCCTAGAATAATTCATTTAGGGCTATAAGAAGGCACTAAGGTCAAAATAGTTTAAAGTGCTTGCTTTGACATTTAAATATGTAGAAAATGGAGAGGCAGGGTAATTGTGTTTAAATGGCCCTGACAACCTTGCCCAGCAAACCTTCTAACTGTTCTCAAGGGGAACATGAGAACTGCACATGCATAAAGAATGCGGCTGTATTTTCAAAAGCATGAGAATGAGCTTAGTGTAATCCAGCCCGTCACGCCCCCCCTCCCCTTATGAAACGATACACCCCGACTGGAATTATGATAAACAACGTGAAGTTCATGTGACTGGGTTAAGAACCTATGTGTTTCAGTGTGTTTCCCCCTTCTTTTCTTTTTTCTTTTTTTTTTCTCAGCAAAAAAAAAAAAAAAACTGTTGCATTGTTTAATGTTGCTCGGAAGTACTTTTAAAATGATTTAAACAATAGAAACTTTCAGTTCCTCGAAGAAAGGAAAGGAGCGGCAGTATCTGCCCCAGGAAGAGCACTTGACTGCATCGAGAATGTAACAGGTGGAAATTATAAGTGTCAAACGCTTCAGTGATGAAAAATGTGAATCTGTGACCTGACCTGCAGTCAGACGCATATTTTAGCTTTGACATATTCTGTGACCTCTCATACGGTCACATGGTCTTTAAGACAGTTTGTAGCCTTCCTATAATTTGAGTTGTGCAGATTCATATATAAACCTTGATTTCCCTGCTCTGCTGATGTGTGCACACACACACACACACACACACACACACAATGATTAGTGATGATAATCATGTCGTGTTTAGTCTACGTCAAACTGAGATTCTGTCATTCCTGCATCAAGACGCCTGATGTATGTTTTGACTGCGCTTGCATGCAACTGCTGGAGTTACATCTACTAAACGTTGGATCTTCTCTCACGTCTTTATTTAACATAATCTAATAAACTCGGATAGTCACCTAGTAGTTAAAACATATTCTGCAGAGGTGATAACAGGTTTTTCCACAACAAATTCTGTATTTTTAATCAATTGTTGGGAGGAGTGTACTATGATTTAATATAAAATTTAAAAAAATACGTAATTACAATTGAAAGTCTTCCATTTATGACAAAATTACTAAAAAGCACAATAAAAGGCTCAAAAGTGGCGCTCGTTTCACAGAGCAACATGTATGTGATTAAGATAATTCTTTATTATTACACGGTTAACGCTGATCAGTCCTTGTACGTATGGATATTTCATGCTGTAGCCCATTTAGGTTAAACTGGTTTTAACTTCCCCTATGAGGCGGCTGGGCTCTGGCCAGGCTGGACTTCACCATCACAAGGAAATCCATCTCGCCATGTTTGCTGGTCAAAGCTCAGTGGGTCACAGTAAACAACGATCCGTTCTGGCAGCTCCAGGCGGTTTGACGTGCTGCGACTGACAGCTACGACAGCTCCTTAAGAGGTTTAAACATGTACTGCTGCATCGGTGGCACTAAAAGGCAAACGCAGACACTGAGGGCTGTTCTCTGTGGTAAAGATGTTGTCCTTCTCGTCCTGCCTTGTTTCAGAAAGATTTAAAATTTTTCTTTTTTTTTCTTAACTAACCATCCATCCATTACCTAAACCTGCTTAACGACGCATAGTAGGCGAAAGGCAGGGGTCCACCTGGACAGGTCGCCGGTCCATCGCAGGGCCACATAGAAAGACAGACAAACATTCACACCTACGGGCAATTTTAGCATGATCAATTAACCTACCCTGCACGTTTTTGGACTGTGGGAGGAAGCTGGAGTACCCGGAGGGAACCCACGCAAGCACGGGGAGAACATGCAAACTCCACACAGAAAGACCCACCGGGCCGGGAATCGAACCGGGAACAGTGCTAACCACTAAGCCACCGTGCTGCCCTTTTTACTAACCTTTTTCACTATATTAAAGCAAATTAGTGGTTAACAGCTGCTTATTAGAATTTCTTTGAAAGCATTTCCTCCCCTTTCATACACACTTTTTACACAAATAAAGCCAACTGGTGTATCACGTTCGGTTTTTACTACTTTACAGTACTTGAAGGGTCAAGTTTCCCTGAAAGTTTAATAGTTATATAAGTGACATACAAATGTTTTTTTACTCATTTGCTCTTTTGTTTTGGGTTTTCTCCCAAAACAGCTGCCTGTGTGAGGGTTTGGAGCCACGGTTGTCTGGTTAGGTTTAGGAAAAGATTATCGTTTGTGGGGTATAACACTTTCTTTTACAACACCACAACAAGTGAAGTGGGAAGTTGGGTATCAAAAGCATGTCATTTCAAATGAGGAAAAATAAGAAAACAACAAACAAAAAAGTAACTTACGAGTTTTAGCTCAGAGGTTTCCCCTGTAGGTGTGAAGGTTAAGTCCTCCCACACCGCTGTCCAAGGTTTACTCTTGTTCGGTCTCTTGCCTGTCATTCTCTTGTCTTCTCTTTTCTTCGTCTTCTCCTCCTTCATTACCATCTCTGGTCTCGTAGTCTCCTCCACCACGATGTCCATTGCATCTCTGCGAGCTAGCTTCACCTTGCCGTTGCTGCTGTTGCGTAACATTGCGCCGTAAAACTGAAGCAGTTGTCGCGAGAGACAGTCAGGACGGCGGGAGTTCAGAGTTACTTTGGGTGGTATTCGCTGATAGTAGGGACAGAAGACGGAGACCGAGACGAGGCTTTCTTAAAATAATCACATCAGACCGTCAAATATAAATAAATAATGTTTTTAAATGAAAAGAAAACACGTTTGTGTCTCTTCAGCCAAGTCTGAAAGGACAAAAATAAGTCACAAAGAGCTCAGAAAGCGTTAAGAACTCGCCACCAAGTGAACTGGGACAAAGGGCACCTCTCAAGTTGGTCCAGTACCATGCCAAAATCTGCAACACATGACCACACTATAGGAAACACCTGCTGCGCTTCGATATATTTCTGTAAAGACTATTTTGAAATGTTGATTAAATGGGAAAAAAAACTATTTAGGAGCACATAGATTGCATAAATTACAGCTCACTACAAAGAGTCATCACTAACTGGACACAAAGCCTTCAAGAAGAAAAGAAGCCATGATAGATTGTCTTTTTATATCTATTTTGTAAAGTCAGCCAGTATTGGCTAATAATTGCTGGACGTTTTACTTATGTCATAAAACCGTTCTGCAAAATGCATGACTGTTTTTCATATTTTAGCATGTCCGTCAACCTCTTCTATTTAAAAACCTATTTAAAAAGTAAGAGAAAAAACAAACATGTTGTCTGTCCCCTTACCTTACTTTTCAAAAGGGTTCAAATGTTTTATTTACACGCCATACAGCTATTTTCTGTTGTCTAAAACCCACAGAAAACACAAATTTTAAAGCACAATTAGAACAAAGGTTTTTAAAAAAAATTAAATAAATAATGGTCTCACATGGGGCTTCAACTTTTCCTACCTATTATTTAAAGTTTTTCAAGCTAAACTTGATGTTATTTGAAGCTGGAAGCATTGATTTTTCACCTCTTCCTGGCTCAAACGTCTCCCGATCAACATCATTTGATGTGTGAAATTGCAAAGCATCTGCTTTCTAATTAGAGACTGTTGATCCCTGGAGCTCGGCTCATAAACATGTCCTAAAAATATATCTAACAATTAACAGCTATCCAGTGCCTTCTCCACAATGCAGGTTTAAAGTTTGCTTAGACTTTAGGGATGCATGTAAGACTTTGGATGTTATCGGAAGAGCCTGGCCCTACAAATTTAACTCCAAATGCAAAACTTGCATTAACCATAGTTGGTTGGCAGTTTACATGGTGGTGGTTTGAAAAAGAAAAGACATTATTTGTTTTTATACTCATAAATATGTACATTTGTGTCAAGTTAACTTTATTCACATTCATTTAGCTTTTTTTTTTTTTTCATACCAGTATGCATCGACTGACATTTTAGAAGAACAATACTGTGCATGACCAGATCACACTACGTTTTTTTTTCCCTCCGGTAGGAAATATTATGTTATGTGAGGGAATCACGCGGGAGTCAGAAAATCCTGGTAGTCATGCGCTAATCCGGTATTTAAGGTCAAGCTCCGATGGTTTGAGGGGGGAACGAGAGGAAGGGGTCTGGATGGGCGCATGGAAGGAGGAACTTGACGCTCTCTCATCTGGTTGAGAAAGTAATCCCTGGTGTGATGCACATTTAATTTTGGATAGAAGGTTAACCAGAGTGTGCAGGTAAAGGTGTTAAAATTGACTAAATCAGCGGCGGTGGTGCGTAAAAATTTGACAAACAAACTAAAAAAAAAGAGAAACTTTTGGATAATGTGGCAGTGCTGTGTGTTGGTGCTTGTGAGCGCGCTGGCCGTGAGCGCCCAGTTCCCCAGAGAGTGCGTCACCCCGGAGGGTCTCCGGAGCGGGCAGTGCTGTCCGTCCCCATTCGGACTTAACGACCCGTGCGGCTTCAGCGCGGGACGCGGGCAGTGCGTGTCCATAGCGGTGGACACGCGCCCACACGGGCCTCAGTACCCGCACGACGGCCGGGACGACCGGGAACGATGGCCCGTCCGTTTCTTCAGCCGCACTTGTCAATGCAACGGGAATTTCAGCGGCTATAACTGCGGCCGCTGCAAACACGGGCTGACGGGGCCCAACTGTGACCAGAGAGTTTCTGTTGGTAAGTGCGCGTGACAGTTTAAGCTGCCTGCGATGTGAGGATTTAAATGAACAGAAATGAGTGAAATAAGCATTTAAGCCCATTTTATGGTGATTGGCGTCTTTCTTTTCCCTGCAAGATTAGTCTAAAATGAGGATATTAAACCTAAAAATGTCATATAATTAAATAAAACTGGCATTGTTCAAAAAAAAAAAAAAACTTCTCAGGTGATTTACGCATGACATGTTTACATAACCCCATGAGTCCCTCTGCTTGAATCCCCCAGTGAGGAGAAACGTGATGCAGCTCAACGCGGACGAGAAGCGTGCGTTCATCAACGCGCTGGACCGGGCCAAGCGCACGGTGCACCCAGACCTGGTGATCGCAACGCGCCACTATTCGGGCATCTTCGGCCCGGATGGAAACAGCACGCTGTTCGAAAACGTCACCATCTATAACTACTTCGTGTGGTCCCACTATTACTCCGTCAGCAAGACGTTCCTGGGTGCGGGGCAAGCCAGCTTCGGGGGAGTGGACTTCTCGCATGAGGGTCCCGGTTTCCTCACTTGGCACAGGTACCATCTGCTTCAGCTGGAGCGAGACATGCAGGTGAGACCCCGGAAAGTTCCGCAACTGACTTCTTTGGAGGAGAAGCAGGGCCTTTTCTTTGTGAATGTAGATGCGGGGTCTATTCACTGACAAGAATCTTCACCTGTTGGACGTTTTTTTTTTTAATTCACCAACACACTTGAGACTATAATAATGAGCTGGTTGTTCTGTTCTCTTGCATGTTTCTTTTATGTAATGTGTTCCCCCACAATTTTATTGGCGAGGAAATCATAATATACTTTGCAATGTCACACTTTAATGAGCAAGCAGCGTGCAAAATATGACTTTAAATGCTTCACGGGCTGAGGTTCGATTTGATCTGCACGTTATCCACTTGGAGAAAGCAACAACAGTACTCTTTGGTTGAGAGCAGTTATTACCCGGTGCACTGGAGACTCTTAATTATCCCTTCCAGTGGAGTTGGTATGACGATTATCCAGTGCATGGCAATTAAGGATGGAAAATGAAGCTGCCATGTGGATTTGAAACCCTGACAGAGTGTTGGACTCCTGCAGAGAAACTCCATCCTTATCCCGCGCAGGTTTGTGCTTGAGCTCCCTAATTGGGCGCTTTTCTTCAAGCCTGGCACACCGACAGAGTCTGAGGGAGAGTTAATTTTTAAATCTGAGTTGGGATAAATTATAGGCTACCCAATAAAATTACAAATATAAAAACCTTTTCGTCCTACTATATAAATCAGATCAGGTAGGAATTGTTTGCCTAATTATTATGTGGCTTCAGCACACTCTTCTTTTTTTTTTTTAAGTGTCCACACTTTTGGTTTTGTGTGAAAAAGCTTAAAGTTTTAGGATACGGTAACTGGGTGTTTTTTTTTCTTTTCTTTTTCTTTTTATTTCTCTGAAACTTCCTTAGGAAGATAATGAAAGTCTTCATAAATCCATTATGACCAATTTCAGTCCTCATACAGATATTTTGCACATTGCTTCAGAAGTGATAAGACACTTTTAAAATTGTTTTTTTTTTTTACTAAGACATTCGGGGGAACCGATTTTTCATTTGCAGCACATTTGTTCATACAAACGACAGCTGATATTGCTAACAATGCATTTACCATAAATCCCAGCGAGTGAAAATGGATCATTTATTCTGTGAATTAATACACCATCATAAATACTGTCAGTTTACTAGACTGGATGTGAATAAATGTACTAGTGGGCACCAGTGCAGGTTTTGAGCGTGCTTCTATTTATGCCCAACATCCAGGACATGCTGCAAGACCCCACCTTCGCCCTTCCCTATTGGAACTTTGCCATCGGTGGGAACACATGTGACATCTGTACAGATGACCTGATGGGAGCCAGGAGCAGCTTTGACATGAATTCCCTCAGTTCCAACTCCATCTTCTCCCAGTGGAGGGTTGTGTGCGAAGGCGTAGAAGACTATGACACACTGGGGACCATCTGCAACAGTAAGACGAATGTTCACCGTTGTCTTGTGACCTAGGGATGCTGTGGCTGTTCTCCTTATTCTTAAAGACAAGACAAAGTGTGAATGCCATGTCTTGTCTGGGTCCTTTTGCGGCCCCCTGCAGGCACAGAGAGTTCCCCCATCAGAAGAAACCCCGCTGGAAACGTCAATAGGCCCATGGTTCAGCGTCTTCCAGAGCCCCAGGATGTGGCCGCCTGTCTGCAAGTTAACACTTTCGACACTCCACCCTATTACTCCACCTCTTCTGAAAGCTTTAGAAACACAATTGAAGGTGAGCTACAACAATGACTAAGACCCTGTCTTCATGCATTTATACATCGCTTTCT
This sequence comes from Xenentodon cancila, assembly GCA_014839995.1. Lineage (NCBI taxonomy): Eukaryota > Metazoa > Chordata > Actinopteri > Beloniformes > Belonidae > Xenentodon > Xenentodon cancila. The sequence goes on from CM026212.1 coordinate 20,134,418, forward strand.
CTCATGGCCTCTCATATTGTTTTGGCAGGCTACAGCGCCCCCCAGGGGAACTACGACCCCGTAGTCAGGAGCCTCCACAACCTGGCTCATTTGTTTCTGAATGGCACGGGAGGGCAGACTCACCTCTCCCCCAACGATCCCATCTTTGTCCTGCTCCACACCTTCACTGATGCCATATTTGACGAATGGTTGAGGAGACACGGTTCAGGTGTTTCAGCGGTTCAGTCTAGTTTAAACAACTAAGGGGCCAGTTGCACTATTGCTAGTTCAGAAACGGGTGTGCGTTTATCTGCTGTTGAAACCCTATGTGATGCAGGAGAGTCATGTGACCTCTTCAGCCCAGCTGCATTGTTGAACGGGAGCTTGTGACTTTGAGCTGCTTAAGGCCAGCTTTATCTCAAATGGCTGAGCAAGCCCGGCGGTTGGTTTAGCAGTGGCTTAAACTCAAAACGCTGAAGGTACCAATAGTGCAGTTGGTCCAACTTGTTCTTTTTGTTTCCACAATAATTGCTGCATTTCTGTGCTTTATTGCAAACGCGATGAGCATTGGAACTGAATTTAGACCTTTGCTTTACAGATTTAGCTGTTTATCCAGAAGAAAACGCTCCCATTGGTCACAACAGGCGTTACAACATGGTGCCCTTCTGGCCTCCAGTGACGAACGCTGAGATGTTTTTGGCTGCCCCTGAAAATCTCGGTTACTCTTATGAAGCTGAGTGGCCTGGTACGTATTTTGAATTTGCCAGAACATAATCCTATTTTGCCTTTGAAGGAATTAATTAACAGTTCACTTGTGTCCCTCTAGGTCAAGCTTTCACCCTGACTGAGATCATAACCATGGCGATAGTTGCCGCCCTTGTGGTTGTCGCAGTCATTTTTGCCGCCACCACATGCATCGTGCGTGCCAGGTCCTACAAGATGGAGGGCCGCCAGCCCCTGCTTGGAGATCAGTACCAGCGGTACGACGATGACAAAAGCCAATCCGTGGTCTAGGATTGCTGCTCAAACACAAGCCCCACCTGTGTGCCTTTTCTCTTTCTTTTTCCAATTACACACCTATGCACAATCTGCATATTCTCACCTAAAATATCATTCTTCTTACCGAATGCACCCACAAGTCAAAAACTTAGGTTATGCCAAACTGAGCTGTTGTGAACTGTCAATTTCTAGGTTGTTTTACATCTCCTGCTTGCTCGAAATTAAACTTCAAACAGTGATCACGTGTAGAGAGTATAATGGTGATCCTGACATTTTTTTTAAAAACCCGTTTAAAGTGAAAATGTTTTATATAACCCCTAATAAATGATAATAATTATAATTTAAACCAGCTTAAAGATCTACGGCTTCTACTGTATGCTTAGACTGTAACAACCTTAGAAGATGGTGTCAGAAGTGTCCATTTGCGGGACCCGGGATGCCCACAAGGGGGTGCTAGTTCAATTTCTGAAACTGTATAAAAGACATTTGTGTGCTTCCCTTTTTCATGACAGCATCTGAATATAAAATACTACAAATAAAAAAAAAAAAAAAGAAAATGATCAAAATCAGGTGCTGATTAAAAAGGAAATGTAAAGCAAGTGTCCACATGTTTTTTCCTTTTTGTCATTTTTTTTAAGTTTAAATAAAACAAACATTTGAAAATTTGTTTTTTTATATGGATATATATTTATTTGGAGTGCTTGAATATGTGTGTGTATGTCCGATTACGTGAACTTCTACAGTTACGACTTCCTTTACTTGAGATAACAGCGACATGTTGCGTAAAAGATAAAGAGACATAGAGTCTTTGTTTAAAAACTTCCACAGAAACGCCTTCTTGCTTCGACCAGTCCGACTTTGTGGTCGTTGAAAACCGCGTCCCTCGTGTGCGGATCGATGACTTCTGTCTCGGTTCACGCCCCGCCGTCACGCTCACCTGCCGGGTGTCCCGTTTCAGAGGAAGCGCCTGCGAGTGGGGAGGTCCCCAGTCGCTGCGCAGCGCCGCTACTGGTCGGAACCTCCGCGGGGAGGTGCGTTGGCGCGGCGGCGGGGTGTTTTGGCCTCGTATCAGTCTGCCGGAGCGCAGTGAACGAGGCGAGCGCGCGAGGGAGGACTTTTATTTGGTTTTTGCGGTGTTTTGAATCAACGTCGGACACGGCTCGCGCGCGTCTCCCCAGCGGTCGACGTACAGGGATTCCCTCCGACTGGACACGATGGACGAGGACGGCAGCGTGTCGCCCGACCTGAAGGATTTGGAGACGAAGTTGGGTCGAAAAGCCCCGGACAGCCTCGTTCGCTCTCTGACGGCGGGGAGACACGGCGAGAAGTCGCCTCATTTATCGACCTGCAAGTTTTGTGCCAATTCAGCCGACTTGAAGAGACTGGAGAGTAAGATGCTGTTCCTCAGGCAAGAAATGGTAAGCGCACTATTTTTATTTATTTATTTTGTTTTTGACAGACACCAAATATCAGTAACTTAAGCAGAGTTTACCGTCTGTTTTGGTATGTATCTCTAAACCCCAGATGTAATTAGCATTATAGTTTGTATTGGATTGGGAATATTCCCAGACTCGCAGGGAATGCTGCAAACCGTCTCCATAAGCAACATGTGGTTGTTAAATCCCTAATTCCAGTGATGCTTTTAAGAAAGCAGCGTGACCCCGGCAGCCGTTCACACTTGCCTACGACAGACAGCGGGTGAACTCTCCTGACCCCCGTCTCTCTTGGGACTCCAACTGTACCGACTGTTAGGTTTTATCGGCAAAAACGGAGCAAAGTGCTTTGAAACGCACGCAAGACTGAAGCTCGTGTGCGTTCAGTCAAATGGACCCCTGTTTTTCATAAGTGAGGTCAATGAAGGTATTAGGAGGCCCTGAGCAGATGGCGTGGTTGACCGGGTTTGGAAGCCTTGGAGCAGGGCCGCATCCTGGGCCGACCGCCTGACCCGGTGCTGAGGACGCTGCCTTGATGGGATTAGGTTAGTTATGACCAGAGGGACCATGTTGAACGGAGAACCGGCTCATTTTGGACACTTTTTTTATTGAACTGTCCTTACATCGGTTGGATCACCAGCTGCTTCAGACACGGATGTAAAGATGTCATTTTATCATCTGTGAGAAGGGAAATTGGACCAAAGAGTTTTTGGTTCTCATGGAGGATGCGTTGACGTTGGACCACGTAACCCCAACTATTGAGCCATTGGGGCGGCTTCGTTGATCGCGTGCACGCGTCTGGTACAAACGCGTACGAGCTTGTGGAAACAACTCTGCACTCAGCTTTTCTTTTAATATTTGCGAGACTGGGAGTCAAGCATTTTTAATCTAAGAAAACAAAAAAAAAAAAAAAGCTGCACTCATTTTTTCCAAGCGGATTTAGAGATCCAGACCCACTGGTGTCAGTAATATTGATGTTAGTTTCCGTGCACCTTCTGCTTGTCTTCCATTGGTATCTTAAGCAGGCAGTTATAGCTGCTAAACAAACTGGCAGCAATATGAGCCAAATGAAAGGTGGTTGCACATCCGCCTTAAATAAAGGTTGTTGTGTCAAGCCAGCTGCCTCGGTGTTATGACTGTGGCCGGGCGTTACAGCTGCCCGTATACCATTTTTCATTCAGACTGGTTGTCACCCGGCAGATGCAGGGGATCCCCTCCGAATGACTGGAAAGGTTGTCCACTTCCACCCGCGCTCAGTTGCACGGTTTGTTAGGGCGTGGAGTTTAATCAGTGGCCGTATTGTGTAAAGGAGGCACGGCCATTTGTTATCTGGGATGAAAAACTGTCTTCTGTCTTGCCGGGTTGGTGCCACGTAGTTTAAATGACACAAACAAAGACGGATAGTCTAAACAAAGCGGGACACGGTGTTCTCGCCGTGAGACGGCCAGAAGAATGCTAACACTGGATTGCAACTGTTGTGCCTGTCCGACGACAGATGGCAGGAACTGATGCTGAGCGGGGTTCAGTTGGGAAAACTGCAGGAGTTCTGTTTAGTTTGGGCCGATTGGTATTTTTCTAGCAGGTCAACATATTGGCTTTGCAACAACTCGCCATCTATGTTGTTTTGCAACACGACAGTGGCCATAGAAGCACTTTTTTTTTTTTTTTTGCATGTGTTTTCTGTAGTGACCTTTGTTATTTTCTTCAGTGACCTTTTTTTTTTTTTTTTAATTTCCACAACACAGGCAAATCTGCGAGCCATCGACGTAAAGCTGATGCAGCAGCTCATGTCAATCAACGAGGGCATCGAGTCCATCCGCTGGATGATGGAAGACAAAGGCGGCGTGGCCAGCCAAGACGGCAGCCTGACGGGCAGCTTGTACAGCCTGTCGGACAGCCAGGACGGCAGCTCGCTGCGAGGCAGCCTCACCAGTCTGAACGATGGGAACAGCGACGGGCTGGATGGTCTGTCTGTGGGGAGTTACCTGGACACTCTGGCGGAGGACCTCCAGGACGACCCCTCGCCCACGGACCTCGATTGTTTTGTGGATAAAACTGTAATCGATGGCGACGTCTACACTAAATCCCCTCTGAAACTCCGGGTGGAGTCGGATGAATACTACTGCTTTGGATAATGAGGATAAGCTGAACACAGTGGTTACAGAGACTACTGAGATACTTGCGTGGTGAAGAAAGACTCTGAAATGCATTCTTCACTTTTAACTCTGCTTTCGCTTTATTTTTCTTTCTCGTGTGCTTAATTGTCTCCGATAGTAGCAACACCCAGACTGTCTGGCAATGTTATGTTCTTGCCTGGGAACCTTTTCCCCACGTTTCCTCAAACATTTGCTTCTAAATGTCACACAAAGTACAAGAGAAGACGGCTCAATATCAACTTTCTCTAAATTATGTCTTCACGTTTTGTAATACTGTTAGAAAACTGTATTATTGTTAATGATCATAATTATTTATGACTTTAATAACCCCGTGGTGTCGTTTTTTGTTTTTTTTTCTTCACACTTTTTACCGAAAACAAAAGTACTGAAGACAGCAGCAGGGAATATGAGCTGAACAGAGAATTTTCCTCTGCGTCTGTGGAAAGTTTGATCACCGCATGCCAACCACTACGAACTGATTTAAGTCGAACACTAGATTAGGATTAAGCTGCCATTTAGGAAATTGGACGTTTTTTTGCCGACTGATTCAGGTAAACCGATTTCAAGTGGCACAGTGATTTAGTTCGTCGCTGCAAGTGCACTTTGCGTCCATGCCAAAGTCTGAGCACCGCTTACTCTACGTGTTACACTCAAGTTTTTGTTTTTTGTTTTTTTTTTGTGGTGGGAGGACTCGTCGCCACCACTAGAGGGTTACAGCATGTTGCTGTACACGAGAGAGTTAGACTGAAAACCAAAGACATGTCATTGTTCTTGAAGTAATTTAGGCCCGAGACCAAAGCTCAGATTCACACTGCCAAACCCAAATCTGATTTCCATCATATGAGGGATGGTTTATAATCTGCGTTGGTAGTGATCAGAGCCAATTTTTGGACTTTTTGGATTTTTTTTTTTTTTTGGTCTGCTCTTCATCTTGAGCTCCTGTTTGCAGCTAAGGGAGGAATTCCCTGTCACTTTGGTGGATGTCGTCGTGTTGCCGCGCAGATTACACAAAAGATCATTTAAAATCGCTCTTGAGCAAAAAAAGACGTCCAGATTGGGACGTAATCCAGGTGGTGTCACATTCGAAACCACCTCCTCTGAGGTGTCAATCATGTTTTAAAAAAACTGGATTCGGTCTGGCAATGTGAACACAACCGAAACCGTGTCAACACCAAATGGGACATTTATTGATTGTGGGCATTTGTGAAGCATTTGCTTTCCTTTGGAGCACATTTGAATTATTCTCTGTTTTAAGTAAAACTAAAAAAGTTTCATAAGAGCTAAACATTGTTGTACAGACGTGTTTTGACTTTAAACTCATTTGTGTTAATTTGTTTGACAAGTGTATTTTTATAATGCCTGCTTTTGAAAAGAAACAACTGTTTTTATCAATTTGATATTAACTGCGTTTTGGAAATGAAATAATAATATATTGGGATTTTGATCTTGCTCGTGCTGTGTGAAGTCTTTAATACAAAACAAAATCCTAACATAGATGGAATTTTGATGAAAGCATTTAAAAAAAAATGACATTTTGAGTTGGCCATTTGTTTTTTGACGTAACTAGCGTTGTGAAAGACGCTGCCGTGCGTTACTGGCTCCCGAGTATCAGTCATCGGAGAGGAATGACGGACCTTCGTCACCTGCAGATAAGCATCCCAAAACAAGGAGCAGGCAGACTTGAACTTGGCGTGCCAGCCGTGCACACATGCGTATGGTATTGTCATCCGTGATGCTTCTCGCTTGCATCTTATCTTTCATGTGGTAATTGAAGTTCCAGACTGAGAACGCAGGTAAAAGTCGTTACGGGAAACACGAGAACCTCAGCCTCTTTGGCTTGCAAATGACTGAGAGGCCACGGGCCGCGAGTACTGCAGTAGTTCCCGTCCTGGGATTATACACCAGGAAGGACGCCGTTTTGAACAGCTACCTGGTCAGAGTGGTCCTCTGTAATTAATTTTTTCCACTGAGCCGTCTCATGTTAAAGCTTTTTTTTTTTTTTAACCAGCATTCATGAAGCCACGCATGAAGGATTTTGCCTGTGGGGCAGCCTTCCTGCATCATTTCAGACGTGCAAAATGAGAATATTGAACGTCAAGAACGCTGTTTGCGCTACATTTGGTCCAGACATTTATAATCACTTTATCCAGGCACTTTAAGCATACTTGCGACTTTGTCTCACTCCAAGAGCAAAGCAGCTTTATTTGGTTTTATGCTCTCTTCCCTTATCTTAACCTCTCAGAGGATTTGGGGAGTTTACCCACCCCGACCGTCCTCAACCGCGAAGCTGATCCAGCACACTAAACCAAAAGGCTCTGTGAATGGCAGCATGACCTCCTTGTCAACACTGCAGTTAAAAGCACAATAAAAGTTCTGTCAACTTCCCCAAATTTCATGTGAAAACAAATATAACTTTGCAATGGTTGACGAGTATCGCTCAGAGGGCCATGTCAGGAGTGCAGCTAGTGGCCTTGAAATAATTGGACAGACAGAACAGGTTCTGTGGGGTTTTATGTTGTAAGAGGTCTGAGTCAAGATTCCTGAGTGCTGCATGGAACACTTCACACAAACAGGAGCTGCCTTTTTCGGTCTTTTGGTGGACCTGTAAGTGCGCATTTCCTATTTGGGGGGTAAAAAAAAAAGAGAAGTTTTCACGGTAAAGGGAAGTGTTTTTCACGTCAGTCACGTGAAAGAAAAATTCATATAGATGCATGCATGTTCTATAAGACTGAGCTTTGTGCCTTTTGTGATTTTAGTGCATTAAAATAAAAGTGTGAATCTGGTCCGAGTTTACGCTACAGTCAGTTACACCACTTTTGCCACGTTCTCCTGTCAGCAGTGAAGTGTCACCGCATTCTGAGGGTGAATGACATCGAGCCTCCGTGCAGAGCAAACACAAAAAAACTCAACTCCCGTCCTCCCGAGTTCAGGAACGGGTGCAAAACGTTGATATATTCATCCATTCCCTTAGTTAGTCCTCAGTTACTTCACTTATGCGCAAATAATCATGGCATTGTGCAGCCCGGCTTCCAGCGGGGATCCATTAGCAAATTAGACGCTGGGGTTTTGGAGCAGAGCCAGATGATGAAGGGAAATGGATACGGTGTGGTGTCTGGAAAACCGTCACCGTACTGCTGCACAATGAGGCTACGGGGTATGGGTGACGATCAAACAAGTTGGAGTCAAAGTCCACGCTTTGGACGGAAAGCTGCATAGATCCTGTTGTTTTTTTGTATATAAGTATTTAGAATTGTAAAATGACTGTTTAGTGAAAGAAAATGTCACATTTGCTCAGAGCGTCGAGTGTTTTGTGATGATGTATGCAGAAGCACACTGGACCCTCCACATTCTTCTTAGGTTCTCTACTTTTTACTCTTTTTTTTTTTTCTAAGTAAAAATACTTAAATAATCATCAAGGTTAACCTGACTCTTAATGCTCTCAACGCTACTTTTTTTGGTACTCCTGATGCCAAGAGCGTCAAACCTCAGACCAAGTAAATGATTTTTTTTATTGCATCATTTCGTAAGAAGAAAAATCCCGTATAAACGTCAGGAAAGCGTGAGTTTTGAGATTCACGGAGCCTTGAGGGAGCAGCATGAAACTGGGGTTAACAAAAGACACAAGTGACGTCTTTACACTGCCCAGCTGAACCGTACACACACACACACACACACACACACACACACACACACACCAAATAAACCCAGAGTGGACAGACTGGAAACTTGTTCCCCTCCAGGCTGGTCAAACTGGATTCCATTCCTAATTTGACATTTTTTTCTTATCACCAAAATCATAAGAAGTACTTGACTATCAGATGCAGCTGCAGCTATTAAGATAACGGAGTGACCCGTTTGACCTACTCTGGACTATTTCTTTGTGCTGTCACAGGTTCTAACAAATTAAATGCGTCGTCTTGGCTGGTTGGGTATTACCGGCGAAGTGAACATGGATCTGCTTTTGTTTCAGCTTCACATTTACACTGCAAAAGCTCCTTTCTAAGAAAGTAAACCGTCGTAAACCTTTACACATTCTCTGTTCCAGTTTCCAGTAGTATCCGGTTTCAAAACAGCCGAAACATTTCAAGTTACTACAGTTTTAACTTGCACCATGACCAGTAACACCTCACCTGCTTCGTTGGTTTGTTGCACATGAGAGCTCAGCAGCGCATGGAAGAGTGTTTAATATCACAAATGCTGCCTGTCACTGTTCAGTTATGTTAAATTAAACAACTGGAAGCAGTTATTGTTTGTCACGCGTCTTAAAAAAAGTGGAATCTCCTTAGGCTGCTCGTTGGACACATAAATTAGTACCAGGCAGTTATCTGCGCGCCCTCAGGCGGACACTTTTCTTTTTGTTTTGACACCTTTATCCCTGAAGTCGGTTTGCCACTGCATCCACTTTACCTTGCAAAGCAAGAAAGGCAATGACAGAAACGTTTTCTACGCAAGTGAATAGCTTTGCCCCGTTGTTAACCCACAAGACACACTATGCGATACTTAGGGGCGTATCTAAAATATCTAAAGATGCTATTTTTGGCATGCAATTTACAGAAAATGTGGACGATTTGCAGTGTTGTCCATGTTCTATTGCGCCATTGCGCAAAGAAGGCTGTTGCCTAATCGGATCCTGAACGGTCGTGCTGGGAACCGTTTGAGTCAGAGGTCTGCGGGAACACCTACACGTCGATTCGTTTCAATATTCTAAAGTGCCGGTTGTGAAATATCACTTTCTAAAGGAACTTCCTTTAAACTCATTTTTGCCAGGAACCAAGGACTGGTAATGCAGATGGAAATGAAGCCAAATTTGTTACACAATCCATAACTCTTAAAGTGACGGAAACGGAAGTCCTTCCATGTCTTTTTTCTCTTGCCTGTTTCTCTTCTTGCATCCATTGCTCTTTCCCCCCCCGCTTATGTTTTGACTTGCTCTGTGACATCCTGTCTGCTTTTGATGTTTTTCTGAATCGGGTGCCTGTTCATGACCACCGCGCCACTCGCCATGGAGCCGGCTGAGATTAAACATCAGGCTTCATCGGCCGTGAACATTCAGCCGACACAGAGAAGAGGACAAAACAAACGTCTATCCTACTTGATCCCTCCCGTTTCCACTCCCTTTTTCTCTTTCTATCCAGTCCAGGAAGCCTTTCCATCACTGTATTAGTTATCAGAGGGTTCCGCCGAAGACACTGGCAGAGCTTCTGAACTTCTGCTTTGCTCGTTGACAGCTGCGTTGTGAGTTCTAAAGGAGAGGGGGGAGGGGGTTCTTTCGTGCAGAACCTTCAGTGAGGAACAAATTCTCACTGGATTTGATTTGCTGTGTGAAACAACGTGTTTTTGCCACTCAACATGGGCACGTTTTTTTTTTAGGATATTCCCACATTAATTATGTCATTGCTAACCAGCGTGCTTGGAAGGTCCTCCCAGCAACAGGCCGGGAGTTCAACTTTTCAACGGTTTCCTGGCAACAAGATGCCTCTGTGCTGGTGAAGGAGCAGAGCCATACCAAACCTTGGCTGGCAAACATCCCCCCCCCACCCCGCCAAAACGATTCCCTGTTGATTAACACTTTGTAATTCCCCTGACACCCATTCAGATCAGAAGAGGGCAGCTGGGGGTCAGCAGGAAACCGTTAAGAGTCATTTGACCTATAGGGGTCAAGAAACTTAGATCAGTGGTGAAGAAGTTCAGGGAATTTGAGCAATCTGCTGGATATTAGTTTGTGTTTTTGTTCCTTTTAACATATAATTGTAACATCTTCACGTTTGTGTTGATGCGCATTTCAGTTTAAAGCTACATTTATTGTGTTTACTTCAAGGGGAATTTTTTTCAACCCTTATCTCCATTCTCGTAAGGAATTCTGCCGAGGAATTTCATAACTCAGTCACTGGTGCCTCAAGCTTCTCAGTCAGAATAAATGACCTTCAATCAGTTTTTTTTTTTCCGCTCATGAATTGTGTTTTTGTCTGTACTTTATGTGCTCTTCCATCATCGTTTTAGTACGCATTTTCCAGCGTACTGCCGCTTTCTTGCCATTATGGGATCCCAGTTTCCCAAGCATTCTGTCTGCACTCCCTCATTAACTGTCATCCTTCATGCGAAGGAGATGTGATCCTCTTGGGAACGGACGAATACTGTGCTTCCCTCTTACTGTCCTGCAAGGGGAGGCCCTCTCATTTTTACGTCGGTAGTCGCCACTTTTATCTGAAGTCCGGTCAAATGCCACAAATGTTGTATAATGCATTAAGGAGTTTTTTGGGAAAGCTTTCATTCACATCGTGTACAACTGCATTCTCACTTCCCCTTTGTGTAGTCCCGTTTTCTGCTCTTTTTCAGTCTTCTACACATCAGAAACCCCCAGTTAAACAAACCAACACTGCCAAACACACACAGCAGTTATAGTGTTTATCACTTCACTCCTCCTGAGGGCCATCCAAGTTCAAACCTCAAGGTTTTCCACTAAAACCCTCCTTTGTATTTGAAAATCGCTGTAACAGGACCTTGAAGATTTCACTCAAGCGCTTTGGTGTAAAAGTTAAAGGACCTCTAATATCCGGGGGAGAGATTAGGATGCAAAACTGGCAAAGATTTCTTTGGCGCCCTCTTAAAGCCTCCTCAGTCAAAGCCAGAGCTTCAATGAAAATGCAATTTCATTTCTACTAGAGTAGGATGTGATTGTTGTCTACTGTTGCCGTGCAACTGCGGGAGGTTTGAATTATCTGAAAATCAGCGTGTAAAAGGGAGAAGATTTAGCGTTTAAACAGTCCTTGATCTATGAGGATTTGAGTCCCAAGAAAAATGACAAAAATGAAATCTTCTAAAGAAAAAAAAAATTATATATATATATATATATATCATTATCACTTTGTTGGTGGAAAGTCCCCAAAGTATTGATATGTAGAGATTTTCTGTGTTGTTTACTGTCAAAACAGGATATTTTATGTGCAAAGATTATCCCTGACTAAGTGAAGGGGGTCACGTATGGTATGCAAAACGTATTTTATGATGCACTACTGTGAGAGATAATGTTTATTACCTTAAAGATCAATTGTACTTTTGACGCCAAACCTGACATCTTACTCTATCGGCTATTTGATTCTAGTTGGCTGCACTGTAGCTCACTTTGACATTTGACACGGCATTTTTCTTTTGTGTAAAGTATTATCCTTCCTGACCACCACAGTTGGGACAGTTGGACAGTCACACTGCTGAAACAACGTAAAGCCTTTGTCTTTACTTGTCTCTAAACACTTTAGCAGTCGGCCTCCCAGCCCCCACAGACGTACATACCCTGTGGGGATAGCCACCTGTCCAGGCTGACTCCTGTGATGCTTCCCTGGCCTAACAGACAGGTCTTTGTGCCTGGGTGGGGTGGGAGAGTAAAGCCTCTTATTAGCAGACTGTTACTGATAGGCCTCAGAAGACTTCTGCTCCTCAGCAGGAAGGGTTACAGAAGGGTTTTAAAGTAATATGGTTCACCAGCTGTTTTTATTATTGGTGTTATAATTCCATCAATGGCGCAAATATTTATAATAGAGTTCTTATTTGCATGATTTCAATTCAATTCAATTCAATTTTATTTATATAGCGTCTATTACAACACAAGTTGTCTCTAGGCGCTTTCCAGAGACCCAGAACATGACCCCCGAGCAATTATTACATAAACAGCGGCAGGTAAAAACTCCCCTAGTGGAAGAAAAACCTTAAGCCAAACAGTGGCAAGGAAAAACTCCCCTTTAAGAGGGAAGAAACCTTGAGCAGGACCTGGCTCATGAGGGGGGACCCTCCTGCCGAAGGCCAGCCGGGTAGAGCAAGAAATAAGAAAGAATAGAGACATAGAGACACCGTCAAAGGTACAAGATAGGATACATTAGTAACTGTCCTTGGTAGTCCAATTAGAGTTCTGTGTATATGGGTGATATATGGATAAACGGTGATACAAGGGGATGAGGACTGCATGTCGGGGTGTCAGCAAGCATCCAACAGACATCCACACAGACAGGTTAAGGCAGACACTGGGATGGTCAGAGGTGGAACTGCAGGTCAGCAAGCAGCTCCTGAGGCTCTGGTCCGCAGGACATGCAAAGAAGAGGAAAAGAAGGGCCAGACAAGCACAAAAAACTACCAGAACAATGGACCACAATTAAGTTTATGGGATATTGTTAATAAATGAGGGTTGAGGTGAAGAAGAGACAGAGAAGGCAAAGAGAAACAGAGAAGGTGAAAGGCACCACTCAGTGGATCATGTTGGTGCCCCCCTGCAGCATAGGCCTATAACAGCATATCTACACCGAAGCTATGTTTAAAATGAGCTGCTCTAATCTGGTCCTGTAGCTGCAGCTTTGACTACTGGCCCTGACACATTAAGGTACTAAATATACACTAACTATATGCTTTATTAAACATAAATGTTTTCAGTTTAGTTTTAAAGGTGGAGGTGGTATCAGCCTCCTTAACCCAAACTGGAAGTTGGTTCCAGAGTGCTGGTGCCTGATAACAGAAAGCCCGTCCTCCAAATCTACATTTCGATACTCTAGGAACTACGAGTAAACCTGCACCCTGAGAACGGAGAGCTCTATTAGGAACGTACGGTACTATCAGGTCTTGCAAATATCGCGGCGCTAGGCCATTTTGGACTTTATATGCCAGTAATAAAATTTTGAATTGGATTCTAAATTTTACAGGGAGCCAATGGAGGGAAGCTAAAACTGGAGAGACGTGGTCTCTCTTGTTGGTTCCTGTCAGCACTCGCGCTGCTGCATTTTGGATCAGCTGGAGGCTGTTAAGAGAATTACTTGGACATCCAGCCAACAACACGTTACAGTAATCTAGTCTAGAAGATACGAACGCATGAATTAGTTTTTCGGCATCACTCTGCGAGAGGATGCTCCTAATCTTTGCGATATTACGGAGGTGGAAAAACGCAGTTTTACAAACCTGATTAATATGCTGTTTAAATGACAAATCCTGATCGAATATAACGCCAAGGTTTCGCACAGTTTTACTGGAGGCCATCGCAAGACCATCTAATCCCTTCCTAAGCTGTTTGGGACCACAAACAACAACTTCTGTTTTATCAGAATTTAGTAGCAAAAAATTTCTGGACATCCAGTCCTTGATGTCCTTAATACACATCTGAAGTTTGTCTAATGGTTCCGTTTCATCTGGCTTCATAGACAGATACAGCTGCGTATCATCAGCATAACAATGAAAATTAATGCCGTGGTTCCGGATAATACTTCCCAAGGGCTGCATGTATAAACTGAACAGGATTGGCCCTAGCACTGAACCCTGCGGGACACCATAGCAGACCCTCGTCTGTACGGAAGAAACCTCATGAACATGAACAAACTGGAATCTATCAGACAGATATGATTTAAACCAATCTAGAGCTGTCCCTTTAATCCCAACAACATACTCTAGCCTCTGCAGTAAAATGCTGTGATCTATAGTATCAAAAGCAGCGCTGAGGTCCAGCAGAACCAGTATGGACACTAACCCATTATCTGAGGCCATAAGAAGGTCATTCGAGACTCGAACCAGTGCTGTTTCTGTGCTATGATGCATTCTAAACCCTGACTGAAAAATTTCAAATAGATCATTTCTATACAAATGCTCACACAGCTGGCTTGCAACTACCCTTTCCAGAATTTTAGAGATAAATGGAAGGTTGGAAGGTGATGAGGGTTAACCCACACACTCAATAGTGTACTGCAGACATGCCAATGAACTATCAGCTGTAAATCAGAGAGTGGCAGCTGACCTGACAGTGATTAGGCCACCTGTACTTTCAATCAGTGGTGCAGTACTCCCACTACTAAAGCTTGCCTGCATATACAGATAAATGGTTGGATGTGTTAACTCCACTCTTCTTCGGTGCTGTAGCCACACTAATGGGGATCTTACACTTTGGCAAAAAAAAAGACTAATGAAGACAAATGATCATTCAGAGTGCTGATAGACTAAAACTGCTAGAAGAGCAAGGTAAGGTTCCTAACCTTAAAAACTAACAGCCTTTTCATTAGTAAATTATCCTGATAATGACTTTCCAGGAGGGCTTCCACATCAGATTATGCTTAGAAAAATGCCCAATCTTCCAAATAAATTTGGCAGCAACTCATGGGATAATTACTTATTAACTCAGGGAAAAACTTTAGGAATGCAAGGAAATTTGTGGTGATGGCAAGGTAAGTTCACAGTTTAACAACAAGGTGATTCAAAGTGCTTTACAGAGACATTAAACATCAAATCAATAAAAATAAAGCAAGATTTAAAATGTAAACAAAAGAACAATAGATAAGAATGTTAGCTGTTTTGTTTGTTCTTCAAATTTCACATCCTGTCTCTGCAACTGCCCTCGTTTAGGGACGATATGGATGGATCAAAACTCAATATGCCCCCGAGCTCACTAAAGGGCCCCATACCACCCCACACACCCGGAGTGACGGAGAAACAAAGGGACTGCATATAACATGGGCGTGTTCTGTTGCATGTCTGTGTGGTGACTTTGAGGCTTTCCTCACAGGATATCTGAAGCGACAAAGCAGGAAAACTCAACCTGGATGCTACAACATCACACAGTCCAGTTTGTCATAATTTGAACTTGAATTTTTTTTTTTAGTTTTCCTGGGTTAGTTTTTTTTTTTTTTTTTTTTTTTTTTTTTTTTTTTTTTTTACAGACAGCAAACAGAGCATTGCCAGTGGAGCAGCAATACAAATCCTTAGTCACAACCGAACGTGGGATATCTCCAGGATGCGGATCAAAGCTGCATATCAGTCCAGTAAATGGAATATGGGTACAATGAAGTCGGGAAAGTGTTCTTTGGAAGAGGTTCGGCATTACACAAATGACAAGGCCTGAAGACGGCACATACTGTTAATAGTTCAATGCGCTGTGAGCGTCAGTGGTAGCTCTTTCTTTATATTGGGCTGGAAGAATACATTCATGAGGATTCTCTGGATCTTGGCGAGCAAAGCTGCATAGCACAGATTCCACCACAGCCCACCTCTGAAAACAGTGGGATAACGGCTGCAAGGCTTTGTTGTAAAGATGCTGACATCTGTTAGGAGAATTTTTGTGGAACCATTTAGTGCAAATTATCTATATCGAATGATAATATTGATAATAGTGATGGCATGTATTCTATGGGACAGATGTAGACCAAATATCACAAGCTGTTTTTCACATAGGTTGTAACAATAGATGGAAGAGGCAAGAGAAGCTCAGGAAAAAAAAAAAAAAGAATCTGGGCCATGTCTGGTGGATATGAGGCTACGCTTAGGCAGCCACACCAATCTTGAATCAACACTTTCCGTCGCATCCAAATGCAGGTCACGTTTGGGCCAGAATTTTTGTTCTGTCTGGGAAGGTCCTGGGAAATCCACCCTCTGATTTTGCACTAATAAACACTAGTGAAATGTGAAAACGTCACCGGGAATTATTGTCTTTACATAAAAAAATCTAAATCCTCCGCAGACTCTTTATAACCAGCACTAAAGAAACAAGTCATTACAAAGGAATGCTGCTTGTTTGACACGAGTCTTTAACAAGAGATTTATTCTCCGGGACAGATCTGATTTACTTCCCTGAAAGCCAAATATCCCTGGTACATCTGTTTTTTTTTGTAGAAAATTATGCTCTGATCACACAATTAATATTTGGAATGATATATTCCCATGTCAATGCCCTGTTCAAGTAAAAAAAAACAAAAAACAAAAAAAAAAACACGTTTTGTGAGGATGTCCCCCTGTGATATGTGTTTTTATGTAGCCCTGCAGTCATGTCTGTTGGCCATGTCAACAAAAAGAAATGTGCTGACTTAATTACTTTCACAACAGCCACTTTGAACAGACCAATGTCCGTATTTGTCCTAAAAGTGATTTAGGAATCGTCAAAGTGAGGATTTCACTGTAGTGAAGGATAACACCTCCTAAACAAAGTCAATATATCACCTCAGCTGAAAACAGGTTCACACAAGTCTGATTGAAGCTTTTTTTTTTTTTCTTCAAATGCCCTGAAGCTTTGGCGAGATGAATTTTCTTTTTGTCTTCTGACATTTGCAGAACTTTTCTCAGCCAAAAGTCTACTCAACACCTCTGCAGTGTTGTCACAAGTCGCTGAAGGGCAGTTATTGTTGGGAGATGTCTGTTGTCTTGGCTTTTGATGGCTTTTAAATGAACATTCCAGACTTAAAACAACCCTAGGTTTATTCTTTGATGGTAAATGAGTGTAAACCTTTGTCCAGGACCAGAAGGACGTGAATCGAAAGACTTTTAAGTCAGATTGGAAATTTTTGTTTGAAACAAAATGACACTTGATGTTTGCTCTCGTGGAACCTACATCAAAAGAATGTTTATTTTAATTGTCATGCAAGACTTGAGACGTCATTCAGTTTACGTGATAGTGTAGATATGGTCTTCACAGGCAGCCCAAGGTCTTTTTTTTTTTTTTACTTTTTATGTGTACAAAAAGTGTAAAAAGGCCTATTTGTACAAGCATTTCAATCCAGTTGCTGAAATTTTGTGATAATTCCTTACAAGTTGAATACCAATGTTATGCAAACTACTGACAATAGATGCAAAAGGAGCAGAGTTGGAGGTCTCCGCTTCAAAAACGTGACTATTTTGTCATTAATGTCAACGTATCTATCCAGTTTTATGGAAGTAGAGACCACAGAAGATATGAATGCGTACACTCTCTGCAGGATGTTTCTGGCTTTTGTTTTGTTTGTTTAATGAAATGTTTAAATTATTAAACCTGCAGGCCGCAGAACACAGAACATGTCCCGTGTTCACTCTCGGGCTGAATTTTGCATTGACTTGAGCGTTAAAGGCTTGGAATCGGCTGAGGAACGAAACCCAGCAGAGCTATCTGGCATCTGTAGTCCTGAGGGAGAAGGCCAGAGGAAAACTGTCCACCAACGGCAAACATTGCAAAACCAGACGGGAAGTCCAGGGACGCGTCCACCTGGTCAGGGACCTGATAAGATGGTTTACAGCACCGCTGAGCCCGGACCTCAGCGCGCCGCGATTCAGTTTAGAGCCTGGTGGAGGTCCTCGCCAACTGGGGGAGACTGGAAGTTCAGAGCAGTCCCGCCTTTAGGGCCGTCATTCTGACAATATTCAATTTGGTTTTGAAAAAAAGTCCCAAACCAGCTTCATTAACTGCTACTCTTTTTTTGGGGGGGGGGGGGGGTGTAAATGATAATGATCTTTGGAATTTGAACTTCACATCCAAGTTTTTTTTTTTTTTTTAAATCTTGCATGTAGAAGTATGAGACTTGTTCCTGCTCGCTATCTGCATCCCACATTGTGCAAGAAGGCCAGGATTACAATGAGATAACAGCGGTCTCATTAGAGTTGAATTCCAGTTGCGCAACGTTGCGTGAATAAAAGTTAATCGCGTCCAGGACTTCTGTCACTGGTTAAATTATGCTCCTAGTCCAGACGTTTCTGTATTAAGTATCATTTGGGACGTGTGATGCGAAAGCAGCCTTGTAATCTTTTTAGGAATGAGTCGTTCTATTCTAAGCTCCACAGTGCCGGACTTTTACAACTTTATCAAGTCCTTTTTTTTTTTTTTTTTTTTTTTATAGTATATCAACAATTGTAGGTTAAAGTGAGATGATAGTCAAGTCATGCAAGTAATGACTTGGTAGGATGCCAGATCAAGGAGGGCAGAAATCTCTGAGGGACAAGGGTTTTGAGAAGCTCTAATTTTGTGAAAGCTGACAGTTTTAAATTGCTTCTGTCTCACCCCTCTTCCATCAGCGCCACACTTTCACGTTTCCAACAAGGCCAGACATAAAAATGGGAAAAAAGCCAGGGTTATTACTCCAGGCTTGATAGCAGTGGCTTTAAAAACGTCATCCTCAGTACGATAAAGGAAGATCAACATGAATCTAACCCTAGACAATCAAGTCAAAGCCTGAACATGTCCCACTTTTAAAAAGGTTATTTATAGTGTGTAATTTCACCACATTCATGTCAGTGTAATGGTGCTGTCAACCAGAATAGAAGGCCACAGGCGTAAATGGGCTTTTATCAATGACTCTCTTTTCCGTGATGTCCTAAAAATCAATGTGTGTCTTTATTTTTTGAACCAGCAGTGCAGGGAGGCAAAAGTTAATAACATGCTCCACTTACACGGGTGGAAGGGCCACGTTGGTGTTTGCTCACAGAGAATTTGTCGCAGGGCTGTGGGGGCGAGTAATGACAAGGATTTGAGGGTTTGATTGGTTCTACCGCCTGAGTTCACAATAATATTTCACAACACGCCAGATTTTTTTTTTTTTTTTTTTTTTTTACAGATTCTTAAGGCTAACAAACTTTCCTGATAACTTGACCTTCCCCTTGACATGACACAAGTTGTTTTTCTCTTTTGTCTTTTTTTTTTTCTTTCTCCAATACACATCTATGCACTAACGCTTTCAAATCAAATCAAATTTCTGACGTTTACCAGCTCGCATTCAGGTGTGAAAGCGCAGGTGCCTGAGAGGTGAGTATCTAGGCCTGGTCCTACTTAGGGCGTTGGATGGATATGGGCTAAGGTTAGACTGCGTTACCCTAACCAGGTTCCAGAAGACCCCCAGTCGAAACTCTGAGAAAAAGAAGAAGCTCAATATAAAACTTCCTCAAAAATCACGACAGTGCTTCTGGAAAAAAATCTATTATTTCATAGATGTTCTTTTGCTCTCCAGCTTCATCTTCTTGTCCAAATATCTGGTCCCTTCAGTCTCCAGAAAGATTAGGGTTAAGAATGGGAGTTAATTTACCAGTGGATTACTTCACAGTGGGTCTGTTTGCATTATTATTTACAGAAGGTGGTTGGTGCAGATGCCAGCGGTGCCCTGGAGACGCAGGAGATCTCACTACGAGGGTGGTGAAATCTTTTTCGTCTTATAGAAAGCAGTGTAATCCTATACAGGGCCATCAGGGTCTGTTTTGAGGGTCAGGTTTTTGGACTGTGGAAAAAAGCTGGAATACCTGAAGAGAAGCCAAGCGAGCACAAGGAGAAGATGCAAACTCCACACAGAAAGCGCAGTTACAGCAGTTGGCAGGAGTCTAACGACTAAGCCACCGTGCTGCCTTCATATAAAGCAATACATTTACTTCTCATCTATCAATTGATTGACAGTCGGCTCAGCCAATGGCTAGTCGTCGCCACTTCCTCACCCGTACTCGGCAGACTACAAAGCTCGCCAAAGAAATCAGCAGTCAGCGCCAGCCAAACTCAGCGGAAACCTGTGAAACAGGATGTTCTGCTGTAAAAGTCAGCCGCATCTCAGCAGTTATTTCAGCGGGTATTTGCTGGTAGCCACAGTTGACTTTGATTGACATGTGGTGGGCGTGTTACGCGCTTTCCGGGCAAAAAAAAAATATCTTTACGTTAATGAATGAATGTTTTGGGTTCACTCGCATCTCAGCTGCTTGTTTAGGGTTAGGCAGCATTGTTTGTGGTTACATTTAGGAAAAGTTCATGGTTTGTGGTAAAAATAAAAAGCAGTTAGCCTTTTTTTTTTTTTTTTTTTTTTTTTTTTTTTTTAAATCCCCATATTGGCACACAGGTTGAATGGCTTTTACAATACTTGGCATGGTTACTCGTGTTCGCTCTCTTTCTTGGCAACGCTCTCATCTTCATCATTACGTTCATGAATTTCCTAATCACCTCTGCTATGACGTCCACCGCAGCTGTGAGAGCTAAATTTACCGTTGTTGGTGTCTGGCATGGTGCCGTAAGAAAGCTGCAGAAGAGACAACCGGGACGGGAGTCAAAACACCGTGGCTGGTGTTTTTGCTGATAGCAGGGACATAAGGCTGCAAGACACGGACGACAACATCGGGAAAGTACGCAGATGTTGTGAGCGTTTTTGCCAGACGCTTCTGGACTGAGAGTTCAAAGTAACTTAAGGGGATTTTTTTCCGATAGTAGGGACGGGTGACCACAGATGAAACTCAAACTGATATTTTACTGCTGTTGACGTTTTCAAACAGAAAAATCACGCCAACACAGACGGCCAGCTCCTCCCTCCCACATTCTCCAGGCCCCCCCTCCATGGGCTCTCCCAAGCCGCCCCTCCCCTCCCCCACTTCATGTGCATAAGTAAGGAGACAAACCCTCTGTAGATGACTGGCAGGAGCAATGTTTGTTATGGTTTTGGGGACAGGCTGCCGCCACTGTGTTTACAGTTTATGGAGCCATTTCTGTGTATAAAGACTAAGTGAGCATCGGCTAGCGGATGGTGAGGAGATACTTCCAGAATGTGACAAAAAAGAGCTGTGGGTTACAAATGGCTCAGCATTGCGTACCCTGCCTCTCAAACAGAAAGATATTGAATTAGATCACGTATAACAACGGAAAGATTTTGAACTTGATGCACTAAACTACAATGCCAAAAGAATGTTAATGTCAGAGTGGAACCTTATCTGTGTTACCAAGAAGGAAATGCTTCTAAAAGTGGCATTTTCTGTACTTTTTTTTTTTTTTTTTTTTTCCATGTGAGAGATGTTTCCCAGCATAAGGCCTGTGAAGCTTGTAGGAATGCATAGACTTCCATACAGTGGAAGAGGAAGTAGGAGGTTGTTTTTTGTTTTTTCTTTTCAATATTTAAAACAGCGATATGACATTTGCATTACGATTAAGGGTGTCTCACATAGATTTTTTTATTTATTTTTTTTCTCTTCATGTGTTTAGCAGTCCTGCATCATTGTCGCAAAGTCTGGGGTGTGCACGTCTCGTGTGCAAACGCAGGCGATTTGTCCTCCCGTCAGCTCTGCAAACATTTCAAAGCGGCTGTGTCACCGCATGACTTTAGCCGCAAGCTCATAAAAGTGATGATTACAGCCTCGGCCTTATCAGGTCTCAGCTCCGGTGATGTAATTTAGAGCTGGTGCTTGAATGCAAACATACCAGCTGAAGCACACAAAGGGTGTTTTAAGATGAGCGATGGCCTCGTGTTGGAGTGGCTTCCTGTTACCTGCTGCATAATCAGATAGACAATGTACTTCACTGTGTGAGATGAACCATTAAACACGGTCTTGTGTGTCGTTATCGCCGCCCGAGCTGAGTGAGCTGAGTGGACTGTTTGTACTGCTAAGATGTAATGAGGGCAGTTAAGGGATCAACACCAAACATTTAATACCAGTGTTTGGTGCTCCCCCGTTGAACATGTGCTCTGTTGTCTGTGTAAACATAATCCCCAGTCCTCACGCTCAACTTTGTACGTACACACACACACACACACACACACACACACACACACACACACACACACACACACACACACTGAAGTTTCAGAGGAAATTTGATCCTGCGTTACATCATTCAGTTATCTCCAACGCTTCGTTTCAACTGTCAAGGAATGTGAGGTTGTGTGCAGAGCCGTAGTTATCTTTGTAATGAGGAAAACCTCACTGTAAATCAAGATAGCATCAGCTTCCTCCCTGCAGAGGATGACTTGGACATAATTTCAGGTTATGAAGGAAAATGTTGGTGTCTTGTTGATGTTTGTTCAGGGAAGAATGGAAACGCCACATAGGCAGAAATGGTGATTTCTCGCTTCCTCGTCATTCCGCCTTCTGTGTTTTGAGAAGCTAGACTACTTCACTTGTGTTAGGTAATATTTAGCCGGATTTGTGGTCAACGTTAATCCTTATTTTGATGAAGTTTAATTGTGTATACTTATCCTAAGCTTAAAAGAGTGTAACGACTCTCCAACTTGCATTCCAGTCTTTACCAGTCATCTTATTACGCATCATGTTTGCACATTAGAAAAAGCGTTCCTGGAATCTGTCATATTTACTTCCAGTGGATAGATTCTACTGTCACCAACAACCTCCACCCAATTTGCCTACAGTTACACTTACACCATTGTACAGAGAGGAAGGACAAACTAATGCGCCTTGACTCAAACAATGCAGAGGATTGTGTGCGCCCGTGATGGACTAATCTTTTTGACAGGTATGCAAAGCCCTGCGGCAACAGTCACCTTACGGGAGGGTCAAACGATTGCCTTAAAATCCATTTTTTTTTGCGCTTCCTCAAAGCTGCTGCTCGTCTCCTCGTGGAGCAGAGTGACCATTGAGACCATAGCCACAGCGGAAATTTAATTACGTGTCCTAGTTCTTGTGGCCAAATTCACATCAGTGGCAGGGCAAGCTCTGGAAATCAGTCTCCTCTGGAAGAATGGGGGAAAAAAAACCCAAAAAACTCTGCAAGTGAAGTAGATGCCTGTTGAAGCAGATATTGTAGACTTCAAGAGATGAATCATGTTGTTGTCAAAGATGATTGTGTACGTTTGATTTGTCAGGTGCAAGACTGGCAAATAACTTCAAAACCTTCTTATGGATGATCTGTCTTATAGGAAAATTTACAGGAAATCAGCCGTCGCAACAACCCGAGTTTCATTTCTGACAGGGATACGTGCTCATGAAATGGCTCTTGGCTTCCTTCAACAATAATCCAACTGATACATTTTAAAATTTAAAAAGTTAAAAGGAATCCACTGCTAAGTGTATCCAAGTCTGCTTTGCGTGTCATAATTTGAATTTGCAAATTGCTTAGAAATGATTTGAGTCGTGTGTTCGATTTTCAAAGAGAAAGTCCAAATATTTAACTGCCAAAGCCGAGTCAAACGACACAGATCCTCAGCTGCAGCCATCTCCACTGTTTACATCCAGGTTACAAAGCCGCCACTTTAGCAACACCCGCCCAAAGACTCTCTCTACAAGGATGGACTGATTTGGGCATAGTTGGTGAGCTGCAACAGATGGTAGCCAGATGTACCTGCAAAGCCCATTTAAATTTGCCAACAGTACACCTAGATTTCTAGGCTAGAAAATGCTCAGTTAGGTCTTTATTTACAGTTCAGAAGTTGAGACAGGGCTCATCTGTACGTGACTAACAGCTTTTGTTATAGATGTCAAAAGACCACGCCCCTAATTGTGCAAAACGTTGTGATTTTTATATAATTTATACTAATGTGCCACATTAAAAAAAAAAAAAGTCCAAGTACCCTTGTCATGGATGTGCAACCTGGCTATCTATACTAAAAACAAAACTGTTTTAGAAATTTGCAGAAAATATGTTTGTTGCTGTCACAGAGTTTGGCATTTTAAAGTGTGGATCAATGTTCCCGATTTGTAACCAGTCCCTAGTGGTCAGTTGAGGAACTGCACGTTTCTTCACCACTAGATTTGCATCAGAGTAAGTCGGATGTAGCCCCTCGATCGAGTCTGGATGTCTGCCTACGTCCGCTGGAAGTCGGAGTTAAATCCAGAGGAACCTGAACAATGCTTTGTATCGAAGAGGAAAAGAGTTAAGGTAGGCTGGCCAGACTAGACACGGAGCAGCTTAAGTATGGGTCATAAAAAGACTGAGCTATGAAATATCTGAACTGGCAGAGACGGACTTTTACAGACTACGTTCAAAGCTGGAGTGTCAAATGTATTATCCATAGGGTTGGACTGGGCCGTCAGATGTTTATTATTCATATCTCTCAAGAGAGAAGTCCTTTTCCATGGGAAAACCCCATTAAAAAGTTAATACAACTTTTAAGTTCTTAGCTTTGTTGCCATTGATGTGTAACATTACACCACGTGGCCATATTCAAGTCAAGCGTGACACAATGGCAAAACTAAAACAAGCCGTGTCCCCTGAACCTGGAGGACGGCCCGGTAACCTCCATATCCACTGGAGCCTTTAAAACAACAGGTGCTCGGAGGAAAACGAATCAGTCGAGCGCAGACGGGAGCCAGCAGCAGCTGAAGGTAACGGCGTTGGGTTTCAACCCGGGGGCCAAGGAGTCACCAAGAGGCTGAACAAACGTATAACAGCTGAACAGTAAAGCTCCAACAGCGTTCTTCCGTACAAGCCCTGTGACTCAGAACAAACCTCAGACCTCATTAGACAAGAGCACTTGTGGCTTCGGAGCAGATGTGCTCGTCAGTGCTCAGACAGATGGGATGCTGCATTTTAGTGGAGAGCTCCGTCTCTCTATCTGGAGTTTCTAGCGTCAACTAAGACCATATGAGCCGCTCTGCATTTATAAATCTATGTTCTTGTTCTATTCATTTAAATCTGGCCGCGGACCTGGCTCTGTTCGCCTTGCACTTCAATGCGACTTGCGGCGACAGCAAATTGCTTTTATCTGGTAGGCAGAAAGCCGATCTGGCTGATGCGCGGCATATGGAGCAACAGCTGGAGCATCGGAGAAGTTGGCCTGACTTTCACATTGCTCAAATGCTGCTTCATTTACCATTGTAAAGTGTTTATCATCGTGCTTAATGAGTTTTATGAAGAGACCTGCCTTAAGTTTAGTCAATTATTGACTGAGGCACAAGAAAACACAAAAGAGTAACGCTGATTGAATCCAAAGGTCACTTTTATTAAAGTCAGTGTGAGTAGACTTGATACTGTCACTTCGACAGTACTAGGAACACGATGAAGGTGATAAGACAGAGAAAAGACTTTTTTTCTTTTTTTTTATCTCCAGCTAGAAACACGTGCCCAACGACTTTACTCACTACACACTGGATGATTTTATTTTGGGCAAACTTGAAGGGTAACAGTTTGAACCAGCATGTTCATTTACTTTTCTGTACACTTGCATGAAGTGAACATTAATACTAAAAAAAAGAAAAGAAAAGAATACTGTGATATAATACCTTTTATGTTTCAGCTTTAGCAGCACTATACTTCATGGAAGAGGTCTGACACGCTCAAACCACACTTAAAGGTCTTCACATCTTCTCCTTCGGAGCACGGTTAACACACTGCACTTTCACAGTATCGTGCTTCAATCCAGTGTCATGGAATGCTTCACATAATTACAAAACTCTTAACTACTACTGTGTGGCCTTCTCTCATTTTGTATGAGAAGTCTGCCTCTAGTAGGCTTCGTTTATCACAGTGTTCAGACCTATATTGAGCAATGGACTTCCTCATAATTAGTTACTGATATCTTACTGTGAATATTTTCAGAAATGAATACAATCACCTAGTTATTGAATACTGCTGATGTGAGTTTTTGCCATATTATTGTGGTATTTTGCTTTTTTTGAAGGACTTTTGGTGCAAGTGTAAATGTAAATGTGTGGTTTTTTTTGTTGTTTTTTTGTTTTTTTTTAATGTGGTGTGTGGCTAAGTAAGCTTGTGTCTATGACAGCACAGTGAGTGTGACCGTTCCTTTGGTCTTCTTCAGGATGCCAACAGCTTCCTCGTGAGTAACGCCCTCCAGGGTCTGCCCGTTGACGGCCATGATTTGATCGCCTCGCTTCAGCCGGCCGTCCTCTGCTGCTGCTCCCTGAAGTCACACACATACGTGCGGACGTCTTTGATTAATGGATTCTGCAGGAGATAAACACTTGCAGGTTGTTCCACTTACCTTTCCGAAAACGGTTTTAACATAAATTGGCAAGTCTCCGTGGGGGCTGCCGTGCCCTCCGACTATACTGAATCCAAGTCCGTCAGGGCCTCTTTCGAGAGTGATGGTCTTATACTGAGGTGGGCTGAAGGAAGGGCAGAGGCAGGTAAAGATGTTTCATATTTTTTCTATCTTGCTCTATTCACAGTCCATTTAACAGACCAGCGATTTCACAAAAAAATTCAGCTTCATACCCGATGTCATCCTGGAAGATGGAGCTGGGCGCCAGACTTCCACCTGCCTGCTCCTGTGAGGCTCCCGTTACCGTGGAGTCGCCACCTGCTACCACCTACATGTGAGTGAACGCAATGTTGTGATATTATGAAATAAGACTTGGACAGACCAAGCGTATGGGTGCGTGTTGTGGCAGACCTGCAGCTGTACTGTGCCCGTGGCATTTTTGAGCAGCGTGACAGCCTGAGAGTGGCTCATGCCTTCAGTAGACGTGCCACATATGCTGACAATTCGGTCCCCAATCTGGGAAACAAAGGGACATCGTACAATAGCAGAAAAAAGCGCTGCAGAGTCTGCAACATGGAAAGTTTTTGATTTTTATTTTTATCCTCATCTATATTTTCCTTATTGGAGTTGAAGCAGCGTTTACTGCAGTTTGCAAAGTCCAGTCTTAACGCAGCACAAAAGAAACGCTACACTTTAGTTCAGTTGAGCAATTTCATTACGTTGCCTTCTCGTTTCTCATTCTGCGTGGAAATGTAAAGCGGCACAAATATACCATTCAAGATTCGTCCTTTTCACTTCAATGGACCCTTTTGTAGACTATGCCATCTAAATGCAGGAGTGGGAGATTTATTATCCGTGTGAGCCGCGGATATTGTCCTCCCCTCAAACAGAGTCACAATTGTCAGTGTGTCTGTAAAGGCCGCTGCTTAAAGGGTGACGGCGCTTGACCTTTGGAGGCCTTTGAGATTTATCTATTGAGAAAAGTGAAGAGGAGTGACACTGTGGTGCATAATTACGATTGTTCACAATAAGACCAGCAAAGAGTTTAGAAGCTTCTACCTTGAGTTGGGTCTGAGCAGCCAGCCCGTTAGGATTCATCATGGCGATGAAGATGGGTATGTCGCCCAGAGGGCTGCCCACTCCGCCCGCTATACTGATGCCCAGAGAATCATTGGGGCCTTTAGTGAACTCAACCGTTCTGGAGTCGGGATGCTCGGCAGCTGCGAGGACAATAGAGACAAACTGGCTGTTTGCCTGATCCACTGATAAGCCTCCACGATCAATCCGTTTGATTTTTCAGGGTAGTGGGGTATGATACTTACGTTCCTGACTTGAGCTTAGTTTGTCCGAGTCTGGAAGGCTTCCACAGTCTGTACCTGACTGATGGGCCACTTTGCAGCTGCCTGTTTCACTGGCCTAAAAAGGAGTTGTGAGTTTTTTTTAGTTTTTTTTTAAGGTGGATAAAAATAGATTTTCAATAGGGGTTAAATCAGAGGTAGGTTACCTGACTGCTTTGAGACATCCTTCGTTCAGAGTGGAAGGGACCTGCCTTAAACCTCCCTACTTCCATTTTTATCGGCCCCACGCAGCACTGCAGCACAAAACAACAGTATTGTCTTTCATCTTTCATCAGAGTTTGAGGTGAACTGGTCTTTTCTGTTCAGATAGAAGTGAGAAGAGAATCACCTTAAGCAGAGCAGCCACGGCCTCCTGCGTGGCTGACCTGACGTCGTCGCCGTTGACCGACAGAATCTGGTCACCCTGCATCAGTCGGCCGTCGGCGTCCACCAGGCCTCCTTTCACGATATCAGACACGAACACCCCCGTGTCGTTCCTGGTGGGAGAGGACGATGCAGGAAGGGATTTTAAACTCCTTGCAAACGTTAATTAAATATAAATTATTTTTAACCCACAGTTTTTGGTTGAAACGGACAAAACGACAAAATGTAACTTTCAACAGGAGAATGGGACCGAACTGAAGCAGGGCCTGTTTTTCCAAATGCATATTTGCTTCCCTGCTAAAACCTGAGGTTTCCACGTGGATAAATCCTAACACGAGCAGAAGCTGTGAAACAAGGCGACTGGGTGCCAGAGATGCTCGCCTGTCACAGCTCCTCACCACTAACTGCTAGCTTGCACTTTCCCTTTCAGCTCGGGGTTTTAGGTTGTCGATGTAGTTTCCATGCTTTTGTGCATTTTAGCTTTTTCCACATGTGCAGCAGAACCACTGTGACAGGCCCACAAATTTACGACCGTATCAAAAGTTGAGCTGCTGTCTTCTGTTTAAAAACTGCATCCAACTTCAGCGTCTGTGTTTTATATTTGCCTGGCACGCTGCAGCGCAGAAGCACACAGTTTAGGCACAAAAACATTTACACACACTGCACAAATCCTGCTTTATAAACAATATACAGTAATACGTGCATATGGTATAATTAAAGGTATCTGTGTGCATTTCTGTCTGCACAAATCATTCCTGTAATCACAGGGGTGATGGCTCACTCCACTGTGACGTGGAACGCAACCCTTTTCCGAACATGAAATCAGAAGTTAAAGAAACAGTCACATTTTAGTAACCGCCACAGTTTTTCCTGCACTCATCTATTCTGTGTAAAAATAGCTTCATTCCTTCATAAATACAAACATACAGTGAGGGCCCCAGTTACCGATGTTATCGGTCTGCACAGACAGAAAACACATGAGTTTCTCAGGCACCTAAAACCGTGTGTGTGTGTGTGTGTGTGTGTGTGTAGGGGGGGGATTGGGGGAATTATGTGATGTA
Source organism: Xenentodon cancila (assembly GCA_014839995.1). Classification (NCBI taxonomy): domain Eukaryota; kingdom Metazoa; phylum Chordata; class Actinopteri; order Beloniformes; family Belonidae; genus Xenentodon; species Xenentodon cancila. Next base: position 20,163,150 of record CM026212.1, read on the forward strand.
TTTATCTAGTGTGAGGATTCTAGTTCAGTAGCCTACTTTTGGTCCAGATGAAAACACACTAGTGCGAGTAGAACGTTTTAAGTCATTCGGTGTTCAGGTTGGTCTTTTTCAGAAGAAGGCAGACCAAAAATCACAACAAAGGAGATGTGGAAAAGAGTTTATAAAGCAGAGCCCTTGGAAAACTCATCTTTCCGAGGGCTCTGCTTTTGCTGTTGTGTACCAGGGGTTGGGTTGGAGTGTTCACTTGTGGTCAAGAAACCTTATTTTAAAAAAAGAAAGAAAAAAAGAAAAAAAAGGGCTTCAGCACCAGATTTCACTCTGATCCAACCAACTAGAAATTAATAACGCTGTTTTTTATTTGCTTAACTTTCTCCATATGTTAAGTACATGAAACACGTTTGGAGTAGTTACCTGTGGTCCCGCAATCTGGACAAAAATAAACCAACAATACAAATATAACTGAAACAGTTCTCACAAGTAAAGGCTCATTCAGGACTGCAATAAAATGACGTGTTGACGGTAAATATCTCCCACCTCCTGCCAACGATGCTCAGGCCGAGGCCCTGGCCAGGCTTCTTGTTCAGTTCCACAGTAAAGGAGTCCCACAGGTCCTCCTCCTTGTACTGGGTCTCATCTCTGTAGATGGTCAGCCGGACCCTCTGCGGGGTCTGCCGCAACACATTGATGGCCTCGTCGTGACTGGCCGCTCGCAGGTCAATACCATTCACCTAAAAACACGCAAGAATGAAGCAAAGACTTCACAAACGGGCACAGAATTGTGGATTTTCCTCTATAATGGATGGTTCCAGCAAATGTGTCCACATTTGTAAAGTAGTGTCTTAACATTTCCTTTTATGGGCATTTTACAAAAGTAGCAACGCTCCACTCTGAATCCTGGTATGAAGTAACAGCAGAGCAGACCTATTAAAGTGCTAATAACCTAATTTAATGCTAAAACAGAAGTTTCCTTTTCCCAAAATTGCTGAGAGATATGGAAATTAGATCATAACATTTAATCGCGAGGTGATGTCAGAGCCCTTTAAAATAACAAGAGAACCTTCCCGCAAAGCTATGAGAGACTAGATGGGGTAGTCTGAAGACTGATTACCACCTTTTTTTTTTTTTAAACATTATTTTTAAAATTCCCCCATTAAAAAGGGAAATACCGCATTAGCTCGCACCGTGGACTTGCAAAGTATTTTTCCTGTAGCGGCTAATAGCAGCGCTGCATACTGGGACCCTGCTGCCACTCCTGAGCTCCGCCCCCCTGGACAAAAGCCCGAGGTCAAAGGGAGGGCAGATCCAAGTTGAGACTCGGTGCTTAACTTATCGACGCACATAAAACACGTGGGATACGTAGCAGCCTTCCTTTACTTTTAGCTCATAATCATTTCATTCTTTGGCACGTTATCAAAGCATGTTAAGTGCTGTGTTGGACTGTTTTGCTACTTGCCTCATCTCCGATTTCTTATATCAAACTGTTTGATCCTAAAACTTAGAAACCCCAGCTTTCATGTTTCAACTCCTCAGGCATGTCTCCTTGAAATGTGCTCAGCCTTTTCTTATCTAGGTCAAATGTGCCGCTCATTATACCGCACAGCACCTCTAGGATTTGGTCTCCTGCCCACAGTCTGCCATCTTTGGAGGCTGCTCCTTCTTCATAAACTTCGTGGATAATGATGGCTCCCTGGGGAGAGAAGAGAAAAAAAAAATTGTGTGTGGATAAGCGACGGACAGGAGAGGGGGAAGTGTGAGATATGAAATGAGAACATTACGTTTTTGTTCTAGAGAGAAGATGCAGATATGGGGAAGTAAGGGGTAAATGAAGTGACAAATCTTTGTTCTTGGAGGGAAGGCAGCTGTTCAGCAGTTGTTGGAGAATGACTTTGACATATATGTGTTTGTTTCTGAGTTTCAGTGTATTTTTTTGTTCTCCTCTGAGCTGACTGTCATTTGGGGTCCAGAGGTTACATTCCAGGGTTGGATGCTGTCTGCGGCGGCCGAGGCCAGACAAAGAACGGCTGCACACAAGGCTGACTGAGCAGACAGAATAGATGGGCTGGGAGGACGATGGCAGGAGGAGGAAGGCTGTGACAACATCGTTTCCTACATTCCTGAGCTGCCATGGCTATTTCAGACCTGAATTATACACGCCACAAGCATCATAGGTGGGAACTGAGAAGGTGGAGTCACAATGTCTTGAAAAGGCTTGGGCCTTAACAATGAATTTTTTTATGTTCTATTGACAAGTTGGAAAGTTGAAAACAGGTTTTCGTTAAAGAAAAGCCTCATTCACACCGTTTCCTACCAGCAGGGTGTCACAGCCTCCCACCATGCTCAGACCCAGGCCCGTGCGGCCCTTAGAGATTTCTATGGTGGTCTCACAGCCGGGGATGATGGGACAGGTCGCTGGGTCACAGGCCAGAGTGGAAGGGGTGGATGAGCGACTAAAACCTAAAACAGAGGAAGCAAAGATAAACTTTCTGATCTAATTAGTATAAAGATCAATCAGTTATCCTCACTGCAAAGTGAAACGTGGACGCACTGGTAGCTGCTTCCGCCTCTGGCTGAGTTAAGGTCGTCGGGGCGGTGCTAGGCATGATGGGTAGGCTGGTGAGGACTCCATCTGAGAAACCCCTGTCCTGGCAAGTTGAATGGGGAGAGGAGAAGGAGGGGGTCTCATTTGTAGAGAAGGTTAGCTTCACTGGACCTTTGGTTCTTCTTAGTAAAGAATTGACCTAAAACACAAATTACTAATAAGACTCAAATTTTTATATTGTAGCTTCTACTTCTTTCTATATAGTCACATGCAACAGTTATGACCCCCTCTTTCATCAAGTCATCAAGTTACTTATTTAACAAAAATGAACACAAAAAAAAAGCTAATGTGGGGAATACTAAGTACCCCCGTGATTCAGTAAAATGCAGTCTTGCTGGGATTACTTGAGGTTTGTGGGTGAGTTCAGGGTCCACTCGGTGACTACAAGATAACTTGGCTATGTCGCTGCAAAACAACCCCAAACCATCACCCCAACACCATGTGCAAATAATCTTTGTGGAACTGAATGCTGAACTCCATATTGCTTGGAAATGGCCTTTCCATACTGATGTGCACCAACAATACCTTCTCTAAGACCACTGCTTATGTCTTTCCCGACACACAACTGAATGCACCAGACAAGCACAATGCCAAAATGCCTGCAACAGGTTTACACACTTGCTAATAACCATCAGACTGGAACTTTCTCTTAAATCCTATGGCGGCAGTAAGGGGGTACATGGTATTGCCCACATTTACTTTTTTGGTGTTTATGTTTTTTTTGTTGTTTTTTTTTACTAAACATTTGCACATAAATGTCTCCAATTCTACTTTATATTGTAGTTTACTTTCGATGACACAGCGTACCTGTTCAACAGTGTATCCGAGCACGGATTCGCCGTTCACAGCCAGGAGTTTGTCCCCAGGCTTCATGCAGTCTTCCTGCAGATAACACAACAGAGTTTTGATTAGCACATTCTGCATCAATCACAGGAACTTTCTTCTTTTATTTATTTATTTTTGGCTATGCAGGAAGCACCACATACATTTCCAGTGTGTCCCATCACCTCAGATATACTTTGAACCTCAACTCCAGTTTCCGTATCTCCTTTAACGAATGTGATGCCAAGTCCTCCATCCTCCTGTTGGAGAACATCATCATTATTGCATAATAAGACAATAACAGTGTAATCTTACTCTTTGTACAATACATCTGAATATAGCTGAACAACTGTAAGGAAGTAAGAGTTGCACCAGCAAAGGAAATCTGGTACAACTGACAAGCATTACCTCCAGGGAGCTAATTAGCTCTACTTTCACCTTGTACCGCTCCCACTTCTCAATCGTCTGATCTTTATTTTTCTGAGAAGGCCTCGCCGGGCCTCAGCCTTCGTACCAATGAGTTATATGTGATCTTGTGTCAACTGCCCCCCATGTAACACATGAATAGCCCAGAATAGAGTTCTCATCTAGGTTTATAGATTCTCCTGTTTTCTTCAAAAGGTCCAAGAATGACCTTTTTGAAAAGCTTTCTGGATGGCTAAAAAGAAGCCCAAATGAGTGGAAAAAATCAGTTTCCTCTTATTTATTATTTGAAGTCACTGAACCTTCACGCCTCTCCGGAACCTTTTCCCCACCATTCACCTGTTTTTTTTTGTTTTTGTTTTTTTTTGTTTACTTCACCCTTTTATTCCACAAGTTCCCGTCTCCTGTCTGTCTTGGAAGCTTGTCAAACTTGACTGCTCCTGTCAGCTCTCTGGTTCTCTTTGTGAAACCCTGTTGGGCTCTATTGTGTAAACCTCCCTCGTTACTGAACTTCCAAGACTTTTTACCATTCTTTTCGTCCAATTATAGTCTGTATGTGCCGATTCAAAAAAGCAGGACCGTCCAGCTCGTCTTACCTTAGACTTGATGATGTGATGAACATGTTCTAGGGCGTTGGCATCACCATTCGTGGAAGTTGTTTCCAGCTGTGGGAAAACGGGCAGCTGCTGATAAACTTAAAAACTTGTGCTCGTCTGTTTGCTGCTGGGAATAAAGTCTGCTCCACACTGCTGTTTGTGGTCTTTGGGTGTCTTGGGAGTTTCACACAGGCTCATGATGTTGGAAATTCCAGGACCACACAACATGACTAACATATATGAGCACTGCTCAGATGCACGAACGGCGGTAAAGCCTAATTACTGCATATGAGGACCAGTAAAGCTAAAGCTCGTCATGCAGCCCGAGCTGCAGGATGTGGTCTGTTGAAGTGCAATGAGCAGAACTGTACCTCGGCGTGGGGCTCCACTGTGTCTCCACCGTGCTCTCTCACCGGTCCCACAGCCATCTGGTCAAGCGCCTCTGTGTTCCTGTTTCAGAGTCATAACCCACATAAATCGCCGCTCTTCTGCTCTGTGACAGGGGAAACTGTAATTTACGGCAGTTGATCACAGTGTGTCCTTCGAGGGGTCAGGAATGGGATGTGAGTTAAGTGGCAGGTCAAGTAGTAGGATTCTGGCAAAGACATAACCAGGGTCGGGGGGGTCAAACATGCCCCGACTTCGTGGTGACGTCTCTGCTGATACTCTGTCTCTATTCCAGACCACGCACTTAATGTAGGTAGTAAAAACTCAAATAATTTATCTCCATGCTGACTTCTCTAAACACGCTGTATTTTCTTCTCCCACGGTGAACATACAATTAAACACAATTAGCTGGGAATAAGGATTTAGTGCCCCTTTGGAAAAACGGCTGCGTCGGTGGGTAAATCACCGTATAGACACCCATGTGATGGTTTTACAACTGGTTTCAAATCAGAAAAAGTTGGAACAATAAGAAAAATAAAACTTGGCATTTACTTAGATTTTGTTGCTTTGCTTTACATAAACCGAAGATGTTCCATGTTTTTCATTTGCATTTCAGGCCCACAGAAGTTAAAACTTTACCAGTTTATAACAAGTATGATCAATTAGACTCACAGTATCAGTGCTCAGCGGAGGTGAAAGGCAGGATGCAATCAAGCTTTTCACTCAACTCAATATAGACAATACTTTCGGTAAAAGATAAATAAATAAATACAAAATAAATACAGTTGCCTCCTGGAAAAAAGGCCCAGTTAGGAAGCTTGGAGTTTTTACCGTCTCAGAGCTGAGCTCCAGCAGTCAAGTAAAGGCTTTAAACTAAATCAGCTTTCTATCTCCTCAAACAAATATCAAGAGTCAGAGCTCTCACGCACAGACAGGATTTAGAAAAGCTCATTTGTGGCTTTGTTTGATTCGCTTTTGTGTGTTGATCCATTTTACTTGTGTTGGCATTTTCCATATTTTTTTTTTTTTTAAATCAAATTTTCTTTTATCTTAATGGATTTTATTCCTTCTTTGACCGTTTACTGTTTCTAATGTTCTGATGCATTCCTTTGTCTCCTTTGCCTCTGTTTTTGAAATGTGTTATTTAAAAAAAGGTCGCCTGGCCTTAAGGAAGAGGGACATTTTTCATTACAAATTCCCGCTATGGACGGGTCGGAACTGTAGGGAGGCCTTCTTCTTCCTCAGCTGCACCTTTCTGTAATGTGTGCAGGATGAAGTTTTGCATTTGCGTTTTGAAGGCAGGATGTGTTGCTGTAAAACATCGCTGTACCTTTCTGGAGCAATGCTGCCATCGCAGAAGTAAAACTGAACTTTCCCAAAGCCACATACCATCATCTAACTTATCTTTAATAACACTAGACTGCACCTATATCGACTTTTCTGTTTTTTTTGTTGGAGTGTGCCGCAGGTCTGAAATGCAAACGCAGAAATGCAAACACATCATTTTTGATATTAACCAATCAAAAGAAGATGATGAGAGAGACATGAAATCATTTCTGATCATACTATCTGCCAATAAAAAAAAAAAAAAGTACAGGTAAATGTAAGAATCACTTGGGAATATCAGTTTTGGAAATATTCCTAAACCAATATTAAAATTCTTGAAAACAGTTTTTCACTAATGATTTAAATATAATTTTATATATTTGAAGAGTCTGTAAGCTGCCCCTTTTGGAAGTGGACAAAACCATTTCAGCTTGAAGGGCTGGAGTTCTTCCCTGTGTGGAATTACAACAGCTCCCTCTACCGACTCTTAAAAGGCATTACAACAAGCTCAGAATTGTTTGATTTTAAGGGTACATGTTTTGTTGGTCTTGCTCTGGATTTTTAATAGAAGAACTTCTAAAGTGAGAAAACAAATGTTTCTATACCTCACAAAGATGATTTTGACTTTGGATGGAGCGCTCTTGATTATGGATGATGCATTCTGATGACTGTGGCCATAAAGAACTTGTCCGTTGATCTGAAAGCACACGAAAAAAACCGTTTAAACATAAAACTCTAATTCAGTGTTTTGTGTCTCTCAGTTGGTGAATTTAAGAAAAGAGAACAGCCTCACCTCTAATAGCTCATCCCCTACTACCATACGTCCATCCCTGCCTGCAGCTCCATTGGGGTCTATTCCTACCACGAACACGCTCATTCGGGAGCGGTCCCTGTTCCCCGCCAGGCTGAGGCCCAGACCTGTCTTGCCTTTCTCCAGCTCGATCATATGTAGCACCCCTGGGAGGCCTCCATAGCGCTGGATTACGTTCTCTGTGAGAGGCAGTTGAAGTCATGGATGACAAATGTGAGATGACAATTCTTCTGAGCAATGCTAGGCTTGTCTTGAGCCTCATGAGCCCCTGTACTGTTGCTCTGTAGTTAGTCACATTCAGAAGTGCTGAAAGTAAATGGGAAGAATGTTGGATTTTTTTTTCCCCGTTATCCCATGCTTTCTCTTTGTCTCAATCTTGCTTCTTTTGTTCTTACTGCAGTCCCCCCACCCCTCTGCTGTCTCTGGTGTGTTAGATAGCCGCTCCTCAGTCCACTGGGCTTGTGTTGTTCTGGGCTCCATGCCACTGTTGAACCATCACTCCTGTACTAATCTCCACAACTCACCTCCCGAGGCCCAGCATTATCAATCTTACACCCACAGGATAGGCTCTGCCTATCTCTAACACTCACTCACGGTCTCTCCACAGATTCAGGTGTTTGCTGCCGAATTCACAGGACATTTGACATTAGAGGGCCTGTAGGGGGATAATAATCTTTTTGGGACATTAAGGCCTTCACGTATTGCTGTGGTGCGGCCACCTCAAGCATATTCAGTACACTTTTATTGCAGCCTGATTGCAGGACAGATTTATGAGCTGGCAACGTAAATGTAACGTGGATGACCTCTCGTGGCAGTTTGGTGGTACTGCACACAACAACAAGTAAACACATGTTATTTTCAGTAATTAATTATATTAGTTGATGATATCATGCCAGTTTATATCTTTCACTGGTCAAACAAAATTCACACATGCTAAGATTAACTTCTAATAAACAATGTCATTTTCAAGTGAATATGTGACTACATCCTCTGACAGGGACAAAGAGAACTCACTCCAGCTGTATCCAAACTCGTCCACCTCTTCCTCCTCCTCTTTGTCCTCCTCAGTTGTCTCTTCTAGTGGACCGGGAACCTCTGGGAGCGTGTCTGTATCGCTCTCCCCCACATGGGGCACCACTGGCAGGGAGAGGACGACACTGGTGGGGGATGCCTTTGCCGCTTCACGCTTCACCAGCTGTCACACCACAGGGACGATGGAGGAAACAGTTTATTAGTAAGAGATAAGGCAAGTTTCATGTCTCCAATCAATTTTTAATCTTTTTTTTTTTTTTTTTTTGGTCAGGCTTTCAGAGATGGGAAGGCATATGTGAGCTGCTGATGTTATCAACAGTGGCCATATGCTCCGTTTCATTTACAGCCTCATCAGCTACAGCAGAATATGTTAGTTTTAGACTGATTAATGAAGTTATAAATGGCAAAGGTCTGAATCAGAATTAGGTTATATAAACCTATTTAAACGACAGCCTTAATGTTCATAAATTACGACTAGTATGAATGCATAAATCAATAATTAGTGTACCCATTAGACAGATCTGCCCACTTACCTGAATAATAAGAGAAGCAAATTTACTGATTGCCTCTATGCTCTTGTTCTCTTAAAGCAACACTGCTGAACTTTTTCAGCTTTTATTGGCCTATACTAGTGCGAATGCCCTGGAGCTGCACTGCATGTCATTTTGTGGTCCGGCCCACATCTCAACTCTTGCGAACCTCCAGGAGCAAAAGGACCTCATTCTCCTGCAGTGTTGCTTTAGGTTTAAAAGCTTTGGTCAGTCATCAAAGCAAATACTGATTCTGTTATGGTTCAAAAGACCCGACTCAAAGCGAAATACAACCAAAGAAAAAAGCCTGATTTTTTTTATTTTTATTTTTTTTGCAACAAGCACAGAAGACCCCAGACGGACAGAGCCGATGTTAGGACGTATGTATGCATGTACAGGATGTTAAACCCGAACACACCCAACACATTACCTGTGTGGTAGTGTATGAACATATGTGTACATGCATACGCAGAAAGGAAAAGCGGAATGCACAACACTGAGACCCACGAACCTTAAACGGGGTAGGAGTGAAAGGGTTAGTTGGGGAGAGGCGGAGGAAAAGTCTACTGTGACTGTCACCCTCCTAAGGAGAAGAAAAAAACGTCAACTTTAGAAGGCAACACAAACTTGACAGATACCTACATCTATTCACGGACACAAACTGGCTGCTGCAGCTGACAACTTAAGTGGAGTTGAACATGACAAAGCAAACATGTCTGGAAATGCGTCTTTTTTTTATTTTATTTTAATGTTTCCAACTTTGATCTCTCTTCAGTCGGAGAAGGCGACAGTGCTCGGGAATTGGAATACCAACCTTGTCCCTGTTGTCTCTTGATATGGGTGCAGCTCGCTCCTCGCTGCAGTCCGTTATCGATGGCTGTGGCTTCAAGGATAGACATGAAGGTAAATCACTCTACTCTGCACCAGATAGTAACAGAAAGGACTTTCAAATTCATTTATGTCACACACAGAGTACAGACTCATAACATCCACTCCAATGTCACCTGATAGGGAAAGATAGATTATCATACTGCTGCAGTAAGAGCGACACCAAGTCCATAAATACTAGTACTTTAAGTTCGTACAAAGTCACAAGTGATCCGGATGACTAAAACAAATGCCATACAGTATGCTGTGTTAGGATAGAATATAAAATGTTAAAGATATCTTTTTAAAAATGCAAGATTTTCTTTCTTTTTTTTTTAACTTAAGCAGCTGACTTGAGGCTTTTCAAACTAAGAAGCACACACACTGAAAAGAGATTGATGTGTTGAGCGGAAAAAGCTGCCGTGCGCCACGTCCATCCAGGATTCTCAGTTTCCTTGCTGTGGTCAGACTTCAAAAGGCTTTGTCAGAAAGTCTGGCTTCATCTTCCTCAGAAAACCACGTCTCAGCTTTGAGTTCTTCACATATTTCTGTTCACTGTCAGCTTTCAAATCAATCTGCCTTTCTTTCATTAAAATCAGGTGCTCGAGACAATGGTTGAGGGAAAATTGGAAGTCAGATTAGAAAAACATAAGCACTTACAATAAAAAATGTAAAAATATATATTCTATCTTTTGGCTGATGCAACCAAGGGGTAAAAGAAAACCAAGAATGGAGGGAAAAAAGCACACATCTACTAGATGTGATAGAAAATAGAAGGAAAAATTTCCTCTTTGACGTAAGACTTTGGTATTTTGAACAATTCAGACATGTTTGAGTGACAGATGACAACAACCCCTTGGTTAACACACATAAAAACACCCTTTCTTTCATCCAGTTCTCCGCTCCAGCCTCGCAGCTTGATACCCTCACTTTTCCCGAGTCGAACGGGACAAGTTAAGCAGACAGACACGGGGTAGCTTTCTAACCTGAGGGAGGGCAGTTGCTAAGCAGCTCTGATTAATGCAGCGAAGGCTCGGCCCGCGGTGACTATGTAGCTGCAGAAAGGGCAGGCGTGGCTTCTAAAAGCAACACAAGACGGGCAAGCTTACAAACATGACAGTTTCATAGGATGGCTGTGCCTTTTTTGAGGAAAAAATAAGATTAGAGTCCGTTTGGGAGAAGAAAGAAAAACTGGAAGGACAAACGGAGACACCCCAGGTTTCATTTAAATGACTCGCCATTAAAGGTTTCAATGAGGAAAGTCTTCTTTTATAAAAAATAAAAAAAAAATTAGAGGAAAGCATCTCTCTCTCTCTTTCTCTTTGAAACGGTAACAGAATGTTTAGAAGATCCCTGCAGGCTACTTTGAGATTACTTATTACTTGCAAAAGAAGGGTTTGAATCTCAAAGGGATACAGCGTGTTATGCTCTCAAGCCCCCAGTGGCAGCATTTAAACCACATTATTGGTCTGCCTTCTTCACTTGCACAAATAACAAAATAAAAAAAAGTTTTCGGTCCGATATTATGAATTCCAGCCTGCTGCTCCTGAAATGTGATACAATGACTTCACAGTAAACCTTTAGCCAGCAGCACAAATGATTTCTTTGTTTGCTTTAATTTGTTTAGGGCTGAAAATTCAAAAAACAAACTTATCAAAAATCACATTTCCTATGGAAAGTGGCCTGCAAAGGTTTTGGGCACATCTGATCACATTTTACTGGGGATAACTCAGTGATTGATGCCTTGATCGCCGAGAGGCATAACGTTAAAAAAAAAAAGTCAGTTTCAAGTTCAGGCAAAAATACTCTCTTCTTTCCATCTTTAGAGTTTTTAAAATTACAAAAGGAAAAGAGCCTAGGGCCAAACTTTAGATGACCAGGATGGTCAGTAATGAGTACAAATGCTCTTTTTGCACATCACAGCTTTGCAAAGCTGGAATTTACATCCAAATAAGAGTTTTTCAATTCTTGCTTGTTAGTGCATTGGGCCTTTAGCTCTGTGGTATTCGTGGGTTGTCTTGTATGTACTGCTGTTTGTAGGTTGAGCTGTAGCTTTTTAGTGACTGTAAGGGACACGGAAAAACCTTCAGCATGTGCATTTTGAGGTACAGTTGTGACCAAAAATTTGCACCAAATGAGACAAAAAACAAGACCAAGGAAAAGAATCGTGGACCTCCACAAGTCTGGTTCACCATTGAAATTAATTTTCTAGATGCTGGAAGGTTCCACGTTCATCTGTTCAAAACATAATACACAAGTATTAGCACTATGGACCACCACTCGGGGGGGGGGGGGGGGGGGGGGTTGTGCTTCTGTATCACAGTAAACTTTGTTGTGAAATATGCAAATAAACCCCAGAACACCGACGTGACCTTGTTTGTATCGGCATGAGCTAAACATGCTCTTAAACCACAGCAAAAAAGCCAGATTACAGTTTGGAGCTTGACATGGGAACAGACATCTTAATAATTGGAGGGGTGTGCTGTGGTCTGACGACACTAAAATAAAACCTTTTGGTCATGATGATCATGGTTATGCTTGGAGGAAAAAGACAGAAGCTTGTAGGCTTTAGAACGGCCCAACTGTTATGCATGGTGGTGGCAGTATCATGTTGAGACTGGTGCACTTTGCAAATTAGGAAAGAAGGAAAAATGTGGCTATAATACCTCCAAATTAGTAAGAAATTGTGAAAAGCTTGTGGAAGGCTTTCCAAAGCATTTGAGACAAGTTTAATAGCAAAAGCTTAAACAGAATTTAAACAAATCCTAATGTCAACTTTTGACTTGGAAGAAGGTTATAAAAAAAATCTTTAAAAAAAATCTCTTTATTCTAGCATTGAAAAAAAAGTCTGTGATCGTAACTGACCCAAAACATGAAAGCTTTCCTAAACGTAACTCTCAGACATGGATAAAACAGGCGTTTGTGTTTTTTTTAAACAGTATGAAAAAGTTTAAACAGAACTGTGATGAGTTCCGCTGGCCGTTACATAAGATGACCGTGACACATCTACCCGCCACGCTGGACAGCTGGAAAGGTATTTTTTTCATGAGGGTCAGCAGTTTTAGATGTTCACTGAAAGTTTCTGATGAAAACAATGAAAAGATTTTCATCTTTCTGACTTTCACGAAGGCATCATGGTCTCAGTTCTCTCCTTGCGTGTCATCTTTTACTTCCTCCTATTGTCCTTTCCCGCTCTCCTTTAATTGTTTAATTGGAGTAACGGCATCTCGTTAGTCCCGTGTGTATTTATAGCCTTGCCTCTCCTTCTTACCTTTGTCTATCTACCTGTTTTCCTGTTTACCAGCTCTGTCGTTTCCTCCACAGCTGGTCTCTGTTTCTGCCAGGCTTTTAGTTTTTTTCATTAAGATTAAATCAAAGTGTAATTTTGCTTCCATAACTATTTGCCTTGTCTGTGTCAGGATTTAGGTGCTGATCTCATCAGAATGTCATACCTCTGCAGGTATCACTGCACAGTTCAACAGCACTGTAAAGCCCGATACACCTAAATAATAGTTTGTGGATTTGCTTTTCTAACAATCCTAGAGAAGTTTTTTTATATTTTTCCACCACTTGACCTCCACTGCCTGCAGTAAGTCTAATTGTTGTAATTACAAAATTAAGTAAAATGCCAGAAAAAAAAAAACACTGCTCTTTTGAATTATTTTATACAATCAAGCAGCAAATGGCTGATGATCATACAAACATTAGAGGCATCTGATTATTTAGATTATTACATTTGCATGATTGGGCTTTTCTGTGAGTGGGCATGTGTGTTTTCTTGTTTTTGCTGCTACTTTGGTTTTGGTTGAATCACTGACCTCGATGGGCTCTGAAGTCCCTGTGGGGACCAAACTCTGGTCCTAACAAGCCTGAATAGTTGCGTTCCCACTATCGAGCCAAAGCCGAGCCAATCTACTGTCGTTTCCAGTGCTTAACAGAGCCAATCCAGGCCACCATGCACCCCCCCCCCACCTCCTGGCTTCTGACCTCACTTTTCTGAGCAGCCGAGCAGAGCTTACTGGGGTTAAGGACAGTGTCAAGATAGGAGGTTTTTACAACTATGAATCTCTCTATTCTAACAAATCAGATAGACTATTATTATCATTGATCATGTTAATGATAGGCTTTGCTTCCTCACGGTTGCTTTAACACTGTCAACTCTTCCCATTTTAAAACTCTCCTTGCTGAATGCTAGAGACCAACACTGGTTTGTCATTTTGAACGGTTTACAGTATGAAAGTTGGAACTCTTTTGGAACCAGAAAGTGTGTGTTTGTGTGTAAGTGTGTTCATCTCGCGTGAAGCCTCATCCCCCAAATACATTAGCCGTTAGCTCAGGGGACACGGGGAAACTGATTCACCAAAGCCGATTGATTGGTGAGAAACAGCCACGTTTGTTCAATCTCGTGCAGTCTCTGCTTGGTGCCTCGTTTACAACTGAGCTCAGCTGAGCTGCGAGTGAAGTGATCATTCCAGGAAACACTGTGATTCAGTTAGTTCACCCAAAAGATCTTCTTTTATCACTTGTGACTCGATAACCTATCTAAAACATTATGTGATGTGTCCACCGTGAAAAAAACATTTCACGGCGGGTCAGAGGGCAGTACAGCCGGGCCATCAGACTAACACGGGGGAACAAAAATGAATTTTCTGAAAGTGAGAAGCAATAAGCCCGTTTAGATTTTGACCCAGCCTGATAAAACTGTGAAAATGGCTCCGGTTGGGTCAAAAGCTAGTTAAAAGTATGAAGTGAGATGAGTCGGAAGTCAAGGTTTGCAGTAATTGCTAAGATTGCTAAGATTGCTGCTAAGATTATCCATTGTGACCAATGGATTAAATTGAATAGAGGCGAATAGAGGTAAATGCAATAACCTCATAAGAAAAGCTTTTTAAATGTATATGTGAACAAATTATAAATGAATAATGTCATTAATGAGCTGAGACCTTGGTAAAATTTACAAATCATAGCGTGCCCAGATCTTTGCAAGGCCGTCCCTTCATATACGCTCATCTTGGTTAACTCCGATGAGCTAATCTAGTAATTCTGATAAGTGGTGCCCAAACAGTTTTATTCCACTGTGTGTTAAGTTATTCCCCTTCATCTACAATTCCACAAATATTCCAAATGAAAATATCTACAAAAAATACAACTTGTAAACTGTTTAAGAGGGTATGGAACATTACAGATAAATGAAGCTCAAAAAGTCTGCATATAGATGTTTCAATTTACAGGAACTTTCTTGTACAGTAATTAAATAATTAAATTGTAAATGACAAAATATGGAAGCGATGCAACAATTCTACTGGAAAATGGATAAGCCATTATTTTGCATGAGAATGCCTTTTAGTTTTTAAAAAACGGTAAATTGGATGAATAATTTTGCCAACAAAACGGGACCCACATTCAGAGCGATTATCCTCTAAAATACGCTGGACTCACTGCTCAAGGGCAATTTAAAATGAGGGTCTCCAGGCTTTCTTTTAAAGACTTGCTTTTGGTTGGGATTTAGTTGCCCCTTTCTGACTATTTTAAACATTTTTACACCACCACTGGACTTCATATCTCTGTTAATGTTGCTTCCTTGCAATATAATATTGGGTAGGTTGCCTGCATATAGAAATAAGCCTTCTTCTTCTTCTTCTTCTTTTCTATTTTTGTTCTCCCAGATAGAATCTCCATTTCTACTTTAATTCAGAAAGTGCAGAAATTATTTGCAAATCAAAGGCCGAGTTAAAAAGGGGAGAGAAAGCCAAATGGTGTGGGGCACAAAAAGAGAGATAATGCAAGCACGATTACATGTGATGGATAGCTGACTCGGTAGAGATGAGGGAGACAAAGAGAGACCGATTACCTGACATGTGCGATGTGGCATGCATGTGAAAGCAGTGCTGCGTTTCTCTACAGCAGGCGAGGGAGCTGGGCTATGTATTGACTCAGGCTGCGAAGCCGAGTGGGGGAACAGAAGAGCAGGGTTGAGGATACTCGAGAGGTAAATGTGGATTTTATAAAAGAAAAAGAAATATGGGAGGACAAAATGTAACAGCGCCTTTTAAAGAGGACATGTAATGCTTTAGGAATTTTTTATTATTTGCACAGATTCTCCTGAGACACACTTTTTTGGAAACGTCTTATTTATCTGACTACCAACAGAGCAAAATCAGAAAGAAACCCTGAGATTTTTAGATTTGTTTTGATTTTTATTTCACTGCTGACAAGTTGAATCCAAAGTATTCTTTTTTTTTTTTTTTTTGTTTAATCAAATTAGTCTTTCAACGTGCATCCCTTCTTGCATTTCAGGCCTCCAAAGCATCTCCAAAAACCTGTGTATGAGGCATATGTCTCTACCGCTACAGTGCACACCAGCTGTAAAGTTTTCAGTGAATATGAAAGGATTGAAATGAGTCAAGGACAGAAGCCTGAACTACACAGCTATGAGTTCCAACCGCTCAGAATGGCGCTGCATCACGAACCATCATTTTTCTGTAACTGATAGAACCACATGGGCAAATGATTACTTTAACAAAGCACAACACTAAATTACATACACAAATGCCACATTACTGTCTATAAAAGAAGCCTTATATTAACCTTGTCCAGCAGTAGCGATGACATCTCTAGACTCAAAAAAAAAAAAAAAAAAAAAAAATAGAGAAAAGCTCAGGGTCATCCTCTATGGCTTAAATCAAGGCTGGACTTTCCTGACTTTTGAATCAAGATTGGATGCCCTTTTCTTGGTTCTTGAGAATTTTTCACCTTCCATCCAAAAGAGGATTTTCATCTGACTTCCTCATAAGCACAAAACCCGCTGCTAGAGAGTTTGAACTGAGGAACCCTTCTGGATGAAGGGTGAAACATCTTCGTAAACTAAGGCAAGGATGTCCGGTTACCCTAATTCAAACCTTTGAACAAGGCTAGGCTGTTATCAGAGAGGTGGAAAAGCTACGGTCTGTGATGGTATGGAGCTGCATCAGTGCACTTGACAAAGGTGATTTATATCTCTGTTGTGCCAGCATTAACTGAGCAAAACAAACTGAGATTCTAGAGTAACATATGATGGCTTCAAGGCGTGCGGCACTACTTCCAGGGATGTATATCCACTTTTCAGAAAGGCAATGCAAAACAACAATCTGCACATATTACAAAGGGATAGTTTGGGAGAGAGGGTACCGGTACTGAAATGGCTTGTCCAGAGTCCTGACCTGCCTCAATAAACATGTGAAGGAAAGAATGGGACAAAATAATACCTGAAGCACTTCATTATTGGTGACCTCAAAGGCAGTATGGCTTTTAAGTGACAGAACAGCGACGTTGCTGAGTGAAAAAGCTTCACAACCTCAGCTATTGCAGACCTGAAATGCAGGAATGGATGAATGCCAAAATGAAGGAGGCAAGATTCCTCACTAAGCGAGAGAGTGCGGTAGTCCTTTTTTGTTCTTACAATGTTTTGCTATCAATGAAGAAGGCTTAATTATGGTATCACTAGCCTTACTCCAAGAGAGTAAAGCCCTCTTTGTGTGTCTGTCTTCTGCTGGCGTTACATTGGATTATGAGTTGCTATGTGATTGATGAGAAATAATGATGGTCAGGGAAATCAATATGTCATAGATAACAATGCAGAAGAGGTGATCTGACACCAGAACAGAGTTAGTGGTGACTCCAGCAGGAAACGACTCAGTCATGCCGTCGAGGCTCGAGGGCACTTGCAAACAACAAACCATGTCATGGACACAGTGATTTCCAAGAATGTTGTATCTTAAAGGTTAAAATTTGCTACCATAGATAAATATGCCCCGGAAAGCTTGTTGCCATTTTCATAAAAGGTTTGAAAATTACTCTGAACCTTCAAACAACAGAAAGACAACGGGGGTTGTATATAACTCAGATATAAACTGCATGTATATAGTTTGAAAGTACATTTTGCATTCTTTGAAAGGGCCCTAAAATAGCCACTTCAGATACACTGAACTTTTGATAAGAAGAAGAAGGACGTTAACTTACCCTGGGTCTGTGGATGATACTCTGAACCAAGAAGGAGACAGGGTTGCCGGCCCTTCGTATGGCTTCCACGGCCTCCTCATGACTGGCATCTCTTAGGTCCACTCCATCCACCTGAAAGACATGTCAATAAAAGGGTCAGCCAGGCACCTGAAAGGTACAATAATTGAAATGCCACCAACGAACAGCAAAAACTAAACATTTCAGGTTACAAAATGAATCATATTACCTCTACAATTCTGTCTCCAGTCTTCAGGGTCCCATTCTGTCCAGCAGGACTGTCCTCCAGGATGTGCTTGATGAAAATGCCCCTCATCACTTCTCCATTGCTCAGTCGGCTGCCCATCCCTCTGCCTCCAACGATACTAATCCCCAGGGACTTCCCATGCGCTCTGAAAAGCTCCACTCTGAGGAAGGAACCAAGACTGGGTTGCTCCATTTCAATTCAAAGCCTTGGTGTTTGCGCTAATGAGATATGTTTACAAAATGACATTGCAGGCTTAGAAATACAGTAGACTCACTTCCTCGGCTGATTCCAGTTGCTGTAAGAGGCACTCTCCTCTCCCTCTCCATCTTCACGTTCAGGGAGGTTGGGAATATCTCTAAAATCATCACAGCAGAGGAAAAAATTCAGTGCAAATTCTAGGAAACAAATGATTCACATCATTTTTAAGGGGGAATGAAAAGTGTGTGGGTGCAACCTACAAAGATAAAAAAAACAGTGAAGTACAAGGGCAAGATTCTACAATCATTTATACTTTGTATCAGAAATAGTCAAACATAAATGGCACGATAATCATTCATTTCAATAACAATATACGCCTTAAAACATATTTGTGAACAAAAGCGACAAATCAAGTCTTCCTGGCTGCCAACAGATAACGAAGAGCTGTAAGGGAAAACCTTAAAGGGCTGTGAGAAAGGAAAGGGGCGAGGCTTAAAAGTGAACAACGCTTCTCTTAAAAAATCAAGTTGGACACTACGTTTGCTGTCAGATGCACGCAGGGTGTGATCCTTAGATGCTGCTCAGTCACATAGTATGAACCCCCCTGTGACGCAAATGAATGCATCAATAAAAGCTACAAAACATGCCGTCAAACACGGCAAATCTACAAATGCATAAATGTTGCATGTAGAATGTGCTTTGCTTAGAAAGACTACAAAGGTAAACATGTTTACAAGAAATCCTGATAGTGTGCACTTGTATTTATCTTTAATTACACTCAGGAGTTACTATGCTAGAGTAGAGTACGATGGCTTACTTCAGAGCGGGAAGTGACAGCGGAGCTGCTTCAGAGAAAACATCGTCTTTAGCTTGATCGAGGCCGGCCTTGTACTCCTCCAGGTAGTCGGCTGGGACATATGTAATGCTGAGCACAAACGTACACAAAACCAAACACATGCACAGAAATGAATACATACATTTCTTAAAATTCACAATCTGCAACCCATATTTAGAAAAGCGTTTTACCCATCCAAGTGGCAATAATTCAGAATTAGAATCATGATAAAGTGAAATAGGCTCTAAATCCACCCGTGACCTTGGATAGGATTAAAGCGGGAATAGAAAATGAATGACAAAAAAAAAGTACGAAAAATGAAGGAAAGCATGACAGCTATCACTCTTTTCATTTAATAAAATAAGTTCTTTTGAATATGCTCAATCACACTTGTGACTTGTTTTATTTATTTATTTATTTTTTTTATTGTGACAGCTCACAAGAACCTCACCAGGAGCTCGTGCTTCACTCAGACTGATCTCCAGCAAACACATCCTCCTTTTAACAAGCCCAAGGTGAGACACCATTGATCATCTGACTGTTCAAAACAGGTGTTTACCTTCTTAAAGGTCTGAACAAATCAAGTCCTTAATCAGCTATTGTGTGACATCCTGACACATTTGAATGATCTGTTTAATGTTTCGTTTATTGGGGAAGAGCAGACCACCAGTTCATATTAAGAGATGAGCCAAAACAGAGCTGACAAACTGACATCCAATTGCAAACTCATCTCAAAAATGATCCACAGAAATTCTCAAGGGCACATTAACGCTTGTGAATGAAGCTGACAGATCTTCAGCAGATGGGGGTTATTTGTTTTGCTTTTGTTTTCTTTAATGGGATGGCATCTAGACGCAGAGTAAAATAAATCCCAGTAAAATAACGCAAAGGATGAGTCAGTTTATTAAAAACATTATAACGGGCAGCTTGGGAAAAGGCAGAGCTTTTAATGACGTCATTAAAATACAAAAACAAAATGTGTTTTGAAGGGTGTCAGTTGTGTTAGTAACAGAAAAAAAGGGAAAGAAATGCATGCAACAAGTTTAGTGGAGTAAATAAGTGACACAGTCGGTACAGATTTATCCAGATTTTTTGATTAACGATGTTGGTATTATTGCTTAATAGTGCAACGTAAACAGCTTAATTTAAACCAAACTGTCTTTTTAAACTTAAGTCTAAAGGAATCAAATGATATGGTTATCGCTGATTTGATACCTTATTGAACTGGTCTAATTCCTCTGGATAAACCTCTTATCAGACTGCAATGATGCTTGGCAGCAAACGGCGTGCACAAGAGAAGGAAAAAAAAAAGAGGTGGTAGCTTCTTTCTGAGATGCCGCCGGCGAGGACGTTAGTCATACTCACACATAAAATGGGCACAGATCGTCCTCAGGTGCACAAGCAGATCTAGAATGTGAAGAGTTGGCTTTTATGCTCCGAAGCTAACAAACTGTCCAGTTTAGTTCAGCAAGCAGAATTTGTAAAATTACACATCCACTTTATTCCTGGCAAATGTTTTGTGGGTATAGTAATGCAGTCCAGGAGTCCAGAGACAGGACATGCTTATTTTGTCCTCATTGAAAAAAATATTTTCAAAGACTTAAATGAAACGATAGAAGCTGAGGTGGCACTGTCACAGTAAAACAGTAATGTAATAGTTTATAGTTTGTGCCCAAACGCTGACCACGGCTATTAAATTAGTCTCCTACCCCATGTCTGGTCCAATGAGAGAGTGTCTTCTGAGCATGGCTCGAGCCTGGGCGTTGGTCAGGTTTGTGGTTGGTTCTTCGTTGATGGCCAGGATGAGATCGCCAACCCCCAGACGTCCATCACGGCTGATGGATCCACCGTGGATTATACTGCGGATCAGCATTCCCAAACCGTGTTTCATGGCGCTCACCGTCATTCCTTTAAGACAGAAGGTAAAACATTAAAGCACTAACTTTGAATTCAGAAATACTTTGCATCTCAACAGTATCAGCTTTGAAATTTGTGAATACATTAGAAACGTCCAGGCATCAGAGTGGAAGGGTGCGTCATATCTGGAGACGTGTTCAACTTGAAAAAATGAGTAATATCATGTGCGGCCTATTCTTTATCCGTCTAAGAAATGGAAATGATTTGAAATAACTTCGAGTTCAAACATAAATATGCAAACATTATGATAATGATAGCATGGTCTATTTAAACTTTTGGTCTTAATTTCTGATTATTAAAATGGAAAAATGGAAACAGCAGAGCCAAATGTTTCATGCCAAATATTCCAATTGACTACCACATATGCACCTTGAAAGAGTGAATATAATCAACATGAAAGACTGTTCACTACAAGAAACTCAGGATTTCAAAAACTGTCTTTATAAAACCTATTTGTTTTGGAAGTTAAACTCAGTATTCTCAGAGCCAGTAGAAGTCCCTTGGGCAGGTTTTGAAATGCAAATACAGTATGCAGCAATAGAATTACCCTTTCTGAGTGGAAAACGGCCAAAAATCGCTTCTATCATTTTGTCTCATAACTGGGACGTATAAAAGAGGACACAAAAGGAAAGGCCAAATACGTCCTTTCAATCTGGGAGCCTCATTAAAGCTTCTGCAAAGGATGTGAGAAAAATAAATATAAAAAGAACAAATAAAAGAATGTGAAGAAATAAACACAAACCGAGACTGGAGTTGCCCTTGACAACTGTGATAGTCCTTTCAAAATTGCTCCCGGAGGTCAGCGTTGCTTTGTCACCGTCTTCTGCGGATTCTTTCACAACTGCCCCCTCGTCCTTGAAGGTGATAATTCAACACATTTATTCATGATGGTAGATGAAAATACCAGAAGAGATTTTGAACAGAGCTGTTTCTCTAGATGAAAGGTAAGTGCGCAAATCTGGGTCTAAAAATTAGTTTTAAACAAATATGCTTAGAATGTTGTACTTCTGGTATTTGA
The DNA here is from genome assembly GCA_014839995.1 of Xenentodon cancila. Taxonomy (NCBI): domain Eukaryota; kingdom Metazoa; phylum Chordata; class Actinopteri; order Beloniformes; family Belonidae; genus Xenentodon; species Xenentodon cancila. Next base: position 20,184,753 of record CM026212.1, read on the forward strand.
AGAGACATGTCAGAAGGAAATTAAATTATGCGAAGTTAAGAAAACAAAAATAAAGGTGACTGGTGATTAATAGTCATAAATCAGTTAGGCAGAATGTTCACTGCTTGTCTTTACTTTGTCATGACTAATCATGTTAACGCCTCTAAACTTGTGCTTTGTAATTAAACTTGTCATTTTACCTTAAAGATTGTCATATTTCCAATATCTTCAAAAGCAGGCTCCTTCTGATAGTGAAAGGGCTCCACGGGTGCCTCCTGGACAATAGATCTGCCTCCTGCTTCAGCAAATGTGCTGTATGAGTTTGTGCACTCCTCTGGTTCTTCCGTGCTCGGTTGCTGTGCCAAGTATTGATCTGAGCTGGTTAGAATGGCAGTAATGGCTGGGATGTGACCTGTCAAACTCGCAGGAGTGTAAGAGGCTGAGTTCTCTGGAGAGAATGCTTGAGTGTTGTCTGCAAAGCCAGATGATGATGCAAAGCTGGAATGCTCATCCAACACGTTCAGGCGAGCTGTCAGCTGGAGCGAAACAAAGCAGAGCAGCTGAATGAACATCCACTCAGGGAGAATTTGTCTTGCTCAGATGCCATGCTGCTCTTCTTGTAATGAGCCACAGGAAAGCCATCAGTGACCAGTAGAAAATGGAATAAATTACTTGCCATCTTGAGGGCGAAATGCAAGACATGTATATATTTTTATAACGGCAGTTAAGGCTTTATTGGAACTGGACTGGCTAGTAATGAACCTCTGCGAGGAATTGCCTTAGGGAGCTTGGATAGAAACGAGGAAAATGTTATATTGAGAAGATGGATTATAAAGTGGGTCTCAGTAAAGATACCTTTACAATAGGATAGGACGCTGGTCATGTGGGCTGTAACAAGAATGTTACTTGCTGAAGGGAAAATACAATATTATCTGTAGTTGTAATTAGCCAATGTAAAAGGTCATTAAATCCCCTTCCATTAATAGGGGTCTGGGTAGTTTGACAGGGCCTAAATTGTTGAAACGTGTCTCTATTACCAGGACTGGCTCTGCAATTACAATTTGTGGGAAGCTCTATGGGATTGAAACATGTCCCTGCAGTAGGTTAGGTCAAAGCGCTACGGGAAGAGAGGGGGATGACTGCGCTGATTGGATATACTATGGGCACAAGATGATGGTGTTCAGGCATCTCAAAGTTTATCCATCCATCCATTTTCTATACCCGCTTACTCCGTCTCTGGGTCACGTGGGTCTGTCGGAGCCTATCCCGATGCATAGTAGGCGAGAGGCAGGGGTACACCTGGACAGGTCGCCAGTCCATCGCAGGGCCACAGACAAAGACGGACAACCAATCACTCTCACACCTATGGGTGGGTTTGGACATATCAAATAACCTACGCTGCATGTTTTTGGACTGTGGGAGGAAGCCAGAGTACCCGGAGAGAACCCACGCAAGCATGGGGAGAACATGCAAACTCCACACAGAAAGACCCACCGGGCCAGGAATCGAACCAGGAACCTTCTTGCTGTGAGGCAACAGTGCTAACCACTAAGCCACCATGCTGCCCTCAAAGTTTATTTTTATTATTGCTGTCTTCTCCTTCCTCTATGTATTGACAGTTGGCAAACAATGAAAGTGATGCACTACGGCCGCCAGGTGGTGTGGAGCGTTAGTTTGGTAAGTCGGTAGATCCTACTTGGGCCATCACTGTACATGGAGACGCAACAGCTGACAGGACTGAGGACAAAGTCGGCCTTATTACAATGCCATACTCCTAGGTTTTACCCCAAACTCCCAGTAAGGGAAACACAGGTATTATGGAAGGTTATAGAAAGTTTTGAGCATATCACAACAAAATGCCTGAGCTATCTGGACTCAAAGAAACATTTGAAATTCTAAAATGTGAAAATCCCCAGCTCAACAAAATGCCACAGGTCGTCTTGGCCCATATCTGTCCCTGAAGGCTGTCTTATTATACCATAAGTTACTCTGAAAGGCCGGGCAAATGATATCAGCTGTGACCTTTGGGGAAAACTGGAATGCATCTACCCTCTGCTCTTTGATTATTCTTTTCATCATTTCATATCTGCCTAAAGAGTTGTTGCTCAGGGGGTGCCCAAGGCAACGAAGTCAGCCAAAAGTATAAACCTCATATACCAGCAATGCTATTTAAAAATAAAATAAAATCATAATAATAAAAACATTTTAGACTTCCACTCTTGCTGGTTTAAAATTACATTCTGTGACAAAAACAAGTCGGTTACATTTAATGAAATAAAGAGGTATAAAATGTGTTTACTTACCTTAGGTGTGGATGAGTGCAGGTACTCAAGGTCAGCGCTACAGCTGCTACCATGGAGAGCGATCATGGATGCCTGGAAAGTGTCCTCTTCCAACCGAGAATAAGTATTATCTAATAGCTTCTCATCCGACAAGTCTCCTTCACTGTTGTCAATCTGTAAAAATGCATCAAGGTACACCTAACTTGGATGCTAAAATGATCTATTATTGATTTGGTGAATAATCAAGTTACAGACAGCTGACAATATCATACTATTTTATGATCCTACTGTTACTAATTCTAAATGTATCTAACAAAATACTGCCAAAACAGCATTAACACATCCCTTGATTAATGGCCTCTATATGTCATAATCATAATCATTCAGTCTGCATCAACTCACTTTCGCATGATTTCAATCAAATAGACCAGCTATCGTTAGGCATTAAGGCATTCGGATTTTTTTTTTCTTTTTTCCATTTTTCCCAAAAACTAACTAACCAATGCAGGCTCTGCTCGGTAAAGGATGCCCTCAGTCAGTTCTTCTTCCTCTCCTTCTTCAACCAAAATATTGTTGAAGTCAAATGAATGGATGATGGATGATGATGTTATGTTCTGGTCACCATATAGGTGTGGAGAGTGGGAATATCCACATATTCCCTAAGAAAGTGGAGAAATTCTTTCAGTGTTTCTAGCTTTATGTCATTAAAATGATTTTGTATCAAATCTGATGTAAATAAATTAGTATGAAATGAAGATGGAAAGATACGTTAGGATTTTTTTTAATGTTAAGAACTATGTAGTTGAATCATGAGCTTGATAAATCAGAGAAACCGCTAGAAGATGACACATTGAGAGTTTAATTCCCAACAGAAAAAAGCTTCTCATAATTTCACATGTATTATTTTTTTAAGAGCTCTTGATATTGATTTTGTGTAAAACGCAGCCCAGATGCATGAAAAACAAGAAGGCATACTGGGAAGATTACACATATCAGACTCAATTTTGAGAAGCAACGCAACAAAACAACCCTCAGAAGTACATTCCACATCCTACAGGAAAGCTTGCCACAGATCTGTAATCCAGCTAACCCTGGCAGCCCAGAGGTCTCGCATAGTAGTCCCCTGGCAGATTCAGTACAAGAAAAATGCAGCTCTGCAGCAGAGAGTAGACAAACTGTTTTTGCAGAGAGAAACATCCCATACAAGGAGTGAAAGTGCTTGAAGCAATGAACCTGCCACTGGACAGAACTACTATTTTCAAAGGTGGCCCAATATGTTTAAATGTACAAGAGTTGCGGTGCTCTGGGAAAAGTTAATAAGGGTTTTAAACAAAAGGTAAAGGCATTTTACACTGGTCGTTTCTTCTAACAGAACACCGGGTGGAATGCAACACCATAAAGCCTACCTCCCCATCTTTTTCCTGCATAAAAAATTCAAGCTCTTGTAAGCTGAACCTTAACAGGATGATGGGATGTTAAGTTGCTTGACATGAAGAATGCTTGTCTCAAAAACTAACGCAACTGTTAAAATAAATCTGAGATTGATATACAAAAGCTACAGAATAATCACAAAAGCACATATAAAACTAATCCCCATAGACAGGTGCACAAATACACACAACGTAAAGTCTACCTTCAAATTTCCGACAGGTTTAAAGCAAAGACAAAAGCAAGAATACTAATACCAATCAACGTTAGTTTGCTAATATTACTTACAGGCAGTGGTTTGGCAACTCCTATCTGGACCATCCCGAGCTTGGCCCCCTTAAGGGCCTGAACTGCATCCTCTAAGCTGGCATTCTCCAAGTTTGTTGCATTAACATACATGAGTCTGTCTCCTGGCAAAAGCCTGCCATCCCTTTCGGCAACACCGTTAGGAACCAAAGAGCGAATCACAATCACCGTCTTGGTGGGATCTAGTGGGTCCTACAGAAAAAAAGAATTTGTACAAATGTGAAAACCATGGATGCAATGTGAATGGAAAATGGAAGAAGCAGAGTGTATATATATATATATTTTTTTTTTTTTTATAAATCAAGTCAAGGGATAAAAACAAAAAAATTGCAAAACACATCATCATGATCAAGGAAGAGTCCACACCTGGTAATCCAAAATACTGAATCCCAATCCCCCTTCTCCTTTTTCCAGCTCAATATTCTGGATCTCCAACTCCCACATAGCCAAAGGAGAGCCAATCACCTCCTCTGTCACACTATCTTGTGCCGCTGCTGCTGTGTTCACCTCTGAGTTCTCGGCAACAAGTGCACTGCTGAGGTCTATTTGATTCTGCAGAGAGAGGAAAAGCCCAAAATCACAATGCAACACCATGCTGCCCTTGCTTCCCTCCCAACCCAAAAGCTCCTACACTCTGTGTTTCTGGCTTGGGTTTCTGGCAGTACATAAAAGGGAAATATCTTTGGAATGCTAGGGCTTTAGTACATTATCACAGATAAAGCTACAGAGATGAAAACCCCTTCCTCCGAAGGGAAGCTGCATTTGATGTCTCATATCTCCAACATATGATATTGGCTACTGCTGAGGTATTGCTAAAAATGATCTTAATAAACTTTCAGCATTCCCTATTTATTGCAAAGTCTTAATACAGCATGGCTGACAGTGCAGAAAGCCCAGTAAGACTGATTTAATGATGCTTGATGGGTTACAACAGCGTACGTGTCACTGTCAGATCATATTTCTTTGCTTGATACACATAAGCGTAAAAAATGCGCCATCATACATTATCAGAAACCAAAAGGAGCCGGGTTTGTTTTTAGTCTTCCTGACTAAAAGTTCAATAATTTATTTGATTTGTACTTTTATTTGTTTTTCACCTAGAAACACAAACATCATTTTTTTAATTTCTTGTGATAACTTGGGGAAAAAACATGGATATGACAGGATTTACTCTGGTCAAGCAATGCAAACGTATTACCTCTGACTCTGGCTGGACAACACCCATGTCAGTTTGAAGATCAAGAGCAGGCCTGCAGCATGTCATGTAAACACAGAGTGGAAGCTCCTTCAAGATTCTCACAACTTCTTTGTGAGTCTCACCAATCAGGGATATACCATTGACCTAACAAAGACAAGGCTGATATTAACTTTATTTAACAGGACAGCATGCGATTAGCTCTTATTCAAATGTGTGTGTGTGTGTGTGTGTGTGTGTGTGTGTGTGTGTGTGTGTGTGTGTGGGGGTGATTGATATGTCCATGTTTGAGTTAATCTTTTTAATCTTTAACAGCCATGTTGACATCCATTAAATACATACCCTACCTTTTAATATGGAATAAAAGAATAAAGTCTTTATAAAATATTAGTGTCTCATTTTCAAGTCACCTTCACTTTAATTTTTCTACTTATTTATCTCTGCCCGTATAGAGGCGGTGAAGCAAGTTGTAAAAGCTCATTTTCAGCTCCAGTTGAGAAAACTGCTACTATTTAAAGGAGCAAGTATATTTTTTGAGTCACATCATAAAGCCGGAGATTTTATCTCATGTTTATGAAGTCTTACCAAGCACCCTAAGCACTTCCCACTAATCCACAGTCACACAAAAAGGCATAAAGCATTTTTTTAAATTATTAGCCAAGCAGTGGATTATCAGTTATAATCTTTCAGCAAACACCGACTGGTTGTGACGTCATGTCAGTGTTTTTCGCATGTAGTAAGAATTCAACCTTCTAATGTGTGCACTGCAAAAACTCTTTAAACTACCAAATCTACTAACTCGTAAAAATATTAATAGGAAAAAAAACCTTGTTTTAAGAAAATGAGAAGATTATTTTAGAACGTTTTGATAGTTTTAAGAATTCTAGTCAGGAATTAGTTTTCTTCCCCCAGTGGCAAAGATAATTTTGCTTAGAATAAGAAAATTCTGACTGAATTTATGACTGTTTGGTTTATTTCTAAAGGGGCTTTTCCAGTGTGGGGTCCACTTGGAGCTCCCTTCATGACCCTCAATGAGCCCCAAAGCTGTTTAATTTAATAATAATAATAATTAAAGAGTAATCTTTTGTGTCTCGCACGCCTGGGACACACTGGGGGAAATTTAGCATCTTTCTCATGAACACAAACAGACTGGAGGAGACGGGAGAGAATCAAGAAACTACTTACCAAAAAAAACAAAAAAAACCCCAACAAATCTGTTGCTAACATTTTGATTTAAAGCAGCATTTCAAATTTCTCTGGGGCTGCAGTGGATTGGCAACCCCTGCATGCCGTACCCCGCCTTTTGGCCACAAAGCTGGGATAGGCTCCAGCAGATCCGGGTGACCAACAATAGGAAGAATAGGGTATTGATATTGGATGAATGGATGGACATTTCTCCATGTGACATGCTTCAAACCTAATTGCTATGGCAGCAACAGCATCCATGAATTACAGAGTTATCACTGTGTGATTGTCACAATGGCTAGGCACAATGGCCATGTTGGCCCATCTAATTGCTTACTGTTATGTATCAATTACAAACGCTATTACTGGAGCATAAATTAACTATATCAGGACAAATATATTGCCTTCTAAATTATTTTTCAAAATCAGTGCATATAGTGTATAAATCTCTGCAAAAACTATGTAATTTGCCTAATCAAAGTAACACTTCACCTCAATCAGCTCGTCTCCACGGAACAGCTTGCCACAGCGTCCGACTGGGCCCTCGGGAAGGACGGAGCGGATGTAATGATGGCCGCTGTTGGCTTCTAAACTGATGCCCAGGCCGCTGCTCTCAGTAAACTTCTCCACCTGAGCCACCTGTCAAGATTACACGACATCCCCATCAGCACTTGAACCCTTTTTATTCATTCTGTAAATACATAAATGATGTAATTTTGCTAGTGATTCATATCATTCTTCATTCTTATAACTAGGAGGGAACTGCCTGGGAACGGTAACTTACCACAACTTCATTACTTGGACCAAGAATCTCCTGCCACTTCTTTTTCAGTTCCTCCTCTTCAAAAGGTGTCAGCTTCAACCCTGGAAAAACATCAGGTAAATTATCAGTGTTAATATGACCCAAAAAAATCATTTTTGTGATGTCATGGATCTAAATTAATAACTATGTGCAAAACGCTAAAATGTGTGCACTATCCACCAACATAGACCAGCAAACCTGTATCTACACTAATTGAAATACTTACATCTATAGCATTGCCAAAAATGAACAATATTTCCTCACAATGTGTGTCCTTAGTCAGTGTGGTCCTGTCAATAATAGACCCTGTCTGTCAAATGTGCTGCCCAGTATGTCTGCTGCGGGAACTTCAGGAAGCATCCCAGCCTCCTACCATGCTTTTCTTTTGTTAGCTGATCCGTGGCTGGGCTGACATCAGATCCGTCACTCTTTGTCTGGAGCTGCTTCTCATCTGTGGTAACTGTAAACACGCAATGAACAGTGAGACTGACAGGAGCAGGCACAAAAACAACACCAGCACAGAAAAAAGCAGTCGACTCTCCACCAACAGCGCAGATGCAGCTAAAAACGTGGATTTATTTGTCTTTTCATTTTATACTTAATATTGTTTGTTTTGTATCATCTCCATGTTGGAGCAAAAATAATAAAAATTTTCATGCTTTCCATTAGAATATAAATGTAAATCCCGGTGTGTTTTTAATAACTTTTGGGTCACTATTTACGTGTACAGGTTCCCACAGGGTGCAGAACTGGTCACCCATTAAATTACAGCTTGTGTATGTGGTCAAGTTATGCTTTGCACTTCACATCAGCTTCTTATGTTCCCACAGAGAATTAGCTGGCGATGGAAGGAAGGAACCCAACAATACTAAAATAGACATGACAACAGTCTGGGGAGGCAGTTTCATCTCTTTCCATCATCTCAACCAGTCACTGACCCGTGACATCATAAATTACAGCCTAGCACTGCCTGCAAACAAAGGTATTTCTCCAGTCATTGTTAGTCATTTCCTGTTTAAAAAAATAAGTCCAATAAGTAATTTTGTATTAAGTGTCTTTCCTCCTTTTTTTTCTAACAGCCCCCAAAGTCTGTATTTCTTGTTTTCTAAGACGTTTCACAGCTGCCAATACAATATTGGCTCTGTTATCTGTTGCATGCTGTTTTTCTTCCTTCGGATTTTTGGGCTGCTATTTCCTGGTGCAAATCTAATCACTTTTAGCCTCCATCTATCACCGCTGACGCTGAGAAACTCACTCTGGTTGCTTTATATTCCTTCTCCAATAGCCTGAAGGGCCTGTCAGTACAGCTGCAGACAAGGGACTTGCTGTTTATTTTCTATCTTGTTTAAGGTGAGTTTTTTAAAAAAAAAAAAATACATTAAGCTATTAAAACAATTACGGTGAGTGTTCATACAGACTTCTCCAGCAAACCTGTCAATTTCTTGCTGATGTGGGTGACATGGCATGTGCATCACATGCAAAGTTTCAGTGTTTAAAATGTGTACAAGTTATATTCATTTAAGGTCTAAAAAATGTGTTGGTTAACTTTGGAGTTCCTTTCTCAGAGTGGTGGATGTTGGCTGTTTTGAGACAATTTTATGGGTTAGACGCATAAACGCTTGGGGAAATAGTGTGGTGCTTAAAGCTTGAAAGTGGGACTCTGATGTCTGATGACCAAGCTGCCATGACAGATATAGGGCACCGAGAAGTCTTTTTAAGGGATCCAGATACAAAAGAAATTGAGATCCTCTTTAGACATGGTATTTAAGTGCATCCTGGCTGATGTGATCACAAAGGGACATTGCTAAATTCAGACAAAAACACATGAGGTGGAGTGAGGATACACTACATTGCCAAAAGTATTTGCTCACCCATCCAACTAATTGGAATCAGGTGTTCCAATCACTTCCATGGCCACAGGTGTGTAAAATTAAGCACCTGGGCATGCAGACTGTTGTTACAACTATTTGAGAAGGAATGGGTCGCTCTCAGGAGCTCAGTCAACTCCAGTGTGGAGCTGTGATAGGATGCCACCTGTGCAACAAATGAGAGTGAAAGCCAGGCCTTCTTGTCCAACATCAGTGCATGACCTCACAAACGCTCTTCTGGAAGAATGGTCAAATCAAAAAGAATGGCCCATGAACACACTCCTAAACCATGTGGACAGCCTTCCCAGAAGAGTAGCTGCAAAGGGTGGACTGACGTCATATTAAACCCTATGGATTAGGACTGGGAAGTCACTTAAGCTCATATGTGAGTCAACGCAGGTGAGCCAATACTTTTGGCCATATAGTGTATATTCCTGTCCGACCGCTTTAACCAGTTTTAGTGAGCATCAGGCTTTATTCTTATAACGCTTGCATTGTAAATGTCCTGGACCACATAGAGTCCATCTATTCACCTGGAATGACTCCACACACGCAGCAGTTTCCACATGGATCTTTACTCACCCCTTTTAACTACAAGAAAATATATTTTCAGTAAAAAAGGCAGTCCAAACTAACAAGATGTAACAATCATAGAAAACCTCCTGCTATTGTTTTGATTTCTTCAACTACAGCGAGTGAAAGAGCTGTCGGAGCAGGACCAAAGCTCCAGATCTGTCTTGCCGCCTTTGAATGGGCCTTCCCTGAATATTTAGAGCCGAGCCACTCGTGGTTCTGTTGCTTAAAGTTGCTGTCTATTGTGAGCTCTTCTTGAAGTTTTTCAGATGTTGCTTTAGAGACGGGCTCTGAATGAAAACTGCTGTGTTTTAAAAGCTTTCAGCGTGTCTCTTCAGTCAGAGGAGTCGGAGCGACACCAGCCCTGCAGAGTTACACATCTATTATTTCCAAATAGATCCTTCATTTTGGAGCCGTTTCATAACTTGGGACAGAATGGTTGAAAATGATTTTTAAAAGTGCAGTGCAAGCAAATGTTAATAGTGTAAATGTTTAAGTGGCTGTTAGTTCACATGGCTGAATTCAATTCAAGATTTTAGATAGGGATCAGCAAACCTACTCATTTCCTATTTGCTGTGCATATGGAGTGTATAACTGAGATCTAATCACAAGTGATCGCTCAAGACGCATGCTGGGGTGTGTTTTAATGCCTGGTGTCAGACATACTTAGAGCTGTGTACTTTGCCATCGGATCACCCAGGACACATAACAAAACTGGGTCTGAGCTGCTACAATATAACGGAAATAAATGAATATTTGACAAAACCATGCATGCATATATAACCACGGCTTGGCTGCTGTATTTAATCTCAGTGGGGAAACGAAGATTTTCACAATGTCAATCTTTATTTCCATGTCTGGAACTATCGGCAGCTTTCCTTTTAGCAGATATAAGTAGTGCTGGCAATAATTAGAAACTGGAAGCCTTGGTTCAGGAAGACAGATAATTAAACAGGTGATGGAAATCTCTCCGGTAGCTCAATTATCTTACAGAAATATTTATTGCATTGTATGCACTTTTTTTTTTTTTTTTTTTTTTTTTTTGAACAGTGAAGTGATGAATGCAACGCCACTCTATATTCTACGTCTGCATAAGTACAAGATGTAAAACGGCATCTCTTCAGAGTCAATCTTTTAATCTAATATAAAAACTTATAGGTCTGAACAACAAAGTGACTTAAAAACATCAATGTTAAATGGTTTAAACTGCTACATGCTCTGTAGGAGGAAACTTTGACGCTGAATAATATGATGACAATATATCTAGTTGAATTTACTGAAAATAGAGATAATTTTTCACATGTAGTTGAAAAAAGTTATTTTTCCCTGCTTTTATGATGAAAGTGCCTGAAATTTCTATTTGGAGTTACATGGAAATGACTCTTCACTGCATCTTGAAAACTCCTGTCGAAGCCACATTTACACATCAAATGACACCTATTTTGAAAGATGATGAATAGCAAGAAGTGGGATATTTTTTTTTTTCTTCCTTCTCTCTCTAACCTCATTAAATTCATCTTTTCCTACCTTGAGCGAGTTCCTCTGCCTTCTTTCTCTCCAGCTCCAGCTCCCTCATGACAGTGGCGGTGGTGGGGAGGGTGGCGGACGGGGACAGGACGGCGGCACTGGGGGTCACAGCGGGGGGGATCTCGTCGGGCCTGAAGCCCCGCCGAATCAGCTTAAGGTGGACTGTCTGGCCCGTGTGTCTAAGCACCTCCACTGCTTGTTGATTGGTGTATCCCTGGATGTTTACACTGTCCACCTGCAGAGGGCGATCAATTGTGACTTCACAGATTAAATTAGGCATTAAGAGACTGTTTGGTTGTTTTGTTTTTTTTCTTTCTTTCTTTTCTTTTTTTTTTTTTTTTATAGCAAGAGCGATGTATGTTGTTCAAAATAAAATCAGTGCAGTTATCAGTAACTGAAGAGACTAATATATATAAAATATACTTTATACATACACTGCACCTTAATATTCTCAACTATTCTACCAATTTACTTATTTATAGCTCTATTGTTTAGGGCAGGTAATGCATTAAAGTAATTTAGACTATTATTAAGCACAAACTCAAACAAAAACAGGACGACAGCCAGAGTTTGTAGTAACATTAGAAAAAGACTACACTATAATTGTCCTTCAGTAATAAGATTAGAAACGTGTTTGCTCACAGTGCCAATTATGCACTCCTTTATATTCAGTCAGAAGAAGGAAAAAAAAAACACTTTCTGAATTATCAGTTAATTGTAAATTATTCAAAATTATGCATGTCACAGTTTCACACAATATAAAACATTCACTGTATATTTAACCTCTTGCCACTGTTACCAAGAACATAATGAGGATACTTACAGCGATTATCTGGTCACCAACATGAATGCGGCCGTCTTGATCAACAGCGCTGTCTTTTGTTACGCTCTTCACAAAGATACCAGACGGCTCTGGGGAGTCGGAACACGTTGTAAAATTAAGGACTGAAGTTTTTTTTTCCTGTGCTGAGGTGGTACTGTTTGACGAGAGAATGAATTTGAAGGATTGCTGAAGGATTCACGGTACAAATTTCATACGCTGTTCACTAAAAAAATATTAACATTTGTGATTTGAGTAGCTTAAAATATATGTGGAGTAAAGAATAGAATGAATAAATCATCAATATGAGTCTATAAATGACCATACAGCTCAAGCAGATGAAGCAATCAGAAATGTAATGAAAGTTGAGGGAAATTGGCTATTTCTTTTTCCTTTAACTTTTTTTTTTTTTCCCCACTCGGACCTGAGGCTATTCCTCTTCAATTCTTTTGAATTACGTCTTTATGGAGGAAAATGATGGAAAGAATAAATCAGAGTGCAATTCCAACATCTTTCCATCTCAACAGGCTTTATCAAGTTATTTCGTTTAATAGCTGGATGTTGTTTTTTTCTCTCACAGAACACGGCCTCTGATGGACAAGGTGTGGATTTGCTTATTTCTCATAAATAGCCACAGCAAGTGGAAGCTTACATGATAAAATAAACCTCCCAAACTATTTCAAAATGTTATTTACGTAATGTAACTTGTGGATTTACCTTGTGTTGAAATAACTGTAAAATGAGACTCGACAGTCTTACACGCAGATATGTACAAGGAAGTATAATCTAAGTGCCACCTCCTGGGTGTAGTGATCCTGTGAGGGCGCACTCATCAGACGATGATGCTTACTTCTGATCAAACGATCTGATCTGATCAAAACACCTTGGAAGATGCACTGGCTCGCTGATAAGCTTCACAAATGCCTAAGTAGTAGTATTCTATATCTCTATATGTAACTGTGTAAAATGTCATCTTTCATCTCATTTTATACAGTTATATTTAGACAAGTCATGACATGTACATGAGAATGTTTGGAGTTATTAGGAAGCTTATTTTCTTTCTTAGATTAGGTGTAGCAACCTACTTCCAACGACTATGTCAGTCTAGATGAGCGGGATGAACAGAAAAAAAAGAGCAGTTTATACCCTACTATTAAACTTTGGAGTTGGCAGAAAATAAGTTTATTACCAAAATGCTGGGATGTCCCTTTAAACACTGACGTAGACGGAAGGTGTTTACCACGTGCCTTTGTTTTTGATGTTAAGTGTTAGACGCTGTTTGTTCATTTGTCCCCAAATTACAAAAAGCCACTTCATAAATGGTGTGGTGACATCAGCACTCGCATAACACAGTCAGTTGGCGTTTTTAATATGAAGTCGCTGGGGATTTTAACAAAGCGGACAACAAAACTGTTTCACCATCTTACGATTGCAATCAAAAGAAGAAATATGCTTATAATGTTTATATGGACATTTCTGGCAGCTACACAGCCATTTGGTCTTTCAGCTCATACTTCCCTCCTCCTTCTCCTGCCAACTCTCCCCATCTCATGATAAAATGAAAAGGGATAAAAGGCATTAAACCATCAATAAAAGCTGTTAAAATTGTGGACAGATGAAGTGGCAGCATATTTACAGGACTGTTTAGATGGGCACACGAGAGAGGGCAGGAACGTTGCCACATCATCGCAAATTCCAATGTTTTGCTGATGTTTTGCGACGCCATGTTCAATCAAGAGTTTCTCACCTGAATTTTTATCTCCAACATAGCCAGCGATGGTGATCCCCAACCCCTGAGCGTTCTTGGTTAGGGTCACATCGAATGCCTCAGCCTCAGCCTCAGCCTCCTCCTCCTCCTCCTCCTCAACACCCTGTGAGGAGATTATTAGGGTGGTTAGCTCAACCTCCACTGGAGACCCCGAAAAAGTAAATTATTTAACAGGCAACAGCAGAAACCCAACGCTAGAAATGTTTCTGTACACCGTCACCATAATACGCTTTCAGCAGATACTCGTCTAAACATGTACATTGTGTACCATCAAAGGCGTATCATGTTTGTCAGTCGTACTGTGAATCATTGAAATTCAGTCACAGATTTCAGTGTACAAAGTAGCCATGAAATTGTCGTTTGGAGAAGGGGGTTTTTGAGAAAATAATGGATGTGTGCTCTTCTAAGAGTGAATCACTGCTGACATAATCTGTAGCTGTTTTACATTATATTTACCCAGGCGTACTAAAACATAACTGGAGATATAATTGGATATGAAAAACCTCCAATATTAGTCTGAAGTGGATCAGTCTGAGTGTGTGACTCACTGTACAGTATGCGGCAATAAGATTTTTATTTGGAAACAGAGGGGAAAAAAAATCATTTTGAATGTCAGTAGGGGCAAAAAGCTAACAAATGCCTGTTTCTTTTTTTTTTTCTTTTTTTTTGTCAAACAGCTTCCTTCACCTGATGTTCGGTGACTGTTGGGAGAACTACAGACATGACAGCGGAGGAAGTGTCCTCCACAGGACCCCTGGTAACCACAAGCTTCACCCGGTTACCGCATTGCCGGAGGACCTGGGCCACCTGTTCACTGCCCATGCCATGCAGGTCAGTGTCTCCGATTCTGAGGATGTGATCCCCACTACGCAGACGCCCATCCTAGGATAAAAAAAAAATCATATTGTTTGTCAAAATTGAACTCCTAATGACATGACATAAGCTACATCAGTCTCAAAATATGTAAACTGCAAAAAAGTCAAATATACTGAATATTAAATACAGAGATAATTTTTCAAATCAATAACTGCAAAACCAATTCTGAACAATGGAAAAACAAATTCTAAAGGAAGCAGAGACGTATCAATCACCTGATCAGCTATGCCTCCAGGAAGTATAGTTTTGACGATGACCCCTGTAGTCTTTCCTCCGACAATCCCGAACCCGAGACCAGTGCCATCGTTCACCAGCTCAATGGTCTCCACATGCTGCCACTGAAAGGGGTAAAAGTGACAAAAGCAATGTTAAAAATTCGCATTTAATTTAGAAGTTTTTTATTTTGAACAAAAATAATCCTCTGGAATCTGGGGATGATTGGCTGTTTTTGACTACTTAAGAATTGATCTCTATATTTCACATTAAAAACTGTTTACGTTGCCTCTCTTGGCATCATTTTTTCATCATTTTGTGAACCTAAATCACAAAAATAAAAGAAAACTTTTATATTTTTTACTGTGAAGATGACAAACATGTTCAAGAACCTTTTTTTTTTTTTTTTATACCACACTTTTGTTTAGGATTAAAAAAAAAAATCAAGTGTCAAAATAAGATGCCACAAAAATTATTTGTGCCACAGGAAAAATATTTCCTGTCCATCAAAAGACGGAAACAAGATTTCTTTCCATTTCATGCAACAGAAATGAAAAAATATTTGCAACAGAAACAAGATTTGTGAGGACTTTGGAAGACTGAAGGTTGCCTTATGTAGGATGAAGTGGAAATTCCTTATAAGGTCATAGTCAAATGGAAGTTCACGTTCCAGAAGGAATTTGACCAATGAGAAACAGTTGACAGAGCTAATGTTGTCTGAGCTCGTCTTGTTGCAGATGCGCTCATGTTCCAGAAGTAACGGCACTTCTTATTTTGGGTCTTTGTGAGCATGAAATAATTACTGCCCATTGGATTTATGCTGTGCGCACAGCGACTCTACAAGCACTGAAGATTAACTTAGACCTCTGGAAATTAGTATAACATGGACACTATAAGTGTTTCCGTCTATGCAATATGCAAAATCTAGTTTAGTGTGAGAACACAGTCATACCGCGCTGGATTTGGCTGACAGCGTGCTGGCAGCAGAAGGCGTGCGGGACACTGCAGGACTGGTCAGCTGAGGTATTGGCCCTCTTGCCACTGTGAGCTGCACCTTCTCTGAAGCACTCTGCAGGATGCCGATGGCTTGCTGGTGACTCACTGTCTGGTCAAGGGGCTGGCCGTTGATGGCCAGGATCTGGTCTGCCTCTTTGAGCTTCCCGTCGCTGTTAGAAAAACAGAGACGTGTATCATGCAGTAAAAAAACATAAGGAAGGAACAGATGCTAGAGCGTTTGATCGACTAATTAACCCTCTCTCTTTCCAAGTTTTCTTTAAATATGCATTGTAAGTGCAAATATGCAAAACATTTTGGTTTACACTTCTGTTTGGAAAATATTAAGGAAATATTTGATTTTTTTTTTTTTTTGAGGGGCTTAGTTTGAAGGAAGAAATGATTGCAACAAATTGCAAAGTCTTCCCTCTGGTGTTTTTCTGCAAACTGGCAAATGTTTAGGACTCCCTAAATACCCCTAATTTCCCTAGAGATGTCCCTGGTTGCATATCTGAAATTGACTCTTCTAATTCTTCAATTCTCATTTATTAATTTCCCAAGTGTTAAAAGGAAATTGCAATTTGAGTCATTCTTGAAGTCTGTGTGTGTTCTCTGTGTCGTCTGAGTGACGGCATGTTGTTTCTTGCATACCAGTGAGCGACACTTCCGGGTTGGATTTCTTGAATGAAGATGCCAAGTTCTCCGCGGTTCTCGCTCTTCAGTCCAACCACGCTGAAGCCAAGACCTCCTGTGACTGGCTTCTGCAGCTCCACATGTGCCACGTAGCGCCCCTTCAGCACAAATACATATATGCATATATAGCATCAAAGCTTGAGAAGTCTATTTGAAGTGCCTCCAGAGAGACGAGCGCTGTGTGTCATCTATAATCTCCCCTTCTGCATATTTGCAGTTATGTAAGTGTTCAAATGAACAAAACGTTAAAGCATAGATTAAAATATCTACTGGGAGCTCAAAATGACTTGGCACAATTAAATGTCATGAGATTAGATTCACTGGCCTGAAATTGACAAGTATAGCAAACATAACTGAATCACTTTCGGTTGTTTATACCTGCGCCATGGAGTGGAGAATATGTTCAAACTCCTCAGATGACGTCTTGCCATTGATGTGAGCAGCAGCAGAGCTGTCCGAGTAGGAGACGTGGCTGCCATTGGGCTTGACTGCCAAGCTGGGATCGCTGTGGTCATTCCCTCTTGATGATGAGACATTGCCCTGAGGGAAGGTGAGAAAAAAAAAAAAAAAAGCTGGGAATTAAACTTGTTTACAATTCACATGTGTTACATCTGTAGTGTGAGTGTTACATAAAACCTTACAAATAAGAGCTATTGCTGGATTTAATCCAACAAAAAACATTTACACATTGTGATTCAATCTTGCTTTTATGTGAACATTCTCTAAGTTTAATTTTAGACGACAAAGCCCTGAATCTGGTTGTCTTAAACCACTGGGAAGGCAGATAGCTTGTTATCCACCATGATTAGCTGGATCTATTGCAGCCTAATCCCTCAGGAGATACAGCTCTTAGCTGATGTTCCAACAATGAGTAGCCTCCAAATACAATATTTCTACTATGGAAGGGGGGAGGCCATCTGGAATCCCTTAATATGCTTTAGTTTTTAATTACTGCAATGACTTCAGTTGTGTGACAGATGAATTACACGAATGAGACGGCAACATAAAACGGTGCGCCGCTGATTTCATTAGCCAGAGGGCATAATGTTATGACCATCTGAACCGGAGTCAAAGGAACCGACTTAATGCCTGGAAATACTTCCATGAGTTAAAGATGTCCATGTGAACTTTTGCATCAGAAATGTGACTGTACGTCTATCAAAGCTTGTCCTGTAAATCGCACCTCCTTTAACTACAAACCCAAGTTAGTCCTCAGATGCAAAACCCCACGTTTGATGCAGCGTTCTACTGCAAACAAAACCCTACGGGCCGGGATAAGTTAGTGCAGCATGCTGCTAAGTTGCTGTCCTCGTGCATGAGCTTTGTTAGCTGGTGCCTGGCTAAGAGGATTAAAGTTCCAGTGTGGTTCTTGCACATTTAAGAAATTGTTTCTGCCCCACTTCACACAGTGGCGGCGGCCTCTTTCTCACTGAAGAGTAGGGCCCTGTCACCATAGCGACATGAGCTGAACAAGGCCTAACTAGCAGAGACCAGAAGACGGGTAGTGTGTGTGTGCGTGCACGCCTGTGTCTGGCTCTTGTCTTAGAACAAAACACAAAATGCAATGTCTCTCCAAATTGGTTCTGCTTTAGGGGGTCAAACAAGCGCAGTTGGGTTTGGATGCTCTATAAAGATGTAACAGAGACTCGTATATTTGTTGCTTCTTTTTTCTAAAACACGTCTCTTTAGCCTTGTTAAAACAAGAAAAGGGTCCAGTTTTGGATCTCAGGGGAATTATTGTGGAAGTGTTGCTTGGTAAAGCAAACATATGCATCACTGCACACATATGCACACATGTACTTAGGAACCTTCTTTTGAAAAAACTTAAATTGCCACTGCACAAAAATGCCACAAGGGTTTTCATAATCCAAATTCTGCAAGGGGTAAAAACGCTCCAGCATCCCACTGCCTCCCACTGCATAACTCACATATTTTTGTCTCCATTTCTCAAATGCTTATCCTGGCCCCTTTCCACTGTAACTTAAAAGCTCTTTACTTCCACTGAAATGCTCAATCCTCAATGGGAGGAATCAGTCTGGAAAAAAAAAAAAGATTAGGCCAACTGTCTCTGCTCATGTACCCTTATTATATCTGGCTGGTGTGAACTCTGACAGCAATTTGGCCAAAGCAGCAAACACCAGAGGGGATTGGGATTGAAATGGGAGGTTGCAGAGTGCCTTGACTTGAGCAGGAAATGGAATCAGTGAGGTCAACTAGGAAAGCAAGGAAGTTACAAGAAGAAGCAATGCAATAGAGCATGGATTTAGACATTTAAAATCAGTCATTTCAATTAACTTTTACCTTTCTCAACTGAAACTCACATAGACTGTATTAGAAGAATTAGACGAACTCCCCAGTGACATAACCAACTAGTTTTCTGGAGAGTGCGTTTTGAATGTAAAGTAAGTAATATTACTTGTATAATTACTAAGAAGGACCAGCAGGGCTCCGGTGGGACCCACGGTCACTTGGCCTGCTGCTAACAGACTTAGACCCTTTGTAGTCAGGTAAAACAAGCTCTGTGCACCTGAATTTGCAGCTTTTCTACATTCCTCTCTGCACAGTCCCTCAAAAATAGACAGCCCCTTTCAGGTGTCACCACAGATGACTGACTGGGATGTAGACAGGACCTCAAGGACTCATTCAAAAATGCTGGTCAGCAACCTCCAAACGCGCTGTGCTTCACGTCATCATCCTGTAGTTGCAGGATATTATCAAAACCTCTAAACTTTGCCCTGCTCAGCTGTCTTTCGACACAGTTTTCCGCCACCCAAAGATGACATCGCTACCACCATGCTTTAGTGCTGAGAAGTTACAGCTTTCCTGAAGACATAATACTCAAGACTGTGCATACTTCCTCACATCCTGAGAGTCCTAAAAAGAAGTTCATGGCATCTACATTAGCACATAGATTGATAAAAGAAATCATATCTCGTTGCTTGAATTTGCCACAAGAGGTAAAGTATTAGTAGAATTATTTAAACAATTTAAAAATATGACTTTTGCTTTGTTGTTCAGAGAGAAAGTGTTTTAACTGCTTTAAGTTGACTGCTTTAAGGTGACTGCACTATAACGAAGCGTGAAAAAGTGAAAGGGACTAAATATTACACACTGTCAGTTTATTATTTCCCACTTCAGTGATCGGTAAAGAAAATTCAGTAGAACAGATTGCAGCAGAATCTCAGTATAGTGAATTTTATCTAAACGTTGCACAAAAAATAAGGAAACTTGTATTTGGTAGATTATTTACTTGTTGTAACAATGCCTCTTGGCAATAAATCTTATACAGTTGGAAAGCCTGTTTCTATCCCTTTTTAAATGGTGCCACATTTGTAAGGAACATGCATTTGTGGGATGAGCAGCAGAGCTGAGTATGTGGGTTGTACCCATGAAAAATTACCCAAATCTTCTCTGCCAGTGCCTAACAGCTTATTTAGCTGTTGCTGTTGACTGTTGTTTTGAGCTTCTAGTACTCCCACTTGCTGCCAATGAGGTGTCAATCAGGCACTTAGGTACCGTAGGCTGTCTCCTACAGATGTGCAGTCAAGGTTTGCAGGACGATATGGCCTGACGGCTCTCCGTCCAGACAATCTGGAACAGGCTGCAGACGGGCAGTCTCATAGGGCTGCCAGGAGGCCTGTTTGCGCTGGTGTTGGCAACACATGCACAGGAACCTGAACATGTGGAGGAACATTATGTTCAGCGATGTGCCCAGATTCTGCCTACAACAGTTGTATCATACGGTGTGGAAAAGACATGGAGAACGCCATGCTGATTGCTACACCGATGAAGTAATATCTTTTGGTGGAGGCAGTGTGACGGTGTGGGGCAGCATCTTCCTCATTGGAAAAACAAGGCTCTTCATTACTGAAGATAATCCTGATGCAGAGAGATATTGAGATGAGATTCTGTAACCAGTGGTAATCCCACATCTCCACAGTCTGGGACCAAACTTTATCCTCCAAGATGACAACGCTCGCCCCCACAGAGCGGGTTTATCAGAGACTTCCTCCAGAATTTGGGAGTGGAGAAGATGGACTGCCCTCCCAGCAGACCTGACCTCAACCACATTGAGCACTTGTGGGATCAGCTTGGGAGTGCTTTTCATCTCAGCGTAACCAACACAACCACGTTGGCTGAGACAAATGCTGGTTGAAGAATGGGATGCCATCCCACAGTGGTGTGTGACCAGGCTGATGACCAGGCTGATGAACAGCATGAGGAGGTGCCAGGCTGTTGTGGCTGTGTTTGGTTCTTACCGAGGATCCTGTTTGTTAAACTGATTGATAGTTAAATTGCCAATATGTGTTGTTTCCTCAAACTTCAATCATCCAATCCACCAAACAAGACTAAGTTGCAAAAATAAGTTGTTTGGCATTGGCAGATTTGGCAGTTTTCATGGGTGCAACCCACATACTTAACTCTGCTGCATATCCCTCAAATGCATGTTCCTTACAAATGTGGCACCATTTAAAAAAGGAAATAAACAGGCTTTCCAACAGTATAAGATTAATTGCAAAAGAAGCATTGTTACAACAGATAAATTACCAAACACTAATTCCCTTACTTTCTGTGCCAAGTTTAACATTTCGCAGCAATGTAAAAATCTATCGGACCTTTCAAAATGCAATTAGAGTAAAAGTTTTTCCAGTGCAGGGACACAGATTTTCAACCATAGACAACTGGGATCAATGCTGTAACAGATGCATTAACAACGAGACTGAAGTCTGAGTCAGACAAGTTGCGGGATAGATACAAATAATTTTGACTATTGTTTTTACCTGGTCTTTGTGATGCTGAACAGACTTCTGCAAGGCCAGGATCTGGTGGAAGAGAGGGCTTTGAAGCACTGATTTGAGCAGGCTGAGCTTCTCCTCGGTGGGCACCTCCCCCCGCTCCTTCAGTTTGGCCTGGAGACGCTCCACCGCCTGCAAGGCACGCTGTGTATCTGCAAGCCGTCGCATATTTCAGTGACAGTAACGGCCGGAGCGGAGGCGTGGGAGAGACAGTGATTCATTAGAGAAGATAGGGAGGCTGGGATGGAACATTAACTATTACCTTATTCATATTTGTTTTGAATCATATTATTTAAAACAGCAAATGTGAATCATAATCATTTGTGGCTTATCGATGTTCAACAAATGCTTATAAATGAGAGGCTATAGGAAGAAAATAAACCTCTACGTTTCAAACCACGACTCAGCGAAAGCTGCCCAGAACTTAATAAGCTTTACTATATCAAAATCACATCACCAAAAGGATTGCACAGATATTAAAACTCCATTTACAGCACAATATTTGTTTTCAGGAAGGCAGTGTTTTCTTTTAAGCTGTTGGGGTCAGAGGATCATACAATGGCTATCAGGAGGAAGAGATAAGAGCACCAGGTCCTCCACTGCTTGCTAGACCCTGTATAAGCCCTACAATCAAGCAACTCCAAAGTGGCTTGTTAGTGAGGAAGGGCCAACTGGACATCATCTGGGCAAAAATAAAGCAATTTCTGAGGCTCGCCAGCTGTGACTAACACCTAACAGGACACGCACATGGTCCAAAGCTCTTTTTGCTCTGAGAAGCTTTGCTGTTTGGACAAAGGTTGCAAACAGGCTGATAATGCTTGAAGCTCAGCAGATTTCGTTCTGTCTGCCCCTGGTTCTATGTAAAGAACTATTTAATCGTCATTGTTTTGTTTTTTTTCTTTCCTCAGCATGAATAATAAGGAGTCCTATAAGGCTATGACACATATTTGCTTGCACTTGAATGTGTTTCAAAAGACAGTGAGCTCCTTGAGTATAGCATCAAACTTATGTTCTTCCCACTATCAAAACCACTACTTTGAATTCATGGATCAAATTCTTCAAATAGGTCAAATGTGATTTGAAATTAAGTCAGCGTCAGTTCCAGCCACCCCAAGGCTGCGGTATTATGCCCTTACAGGTGATACCACACACCCAGCATGCCATCCTTGTGGCTTTACAGAAAGAAGCTGGCTGCACCAATCTGGCTTCATCCTTGTCAGCTGGACAAATAAAGTTCTTTGGGGACACACAAACGGTCACATTTATAGCAACATTATCAGATATAGCGGCATTGGCATTCCACATGCTTTGAACTGCATCCAGGGCCTCTCGTGCTGGTTGAGAAAACTCAGCAGGAGCCAATCATGGGAGGCAGAGCCAGCAGAGACGAGACACACAACTTACTAAAATAAGCCAGTGCATTAAACCTGCTCATTTAAAAATAAACACAAAACAATATGAATGCAGAGGAGGCTTGAGCTGAATGTTTCATTTATTCACCCTCTAGCTCTATGCATAAAATAAAATGCACTGAATAAATTATGTGTCACTGAAATGAATAAAATACAAAGAAGAGGTTACTTACCCATTGTTTCAATCATTTTTGAACCCCCAGGATAATGGTATAGCTTCTTCTTTTTCAAGGCCTGAAACATTATCCAAACAATATATCTTAACAATAGAAGAAAAGGATGTCGGGAGGCCACGGAAATATATTTTCGACTCCCACGATAAGCAAAATATCAACACAAACTTGAAGTTCAATTTGTTTGGTCTGCCTGCTTCACAGGGTTAATTTCTCTGATTGGTTGTTTAATTATCTAGTAGTATCCAGTTTCTTCAGCATCCCTTGGTACTGCACCTTGAAAATCAAAGTTGATCCAGACGAACCAGACTAACTCTTTGCATCGAAGAGGAGATGACTTAAGGTGGCTGCTAATTCTGCATAAAAGCAACCTGTTTATGAAGACATCTACTGAAACTTCTCTATATTTATTTATTTTTATTTGACTAATTTCTTTATTGTTGATTATTGTTTGGTGATTTTCAGGGATGATCACAGGTCCAAGTAAATTAAATGCAGATATTTTAGATTGCACTAAATATTTTGTAATTTGTGGGTTTCACAAGACTGCTTGAGATTTACTTTTGTTCTGTCTCTTGCTCACTCTCTTCTTTTCTCCTCTGTCAGTCATTCCTTTCATTCGTTGACTGTGGAACACATCTTTCCAGTGCCGTAAATAAGCCAAACATGTACCGGATTTGGCCCAGTGTCTGTGGTCTTGGTCGCTGTTGATGGTGGCAGAGGGCTGTAAAATGATATGAAGTTGTCTTTGTCTAGTTTTTGATAATAAAATACGAAATAGAGGCATAAAACTTAAATGTGTATATTAAACATAGGAGGGGTGGTTCTGCCAGCCAAGGAGAAGGACCAGGAAAACACTGCATCCTGTGTACACAAAGCCAGTATCATCAAGTTTCTCTCTACGTTGATATTTTAATCCTCTAAAATCTAAAGTTGGCTCTATGTTTTGACAAATGCCGCTGACTGAGATGTAATAGTTTTCACCTCCCATGCACCGCAAGTCATACTTGACTCAAGAAGTGACTTTATCACAGGCTGGACTCATGACTCGCACGACATTACAAGGTTAAAAGAGATTGGTCAGATAATTAAAAGCCCTGTATAGACGCAGAATGACCCCAGTAACGTAAACTGTATGTGGCCGTAGTCATGTCGAGATCGCCATGGCAGCGTGTCAATGTCGCTATGGCAACACACATATTACAGGTATATTACTGGTACGGCACTAGATCTTTCTTAAGTAAAACCAGAAGTTATTTACCTTTCAGATGGCTTTAAACGATTCACACAAGACTCGAAAGAGCTCATAACACACATACAATGAACTTCAACCCCAAAAACATAAACTCTGGAGCATTTACCTCTGAAATTAATTACCGTAGTCACGCGCGATCTTTGAAAGCTATGAAGCGGCCGCAAATAGCCAACAATGACAGCCTGTCAATGTTGGTGAAATACGTCGACATTTACTCATTTATTTTTATTTTAAACAAAGACGTGGAAGAAAAAACTTATTACAAACGTGAAGTACGCCTTGTAAATCCAACTGTTTGCCAATATTTCGAATACAATCGCCAAAGCAGTCGGGACAATCCGCTTTCCTCGGCTCCTCCTCCTTCATCTCCGCGGAGCAAGAAAGCAACAGGCTTCCGAGGAGGCGAAGTTTGAGCACATAACGGTTCTGAGGCGAATTAACGCTCACAGTCACTATCGCACACCGAAGGAAACACGATAACACAAAAAAAGAGATAACTGAAGTAATATAAATCACGCCTTTCTTTCCTATAGCCGCACCGCGACGACAGGCGTCTCATTATTCCCCTCTAACAGGCGACATGGCAGCGAACAAAGCCCATTTCTGCACACCCAAAAGTTATGTCATTTCGAAAGGATCGCTAACGTTTTCTCGAGTCAAGATTATCTCAGAAATAGTCACTTACATGAGTGTGGAGGCGTTTTACTCCCCTCGGCCGGTGTCCTCTACTTTCGTCTGTTGTCCTGCGGCTAACGGCGCACTGACTGGAGCTTCAAGATGGGGCGTAGAGTAACTCGATCCTCTCTGGACATATTCAGCAGTCCGCCGCTGGTGCGGCGGAGCTGGGGCTGAAGCGCCGCTTGCTGGCGGCCAGAGATGTCAGGCCTGCTTCCCAGCATCGGCCGCTGCCACATTATGAAACTGTCTTTAGAACTGGGTAACCTGCGAAAATTGCGGGCAAATCTTATATAAAATATCACATTCTATGTGCTCAAGAGCATATATTTGGCTGTGTAAACTGCTGTACGAATCAAAAATATCGATATAGCACATGTCTGTCCCATGTGGCAACACTATAGGTTTGGGTTTAAGAAGTTTTTCATAAATAAGAAATACTGTAGTACCTCGACTGGCCGCTTGGGATGGCTCCACAAGTGAGTCAGTCTGCATCCCACTGACTCTTATGTTAACGTTAACTTTAATTATATATATATATATATATATATATATATATATATATATATATATATATATATATATATATATATATATATATAAAATATACACACACACACACAAATGTACAAATGTTATATGTATGTCACAAAACATTTTTTTCCATTTTGTTTTTGTGACATAGCAGATAAAGTTATATAAAGCAATCTATGAAGAGCCATGCTCAGCACAGCCAACTAATCGCTTTGCACCGTTTTGCACAATGACGTCTGAGCATAGTTTCTGACCTGTGAAAAAAAGACTTGACAAAGCATGATTCATATTTGAAAGAGAATTTGAAAGAGGTGTGGGTTGAACTGGAAAAGTCAGAGGACAAAGCTTAAGGCCTCTACATACTCCACAAGAACAAAGAAATTTGTTCTCACTCCCGTCTAAACACAGATTATTTCTGATTTCACCACCACAGCATTTGAAATTCAAGTCACAATATTTTAATAATTGTGGGTCTCAGTGGAGCTCTACTAGTTCTGTTTCAGCTCTGGTTGTGCATGTTTTCAATGTCTTTTTGTTAACGACGTTCGAAATGATGATGTTTGGACGGATTTGTTAAGAATGAATGCAAAGTCAGCAAATCTAAAATGGCTAACAATGATTGACACAATTTTCAATTTACAGAGGTACCCCCTACTAAAAACAGAGTCCAGTGGAGTTTTTACACCAACTGCTGTGACCAGACCTGTAAATTCATGCTGGAAAAGGAGCTCTTGTACCGTGTCACTGTTGTATTGTGGCCAAAACACATCACGTATATTTCATCAAGACCTCAAGAAACAGTTTGAGCTTTTCAAAAATGGGCAAAATGTGTTTGTTTAAGTTTCTAGTACATTACCAATACATCTATTTGGTGATTATAAATATTTTGTCTACATTATTATAATACTATTTATGCCTATAACCTTCTTTCACCTATGTAGTGTAAGCTGTATTGTTACAAACCAATCTCTATAGATGAAACTGAATACATACATAATCCATAGATACAGTTAAAACAGGTCAGCATGGATTAAATCAAGCTGTCTGTGATCTTTTCATCAAACTTTAGTAAGAACATTTCAAATGTCATTCATCAGACAACCAGACAGATGACTGATTTACACATAACCATTTCCACCGGTGTAGAATGTACCAAACCAATCACAACGGGATGGGGCGGGCAATAATTCATTCACGAGTGTCCAAAAGCCACTGCTCAAAACAATCAAAATGTCTGAAGAGCTGCAAATAACAACATGGATCAACATGTATTTCCTGCAAAACTGGCAACAGTCATTCCTGAGCGTTCCAACTCCACTACGAGCCATACTGGATATGTTTGATACTAGCCATCTTGAAATCATCTGGCCAATGAGATCATTTTTTTCCCTGCTGTATTAACAATTATAAAATGACTCAGTGAATTGAAAAATGAAATGATATCATTTAGGAGCCTGGTGGACCGGGGGGTTTATTTCTTCGATTCAACCTCTCTATGACAACTCCAATTATAATGTATGTGCATATTTTGTACCATAGAGTTAATATGCACACACACCCACACACACACAGACACACACAGACACACACAGACACACACAGACACACACACACACACACACACACACACACACACACACACACACACACACACACACACACACACACACACACACTGAAATTGTTAATGTTGACACCCATGCAAGATCAGTGCATGCAAACTTTGATTACAGGTGGAATTTTTAGGCAAAGGAAGCTGTCATGTTTATAGGAATATCACCTTCATGTTGGGCAGAAAAGTGACAAGCCTATAAAATTTGACATGAGCTGTCACAAGAAAAGGAATAAAATACTCATCAGGACTGAATCTGGTGGGTTGTTAACTCGCGAATCAGACGCATTGATTGCTTTTGCATTATTTTTCTCCTTCAGTGTAAAAGAAAAAGATTGTAAGTTTGCTTAAGTCTGTTCAGACAGATAACACAGAGCTGCCGATCTTCCCTTCAGTCCCCATAGTACTGCCATCTCAAGAGCTCAGAGGAAAGCAGGAATGAACAGGGTCACTCTCTAAGAAGTCATTTCAACAGGAGGGAAAGGGATACAAGTTGGTTCCAGATAGCTGATACAGATTAAATCCCCTTATCATTTCTATCTTTCTCCTACCTCCCTTTTATCCCCGTTATAACTCCTCTCTCACTCAGACAATAAGCCACTTTTTGAAGGAATGTATGAATCCTACAGTAAAAAAAAGAAGCAATTAGAGCAAAAGAAGGAAGACCAAAAAAAAAAAAAAAAACCCCCCCCACCTTAGCCAAGTGTAAGACAGCTTTAGGATTTTGCATTTTTATACCCTCCTGTAACAGGCTTTCAACAGTGGTCACTGTTCAGGACAGCTTAGTGAAAGACGACACTAAATGTGTTAGACCTGGCACCTAATCTCCCTTTCAAGTTGTTCTTTCACTAATTTGCCTCTTCTCAGAAGATCAATTCAATTATTCTTATATTAAAAATGATTAAGGCGGCACAAAGTAGCGTGGTTAAAGCTGCAGCGAATAAGTTGATTGGTTCCATCCCAAATGTCTAACGTCATGTTGCAAATAGTATATGACACAGAGCCATGTGGGAAGTTGTTTGTCTAGTGGAGTTTTCTGTAACAAATCAGAGCAAAAAAAAAAAGAAAAAAGAAACCAGCAAAGAGACAGCTGATCAAGAACTAGGTGGGGCCAATTGGGAGAAAACTTCTTTTCCTTCCAAAAAGCTCACAAATATGGTCTTTGGGTGTTGTTACACTTGTGCTTTTCTTGTTTATGTGTTGACCGTATCATTTTTGTTTGTTCTTTTTGTTGTTTTGTTTTGCAGAGATGTACTAATTGATCAGCTGGTGATTGGTATCAGTTGATATTGATATCAATTCAGTGCATGCATCGCATGCGAGCTTTTAGAGATTTTTATTTTATTCCTTTTAGTTGTCAGTAACAGCAACACCTTAAAAGCTTAGAAAATGGAGAAATACATACTTTTATGGATTTGTTTGTATCACGATGACTCACACAGAAGCACACTGTAGATGTTTTCCAGTGTGAGTGCAGAATATCAAAGAAAGCAAATTGTACACCCTGTAAATAAGTAAATGCAGCATCACCCTGCTGATCATTCTCAGTGTTATGAAGTTAACAAAGATTAAGAGGTTAAACACAGAGCCGGAAGAGTTCATCAAGAACTGCTATTCTGCAGGTCTTAGACAGTTTGATGGATCAGAACACACATCTAGAAAGATGTAGGCTCTGAAATAGACTCAAACGGCCTCCTGATCGAAGGGCAGGCACCAGTGGTTGGTTATTAAACTGCCCTTGCATGCAATTGGTTAGTGCTACAACCAAACAAAGCAATGAACAACATGAGAGAGACTATATATATTCAGAGAGACTATATATATTCAGAGAGACTATATATATATATATATATATATATATATATATCCTCATCAGTTACTGTCATGCCACAAAGCTATGTGAAGTAATCGGTAGCTTATAATAACCCGGCGTAAGCTAAACGCAGCGGTAATTTCAGATTTTTTCCACCGAAACGACATCTAAAACTGGATATTTTACTGTAAATACCCCCCAGCAGCTCTGCAGCTATTTCAGCAAGAATCAACTGAAGGAGCTGGTAGCCACAACCAACTTTGATTGATACATGGTGGGCGTGTTCCCGCCATGAGTGATGGTGAAATGAAGCATCTGTCTGCATTACCACAGCTTCAGGAACTTCCTCAGGTCCCAACCTGACTCTATACTGATTCACTAGACCTCCCTGCTCCCAGCTGACCTCAGTCATCAGTAAAGCTAAACTACTAACACGTCGATTAAACCCAATTCCAACACAGCCACTCAAAAATGTTTTTGCTCTTAATGGTATGCCAATATTAGATCAGATTAAGCTATTCCTAAAATCAGTGGTACTGCAGGTTTTTAAAGTCACAGTAATCAAACTTTACCCAAACCCCCCAAAAAACAGACATTTTTGTGAATTATAGACCAATAGGTAGTCGCAAGACAGTTAGTCGACCACCTGTATAGCAATGATTTATTTGAAGTTATTTTAACAGGGTTAAGAATACATAATGGTACAGAACCAGCACCGGTTAGAGTCACTACTGACCTCCTTATGTAAGCAGTGAGTAGTAACGTTTAAATAATAAAATGTATACCACACAGTCCAAG
Source organism: Xenentodon cancila (assembly GCA_014839995.1). Classification (NCBI taxonomy): domain Eukaryota; kingdom Metazoa; phylum Chordata; class Actinopteri; order Beloniformes; family Belonidae; genus Xenentodon; species Xenentodon cancila. The sequence continues at coordinate 20,214,329 of CM026212.1, forward strand.
GACATTTACACACAACAGCTTCAGTAGTTTCAACAGTTGTAAGAAGTTTAACAGTCATTAAACTGTAAAGACCAATGAAGACATCATCACTAATGGAAACAGTTCTATTATGCTGCGGGGCCACTTGTACTGGAAGTGGTGAACGGATCAACGATGTTATGAAATTATATGTGTATCATGGCATTTTAGAGGAAAAAAGCTTTAACAGGTATCATGATATATGGTTTTAGGTAAAGGAACAGAGAATTCAAGAAGATCACAACCTGACAAACAGTACTATAACCCACCTTCACACAGAGACCGTGGTATAAAGATGCACTGGCGATCCCCTCTTCATTCTGCCTTTACTCTGTAGCTGCACATTCAGAGCGATCATACAAAGGTGTATATTTCCTCCTTAGTGTGCGCTTTCACAGCACATTGATGTACCACAATCTGAAGACGTTCCCCTACCTCATCTTCATGGCCAGCAGTAACAAGTCACCAATGCCCCAAGTACTGAACTGCTTTATTCAGACGGTGCTGCAGAAATGCTGTGGAGAAAGGAAAAATAAAGAAAGGCATCAACTTGGTTGTTCCCATGGGATACACATAGCGGTGCTGACCTTTTCGCTGCTGCTGCTAGTGTTTATGGTGTTTCTGCTGAAGGGAGACACCAGCTTCAACAGATGTAGTATGGCCTGTCCAGCCAGTCTCTGACTCTCAAAGCGCTTTGGTCATATATTAAGTGGTAATTTATTTTTTATTTCTTCCCACAGCTTGCTTGTCATTTGGCTAGACAGTCTAGCAATCCAGATGAGAGTGGCAGAGGGAATCAGACCACCATCCCCAAAATTGATGCTTTACTCCAGTGATGCCTCAAACTTATATTTCGATTAAGATGTTTTCATGTCTTTATATTGCGACTATGATAGGCATGCTCCACCTTATGGAATGCCTTAATCTAAGTATCATCGTAGTATTGTGTCCCTTGTAGACGTTGTAATACGAGGCCCTAAATCAAATATGTATGTGATGTTTTCCAATGCAATGCAGTCTGAACTGTCAGATCACATCTCTTCTGTCTCTGACATCACTGTTATTTGATGAATGTCACAATTTGAGGAGGGGGGGGGGGGGGTGTTGGATGAAATCTGCCTCATTGAATTTTGTCATGTCACCTCTCTTGGCTCTGATGCCTCATCCAAACTCTGAACAGATATTGAAGCAATTGCTTCCCCAAACTTGCTCCCCTTTTCTTCTCATTATAATTAGATCATGAATCTTTTGGCTTCCACTGCACAAAAATGTAAAAAAAAATAAAACATATAGGCTGCTGCCTAGATGTTTACATCTGTACACATGACGTACTGCGTCATGTGTGTACGGGTCAATTCAAAGCAGAAACCTTTTCACAGTGAAGTCTGATATAAGTAACATTAAAAACATTACTGTGAACAACCACACATAAAATTGGTTCTTGGCAAAAGCATCTGAATTGACCTGCAGCGGGAACGTAGCCTCATTGGCATATGGAGACTTGATGATAAGTCGATAGTGATTCATTCATTTGAATCAGGTGTTTGGGAGCAGGGAAACATCTATGGTCTGCAGAGTAGTGAAGACCCTTGAAGACCTGGGTTGGGGATCACTGCAGTAGAGTGCACAGTCTGCAGCCTAAACTTTCTTCATTAAAGTTCTAACTTTTGTCTATAAAAAAATAAGCAAATGTGGACTGTCCTCCTTTTACGTCTGTTGACAGTAGTTTGTCCAGCATTCAATAGTCAGCTGGTACTCCCTTATGACAAAGTGGCGTCCAAAAGGACGCTGTCAGTTGAGGAACAGACTGCAGACACTATCCTTTTTTTATATACACTTTCAGCAAACTTCCAAAGTTCCGCTTGAACAGAAATTACATTTTTGAGTCTCATCAGAGGCTTACAATAGCAATTTATTTTGACAAAGGTTGATTGCCCCAAGTGCTAACATTAATTGCACAGTACATTTTCAACACTTTGCCAAGAATCCTTGCTTGCCTGAAGTTTGAAATTATCAGCTGCTGTTTGTGCCTTGGGGCTTCCAGATGATTAACTCAGTTATTACAGAATATTCCACTTCTTTTACTTTCAAAGTCTCATAATGCTGGCTTTGAAGTATGGTTTGGGCCATTACCAGTCCGGGTTGTCAAATCAGCTCCGCTGCATTTGGTTGGATAGGGAGCGGTCAGAATGTGGAAGCTTTCTTGGGGTTTTCTGAAGGGCGGAGAAGAGAGGGGCCAGCACTCTGTATTATGTTAATGTTTTGTTTCAAATATCAAATAACAGACCTCATACCGTCTAGAAATTGCTTACCCTACCTTTAATATGTTTTCAGCAGCATGTTTTTTGAATATATTCAGTTCTTCTAGTTACACCCTCTAAAGAGCAAGTCTTCTCAAAGAAAGCTTGTATAAGATTTTCTTTTTTCAATTCAATTCAATTTTATTTATATAGCATCTATTACAATAGAGACATAGACACACCGTCAAAGGAACAAGACAGGATACAATAGTATAATCAATTATCAGCAGTAGACAGATAAGACTTCTGTGTATATATGGGTAATATATATGGATAGTTGGTGATCCACGGGGATGAGGACTGCAGGTCGGGAAGTCGGCAAATATCCAACAGACATCCATACAGACAGGTGAAGCCAAAAACACTGGGATAGTCAGAGGTGGGACTGCAGGTCAGCAAGTAGCTCCTGAGGCTCCGCAGGATATGCACAAAAGAGGAAAAGAAGGGCCAGACCAGCACAACAAACTACAAGAACAATGGACCACAATTATGCTAATGGGATACTGTTAATAACTAAGGATTGAGGTGAAGAAGAGACAGGGAAGGCAAAGAGGAGGTGAAGGGCACCAGTCAGTGGATCTTGTTGGTGCCCCCCTGCAGCATAGGCCTATAGCAGCATATCTACGCCGAAGCTGTTTAAGATGAGCTGCTCTAGTCTGCTCCTGCAGCTGCAGCTGTGACTACTGGCCCTGACACATTAAGGTACTAATTATAAACTAACTATATGCTTTATTAAACATAAATGTTTTCAGTTTGGTTTTAAAGGTGGAGGTGGTATCAGCCTCCTTAACCCAAACTGGAAGTTGGTTCCAGAGTGATGGTGCCTGATAACAGAAAGCCCGTCCTCCAAATCTACATTTGGATACTCAAGGAACTACGAGTAAACCTGCACCCTGAGAACGGAGAGCTCTATTAGGAACGTACGGTACTATCAGGTCTTGCAAATATTGCAGAGCTAGGCCATTTTGGACTTTACACGCACATGAAATGGCCTAAACTTGGGTTCTGGCATGCGTTGTATGTGATTTAAATTTCAAGCTAGTTTCGATACTTTGGATATGACAAGTGTTGTGTGGGCCATGCCTGGCCCACACAACACTTGTCATATCTGATGGATATGTGGCCATGATTAGACAGCCACACTCACCGTAAGACGATGCCATCACCTACAAGGCCAAAGTAAACTGCAAATATAGACCAAGTTTGGGCCAAATATTCTTTGCTATTTGGGTTGTTCACTGTATACATTAAGGCCCTTTTTATATTGCAGAGTTTAACAGTGTTTCGTTGTTTCTTTTTAAATCCCCATGAAGTACCCCACTCTTGATTTGGCCTCAACGGATGCCATTGTGTTCACAGGCACTGATACATTTGTTTTATTTAAGAATGCCATGTTTCACATAATTTTTGCACTCCAATGACCACACAGCAAAAGCTTCCAAATGAAACTCTTAAGAATCAACGGAAGACGTGTTACCTACTTAATTGAAGAAATAATGAGGGAATAGCCCATGCCTGTTCGCAAAACAGCTTTTGCCTAATTACATTTGAGTCCCTTGAAAAGAGTAATCTACATATTAATGAGCTGTAATTCCTAACAAAAAAAAAATGAATTCAGAAATGAAATCTCTCAAATTATACTTCAGAGTCTACACTTTAAGCCTATGGCCATCAAATAATTGACACATTAATATGTTATAAGTACTTTTGCCGGACAGTGTTCGTGATTGTTGTATTTACGGCACCATTGGGTTTCTCCATGACTACAGGTGTAACTAATAACAGTAATGAAGGAACAAAGCATGCTGGCGTGATTGATGTCATTATCGGCACCTGTGTTTAACTGGTCGACATGTCTGCAGTGTGAATGGTCTATGGATGGCTAATACGCAGCACTTTGCGCCAATCACTTTCACCTACCGTAGCCTGATTGCAATTTAGCAGAGAGATCGGTTAAGAGAGAAATTATTCAAGGTCAAAGTGACTGAGCAATAAAACTTACAACCATTTCCACAATAAAAAAAAAATAATAAAAAAAATCATACCTCTGCAGGAAACCTAGTCTTCTCCTTAAGAATGGCATGTCACATTGTTTAAGAGATTGGTAGTTGAAGTGATGATGTGTTAAATTAAAATGCACAGAAAGACTGAAGAATTTAGTGACTGAATCATACTGTCAGAGGGAAACCTGGCGTTGTAAGAGGATGTTCATTTATTGCCAGAGAATGGTAGTTATTTAAAGAAAAAAAGCTTTATCTAGTTTTCAGGACATTTGTTGTCATAGTTGACCAGTAGGGGTGGGTTGTGTTCACAGTGGGAATGTGTGGATGGAATTTGATGTTCATCTCATGGCTACTTTTAAAGATTTTGGAGACTTTGATTGAAATTGCAAAATTTTTTTTTTCACCTTAATTGTGTCAGAAGGAAAGTCAAGTTGATAATCAAAAATCACTCATCTGCTGCTGAACATGCAAACCAACTGATGAGCCAGTCGAGACAGAGAATACATGTCCGTTTTATCTGCGATGTACGAAAGCTGGTCACCAGGTAATGGGAACAAAATAATAGTGAAAGAGCTCCAGGCACAGTGTGTCATGTTCTTACTTTTGATTGTGGGTTTCTGAGTCTTAAGTTTTAATCTAGTTTACTTGTGATTTTTTTTTAATTTATTTTGCTGTTTTGTTTTCTGTGTTTTATGTTTTATTTTGAAAATCCCATGTCACATTCATGGTTTTTGCAAATGTTGAATTGCAAATAAAACAAAATAACAAATAGAAATCCTGTTCAAGCAACTGGATTTTTGAGATTGAGACATATTGTTGCAAAGACATCAAGTGTTCATCCAGTATTAAATTGACTACACCCTAATGTCCGGGGAAAAAAACCCCTTCCAATTTCTGTGGATGCCATTTAATGTTGCTGCTGCTGCAGTTTTTCAAGTTTTGCTTTATTAAATACCATGTTTTAGAGAAATATTTGATCAAACATGTATAATTTAAACGGATTTGATAAACAGACACCAGTAGTATTTTAGCCTGTATGGTTAACGAACTGGCGGTTAACTACCGGGGCCGAAATCAGGGACCTTCGGTTGTACATACACCGTACAGAGTTGGAGTAACTTTGGTTCAGTGTTAGATAAGTAACTTTTTTATAAGTGTTAAAATAACGCTCAAAAGAGTGGACACACTTCTCTCGTGTTACATTCAACACCGTTAGTGTTAATTTAACACCAGTGATTTTTCTGTGCGACAGTCAGGACATGGTAACAATCTGATTTTGAAGCATAGGAAATTTATAGAGAAGCAAAGAAAAACTTCTCCCGATTTAAGTGTTGGTTGAATGAATAAAATAAATACTTGTATGTTAGTTGCACTGTTCGATAAACAAGAGATGCAATATGAGAGAACATGATTAGAGTCAATTGCCTTCAGTATGTGAGAGTTGGCAGCCATACCGTGGCCAGCTATAGGTCGCTGATTGCTAACCTGGCAAGGTGGGTTATTACTGACAATTTATTTCCTCCATCTTCATTTCAAGTCTCAGTAACATTACACTCAGAGGAAATTACAACCTGCTTCACTTGAAAGAGTTCTGACTGCAGTTAACCGACCCATGACACTGCAATATCTGACCTCAGTATATCTGACAGCTGAAATTAGGGCCTTAAAGCTAATATTCCTCAGTGCTCCTGGTTTCATTATGTCACAGTCAAGGTCTTCTGAATGCAGCGTGAGTCACAGCAGCTGAGGTGAGCAGCTTTATGGTCGCAAAAAGGAAAAAAGGGAAAGAAAACCGCACAAGTGAATGATACATGTAGGAAACCGTCACTTACTCTTAAAAATTAAGCACTAGTTAGTTTTTAAGAAAAGAAATTAAGCCCCTACAGGTGGTCTGGCAACTCTAACTGCCATTATGAGGACATCGTTTGATGATTTCTGTGCAGTTCCAACAGAATACACTAATAGGCCTTTAAAAATCATTCAGGCAGTAAAAGATAAAAGACCAAATTTTACATCAGAAATAGTGTGTTCATATTCAGCACTTGGAAACTGGTCAAAAGGCAGAGTGATTACCTGACTGTGGGTCAGTGGAGCAGCCCACATGGACGATTAAAAATGTGTGAATGGGGGTATTAAAAAATAATCATATAAAAATAATAAAGGGATAGTTTAGTATTTGCATTCAAAAGGCTTTTTTTATGCAAGCGTGCAGTCACAAAACTGTGAGATCAGCCCATTTGTACCTTTCAGAGAATTTGCTGCATTAAATAACTGAGAAGCGGCTGCAGTTCAGGGAACCGCCAATATTTAATCAAGATGCAGCAGTCGACAGTGTTGTTTGGTGTAGAAGTATAATGTCTCCGTTTTCCCATCTCACAACTCAAACGCTCAGACAAATGTCTGAAGGAACACAGACGGTCACAGCTCGTTGCTTCTGGGAGAGATCATGACCTTGATGGTGTGACTGAAAAGACTGCAGAGAAAAAGAAACTCTTGAGTGGCTTGTTAACTACACGATGAAAGACACAGTTATTATATACTCTGGCCGTGCATTGCTTTTTCTATGTTCTGGTAGTACTGCCACATTTAGCGCCTGAATGTGGCTTTAATTCAGCTGATTAAGTTGTTGCATACATAGTTCTGCAGCTGCAAGATTATTGTAGTTACTGCACCGTATTAGTAAAACTTATACAAAACTACACATAATTGTCTTTTGGTGTCACACAATGAACATCTGAGCTTGTTAAGCTGTTAATAAAAATGATGCCACAGATTTTTTTCAGTTAGTTCATTTTATTGTCATTTCATTGATTTAAACAACCCCTCCAAATACTTCAAGCAGCATGCTGGGTGCAGAAGCTTTGAGTTTAACATTCAACTCTGTGGGCTAGGGATGACCACTCCATCCAGGAGGATCCCTTCGTGGGATCTGTGCCCAATCCCAGCTGGCTCTTTCCAGGTGTATTTTGTTCTCTGCGGTGTGCCACAAAGGGCTCTGGATAATCCAGAATCTGGGTGGCTTGTTTCTATGACCTATATAGGCAACGTACAAGCTTTAAGGAATAGCAAGAAATAATTGTTTTCTAAGAGGCAGATCATGTGATTGGCTTGGTCCATTTTGAAACACAAAGGAAAGAGTCTAACTGGGTTGAGGCTCATGTGGAACTAAGATTTGTTAGGATTAGGGTTGTTCTTTGACTGGCTGCTGGAAGCTGGCGTCATCCATCCATTATCTATACCCACTTAATCCGTCACGGGGGTCTGTCGGAGCCTATCCCAACGCATAATAGGCAAAAGGCAGGGGTCCACCCCGGACAGGTCGTCAGTCCATCGCAGGGCCACGTAGAAAGACAGACAAATATGCGCACTCACATTGGCAATTTAGTATGATCAATCAACCTACCCTGCATGTTTTTGGACTGTGGAAGGAAGCCGGAGTACCCGGAGGGAACCCACGCAAGCACGGGGAGAACATGCAAACTCCACACAGAAAGACCCCCCGGGCCGGGAACCGGACCAGGAACCTTCTTGCTGTGAGGCAACAGTGCTAACCACTAAGCCAAGTTGGTGTCATAACTGAGTCAATTTCAGTTGAGTCTCATGTTAAAATGTCTGACAACTCTGTATGTAGACCAATACAAGGAACATAAAGCTGATGTTTATTCAATGGCGACATGAAAAATTACTGCTGTGTTTGGGGTTACGCTGGGTTAGTACAAACTGATGATTGCTTGGGCAAGTTTCGCAGCATTATGATCACAGATGAGGAATTTGATAATGGTATGTGGACACAAACAAGGAATTCCTCCGCAGCAGTTGTTGTCCCTCTTGTTAACAAAATGTAATAAACGTTCAATAAAGAAAAAAAACCCCACTGTAATGTAATATTCCATTGTAAACTTCCACTGACAATTCTGGAGCATCTTAACGAGGATCTCCTGAAAGAACTTGTAGCCACAGCTAACTTTGATTGACATATGGTGGGCATGTTGCCAATGGGTTCCCAGGCAACATGGCTGCTTGAAGAGGAAAAGAGATTGGAAAACTGCTCTTCACAAACCAGTGGGTCATGTGACTTAATGCTTCATCCATTGTTTTTATAGTCCATGGTCCCTAACCAACTGCCAGGATTGTTATTCCTACCTGTTTGTTCCTTTTGGGATTAATCATGATTTGGATACTAAACTTCTCCAAGATCGTGTTGACCAGGGCTACCACAGGAACCTATGGGAGACATCACAGAAGAGCTTGTCCACTTCTAGACAGTCCTTGATAGAACGCCTCTACTTCCAAGAAATAAATCAAAGTGTAATACCACGGAGGACCACTAGGACTGTCGACTACTTTATGTGTCAAATTTAAATATACTCATCATACAGTCAGTTTAGTATCAGTCTAAAGCATCTTTCTCTTGGCTAAAAAGGATCTCATCTAGTTCCAAAAAGATTGACGGCCAAATGCTGAACAAGAGCAGCTGTAAGTGTATAGATCACATGCATCAAACTCGATGCCTGCGGACCAAGCCTGACCCGCCATAAGTATTTATGGCCCTTTAGAGATTAAAAGTCATAATTGTCTAACCAAAGCAGATGCTCTCCATCAAGGAGCCACCTTAAGTACTGCCAGAACTGGCCCGTTGAGGATGTTCATGATCTTGAAGTGGCCCAAAATGAAAATGAAGTTTGACACCCCTGGTATAGAGGATGCTTAGTGTAAGACAGCTCATAATAACACTTGAACAGGGCCTAAAGTGTGCCATCCAATATCAACATCTGTCTGAAATATTAAGCTTTGAAGGGCCTGTCTACGTTGTCTGGGCAGCTGAATGATCAGATGCTTCATTCTTTGTTTACAGCCTCATAAACTGCACAATAATTCAGCATCATGCAAATGCATTTCACAGTGATTCCCGCCGTTCTGTGAAGAAGAAGAGCTGTAAGCCTGGGTGGACCAGTATCAAAGTAATGTTTTCATTGGAATAACTCACCTACAACTGTTTTTTGGGGGTCTTAATTCTAAGGACCATTTACATGAAAACCAAAAAGCATAAATGTCATTCTTAATGTAATTTACTTCATAAATTCACACAACACTTACACATTCTCTTTTTTTACTCTTCTGAGTGCTAGAAATAAGAATTGCCTTCTCATTAAATAGTTGTCCAAACTGTATTCAATAAACATAAAGTTATTTAATTCTTGTAATTACTAATAACACTTTCTTTGACAGTTTTGCATCAGGTAAGATCATTCTAATATGGTTTCTTATTAGCTTATATATCAGAATTTAATTTTATCAGCATTTTTCACACCACTCTTTACACAAGGAGTATTACGGGAAGTGGAAGTGAGACACGATGATGAATTATGGAGTGTTTTTTTTTTTTTTTGTGGAAATGCTGTTAATTACTAAGGAAGTGACTGCCGTGCGATACGTGTGACAGTGCGGAACAAATCCTGTCAAGAATGCCTGTGAAAAGTTGTCTTCCTGTTGACTGATCTTCCATGTAGTGATACACATGACCACCTCCATTCTGGTGGCGACATTTCTTAAGATGAGCAGTTTAATTATATATATACAATGGGAACATAACGAATTAATGAAATCATGTATATTGTTATCAGCTTTGTCAGCCCAGCAGACAGTGGATTAATTAAATGTTCGGCAGAAGGTGAGCACCCATTTGGAGAATGCTTTTGTCCACCTACATGGAAGTCAAATAATCGCTTTCTGTTTATGTAGCTTGTTTGGTCTGAAATTCTGAGGTGGGCAACTCTGAAATTTTCAAGCAGGAGCAAGAAAAACCCAGTATTTCTGTTTGTAAATCAGCTTTCCCAACTATTGGTGAACAGTAGTGCCATAGATTGTCGGCTCAAGTAACGTCCACCTCCTCTCCTTGCTTGTGAAGCTGGTCAAAAGACCCACTGACACATGGTAACTTAATGCTTTTGGGTGCACTGAAAACGTTTTTAAACACTGTTTCATTATGTGTTGAATGATTCTGCAGTGGTTCCAGATATTATTTGACTGTCGTTCAACTTGGTTATGATGGGAAACTGACATCTGGGTGTATTGGAGACAAAAAAAGACCGAATCCTCGCTAATGGAAACCCACCTAATGATTTCAAAAAAGGCACGCCCTAAAGAAGAGGGTCAGAAGTGGAACTGAGGTGCCTGCGCTGCCCCACCACAAACTGGGTGCTACAATCAGTTATTAAAACATGGTTTAAAATTCTGTTTAATACATCATTCTTGTCGTATTTTTTTTTTTTTAACCAAAGTATGAGACAGACATATCAGTAAAGGTTTTAAAAAAAGCCCCAATGTGTCTCCTCTAAGGTTCATTAAACAAATCAACTTGTTTTATTGTGGGAGCAGCTTTGTATAGGATCCTGTGTGCATTGCCATATTCTCAATAAATGACTAAATATAAGCAATTCTTTGTTAAGAATCAAGCTCCTCGTCGTGGCAGGATCAGAAAACCAGAATTGGGACCCTAGCCTTTACTTTCCAGTGATCCCGTTTCACAGGGAGGCATGTGGAAACCCAGCCAACCAAAGAGAACTCTGAAAGAGGAGAAACACAACTAGGACATGAATCTTTTTCTTTTTTTTTTTTTTTTTTTTGTGCCTGTTTGAATTCTCGTAGCCTTGATCTGTTCCCTGCCTCCTCCTTTAAATAACATGAATGGCAGTACTAGCAAAGTTAAGATAAACTTTCAAAATAAACTTCTTGATAGCTGTGGAAAAATGTTGCGCGTTGCGTGAAAAGCGCGTGCTCCTGGAGGAGGGAGCTCTGAACCACCGAGCTGTCAGCTGAGGATGTCTCTTTTTAGCACAAAGCTTTCCGTTTGCGCCGTCTGCATATGTGCTCCCGCGCGCTTGTGAGTTTTTCCAAACCTATGGGGGTTTTCAGCACTCCAAAGGTCAAACTCACACCTCAAGAAACACAACTACATCACGAGTGCACATTTATAAACGCAGCACCTGTTGCACACATGCCAACCGAAATCATTTATACACAGGAAAAGTCTAACCCGAAAACACGTTAATGTGCAGAACTCTGTGATCTTCTCTTATCTTTCCCACCCACACATTCATGCACTCGGTTTTTGCCTACATGTTAGTAGGTGTGTGTGCATATCTGTCCTCACCCCCATATGCACTCACTGCACACTCACAGGCGCGCTCAGCCTCGTCTTCCACACGAGAGAGAGCCTTCGATTCAGCTTTTAATTTCAGCGCATTGCATTATACGCTTCTTTTTTTTTTTTTTTTTTTTTTTTTTGTCTCAGCCTGTGTCAAAATCATTATATATTCCCTTCATTAAGGGACTAATTAATCTCATGTGGATGGAAGTCGATATTCTGAGGGAGGACTTTTGTTGCCAGGTAAATTATTCACATTTTTCTATGCAATATGTCTGAGTATTCGAATAAACGAGGCAGTTTTTTTTTCCTTGTTGAAACCAACAAACAAACAACAAAAATATTATTCACATACACCCACAGAAACTGACCCCCTAACAGTCACGACCAGTGCGCTGTGGACGGACTCGTGACAGCATGGGCTGGTGGATCAACCTTTTCCACTCCAGCTCGAGCCGTTCTAGTCGGTCCATAGTCCCTCACTATTCCACAACACTGAATACTGATTAACTATAACTTGTGAATTATCTAACATTTTGACTCCATTTCATTAAAAGAAAAAGAGAACGAGAGAGAGAGAGAGAGAGAGAGAGAGAGAGAGAGACTGAATTACTGTTGCTTAAAAAAAAAAAGTGGACTTTCCTCATAAATTTAGGCTACAGTGGGCGTGAAATGTAGGTGTTTCTTGGTGAAGTTTACCACAGCTGATGTAATCTTAGATGTAGGCAGCCGTGTTATGCCCACTGACTGTGGGTAGGTACGTGACTGTGTAAGTTAAAGACAGCAAAATACAATGAAGTAAACATCTTATCTAAAGTACTACATTAGTTTTGCACCAATCATACTTCTAAGCTGTTTGCAAGGAAAACATCACAGGTATCCAGCGTTCTTTAAAATAAAAAAATGTTGCTCTTAAAAGTGTTTTCTGAAAGCTGAATGCCTTAATTGTCGTTAAGAGTTTCCTCGAAGGTTGGGGGTACGTCATGAACGTGAACAAATCCTATTGCAGTCACGTCAGGAACAAGTTATGTAAAAAAAAATCAAACTTTCAGAGGTCAGCTTACATTTTCAGCAATAAGTAGAAAAATCCAGCCATACTTGTTCTGACTGGGACAGCTGAGGTGATCCAGCCAAAGCAGAAAAGGATTGTTGCATCCTCACAAACAAAGGAAGTTTCTTGATTGTATGAAGCAGAAGTTCATCACTTCTTCCCTTGTGTACCGTTGAATTCTATACCTTGACTCTACACCGAATATATCGCCATTTCCCATTGGCGGGGCCTGTGACAACACGGCCACAGTTACAAGGCAGGGTTCAAGTGAACCAATTCTGTTTTTTCTTTTTTTTTCTTTGTGGCATAAATCATTAAATAATTGAAACTAACCTCTGTTTTCCTTCTTTCCTGCCTAATCTTTAATAGTAGCCAGCTCATCTAGCTTGCCGGATAGATGACCTGGCTCCTGGTTAACTGTCCTCAGCAGAGATCTGTAGTGTTGTGTCTTCGTCTACACAAGCACACAGTGTGAACAACCTTATTGTGCACACAAATTGGAGGAAACGGACGAAAGGACCAAAGAAAAATGGCTTGATTCAGACAGTAAAGTGATTTAATTTCAGCATGGCCTCGATGCTTTCTGTCCCTGACCTTAGCTGCACCCACATTGATGACCATAGCTACTCTGTTCCTTTTATTCTGAGCAATGATTTCCCTTCACTTAAAGAATGTCTACAGAGCTTTTCTTCAGTTGTCAAGAGCGGCAATAACGAGACATTCTAGACACTAAATGACACCATAAGTCTACAATAAGTTGTGATGAGCATTGAAGATAGTTTGAAGATAGTTTTATATGTCAGTTTCAGTCATATTTGGCTCAAACTTGTTAATATTTGCGATTGTATTCTGCTCAACCAGTTGAGGAAGTTGCAACAAAACCCCTAGGTATTGTGTACTTTTGAATGTAACACTCAGACCTAGTTTGTCATTTCTTTCATCAAAAGTTCAACTCACTTTGACTGGTGGCAGTTTACTCTTATTTTGTACTATTTTGCCACAACACCTCTTCGTTCAAGTCACAGTGATGGAAATGGTGTGCTTAAGGTCATAACACACAAACAACTGTAATATCTCAGGTCTTTATTGACTACACATGTTAAACACTCAGTGCTGTAAGGAAAAAGAAAAGTATGTTTTCAGGGCTTTTCGACCCGAGTGGTTTCAGGGGTAGTTCGGGGCCGGTGCCAGACTTAGCACTAGTTTTTTTTTGCTTTTTGATCGCCGGCTGTGAGAACAGCACTGAGTCGGTACCAAGAACACTCGGACTACACTAGTCCCAAAACCTTCCTGAGCTAGATGCAAGAACAGCTATGCCACTGCGGGGGCCGTGATAGTTGTAACTAACCAAATTGATGCAACCACCATTTTTTTAAACGGCCTCTGTGAGTTTAGAATATATATCGACGGGAAATTCTGGATGCATTCTTATTGATGTAACCATGCATTTAAAAATATGTGTATTGTAATGCAAACGCGCAATTCTAAAAAGACTTACTTTAATCCTAAATGTAAAAACCGTTAATGCTGATGGTGGAAAGTTTCAAGAAGTTAACTCTAGATTCTAAACAAGATATTTAGGGCCAGGATTATGTCAGGGTGTTTTTTCTCTATATGTGGCCCTGCCATAGACTGGCGACCTGTCCAAGATGTACCCCTGCCTCCCGCCTGTAGTGAGCTGGGATAGGCCCTGCAAAGGATAAAACGGGTATAGAAAATGGATGGATGGATGGATGGATTATGTCAGGGTCAGGTGTCTGTGCCTTTGTTTTGACAGGTCTATTGGGCAGGGTGGTGCTGATTGGTCATTCCTCTCACCTGTGGTGGACTCCTGGCTGGAAGCTACTTGAGCTCCACTCTCTTGCTTCCTGTTACCAGTTCGTGTGGTCCAACTCCAGCCAAGTTTCTTGTAAAGTGTAAGTTGAGCGAGTTCTTGTCAAGTCTGACTCTCAAGAGTAATTTGTCTTTGGTATGTTTCCCTCCCCCCGGAAGACCTCACTGCCAACCGGAGTCTGCCTGTGGGATTTTCTGCCACCTCCACATTCCCTGAAGATTCCCACAGCACCTGCCAAAGGAGTCCTTTCCTGACCTGTCCCTCAGTAAACGCCTCATCTGCCTTGCTTCTGGATTAACTCTTTTTATGGCTTAATACCAAGTTTCTGCTAAACGGCCGTAAATAAACTTTCTACCTGCCAGCATCCAGCTTTTTTCTGAGTCCAGCCTGTATCTCTCCTCAATACTTGACATATCATTTGCACATACTGAAATTTGTTTACCACTGTGGTTTTGTCTGAGGGGTTTTGCAATCCTTTCGTGCATTTCCTGCTTTGACGTTAGAAATGCCACAGGGTCCTGGCTCCTTGGTGCTTTCCAGCCAATGGAAAAGCCGGTTCTTTGTACAACCAGCTCGGGACTGGCTCTAGCACCAGCACCTGTAACAGAACCGCACAGCTCAGATGTTTGTAGGATCTCTGGGGTGAACAACTCTTGAGGTATTTTCATAGTTTAGGGGTCACCCAACTTCTACTGAGCCTCAGTTGGTGGACAGCCAGACTGGGAATTTTAACATTGGGACGATATTTTGACGTTGTTAAGCTGTGGTGGTTTTGTGCGTTACCTGCCACTTTGCTCTTGTCAAACAATTCAAACTTTTTGTGCAATCACTTCCAAAGTTGTTTAGATGTTTAGCAGTTTTTTGTTTTTGCCTTTTTGTTCTTTTTTTTTGAGAGTTAAAGCATCCTATGTTCTGCAACGTACATGTTGCTAATGAACCACGGTATCCACTGTTTTCAGTGCAGTAATTAAGCTTTTACCCGTTTCTCGATGGCTCTTCTGTGCTGTGCATTTGGTGTCATCATGGCTGGATGTCCACTTCTGGGAAAAACAACCCTGAAAAGTCTTCATTTACCTACAGTAGGTCTGTCCATGCTTATGAACTTTGAGATGATTGTATCCATTCTTGATTATTTTCAAAGATCTCTTTTGTTGGGCGTAGTTCACAGTGGACATAACATGTTGGAGGGTCTTTTATTAAAGTAGCTGTAAACCTCACTAACCAAACCAAAAAGTCTCAGCTTTTTAGATCATACAGTCTATTCTATCTTCTATTTTGTGTATGGTCTGGTAAGCACCTTGTTTGGTCTCCACCTCCGACTACTGCTCACTCCCACAACCGTTATTGATCACCTTCCTAAAACAGTCATGCGCACTGAAAATTGAGGAATGTTTCTTTTTTTAACTTAATCCATGTAAAGAGGGCAGGGCTTGACCCCACATGTGGGTAACTCTTGGACTGGGTTGATTTGCACTTTATGATTGGAAAGGTTTTTCTAGAGGTTAGTAGCTTATGGCTAAACCTACTTTTTCCATTAGTTATGTGAATTTTTAATGGGTGTTTGTTCAACAAAGACACAAGAAATTATAACTGTGCTATCAGCTTAAGCACATTGTGTTTTTATCTCTTTAATTGTGACTTAGATGAAGATCTTTTCACATTTGACCACAAATAGATGCAGATTCCAAAGGGTTCACAAATGTTTTTTCTTTCCACTATAAGTATGAATAACCCAAAACCTTATTGGTGGCAAATAAAAGACGTCATATACGCCATATACGGCCGTCTGGTCAAAATCCCATATGTTATTTTGGAAGGCAAATGACACATTTTGCTGTTTTAATTTGCTGGACATGTTTGACAAGGTGTCTCACAACCGATATGATAAAGCAGCGCTCAGCACTTTGCTCTTTTTCAAATTTCTGTACGATTAGTTCTAACATCACTTTTTTTTTCTTTTTTTTTTCCTTGAGCGAATCCACCCACTTCCCTACAAACAGCTGAGTTGTCTCAGTTGTCGAGTTGTCTCAGCAATTTGAGCACTCTTGCATATGTAAGTGTCAGCACAGCAGAGATGATAATTCCTCTGCTGGCTTTCACATTACTGGATTCAACAACTGTCCTCATAAGCCTTAATTTTCCTCCGCAGCTTTATATTTGACAGTTCTTTCCAACAGCATGACGAGTAGGTGTGCAGCACTTATATATCAACATGCATCGCATCATCATGAGGCTGAGGTGCTTAACTCTGGAAGCTGGATGTTTAGTGTGTGTTATATATAAATAAAACTGTTTGTAAATTTGCAGCCATCCCCATTTTCTTCTGCACATGTCACTCTTTAACATTTAATTATGGTGAGCGTGAACAAGAAAGAACAAGATGTTTCAAACCTGTTTTATAAAGATTCATCAGTTGCTACTTTGTTCCTTGTTTCTTCTATTAAAAGGGAAAAGCTGGGATTCTGATGTACTTTCTTGCTGTTATTTCTTCAACATTAATTATTTAATGCCATAATATTGTTTCTTTTGTTAAATTATATTCCACAGCAGCTGTATATTAAAAATAGCTGATGGTTATATTGTTACAGAGCAAATAATCGTACAGTGCAATCTTTTGATACGTAATAGACCCATTAAGAACTGATATATGTTCATTTATGCTTATTTTCATGACATAAAACACACAGCCGTTTTTCTGTTTTGAATTCCCATCCAAACAGCGTTCTGTGCTCCAGTTCTTCTGCTTCTTGTCTTTTATTCTTGCAGATCTTGCAACTGTATGTGTTCAGTTGAAGGTGGTTCACCTTGTTGTGTTCGCAGTGGAAGTACGGCGGATTGAAAAGTAAGATGTTGGACTAGAAAAATATAAAACTTAAGCCATCCTTCAGTTTCTTGTCAAAATGAAGCCAAAATGGAAAGAAAAACCCAACAAAACAAATTCATGTGGTTAATGCTAAGTGCCTCCTTTCCTGCTTACATAGGATTTAAGACGGTCGGTTGCAGCCAGGTGCTGAAAATCAACAGCTCTTGATGAATTGAAAACAGGGCAATATCCTTTTTGTTTTCTTTGCAGTGAATCAGGATGGAAAATTCCTCGAATGATTACTAAGGACTGGCTTTTTTTGTTTTACTCTCTTTATTTGTATCGCAACAAACACTTTGTCTCAGATGTTGAACTGATTCTAGTTTCGGAGTGAAAATGCAGAATTTTAAAAGTTTTTTTTTTTATCCACTTTTTTTTTGTTTGTTTTAAATTCCTTGAAATTAGTGTTACTATTTTTAAATGTTGTCTTTGTCCTAAAGAAAGCCTGCTAGAAATCAGAAGAGATTTCTCAATATGAGCACAGCTTTGAGTGGTGGTGATGATAGAATTAAAGGCATTTTATCTTTTCCTAAATTAATTTGGGTATTTTATTCAAATGAAAGCTGAGTTCTCAAAGTAGCTATTCATTGCAATTACATTGTTTTGTTTTTCAGAACTTCATCAACAAAGGTTTCTAGTGTCTTGTATGAAACAAACAAAAGGGAAAAAAACCAAATTCTTATTGAATTTTACTTTTCCAATATTAACAAAGGAGATATGGTACTCATGTAGTTCAGGGACCTTCTTTTTCACTTGCATGATTTAGATCCTCTGCTTTAAAAAAAAAAAAAAAAAAAAAAAAACCCAAATAAATGTAGAGGAGTCTTGCTTGACTTCATTTCCATGCTTTTGAAATGCTGCTCCATTTCAGTGCAAAGCTGTTTATACTTTAATCACGACGAGTGTGTTAGAAGTTGAAAAAGAAGCGTTCTGAATCTGACTTGTATTCTATTAGTCTGTAGGCAGCTCCATCTCTAATATTGGGGTAGTATTCATGTTGCTGCTAATGTGCAGGATGTTATTTTGTGGTTCTTGTTTATGTAGAGGAGACAGCCGCAGCATATTGCATGGCACTTAAGGTGCTGCTTTGAAGAGTCCTCGTTTCATTCAAGTGTAATGGCAGTCAGCTTAGGTCGGCGCTCTACCTGCAAAAATCCATTTTGCATAGAGGGGTTGCACAGGGAGCAGTGCCAAGGAGAGATAACGCCTCATCTTTAAAATGCAGGCTTCTAGTTATTTTTCATCGGCGCATGCGGGGGTTTGAGGTGTTTCTCGGGCTGGGAACAAGCACAAAAATCTGCTTTACCACCTTGCTTTTTGCCTGCTCTCATTAGTGACGCCCCGGATGAGCGATTGGATGATTACTTATTGTTTAATTGTAATTAGGATTATTAAAGTGATTAATAGACTATGGGGTGACTGAGCGGGTGTGCACCGGCTGGCTCCAGCTGGAGATGCGGTGCAGCTGGTGCAGCGTTCAAAGGTCATCAGATGAGTGTGTACATTACAGTAGTGTTCTTTCATCTTTAAAGGAGACATATCATGCCCCTTTTTTCAAAAGCTGACGCAGTGTTCTGGGGTCTGAATAAAGTGCCTTTTTTCACCATCTCTTCTCAGCTCTGTTCACACCCACTGTTAGGGGGTGTGGTCATCCACTTGGATAAACTCCACCCCCCTTTTGATAACTGGGTTCTGCATTTGAAAAAGAAAAAGTTTTGGACTTGGTGGTCACTTCAGGTTCCCAAATATATGATTTCAAGCCCCCAAAAAACTGGTATCTTTATAATATGTTTCCTTATAATCTGCCTTGTTTTGCAGAACAGTTATGATAATCTTTGGAAATAAGATCTAATGAGTAAAGATAAATCTTTGACAACTTTCAGCTTCTTGTTCATGCCATTATTCACGATTAACAAGACTCTAGGATAAAAATGACTTTTAGACCTATTATAGAAGAAAACCTGGTTCAGCAAATACCCTCTTATAACTCTTTGTTTTTTGCCTAAAAACTGAATAAAAAGGTGAGACAGAACATTATGTTTTCCCCTCTTCTATGCTCAAAATGAAGCCAAAAAGAAAGACAAGAAAAAACAAAATGATTTAGACAATACTAGGTACCCCCTTGGTACTTTCATGGGATCTAAGAGGCAAAGTTGCAGCCTGGTGCTTTAAAAACATTTTCCCTTTTAAAACAAAATTCTCAAGAAATTAATCAAATCTAATTTATCCCCAAGATTAGACTATGCAATGCTTTGAGATATACAAAGTTGTAAGAAGAAGAAGAAGAAGAAGAAAGGTCTTGAATGCTTTTCAATTTTGAATTTAAACCTGGTTTGTAAAAAAAAAAACTGTAAATCTTTCTCGCTGTTGAACCCCATATTTAGGACCATTGCTTATGTCTTTCCTTCTTAGCATTGTGTTAACACCCAAGAAGGCTCCAGACAAGCAACCCCATAAAACATCAAACATGTTTTCAAAGAAGTCAGCATGCCTACTGATGATCAGTTCATTAAGGGCTGATGGTTAACTCTCCAGCGTAAATCCTACAGCGCCAGTAAGGAGGTACATAGTATTGCTCATGTGAATTTTTTTATTTTTATTTCTTAACTTTTATTAGCATTATTTAACATATACCCAGGTAGTTTCCCATGTGAAGTTCTTTTTGGCTGATGCTTCTGAGATAACGACAGCTGATTGCCGTCACAGGTGCAGGCACCGTCTCCGGCGCCTTTGTGAGCCCCGGGGAAGGTGCACTGCGATGCAGTATGTTATCTAGTGTTTGCTGCTAGGTGGAGCCCGAGTATACGGTGAGAGCGGCAGCCCACAGCCGAGTTTCCCCCTCACCTTTCACTGGCTCTCCAAACCCTCGCTTTTCATACAGAATTACTCTCAGCCTTGTGCGCACAATTGGTTTGTCATAGTCGCCTAGAGCTCAGTTTTTGGAGCAAAACTAGTTCGCTTTACCCCCCCTCTCTCTTGCGGACCTTCACTCATAACATCCCTCCTTCGTTTTTTCCCCTTTTCTTTTTTCTTTTATTTTTTTACATTTTTTTAATTCTCCTGGATACTGTTTTGGTGTGCGTAAGCGGCGAGGTGTGTGCTCAGCTTGCTGGTGTTTGGCTCGTGAAGCCTTGCGGGACGTGATGTAGCCCCCCGCACAGGAGGACGCCGTGTGGTTTTAAAGGGGATGTAAGTGGCGGGGGGGACATTACCGCGGATACAGAGCCGAGGACGCAGCCGTCTCTCCCGCGACAGCCGCCGGTTATCACCGGGACCCGGAATCCTGGAGCGCCGCAGCCAGACCAACAGCCACAAAAGAGGCGCTTTTCCGAGGATATTCACTTTGGATTCGTGGCTCCGCGTCCCCGACAAGTGTCTTTCTCACACACGCACGCCGTCGCAGACCGCCCGAGAGACAGTTTAGAGACAAATTAACGCTCACTTTGAACGTAAGGAGCTGCGGTGTATCGCTACCCTCGTCTCCATGAGCAATTTCTAAATCCGCGGTAAGTGTGACGTTCCTCTACATAATGCATCCTCCTGTCAGCCTGTGCGGATACCCGCTATTATATGCAGATTCAGCTCAGGGCGATAATAATGTTCCTGAATGAAACCTTGCCTTCCCAGAGACGCGCTCTGTAATGTAATTTATACCGTGCAGTCCACTCTTAATTACTTTAACTGGGCTATAGATGCGTTCAGGTGCGATCAGCCCCGGTCAACGCGCAGCCTATTGATAACCTATATCAACATTTCACTCCCCATTCGCGCTAATCTAACGAATCCGCATAGTTGTTGAGCAATTATTTGCCCCTCTTTTTTTTTTTTCTTACCCCCACATATTTACAAATCAAATTAAAACAAAGTGCGCTGCTCTGCAAATGGGTTTGGCAGGGAAGTTGGATGAAAAGCGAAGAGGGAAGTTTTTGTTTTTTTGGAGGGGGTAGCGCGGCAGTCCATATATGAGGTTTTAAGTCTGATTCCTCCAGATGCAGCAGGGATTGAAGCTGATTTGAAAGGCTGTGTCCAAGATGTTAGAAGAAATGTACGGTGCAGGCCTCTGCTGTGTGAGGATTGAGTAGATGCAGTGATAGCAGCATCTGATTTTTATTTCATCATCACAGTCAGACTGTGTCTTAGGATAGAAATTGTCCTTTGCCATGCTGAATTTTATGTTTCACTGACTAAGTCTCTCCCAATCAGTTGACTTGTTTTCATTTTTTTTCTCCCCCCCCCCCTAAAATGCCACTCCGGGCTTTTTTTTCCAGGATATCTGCTGCAGTAAGAAAACCCATAAATACTGCACAACACATATCATTATTTAATGCAATCGCAAAAGAGATGATGGAGACTGGTTGTTCATATGCTGAAGGAGGCATTCTGCCCAGCATCTGAAAAAAGTGCAAGCTTGAGGGGCCACTGTACCAAATGCTTTGATGTGAAGAAGCCACACTGTCTTTTTACATCAGAATCAAAGCGGAGAAGGTAGCTCAGCCTATCACTTTGAATCTGATCTGAAGTTTCCTCATCGCTGCAAAGTGATGCCCCTCATTTCCCATTCCCGGTTTTGAACGTCTTCTTCTGAATTGGATCCAAGGTAACATATAAAATGTGTGGCTTTGGGAGGTGAGGCGATCTCTCGTGGTGAGTTTTTCCAGCCTGGGTTCGTGTGGCGACTTACTTCCCCCTTTCCAGTTTGTCACTGATGTTGTTGCTTGATGTATCCTTATGTGACAATTACATCCGTTCAGTCCGGGACTGCAGCACCATCTGTCACATAATCTGCATTGGTGGAATTGCCCTCAAGCAGATGACACACACGCATACACACCCATATTCTCACACACACACACACACACACACACACACACACACACACACACACACACACACACACACACACAGTTTGCCTCCACCAGCAGTTAAAACCTTGACTTACCCCTCTAGGGGAAACTCAAGGGGACATTTGATGCTTTGTGACTTAACTGTTTTGTCAACTTACACTTTTTCTGCATGTCGGAGCCGTTTTGATTCAGCCGACTGCTGCTCCTTGTGGAATATAATCTAACTTCTATTTAATCTCGCAGCAGTTGAACCCAGCAGCTGGTGTGATACCTGATGGGACGGCACTGTATGGAAATAAAATAATTGTTCCCTTGACTCCCGAAGCTGCTGTTATCTTGCAGTCTTTTGTGTTGTTGGAGCATAAATTGCTTAATATGAGTGGTACAATGCATAGATTAAATTGGTTGTCATGGGCAAAGAAATGCAGAGGATGTAGAAATTAAAGAGAGAGAAACCCGCTTCATTTCAGTCTTTTCACTCAGAAGTTCTTCTTCTGGATCAGCTCTTGGAAAATCTTCCTTTTTTCACTCTGTAAATGGTCAGAACTCCAAATCTATTCATTATAAGCCATTTGAGAGAATTCAAATTTAATTAGGCATTCTTTTGTCTCAAGAGTGAGGCATATTATCTCAACACTTGGTGCTACCACGTAAGTTTTTCTCCCTGTTGCCTCCTACCTCGCAGTAATGTGGGTTAATTTGTTGCCCTCTCTAGAAATCATGTATTTTCATTGTTTGATCAGTGCATTTGTGCCTTTTCTCTGGTGTCAAGTAAATTTTAATCCATCTGCAGCTCAATTTATTTGATTTGCTTCTTGTTGTTTTTTTTGTTTTTTTTTTTTCTAATTTTTGGTTCAAACACAATTGCAACTCAGGAGAACTCCAGATTTTCCGTGTTGCGTGGCAGGGCTTTCAAATATAGTCTACATTAGGTTAGGACTACAGTTTTATGGCTTATATTATGTACAGTGAGTGCTTTTACTGCTGTATCAATTTGGAGAGTAATTCCTCAGAGAGCAGCATTTTTGAAAGTTACCCATCAGTCACACATGGCTGTATGTCGCTTTGGAAAAAAGCGTCTAATCAGTGACAATAGTAGTAGTAGTAGTAGTAGTAGTAGTAGTAGGCATCTTCTAAGATGTTTCTCAAAGCTTGTTGTGGTGGAAATTGGAGCTTTATAACTGCTCAGTGAGACAGTAAATAATCTTGACTAATGTTTTAGAAGCTACGTCTCTAACAGAAAGTTCAAAAGAGTGCAAATACCTCAAAATACTCAAATATGACCTTTTTAAAGGAATATTCCAGTGTCATAAAAATCCTAGGTCTGTTATAAGAAGAGAACGAGTGTAACTTTCATCTGAATTTAAACAGCTTTGAGTGATAATAGAATGTGTTTTTGCGGCAAAACAACAGTTAAAGTTAAGACAGTAGTCAATGCAGCCACGTCAAAGTAAGATTCTGATTTAAACCTCTGACAAGACTCACAAGTGTCATTTCACTGAAGTGTTAGTGATGATCTGCTCATCTGGCAAATCTGCCAGCGTTAATTTGTCAGTGATGATTACAGTTAATAAAAAAAAAACGTTGTTCTTTTAACACTTGGTTAAAAAGAAACACTTTCATGGTGAATGTTTGCGTAAACATGTGCAGCGTTAAATTTACTACACCCTAAGAAGCAAAGTGAAGAAGCTTGTTTCCAGTTTCTGCAGATGCCATTTTGCCTCGCTGCAGCGGTAAATTTAATTTAATTACCTGGTACTTTTTACAGATTTTTGGTCTAAAATGCCGTGTGACTGTATTGGTGTGTAAATATTTAATCTGCAATTACAATCCTAAACACCATGTGGTGTTGGAGTAAATTTGGTTCAGTGTTATCTTAGTAATCCCCAAAAAAATCCCAAATGTATTTTTAGTTGAAGTGTTAATTTATATTTTGGAATCAAAAACATTTAAAAATGTATATTAAAACAATCTCTAAATTACTTTTCTCATTATTATGAATACATTAGGTACATTTATGTATGTTTTTTGTTTAATTTTTTAAAAACTTTTTGTTTGTATGAAACTTTTTTTTTTTTTTTTTTTTTTTTTTTTTTTTTTAAATCAAAGGGGACGCTAGAAAGATCTCAGAAATGTATGTACCAAATATGATACATTTGGCATTAAAGGGGCAATACTGGCAATTTTGTGGTGACAATAGAAGGTCATTTAAAAAATGTTGTGTACAAAAAGTGTTTAAAGGACTGTTGACACAACGTTTCTGTCCAGAAGCTGCAACTTTGTCAAAAATGCGTTCAAATCGACTGCTGATGTCACGCAAACTACTGTCAGTTGTAGGGTTGGACCCAGATACTCGGATATCCAGATATTTCTCTGATAGTTAACATTTTGTGTTGAACTTTTTTGATTTGATTACACAAACAGCTGGTTGCAGGGCTCTCTTGTCGGTTCATTTGCACCTCACTTCTGGGTCTCGCACAGATGAATAACTCATTCACTGTCACGGCCCTCTCAAAACCAAGATGTAACATTGTGTGACCCTAAAACCCAATCGCGGGTGTGTGGACCTCCCTCATTGGGTATCACGCCTGCAAAGCACGCTCAGACGTGTGTGGGCCTTTCACGTTTTGGTACACATCTGGTAAAGACGGCGCACTAAATATTTATTATCTTCTGATAAAGCTTCGGAGAGCGTAACATGGTATTTAGGAGGGCAATTTACACACAAGGAGGAGAGTTCATGGCTTTTTCTTCTAATAATTGCCTATTTTGTCAATTTTGACAATATTTTGACAATAGTTTCCATGACATCGGTAGTCGACTAGTACAGACTTATAAGAATGTGGCAGCGACCGGGTGAAAATGCCTCTGCAAATCTGTAGGGATTGCATACGCAGTATCACTTAAGTAAAAATACATTTCTTTGTCTTGTCAGTGATTTAAAATAGCAGTTTTAGTTTGATAACCCAATAGTAACCCCCACTGATCCCCACTTTACTTAAAACGCGTCTTCTGTTCAAAGTAGAAACTGTTTTGATTCATGTTGATTTGGTCCCTAACGAAGGTTTACGCTCCTTTTTTTTAATCATATACTGATAAACCTAGGGTTGTTTTTACTCTTTACTTTGTTCTCACTTTTTTTTTTAAATCTGAAAATAAAAAAAAATCCTCTGAATATGATGCTCAAGCCTATGTACCTCATGCTCTTATAATGGGCAATTGGCAATTACTGTATAGTTAGTTGAGATTAAGTGCACCATTTCTAGTTAAATTGTTGGTCTCCATGGCTACCACTCAGGTACCTTATTTTATACGTGGGGGAATGTGTTGCTCGGCTGGCTTCAGTTCATGCAGTAATGTTCAGTCATTACACATTGTACGCTACCTATTCAACAATGCTTCATGTTGCCTACAGCAGGGAAACGGTTATTACTTTTCCTGAAATCAGTTTGAGACAATAATTTATTACTAGCTGTTTTTGAAGATTGGATGATTGTGTATTTGTTATGAATGGAAATAGCTGCTTCCAGTTTTGTAAAATGTAAAAAGTCCTATATGACTGCAGATTGATGAGCTTTGGGGTTTGGAGTGCTGAACAAATAAGACACAAAAAGATGAAAAGACGTTTGCAGACTTCCCCTGAGTTATTAGAAACTCTAATGTCCATTTTCCATATACTGTCTCTTACAGTGTATGAGGACCGTGAGCATAATATAGCTGTTCTTCAGACTATACCATCTTTGAACACTTATCACTAACGGCGCAGCCTGAGATGCTTGACAAATTAAAAAATAAGCAGACTATAGAAGAGCAGTGCACTGAATTCTAAGACATGTTGTCAAAATGACAGATTTTAAAATTTGTTTTGCATTTGAATGGTTGTTTATCCCTCTGGCTGGATGTTGACATGCTAAGCATTGCAGAAACATCCTCAGACAGGGAAGATGACGGTTTATATTGTTGGCTGATTATGTCCCTGTGAGCTTTAAATGATAGGTAGCTTTAGCTTCACCACAACGGCGCTGACAGGGCAGCTAAAATATTCCAATTTATGTCTCCCTATACACGTTTTATTAGTTTACAATGTCTGGCTTTTAAAATGGAAATTGAACTTGAGGTTAAACAACAAAAAAAAACTACCAAAAAAAAGATAAGGCAGGTCACCTGCTATGCCGTTTTCACATTCCTGAGGGCTAAATCTTACCTTCCGTAAACTCAGGACCCTGCTCTTTCCGAGGCTGGAGTTATCGTGCTGTTAGGAGTGGGGCAGGTCACTCAGCCGGGGCCCTTTCTCTGGCAGGAATGTCACACAAGAAGAGAGGAAAAAGCTGAGGAAAAAAAAAAAAGGCTCAAAGCCAAGAAAAGGTCCTCGAGGTCCAAGCCTCTCAACACTTTAGCTGTCCTGTCTCATAAAGAGCTCGGACGCAAAGGTTTTGACATAAGCTTTCACAACCCCTGGACACTAAATTGCAGGAAATGGGGTTGGAGTTGAGATGGAGCTTATGCTGGATGGAAACAACGGACAATTTGTTTCTTTATTCTGCATAGCCTGGTAGACCGTGACCAGAAATGCTGGGAGCACATTATGTGTATAAGTCTGTAACAGATACTTTTTAAATTTGCCTATTGTGCTGTGAATGTATGAGGTTAACATCATTGATTGATCCCTTTTAAAAGGGGTTTACGTCTTTGACGTCAATATTTGTGTATTTATCACAGACCTAGAACATAAAACATGGTGATATATATCTATATCTATCTATATATATATATATATATATATATCACCATGTTTTAT
This sequence comes from Xenentodon cancila, assembly GCA_014839995.1. Lineage (NCBI taxonomy): Eukaryota > Metazoa > Chordata > Actinopteri > Beloniformes > Belonidae > Xenentodon > Xenentodon cancila. The sequence continues at coordinate 20,241,187 of CM026212.1, forward strand.
GTTCTAGGTCTGTGATAAATACACAAATTTTTTTTTTTTAAACTGCATTTATGTCAGACGTTTTGCGAAATAGATAAATATTGAGGTAATTCTGTTAATCTGTGGAAAAGAGAGAAAAATGATTGTTGTCTATTTAGTTGTTGTGGAGTGAAGTAAGGGTTGTTTTGTTTCCCTCTTCAAAAGCGCAGATCTTCTTCATCTTAAATGCAGCATATAGCCGCCGTGAACAAAACCGACCTGATGGGAGTTCACATGCAATACTGTGCATGAGTCAGCAGAAATTGGTAAAAGTGGCATCGGCGTACACATCGACGCTGTGGTTCATTTTATTTGTGTGTAGGACCTGGGTTAAGAAATTAGGAATAAATGAGTAAAATATAGATAATTTGATCTTTCGTCTAGCTCTGTAGCTTCGTAGTGTTGGCTAACTGAATTCTGCTCTTTTTTAGAAAAGCCCCTTTTTGTTTTGTTTTTTTTTCACAAATCCTATTTGTTTTTAAAATTGTTAAATGTACCTATTTTTTATGTGGCTCTGACACATAATTATAGGAAATTTCATGGGAGTTGGTTACTTTAGGCTTTGGATTAGCTGAGCTAGTTTGAATGCGCAAACTTTAGTTCTCTTGAGGAAAAATACGTTTTTTTCTTTTGTTTTGGTCTCTGCTCATATATTTATACACAGAAAACCAATAACTTGGACTACATGGGAATTACAGAAACCACAAAGGTGCCGGTGCCAGGAATCTCGTCCCTTGCCTACAGATTCTGCTTAATGTTTATTGACATTATATGTAAGCTAACTTAATCAATCTGCCATTTACTCGGCTCTATATTATTCATCATAAAGCCAAGCAAAGTTGAGTTTAATTGATTTTGGATGGTTAGAATCATGTTGTAAGTGCAGTTTAAAGCCATTTACAGTTGAGAACATGCTCTATAGACATTTACTATGAACCCTGTCTTTACAAAACACACAAAAAAAAAAAAAAAAATCTGTGAAAGTGTTTTCCAGGTTATTATAATATTCATTAACAGTTTACTGCAGCATACAGCAAAAAAATTTTTTGCGTTCATAATATCTATACTGCAGTAGGTTTTTGGTGTACTGAGGATAGTTTGACATGTCACACTCATTTATCATTTCTGTAACAGCAAAGGCCTGCAAGGCTGAGTCACTGTCGGGCTCAAGTGTATTATCTCGGCTGGTGGAACTGCTTAAAGAAATTCTTATGTTTTAGATTGCAATTTTAATTATCTGCAGGCCACCCTTAATTTGACACTTAGTTTGTCCCTGGGGATCCGAACTCTTAACTGCTACATTTTAAAACCTCTGCAGGCGGAAATACAAAGACTACATGTGCACAAAGCACTAACTAGCATCTGCAGATGTAATTGTGGGATGTTGTTGTTGTCTTGAAGCAATGTTGCTCGCAGATAACAACCAGTGTACAGTAAAGCGACGTAGTCGCTTGCTCCTGACTTGAACAGCTCAGCGCTGTCATTCTTTGAGATAATATCTGTTTTCACAAAGAAACGGTTTGCTGTACAGCATTGTTAACCAGCATCCCACAAAGGCAGAACTGGCTGGGGAAACATGAATGTCTAAGAGTAAAAAAGAGCCCGTTCTCGGCAGAAGTGGAGATATGGACCCAAAAATGTCAACTTAGCATTTAAAGCAACCAAGCCACTCTTACGACCGTGTTGGTAGTGTTAAAAGGTATCCAAAAGCTATCAAACTGACACAGCCTTACGGAGCTGCAGTACATCAACCTCTTTACTGCCCTGTAAAATCTGATACATTTTGTCTATGTGCATTTTTACAGTATGACACCAAATTTTTATTTGTATTTTTATTTTTTTTTTTTTGCACAGTGTTCATAGCTTTTGTATGTCTTGAAGGGACCCCCCCCCCCCCCCCCCCCCCCCCCCCCCCACCTCTATGAACCTTGGACTAGTGAAGAGGATTCAAACAAAGATGCAATGCTTCTCCGAAGCGAAGCTCTAAAAGAAGTTAATTTATAGCCTGTTTGGGAGTGAGGTTTTGGCTTGAATACATAATAAGGAGGTGCACCTGCAGCCGCATACAAATGAATGGAAATGACGGGTAGTATTTACGCCTCCCTACACCAGTGGGACCTCCTGATCTGACCACTAATTGGCCAGCAAAGAGAAATTAGATGAAGATTTGCACATAGCAACTGCATCCACAGTTTAGGGAAATAACTTCCAGAAACGTTTCTTACTCAGGTTATTGTCAGTTAAGTAATAAAAATGATAAAGAACTGATTTAGTAACAATGATGGATAAATGTTGGATAAATATTTAGGGATGTACAGTATTAAGTAATCATGCTATAGATGAAATCATTGAAAATTGCAATATGACACTTCAGTTTATGATGTTAATGTCCTTCTGAATATCTAAATTTGTCCCCTGACAGTAAATAAGCCTTTGCAGAAAAAAAAGGAAAGTGCGTTGCTTCTACTACCATCTAAATTAACATCACGGTCAGTAAGATTCAATCTGATTGTCCAAAAACATTATTGACATTTACCCTGTGACTACATGGCATTTGGAAAATAGTACACTGCCAGTGAGATTGATATTGTGATGATACATTTTTGGTATCTAACGAATAACAAGTGTTATTCTTTTGCATGGGTAGATGATAAGAAAAGAGACACCTGCAATTAAATGGACCTCTTTCGTTGTCCCATTATATGTTCATGAGAAATAAATTAACTGAAGTTATGACAGCCTCTCCCTTGATGGGTGGCTTGTTAACATCGGGCTTTTCTGTTAAACCTATTACGATACAAACCAAAACAACTTTTTAAATCTTTGGTTTAGCTGGCAGCCGCAAATTGGAAGAGTGTTAAATCTCGGACAGATTGACAACCCTGTAGATTTCATATGGTAAATCTTTTAGTGGTTTTTTCTTCTTCTTAACTGCCTCTTTTGTTAGGTTTGCGTCAAAGCCCGGGGTAGGAGCTGTGAAATAGAACGTGTAGGCCAGTTACAGTCTAGCAAAAGATTTATTTGTAAAGATAATCCCGACTCCAAATGTATTATCTAAGTGTGTTAGTCTGACTTGGTTTGGTTCGGTTCGGTTCGATTTGCATTCAGACTATAATGTATAAAGGCAGTTTTAAACTACAATTTCAATTGGACTATTGCAAATAATTTGTTTTCTATTGCAAAGGAAATGCACTGCGAGATTGACATTGACTTTAAAGCAAAAAGCAAAAAAGATACTGATACTCTGAAAAGCACGATGCTTAAATACCGTTTCACTGTAATGTATGGGCAAACATTTCATTTCATTTCTTTTTTCCACCACACTTTAAGCCTTTCAGTTCAAAGGACCTTGTAATGGAACAGAAAGCATGAATGACTTACAAACAACTTGATTGCCATACCCAGATGAATGTTCTTTAATTAAAATACCACTCCACATTCATACATGATACAGTTGGAGACTGGAGGCAGTTTTGAAGACAGAAAATTAGAGAAGCGTTTTCACACGTGAATGGGCAGCAATAACAAATCTATTTCTCTATCATATGAGGTTTTTTTTCAGCTTTGGAGAGCATATTTGGCATGCATTAAATCAACGAGCGTTTGTGGAGTTCATCAAAGGCTGGTTGCACTTGCAACTCCGAAATGCATTCAGCATTTTAGCATCTCTGTCTGTACTCGTGACTTAGGGCAAATTGATCTTCCTAATCAATCGTATAGGATTGGATTTAGCAGTGCAGGATGTGATCTTGCAGGGCCGCCTGCCTTCACCAGCAGCTTCCTCATCATTAGCTGCTTTTTTTTTTTTTCTTGCTGTCATTTTTAGGAAAGTCTGCTCACGAGTGACAGTCCATTTTAAATTTGCGCTCCTGCTGTCGTTCTTCATCTCGAATTGGCATAGTGACGGTAGACCCATAATAGTTCCAGTTCTCTACCATCCCTTTGTCACCTGGAAACGACTGAACAGATGCACTGCATCAGCAGAGCAAAACTGTATAAATGAAAACACATTTGTGTCTCATCTTGAACTTAAAATTGACTGCCTCAAAGCTGGAAGCACTAGCGGTTCACTAGACCCGCTGTGATGTTTTCAGACTTATCGTATCACATTCAAAAGTACAAATGCCTGAAGTCTTTGAAATATGTGCGCTTTGCAAATGCTTCATGTTGGACTTACTACTCCTAATAGGATTAATGTCGCTATGCATTAGTATGTAACGCATTTCTATGGAAAGAAGAGGCAGATACGCTCTTTATAGTGCATTTTTAGTGACATTGCTGGGGGTTTGTTGAACTATATCATTCTGTTTCAGTTCAAGAAGGTCTTGTTAACAAGGCATCTGACGACTGGTGAAGTTTCTGACCCAGGTGCTCACCAGGGTCTCCGTCACCCGTGACAGCTCAAGAAGTGGCCAGTAGTTACGCTGTCACTTGAAAAAGATCCCCAACGCCCCCCCCCCCCCTCCGTCTTCTTCTGCAATCTAGCTCATGATGCTGAGTGGCTGTGGTGAAATGGTGGCAACTGTGGGATTTCTAAGAGGGGAGCCACAAGACTGTAATCAGTCATTATGTCAAACGCAAGCCCGTGAGCCCCGATCCAGCTCATTCAGCCAAATAATAAGCAGCAGATAACAGCGCTGGTGTGCAGGCAGCAGCAGAGCCCCCCCCCCCCCCCGGGGCCGGGAAACAAGAAAACAGGGGCCCTTTGCTCCTCTTTGTCTGCCTGCTCAGGGACGTTACCTTGGTTCTGTTGGGGGATTGAGTTTCTTATGTGATGTCCTGAAAAATGTCTGCTGTTCAAAGGCTTAACATCGACTTAGTGGCACACCTTTATCATAAATCCGAGTCGTATAGCCCTATTCAGAAATCGAGTGAAAGCAGCTGATGTTTTACTTAAAGGTTGGGCAAGTGATTATACGCAACTTTTTTTTTTGTCACATTGCGTTGTAGAGAAGCCAATTGCAAGTGATTGATAAATTGAAATCACAAAAATCCTAACATAAATGATCATCATTGCCGAAGTAGCAGTGGGTAAGAGCGCCGCACACGGTGCGCGATATGTGCAGTCCCTGGCGGCGCAACAGCCGGTCGACAAATCCCACAGCTCACGTAAGCAGTTTGGGTGTTTGGAATTGGAAATGCGAGAGATAAGTGACTGAGAAGGAAGAAAACACTAGAGGTCCCGAAGCATCCCACTTAGTAGCCTACAAATGAGTCTGAATGGTGCCTAGTGTTTTCTAAATGGAATAGAAACGGCCGTTTGTACGGTCGTATTCTCACTCTCCTGCTATGTCACAGACTGGCTAATAAACAGGATTTGTGTCTGAATACAGTCATAAGGGGTAGTTAACCCCCCCAGCCCCGCTTCTATACAGAAAATGGATGGATATTTTAGGTTGTTTTGTGTGAGTAAGTAAGCGCTTTGATTACGATACTTTCATATTGTCATAATGCAGATCCGTGGGGCTCTGATGGAAATGCATCCGGTAGTTTTTATCTTCTCATCTCTTGAAACGTTCATACATTTGTTTAGCCATTGGAGTCTTATCAATAAGCCAAACTAAGTACAGCCACAGGTGGCTCCAGCATGAGTAAAGATATTCTGCCAGTGTTGAAACTTTTCAAATGCCACTAGGGAAAGGCGTGCTGGGGCATCCCTGAAGACAAGGTTAAATTGGTTCCATTAAAAGATAGAGGAAGAAGGGGTGCAAGCCAAGCAGAGTGTTGCGGAGATAGCGACGGACGTTTCCAGCATTCTGAGTTTCACCCAGACGTTTTTATGCGGGTCATTTGAAAGGACTGTAAGCAGTATTCAGTAGGAATAATTGACTCAGGTAAGTGAGATCCGGCTATTATGTAAGAGGGGGAACGATTGGGCTTGGACAGACAAAGTTATATTGAAATAAAGGTAGGGGGGGGGGGGGAGAAAGCCCCCTGCTTCTAATAAGCCCCGTGGCCTCCCCCACCACCAGTCATGCAGTTTTGTCATTTCATAACAAGGGTCACGGGCTCACATTGTCTCGCCGTGGAATTCCTCAGCGTGGCGGTATCGACTGCCTCTGCTAGGTGAGCAGTGCCATATAACATCCATACATCATCGGAAAGGCAGAATGACAGACAGTGGGAGCAGAGATGTCAGATATCGCTCTCTTCAGGCCACTGACATCCACTCCCTTCCTGTTCCCTGCAGTGATACTCCATCTTCTCACAGAGCCTGCATTGATAGTTGCAGTCCTGCCCACTTTTTACGCTCCCTAGTAGCAACAAATGACATATTCATATAGATTTTCTTACGCTGGACGATACAGGCATGTTTCTGCTTCCAGTTTATGCACCTTCTTTTTTTTTTTTTTTTTTTTTTTTTTTTTTTTTTTTTTTCTCCCCCAGACGTTGAGATGTAAATATTATTTGTTAATTTCCAATGCCATTTTAATTGGATCACCAGTCTGTGCATGCAAAGATTGATAACTAGATTAATCTCATCAAAATGTTAAGCTTTTATAATCTTCTCATGCACTCCTTTTAACCCTCTCATACATAATAAATGTTAGCTAAAAGTCAGGTTCGCAAAGAGCAAATAGCTTAACACGGTGGAATGCCGGTTCTACTTGGGAAAATATGAAACTGCAGCATGCCACTTGACAATGAGCTCACTCGGGTCAATGTAGGTCAGTGCTTTATGGAATTTCTGCCCATAATGATTAATAACGTAGGTCTAGTCATTGCTTTGTAAGATAAGTGGAATGCGGGAGTTAAGCAGTTATCTACAATCCTGTTTTATTACACCAGCGTCTGCAGTTTCTCCTTTCTTTTTCTTTCATTGGACTGTCTTTTTTTTTTTTTTTTTTTTCCTCTCCATGTGCTGTCCGACTAATGAGCAACCCATTATTGATTGCTGTGGACAACAACAGTCACTTTGTTCCACTTTTTCTTTGCACTTGAGTCCATCTTAAAACAGTATTGTCTTGTGCTAAGCAGACAATCGGCTACTCCTGACAGCAGAGGTTCTGTTCTCCGTCACGAGCACCGTTCAAGGTTTGGATTCTGTAATCTTGTTTTTTTTTTTTTTTGGTCAGTAGTAAGCCGTGCCCATGCCAGCGTCTTGTCAGACGCAGCTGGAGAGGCCTTTGCAGCTGCGGCAGAGCAGAAATAATGGGTCCAACAGCTTGGATTCAGGCATGACACACCGGTAATTTGCAAATTTCTGTCTCTCAGCTGGTGATATCAGCGTTGGATGCCGCTGCTTTCAGGAGGAGTGTGTAAAAATGATTTACACCCTTGTTGTTGCTTTGGTACAAATGGAATTTAATCAGGAGAAATGAAGCTCTGAGTTACTTTTTGTGCCAATTGCAAAATTAAGCTGTGATTCTGCACCAGTTATATGGGACCCCCTAAAATCTTCACTCTGTGCCTTCCGGACCTCAACATTTGTTTGGTTGTTCACAGCTTTATAATATCCATTTACTGCCAAAATTCTCATATAATCTCAGGGTAGTTGTCAATAACCCAACCTCCCATTACGACAGCAGGAATCCTGCCCAAGGGTTGCCGTAATGACCCCAACAAAAGCTCTTTTCCTTGAACCACTTATGAGTTTGAACAAACCGCCTCTATCTGATCGGGAAAATCTGGAATGGCAAGTCCGCAGAAGCCACTTTTAATTATACAAATGGTAAAGGTTGAAACGGAGCAGGACTGAGATGCTTTTTGTGCATCGATTTTCTTTTTTTTCCTCTCTATCTATGGGTGCCTCAAAGAGAGCGAGAGAGTTGTATCCTGCTCCGTCGCTGCACTGCAGGCAAACAAGGAGAACACCTTTATTAAGTTGAACTTTTTATGTTCCAGATTATCTTTTATTACAAAAGGAGTAGCTTAAACTACGCTTCTCTTTTAATTAGCTATCGGAAATGAAAGGGAGCACAGCTATGTTAGGACAGAGGCCACACTATTGATACAGTTTCTTAAAACTTAGTTCTTAAAGACTTGATGAAGTCTGTGCATGGGTAGTCCTGAGCTCTTCACACTCATTTAAATGCTGTCTCCTGTGATTTTAGGCCTCTGTTTTTTTTTTTTTTTTTCTTTTCTTCAAAATGTCACCTCACCTGGAATCACGAGAGTGACTGCCACGCTGATTTTGCCCTCAGGTCCCTGAAGGATTCCTGTCTGCCTTGGCTGCCTTGGGTGATCTGGACTACAAAAGGATCAGTTATTTTGAAAACTGGGTGACAGTTCAGCTTTTGTTTGCTTGTTTTCCGATGACGCTTCCTCGTGTTTTCTTGAGAACTCCCTTGACTGCGATCTTGGCACAGTCGCACCAGCAGTTGCGACGGTTCATCTTGCAGAAGAAACCCCACTCCTGCCAGCATCTGCCTCCGTTTGTCTTTTGAGATGCCATCGCAGTCTGTTTTCTTATCGTCGCATGCAATTTTAACAGCATTCGGAATATGCTAAACCAATCTTATGTCCTACAAACTATATTTAAGATCTCCTTCTTGACCTGAACCCGACCTGGGTAACATAAGCCAGGAAATATGCCAACTGTCAAAGATTGTGAAACTTGTAGAAAGGTTTATTATTGAGGGCTCTGCTATATGGGTACAACAACTGGATCGCTAGAATGAGTTATTATATCCTGTAAAAGCGAATTAGACCCCCGACCAGGCAAAACGCAGAGAGGTCAGGGGGATCATTTTAACTGTTACGGGAGCCGATGCAAAATTTAGGACACATTTCATAAAGTTGGCTGCCAACGTAAAAACGCTTGCCTTCTGAGAGAAATGGTTAGAAGAAGAAGCCAGTCTCATGTGATCATGTGTCGTAGAAAAAAAGCTTAGCGGCTTTGAAAATGAATGTTGTAAATTTAGGATATTTTACAGGACAGATTCTAGGGCTTGGATTGCTCACGCAAACAACATATAAAGGTTTGGAAGTACAGTACAGTATAGTTTCGCACAGCTCGAGGTTTTGAACATAGAAACAATGTTTCGGCAGTGGGCATGTGAATTGCCCAAATGATCTTTTTGCACCAATTTAGTCATTTTGTACTTATGTATTAAAGTTTGCTACTCGGATGCTTGTAAGTAGGAGGCTATCTGTGGTCTATTATCTGGACAATGCAGCGACGCCTCGTGGGCCTTGAACCCCACTTCTGTGGGTGAAAGGCCCATCATTTATTTAAAGCTACAATATGTAACACTGCTTCTCCAAACCAGATGAGGGCAGCATATCATGAAAAAGTTAATGTGTCAGCGCCTGGAGTAAGACACAACGAAGTGCACCTCTAGTGGGGAAAAGTTGTTCTGTGTGGTGTCAAAACTAAATATATATATATATATATATATATATATATATATATATTTCTTTTTCTATTTTATATACTATTGGTTAATTCATTTGAAAGAGTAAACCTGATAAAAGCATGTCCTTCAACTACTTCTGAGCTGAAGAATCAAATATTTTCCCAGCTCACAGCCCTTTTTTATAAAAAAATTTTAATTGGTTTTATATGTTACCCAGGTCAGGTAGAGGCTAGTTGATTGCTCGATGCCACCACAGAAACCACCAACGTGGGCCTCTGCAGTGTAGGCGTTCATCCACAGATGCCTGTCATTTTTTTGGTGGGGTTTTACAGTCCCCAGGGCTACAAGTTAAATATGCTCCTACAAATGTGATTTAGTGGGCAGGGAGTCTCGGGACTCCGAGGTCACATGAGATGAGACCTCTGCTGTGTAGTATATGGCAACAGCGTATGTCGGTTGAGGCTATCTTGCTGATGTTATGGAATTGGATACAGCCAAAGAATTCCAGCAGCAAAGGTGAGGATGCAGTTTGAGAACATCAAAGGGTTTTAGTTTCAGTTTGCCGTTTGTCACGTTGAAGTCAAAACACGTCAGATTTCCAAATTAAATCACAATAGTACTCAGTCTTGTGGTAGGTTATTGCTCACACCTTCTTCAAAAAACATCTTCATCATCTTTCTTTGACAAAAGAAAAAGGCAAATTGTGCAGAGTATCAAATTCACAAGGCTTGTTTTCTGTCAAATCTCATCTATATTCATCCTTGATTCAGTTACATTTTGGATTCAGCAATGACTAATTACGATATATTGCTCTCTGATGCATTTTCCTAACCCACATATTCATGTCAGAGCTGAAGGATGGCCGTACGCTTTTCTGCATGGGTGGCAGTGATGGGGGGCATTGTGTGCTTTTAAAAGCTCTTGTCAGATGTGCATTAAAAACATATGGACTCTAATGCCTTGTAATACTTTCAGAAACCTACCATTTCTGTCAGATCCCACCATTTGCTTGTGCATCAGATGGGTTGTCATGGGAAAACCATCGATCTGTCTTTGTGCACTCTTTGTACATGCCCTGCATGATGTTTTATTTGAAATGATAATTTCCTACTGTGTGCAAGGTTTTCTTACAAGGTAATTACACATAATTGCTGGAGGAAATGCTATTTTTTGCCCTCACAGGTTTTAAAATGAATAGATAATAAAAATAATTACTGTTTGAATGGTCACTTTGTTCATCTTTGTAAATGAGGAGGGGGGGGGGGTGCTAATTGGAAATTAATTAAACCACTTTAAGTTGTAGTTTTGAATTTTTGCAGGATAGCTGATGGAATTTGAATAGATTTGTAAAACATTAATACATAGTTGGGTATGTAATTCCATATTCACTTATTCTGCTAAGTCTTGCAAAACTATGAAGACCTGTACGATCCCCATTACACCCAATTTTTAGCTTGAATAGTCAAAGCTGTGTGAGCAGAATTGGTCTGCAGCAGAAACTGTTGACAACCTCAATCTGTCCCACATCGGTAGACAAGCTTCCCAGCATGAGGTCACACAGCACATTACTGTTGACGCAATCATAGTTACGTCTTTCTTTATAGTCGCTGTGAAAGCTTGATGTGCCCCAGGATGACCGGCCTCTCCTCGCAGGGGTCCTGTGATATCTCGCTTGTCTCCTTCCAGGCTTGAATGGCCACATTGTGCTGCAGCCTGCTGCTTTTCCACAGACCACTAGGTCGTCTACACACCTGTCAAGCCATGTCCTTGGCGCCTTGGGTGCTGAGACACTCCAGACCCCCCCCCCCCCCCCCACCCCTCCCACCACCCCCCCACCCCTCCCATACCCCTCCCCTCCTTTAGCTGCACAGATGATTATTGAACCCTCATTTGCACAAACACACACACACCTAAAAGCAGTCGGATATTAAGAAATAAACAGATGTGGTTAAGCATTTGTAAAGACACAAATGTGTTTATGTAGAGACACACACAAGTGAAATTGAGATAAACTCAGGCCGTGCTTATGTCCAAGCACACACCATGGCCTGCCCAGACACGCAGCTGAGTTTATTTGAGCTGCAACTTGCTACTTTCACTCATGCCAAGGTTGCTTTCGGCGTGCAGGTCAGCTCCAGGATTCAGAGAGGGTCAAGTTCCAAAGCCGTCAGGGCGGAGAGGGCGAGGGCACGAAAGGTTGGCTGCGGTGCACACGCTCACACATGGGAGCAGGATTCAGGAGTAAACTACCGGTAATTTGATCCAGGCGCTTCAATCAGTTGCAGATTTCTGCAGTGGAGAATGTCTGTTGGAGAGTATAGATTTTTCACCCCTTTTCAAAAGAAGCAAATATAAAATAACAATAAAAAAAGACAAAAAAAACTCCCCCAAACAAACACCCAGCTAAGAGGAAATCTATTGCTTACCTATTTAAATCTGAAACGGATATGAACATGTACGTTTTGGCTCCAGAAAATGTTTATCTGTATACGTATTGTTGTTTTGCAAACCAAAATACCAATAATTTGAAAACGATTAATATAAAGATTGGCAATAACAGTAACTGTCAGCTGCAACTGTATTTTTTTAATTGATTCAGATTTTTTTTAATTTTTTATTTATTTTTTGTCTGCACATACATTATGTTAATGGTTAATACCAGGTTTGGCAAAACATTCAGATTCTTTACAGCAGCATCCCAGAAGAATAGTCTAGTCTTTTTTTGGGGTGTGGTTGGGTGTTGTTGGGTGTGGTTGGGTGTTGTCCAGCTGTTCCAGTCATGAACAGAGCTGACCCAAATATCATGTTTTGATCCCCGGAGCTTCGGCAGAGGATTACAACGAATATTCAAAGCCTTATTTTCTGCGGGGGCGGGGCTGTAACTGCCTTGTTTGACTGTATGATGTAGTAAAAGAATCGAGGGAGGTCCACGTAGCGCAGAAGTCTAAGCACGAGGGGTCCACGTAGCACGAGGGGTCCACGTAGCGCGAGGGGTCCACGTAGCGCGAGGGGTCCACGTAGCGCGAGGGGTCCACATGCTCCGTTACCTGCTCACAAACTGCAGAGGACTCCCATTCACCCCAGTATTAGACAATAAAATGTCAAAAGGATTTTCAAATAATTTTTTAAAGTTAAAAGGTTAACACAGTGTTGCTTTAAATGCTCTTTGGTTTTCCATCAAAAAAATATTTTGAATTTTTCCAGGTTTTGTAGTGCACTTGCGCTTCGTTGCTACTGTCAAGCCTCGAAGAAGTTCAGTTCCTTGATTTGTTACTTTAGGACAAATTGGATTCTGTCCTCACACTCAGATGAAGTCACTGTCAAACTTATTTAACCCAACGTGACATGTTGTGAAAACACCAAATGCATGTAGCTCATGACCCAATGACAACCGCGGTCCCCCTTGATGTCTTGCAGCACTCAAGTGCATCCTCTCTGTGTCTCCGAGCGTGTCTCCGTGGCCTTGCTCTGGCCTTGCACATGAAGAGGCACTTCAAAGAAAGTGCCTCTTCATGTGGCTTTATCATCAAAGAAAAATGCAAAATGGCTGTTTGTACATGCACACAATGTGCACCCTGGCGAAGGACCTATGGTGTCAAGTCCCACTAGTGTCGTCCATGCAATTCTTTCCTTCTATTGACTTTTATGTTTTACTGAACGTTGGCGGTTGTGGTGGGGCGATGCATACATTTCAAACAGAAAAAAGAAAAAGACAGGCACAGTATCCCTATTACCGTTTCCTTAAGTCAGACAGCTGCGTGAATATGCGAAAGCTTATTTGGACGATGCATTTTATTCATTTAGTACAGGGCAGGGCAGGCGTAAATGCCTGTATGAATCGACTTTGAGCTTTGATTTTTTTTTTTTTTTTTGGTGAGATCATATGATAATAGATATCTTCTTCTTGCTTGAAAAGCAATCTTGAGCCCGGGGACTACAAAAAACATAAATATTCAAAGACCATACACTCACATATGAAAATCGAAAAGGAATATGTTGTGTACCTTTTTTTTTTTTTTAGCTGAACGCCTGTTTCTGGAGGCTATACGAGTACATCACCATAGTGTCCCAGTCACACGCATGCGTACACTAGAGACGAACCTAAAGACTCGTATCCCAAGGTTCATCCCTTTCTAATTAAGGCCAATTAGGGCCATTGTGTAAGGAAGTCTTCAGGGGCAGCTCTGTCGCTTTCAAGGATGTACAAGCCTCAGCTCTTCATCTCATTTGTATGCCAGCACAGAGTCTGAGTGAGATTTGTATTTATTTTTTGAGTACATAAGGTGGCATCAAGATATTAATTTGGGGTAAAAAATGGCTATGAAGATATTGCTAATGCGAGGCAAAAAGATGAGACGAAGAAACCACAGCAGTAGGAAATACGATAGTGAAGAGGCTCAACAGGCAGAGAATTATTGAGACTAAAGGATGAGAGAGACACATAACGATAGTTCATCTTCCAGCAGCCTCAGTCAATTGCTATCAGCTTTCCTGAGTTTAATGTGACCCTTGGGGGTTGGGATGCTGCCCATGCATTGTAAATGCTGTCCTTTGACTTCAGTCGGTGAGCTTTCCCTCCCTTCCCAATGAGCAATACCGTGTCGTTTCTTAAACTCGCCCTTCATGACCACGGGCCTTGTTTGCGTGCCACACTTGGATGCAGGGAGATGAATTACTGCCTCTTTAGGGTGTCTGTATGACTTAAGGATTTCAGAATCTAAGCAGACTCTTCTTCACAGTGTGAGAGGTGCATTATTAACTTTGCTGTAAGTTATGGTATGTCACAGTCAAGGGGCAGTTTACCTGAAGGCGTACACAAAATCGTTTACGAGGCTTGGCTGTTTCTTTCTCCGAGAGCAGCTCATTTCTAAGTCTTTATAATCTATGAAATAGCTGCAAGAAGGGAAATAAGTTTTAACGGTGTGTGTTGCGTGCTCCAGACGAGAATGTAGGTCACTCTCAGCCGTCTCTGCTTGTAAAAGATGCCACCATTCCAATGCATTTTCTGTTCATTAGCCATATCTCCGTTGCCTATGGCCCCAGCACGCTCACGCCGGCTCGTCAGTTACAATGTCACAACTGCAGGGTCATTTAATTTTGAGCCCTGCTCCGCCGATTAGGGCTTTTGTTGTGAGCAGCCGCAACCACTGTAATGCTGGTGTTTGGGTCAGCGATGGCCACAATAGCTTAGTTACTCTCGCTGACTTACTTACTATTGCCTCTCCCTCTCTTTCTCAGCACATTTTCCACTTGGCTGATAAAATAAGCCACTCTTTGATGAGCTTTCAGCGGGCCACGGCGCTGTGCTTCAGTAAATGCTTTTATAAAGACACACCAAAGGCTGTCAGCTTGGATCAGTCATAAAGCAGCGGCGGCCGTCCGCTGCTTTCTCACATGACTATTGTCTCCCGATAGCAGGTTGTTTAGACATATGGCGATAAGCAGCGGTTGGAGCTTTTAGTTTATTTCAAAACTATGGTGGGGGACTCTATCTTGAGGCATGAAAGGCATTGTTAGTCCTATCATGTTTGTCCTCAGTTTGGTGGGATTATGCTATACTACTCATGATTTTTTTTTTTGTCTGCTTTAAAAAAGTAAAACAGCCTGAGGCAGAGGTAACCAGAGCACCAATCTGTGCTGCAAAGCCAGCACAGATTGCAGACAAGCAGATGGTGAGTGCAGCCAATCTGCAGACCTAGAGTTCATTTTTGATTTAGTTTCATCTACATGATAAATAACTTAGGAGATGTCGGATTCTAATTAATCTTCCCCGCTGATACCATTTTTGTTTCTTTTTAATGTAAAAAGCAGCTACATGCAGTGTCTGATGTCATTAGGTTCTTCAGTGCCTTTCGTGGATCTTATTGGTCTTGAACTGTAGATACTGTAGCTACTCATGATGTTTTTTTTTTGTTTTTATTTATAGCTTCTGTTCCAGGAGCTCTTACTGGATGACTAAATAATAGGTTCTGCAGGAAACAGAAACGCATCAACCGTCTCACCTCCTTCACTGGTAATTGTTCTAGTTTGTTTTTCCGTTCGGCATCTCTTTCTTATCCTATTTATTTGCTTTTAACAAACATCCCAAGCGGTGCAGTATAACCACTGGGTGGAATGGAGAAATAGTTTACCAAGTCTGTAGATCCTATCAGGACCATCACAGTGATGGAGACGCCACAGTTGAAAGGACCGATCATGACACTGGCTCTGTTAGAACGTCAGGTTTCACCCTTGACCCTGGTAATTGAAACCCGGTCAAAGAAATGGTAAAAAAAAAAAAAAAAAAAGGAAGCTTTTGTACAATATCTCTTGTTATTTTGACAAAGGGATGACATAAATGTTTTACTATGACCTCGGGACATTATGTCAACTTGTGGTAATAATAAAACAAATCATATTATTTTTCCCCTTTTCTATAAAGGATGACTAAATCCTAATACTTCCCACAGGAGACAAACCTTGATACACCCAACATTACAGTAGGGTATAAAACTGAGAAATGGTCAGAATGATCAGAAATGTGGTCTTTTACAACACCACTCCCACAGTCAGTGATATCCAGCACACTGTACCACAATGAATCACATTTGAAGTGTGAAATCAAATTTGTGTGTAACTTCATGGCAGTGAAAACTGGATAGTCATGCTGTGTTTCATCACTTTGTAATTTAGAACACACTCCTTTCAACAAGGGAACTGAAAAACTGAGTAGAGTGGTTAATGTGACAAAGAAAAGGACCAATTTTCTTTGTGTTACTGCCATCGAGTTGCCACACAATATTTTTTTTTTTTTCCTCATGCTCATGCATTTCAGCAATGGACGGTCGTGCACTCCGTCTAGAGAGGCGTCTAGTGATCCTGGGTAGCTCACTCTGCAGCCCAGCAAAATTCCTTCACGTTGCTATCAGCTTTAAACGGTTGCATATCCTAAGCAGCCTGTGAAAAGTTAATAACACGATGTAAAATTAATCCCACTCTCAGTTTTGTCTCATAATGGAATCTCAGCAGGCCCGTATTTAACATGCAAACCTTTATCTATCCCATAATTCGGAATGGGCTTTCCAGGGATATTTTAATACATAACTCTAAAATGTCAGTATGAAGAGATGTGCAAACAAGGCAATTTTTGTGCTTTACATGAAAGAACAGCAGACTGGCAATATAAATGATTGGGGATCAGCTTACATCAGTGCCAGCAAGTAACGGTGTTTGCAGTTCACTCGTACATTTAACCATCAGGCGATGTGAATAATGTTTGACGTAGCGCTTTCACACTGTCAGTGTCTGCTTGGGAAAAATGGTTTCCTCCAAGTGCATGCCTCTGGAGATGACAATGACTCCTTACCCCATGTTGCCCTATAGTGCTGCATATATAGAGCACAAATGTATAAAACAAAGCACCGTATCTGTGTTTAATAATGAGAAAAGCATCGTGAAGCATTCCCGGGGTCATCCTGGAAGTGCCTGGGGTCACGGTAGTCCTCAAGACTTGACTCTAAAGGCAAGTGGACTTAACTTTCATGGTTCTTGAAGGCGTTTCACCTGCCTTCCAGAAGGTTACTTCAGTTCATACGATTCATTCGAGGAGTTATTGTCACACTCCATGAGCTTTGGGTATCGTAGGGTGACCTGCTACTTGAACTGACAATGACTCGTTAACCCAGTGACCATACCAGGTCAACAAAAACGCACGCGAGAAATGAAGCGAGAAATGAAACGGGAAATTAAGTGAAACGGTGCATGAACAAAGAAAAGGAGTTATTTGAAAACCTTTTGAATGTTATACAGCATCTCCACATACCTTTTGCAGATTTCTACCGGTAAGCGCTCAGCTCGTCTTGTTCTCTCAGTGGCTGCAGATGTGAAGTTGCCAACGTCTCCAGATGTTTGCCATGCTCGATATCTGTCTGCCGTCAGAGGTGGCATCGGTTTCTGTTTGTACATGCTTGGTATCTTACAAATCTAGAGTCAAATTGTGAGTTTCCAGTAAAGGTGTAGAAAACGGCGTAACGTAAGAAAAGCAGATGCTTCTTTGCAATGACGGCCTGTCATTACTGCACTTAAAGCAGCAGAGCTGTAGCTCAGAGGTTCTTTTTCTTAATTGGTTTTAATATATTTTTTTTTACTGTGTATAGAACAATACACTTGTTGAGCCAGCATGAGAGTCCAGAGTTACTTTAGGTGGGTTTGGTGTCAGCAGGAAGAGGAGACAGCGAGAGCTCTATGATGCTTTCTAGAAATAATCAAATATCCCTTTTAAATGAAATTCGATGGATGGATTAAAACTGTTTTCGTGCTGCTGTAATGAAGACCATTTTCAATCATTTTGGGCTTACACTTCCGTTCATCTGGATGCCAGTATTAATTGTATAGGATTTCATTGGGTGCACATTTCTGTGGTACAGAAGTCTTTAAAAGACATTTTGGAAGCGTCCCTTCCCAACCGCTGCCAGTGCATTAACACCGACGATAACAACAGAGCAAAAAGTTGGCCTCGGATACTCCGCTCAGGATGGATGAGCAGAGAGAGAAGCAGCAGGTAAATGTGTGGAAGATTTGCCCTGTTGCTATAAATGCAGTAAACTGTGAAAACACCTGATAAAAGCCAACTACGCCCAGTTACTCTCCGGAATGTGATTTTTATTTCCTGTTGTCTATGAGCTTTTTTTTTTTTTTTTTTTTTTTTTTTGTGCGACAGTTTGTGCTTGGAATTGTTGCCGTATGCTGCTAGTATGTTCTTTTCCAAACAATTGCAGGCCGGCTAAATAACTGGCAGATGCTTTGTCGGCCAAAGTAGTTTCTGCTATTCCAAAGAATTGACCTTTTAGCATCTGTATTCACTGCCAAAGTCTTAAATTTGATCAAGCATAATGAAGAACAGATTTGACGAAGCACAATCCTGGCACCAGGATCAGTTGGCCATTGTGTCCAGCTGATATTTAGAGATTTGGCACTATAATTGATTGAGAAAATTGATTGGATTTCTTTTTCTTTATGGAGAAGAGTTGAACAACTTTTCCCAGTGAAAATGTTTTAATCCTGGTGTACAATCGGTTGGCATATTTTGAATAATCCTCTAATTTTCTTTTTAAAGAATTTTGACATATGGCAGACATTCAAAGAGATTTTGAAATTAAAAAAAAAAAAAGTCTTTTTACTTCGGTTTGAATCAATAACCTCCTCATTAGCATAATAAACACACTACCAGTGAATCCGTTTTAATCTAAGTTTATTATTCAACGCCATAACTTGCTTTAGACACTTCAATTTACAGAAGCTTTGGTGCTCATAAGTTTTTTGATTGCATGCGAGATTTGATTATAAGTTACATAAAGGCAGTTGGCTTTATAATAATAGAGGACTGTTTTATTTTAATCAGTAAAAGTGAAGAAGAAATAATCTTTTCAGTGCCACTGAATACAGTCTGAGTTTACGTCCGTTTGCTTCATTAATTCAGCCGTAATTAAACGTAACCACTTCGCCCGTGCACATGGATGTCAGCCCAGCAGAGGCAGATATTAAATGAGTGAAAAATCTAATGAGTAGAGTGACGCGAAGGCCGAAAGAGAGAAATGCGACTCGTTCAAACGATGAATTGGTACGAAGGCTAACGGGCAGGAAGGAAGAGCGAGATGGGAACGCAGGGGGAAACGAGACAGCCCGAAAGGTGACTGGGGGAGGCACTCATCAAAATGCTAATGTTGTATGGGATATTTACTACAGAGCGTTAATGCGGTTTAAAACAGGCTCTTTGTCCTGCAGCCCATCACCAAGCTCCTGTTGGGCCCTAATAAATCAGCCATTAAAAGCTGATGTGACCTGAATAGCACTTCATGCAGCATCAGTTCGGCTCAAGCACCAGCATAGGAACCAGAAAACAGCTGAAACATTTATGAAGATGTAAGTTGGTAGTGGTCGACCGGGAAGAAACCAAAATAAAAATGCGACTATGAGATGGGTGCAATTATGAAGGGTAATTATGATGTGTTTTGTAAATAAACCGGTATACTGCAGATATGCACAGACCTACTGGTGGTGTCTTGGTCATGTTCTTCCTGTTGGGCTTCAAATTTATGTCCACTGTCGCCTATTTTGAGAGAATAAGTGTTGCCATATTTATTGATCCAATTCCATCCTGCTGAATTTCCTAACCTGTTCCTTATCTCTGTTTCCTTCCAGGATGCAACATGCTCTGGTTATCCGGAATGTGATACGCGGGGATTTTAATCTGCAACGCTCGAGAACCGCACTCCTTCTGACGCAGAGGTATTGTGCGATTTTTCTTTAGACTTGATAAACAGGCCTGAAAATGTCTCTTCGGAAGTTATGAATACGCAGTAGATCCCAGATTAATTGTACGAGATTTGCCCCCACCGCCGTCGCCACCCTCGACGCAGCGCAGTTAATGAAGAGCATTCATGTGAGCCAGTTGGACTTGTTCACCGTGTGCAAAAAGATGTTTACGAAAATGATTCATGATTGGTGCTCATCTTCATATGCAAATCTATGGGAAACCTCTGGTAAGCCTTTTAATTTCTGCTGCCAGCCACAAGGAGTTTCTTTTTGTTTTTTATTTCTTGCTTGGTAACCATATGTATCCAGCGAGCGTGTTTGGATTTCATTCCCTGATCCAAATTATGTATTTGGTGTGACCATGCAAAGGCGCAGCCGGCTTCCATTTCTCCATACGTCGAGTTTGACAGTCCCTGCACCACCCTACCTCCGCACCACCCACCAATCTTAACCTGAAACCCGTGTTGCTGTCGTTGTTGTTTTCTGCAGCTTATTGCACCTATAGTCTCTCCCTTCTCTTGATCACTTGTCATGCCAGCCAAAACCCTTCCCCTCCTCTTTCCCTTGCCTTTCTCTCTCACTCACACACACACACACACACACACACACACACACACACACACACACACACACACACACACACCCCTCCACATCTGCCACCTCCTCCAGAAGGTCTCTCCACATCGAGCGGAGCCACTAGCTTCGGTGCCTCCTGTGGTGAGGCTGAATTGAATTCAATTAGGGAGATTGTTCGCCCTCCAAGGTTTACTGGTGGGTCCTGTGGATGATAGGTTTGCCTGCTGATGTAACCCCCCCCCCCCCCCCCCCCCCCCAATCCTCCTCCCATCCTGTACTAAACTACACAAATCTATGCACAAACAAACTATTAAGGTACAGTCATCGACCTAACCACACTATCCATCTCATTTCCTTTTGCCTTCGATACAAAGACTTATTCTAGTTTCCCTGGATTTGACTTTAATTTCGAGGGTGCACTCCTAATGGATGCGGACGATTTAGAGAATAGTGTCCGCAAAAGACATCCACAATGTTGTGAACATTTGAACGACTCTTGTTGATCCAAGGTGTTATCAGTCATTCTGTAACAATCTTGGTTGTTTTGAATAGCGGCTCATGGACCCTCCTGTATGAGTCATTGTGTATACTCCACCCACCCTGCTGTGATTGGTTCGGTACGTTCTGTACCAGCAGAAATTCCTGTTAAGAAGAGCGAATTTTCATGAATATAGGGATGGAGGGCCAGGCTCGTATGGATGTTGTTCCTCTGATACATGAATCATTTTTTCTTTTGAGATGAACATTTGTTTTTTGTTTTGTGTTTCCTGAGACTGTTTAAATGACTTTCTAAGCCTCTGTTCTTTTTTTTATTATTTTTTTTTATTTTTTATCTCCATGTAATTTTCTGACTGTATACTCAGTGTGTCATATCACCTTTTTAAGACGAGGCTACAGGCTCTCATCTAGGAGAACTGCCAAGATGCAAGTTTTTGGATGGGAATGATTGGAGAGAACATTCGAGCTCAATCACACATTTCAGCATAATCCCATTTTTGCACTTGATTGGTTTGCAAGCATATCAACGCCAAAACAGCAGACAGTGAAGGTTGCTGACATATGAGTATTGGATGCATTAGTTTCAGAGGTGAGAGCAGAATTGCGCTGTCATTTGAGTGATATTGAGGGCAGCAGACAGGCGTTAGTTGTGCTGCTTATATTTAAGCTTGTGCTTCATTAGATCTCAGGCAAAAAATCGGGTGCAGACATAATGGACTTGATTCTGTGTAGAAACACATTTCAGCGACTTGTCTGGCAACCCGCTGCTTTCCTTTAGATGTCATGCTGTGTGACCGCGCACTGGTGCTGCTCAGACAATCAGGTAGT
This sequence comes from Xenentodon cancila, assembly GCA_014839995.1. Lineage (NCBI taxonomy): Eukaryota > Metazoa > Chordata > Actinopteri > Beloniformes > Belonidae > Xenentodon > Xenentodon cancila. The sequence continues at coordinate 20,262,699 of CM026212.1, forward strand.
GTATTAGAGCACAGAGATGTGAAATGAATCTAAAGCCAAGGAGAGCTCAGAAGATGAACGCCCTGATCCACTTTGATAGAGAATTGTGAGCATCAGTTGATGTACTTTCTTTTTGTTTAATTTGATTAAGTCTAATTACCTTCAAGGATCCCTTTTTGGCTAAAGTGTGCAAATATACTTGACAGACAAGCACATTATAACTCACAAGTCTAGGAAAGGGAAAGGGACAAGAATCGGGAAAGGAATAGGAATCCATGCTCAAACGTTTTCAACTAGAAAGATTTACTTCAGCCTTGTTGGATAGAGTGATCCTCGGTAAACGTGAGCAATGCTTTGCATACCCATCATGGTTTCCCATAGCACCAGCCATTCAAGTTAGTTTGACCATAATGGCCTGTGATGACATTAGCCTCACCAGGTTTTGGTTCTGTTATCTTTAAAGGCTTCCGTTTGTTTTCATAGTGCGACCCTGCCCGGACTTGTCAAAATAATGCAAAACGGGTCATTTGAATGGGAGAGGACTCCTTTTGGCTGATGTCAGCAGTGTCCCCGAATTTGAATTTAGTCCAGAGGTGGTTGACTTTGCACGTCTTTGTTGTGTTTGTCCTGTTACTCAGGCAACTAGGGTTAAACCGGAAAGCAGCCCGGCTCGAGGATGCCAGGCAACGCATCAAAACTCTTTTAAAAAAAAAAAAAAACCAAACAAATTATTTAATCCTATGCGCATTGCTTTATGTAGTTTATGGCCAATAATGAAACATTTGTTGACCTTATTTGCAGATCGCTGTTTTCTTGACTACAATAAGCTGCTGAAAATGTATTTACTTAGACATGTTTGTGGTTGTTTTTCATCCCAATCGCCAAGAAGTTGAACACTCCTGTGGCTGCATCACTTAATCCACCCACTTATTTGCTACATTTGCCAAATAGCCGTCTTATTGATTTTATCCTCAAGCAAATTCACATATTAGTTTTTTTTCTTTTTTTTTTTTTTTTTTTCTTGGAATCATTAACGAGCAGCATTATTTGAGGCGTTTGTCGAAGGCTACTTCTACTTTAGGTGAAATGAAGGTAGTATAAAGTGAGCTACTGTTGCTGTTTGGACTTTTAGCAGTTACACTGTTTAAGGAGACTTTTTACGTACTTTTTGTGCATAATGTGCATGGTGAAAATACACAGCAGCTATGTCTTTACACCTCTTCCTAGCAGTCAGTTTTAGGGGGGGGAGTGAGTCGATCGAGCTTCCCTTCTTCTTTTTAAAATGCATTCCCTTTTATCATTCACAGTATTTTCATGCGTCTCAAATTCGTGCGGGATTTGTCAGTTACCGTGCTGTACACAACAAGCAAGAATTTGTGCTTTGTGCGGCATTTACTGAGGTATTGTGCACATGCATCAGGATGTCTTTATCGGTCCTCTCTTGAACTGTGTTATTATGGAAAACAGTGTGATGTGCAACTTCTGTAGGCATCTGTGCATTTGCAAATTGAGTCACCAAGGAATATTAAGATATCTGAGCTGAGATGGGTTTCAGCTGCACAAATCAATAATTCAGCACAAGTTAATTTAAAAGCTGAGAGGTTAAAGGAATAGGGCACCTTTCATTTTAGCAAACAAGCTAATTTGCTTCTTTTTTTTTTGTTAATTACCAAGAGATCCAGGAGAAGAACGATGCCAGTCACGTCTGCGTTTACACAAGCTGTTTTTTTTGTTTTGTTATCCAGAGAGGAAAAAACACTGAGACCACTCTCATGTCTATCATTAAACGTGAAAAATTACAAGAAGTGAGTTGCTCACACAGCTGTTAGCATAGAACAAGGACTTCAAACAAAGAGTTCAATTTTACTAATTTGCCTTAATTTATAAACTCAATGTCTGTAACCTATCAATATTCAAATAATTCATATATTGTATATATGTGTGTGTGTGTGTGTGTGTGTGTGTGTGTGTGTGTGTGTGTGTGTTATGTAGTTTTTCCAGTACAGAATGTATCGGACCAATCAGAATTCAACGAAGGGTCAAAGTTCATATAATGACTCATGGTGGAGAATCCAACTGCCAATGTTCAGAACACCCCAGGTGACTCCCGAATTACTAATAACAACTTGGATCAAGGTTTTTCCACAAAACGGAGAAAAGTCGTTCACATGCATTCCTACTCCATCGCACACCTTTTTGGATGCATATTATCGATACTAGTGTGGTTGTCAGCCTGCTCTTACTGACTGTATACTTAGGCAATGGTGCATTTTCTTCATTTTTCGGCACGCCATCATTCCTTACATCTGCTCGACACCTAGAAATGAGAAGTAAAAATCAACCAGACTAATTTTTATGTATCAAGGAGGAAAGAATTATGATGGCTGGCAAAGTCCCTTAAAATGACTTGTTTTCCCTCCCCTCATCCTTTCCATCCCAAGATATTTGTGCTTTATACACAAAAACAAGTTACTTCTCACAAGCACCTTCAAATAAAAGCTCTGCAGGTGACTTTAAACTAGTCTTAATTGGGAGAGGAACGTCCCTTCGACACCCCCCCCCCCACCTTGAGAGAGAGATCAGTAAATTTGGATGGAGCTTTTTTTATATGGGAAGGGGTTACTGGGATGCTGGTGTAAGTGTCTTGTCATGCGTCTAGCTGCTGTCCTGACAGTTTCTGTGTCTTAATAAAACGGCACCCTTGACAGAAACTCACACTGCGCCTCAGTGGCTTTCCCTCTGTCAACCCTTCCTCTCTTTTTTTTTCCAATGTGCCCATCTGTCGCCCCCCTTTACTTGCTGAGACCTGGAGGATTTGTTGATGGTTGATGTCACATAAGCAATGCTCGCATCTCTACACTTCTTCTTTCTTTTTTTTTTTTAATTTTTAATCAGTTGATGTTCAGGAAAAATCCAAAGTGACAAAAGACCCAGATGTTACCAATGTTTAGTGTTTTCCGAAGTTAAAGAAAGGAGCTCAAATGTCAAATCCAAAGAGATGTGGAAGTCTTACTGGATTGAGTTTCTTTCGTTTTTGGGTTTTGTCATATACATTTCCCTTGAACTTTTTTTGCACTTTGTCCAAAAGGCTCAGCTCTAGCAAGGTGTGCAGGTCTAATCAGCTCTGTTTGATGTGCAGAAGCAGAAGGCTTTACGGAGGAGCCAAGATCTCTTAGGACGTTAAGGGGAGAGGAGAAGGAGGAGAGGAGGAGATTACTTGTGGTCTTTTTATAGAGGATCATTCCATCTTGTCCTTTTTAGCTCACTCATTAGTTCTTGCCTTTCCCCTCAAGGGTGATTTTGTCTTTTACCGAGACCGATGCCACTTCTGGCACTTTGGGAAGGATCGTGCCTGGTTATCAGTTAACCAAATATGATTCCTCAATCTTTCCATCATTATCAGGCCACAGTTAGAGAGAGCGTATGTGCTCAGAGCTATTCTCTCCCTCTCTCTCTTTCTCTCTCTTACCAGGTGTAGGGAAAAGAAATCGACAAAAGAGGAAACGAGACAAATGAATAATGATTGCTCACTCTGCTTTTGTAGGCAGTGAAGGTTGAGAAGCACATGACAAGCCTTTTCTTCATTCTGTTCTCCCAATTCACCCAATTTCCTCCCTCCCTTTGGCTAGTACCTGTGAAATCAGACATCCTTCTGTGTCCATCATAAAATAACCAACACTCTCAGCTGGTTGTCAGGAGAGTTCACCTCCTGACGACTGGCGGGCATGCTGAAGTAATCAGAAGTTGTCAAACGTGAAGTGTCCTTCGTTTTTTTTTTTTTTCCTTAGACCAGTTTGCATTTACCCATCGGGATCAGGACTTTGACTGCAGTGTAGGTGTGTTAAAGGCCTCTTTGTCAACAGAGATCATTAAATAATGCCCTGCAACCGCATAATTGGCAGCAAAGTTGTTGTTTAGCCGAGAGAAAATGGAGATGCAGTAGAACGGGAGCTTGTTGCTCCCTCTCCAGACCACCTAATTCAGTGATGTGATGGAGCGTTTCATACATTTTCATGACCTCTTATGATTATACATCATTCTCAAGTACACCGGATCCTGTCCCTTTAAATATGCCTATGTGGTTCATGAAAATTTAATTTGCATATTTGTTCTTCACGCGCATATAGCCGGCTTCCCAGTCCTTTCGAGAGGGAGCACCTGTCTTCTAAAAACACAGGCAGAGAAATTATTGATTTGCATCTGTTTATCTGGGACGAAGCCGAGCACCTCCCTCCTGTCAGCCCTGTAGGCGACGTTTGAGGATCCCAAAGGTGCCATCGCGGTCGTCTGTCCTTTTTTTTACGGTGGCTCTAAACCGCGGATAGGGGCTTCAATCTGTTTCTTCCCTCCCTTGAATTTTATTTACAGCCCCAGCCTGGCAATAAAGTTCAAAATTTATGACTTACTTTTTAATTAGAAATAATGTCTTGTAGAATTTAAGTGATGGATGGTTTAATCAATATATAGACTGTGGCTGGCTCAATGATAAACGTTGCTATTGACAGTGTGCAGAGTAGCCTAACTTAACACTTTGTCTTTCAGAGAAATATGGAGTGTTTTGCTTGCTGATGGAAACTGTACATGGCCCGTTTCTCCTTCCATTAAACTTTCTTTTCCTACTCTGTCCACATATCTTATCTCAACAAGCAGTGTTTTCTCCAAAATGAGTAAACCTCCTTTGTGACCCGGTATTTAGGTAATTATTTTACCCAACTGAACCCCTGTTGCGCGGTGAACCACATTTTCTCACTTTGAAATGAAATTAGAGGAGAAGGTGGGTTCTTGTGAATCAAACCGTACAAGCTGGGAGGACCGCAGATCTCGAATAGGTAAGAGATTTTAATGGGGGAAGTGATTTCCGTTTTCTCTGAAGTTCAAAGAAAAGCGAGAGCAAAGGAGTTTCAAGAAGAATAATTAAATGGGAATCAAGTCAATGGGATTTGTTTCGTTGTGCCGCTGGTGGTTATGTAACGCACGTCGGGGTGGAATTGTGGTGCCTGACAAACGAAGTTCAGTTCTGTCACTTATTGTGAAGTTCTTCATCGGAGCGGTGCTGAATTTAGCTGCGTTTTATACTCATCAGATGATGCCAAACGGTGATCTGACATGAGAACAGGGTTTGCCGTCTCCATCGCTGCATGAAATATGTCGAGGTTTGATCAGGGGTGTGTGGGATGCACAGTGTGTAAAAAGCATTTTTAAATACAGTATAAGCACAGTTGAATCAGATATTTGAGAGCTTTTCTTTTTTTTTTCAAATTAAAACGTATAATCCCATACTTCAAATATTGTATTTGCTTAAAATACTATTGCTAAAGCCTTTTGTAAATTAGGTTTTCCCTTTTTTCTTTGTCATGATGTTTTCATGTGATTTTTTTTTTTTTAAATTTATTTATTTATTTATTTATTTATTTATTTTAAATCAAAATTAGTTTACTACTTGGTTTGATGGTTGACAAGGCTCTTAATGTATATTCTCTTTTATGGTTGACTGTGTTGTATTGCTAAAATGACAATTTTATTCATTTTTTTATCAAATTTAACGGCGATACTGATGCAGCGATTCAAAATGTCATGTAATAGCCAAACATTTTACAAAAACGTCTGAGCAAGAGCTTGAAAAAAAGTAAAGCTCAGACAGAGTCGTAAAAGCAGCTTACATGTAGGAGGACCTACTCACATAAAAACTGTAAAAAATATTCCTCTGCTGTTTTATGCAGTAATTTGCATATCAACATCTATTTTATTTATTTATTTATTTATTTTTTTAACTCAACAGCAACAGCTCTAATCCTACATATCTTGCCGTGGCAATTACACATTTTAGTTCTTTAAAAAAATTATTTTATCAAAAATAAATTAAAGAAATACAGACTGAATTGACACAATGAGGGAAAAACCTGGATGTGTAGTAGAAGTCACAGGAATTGTCTGCTTTTTGTACAAAAATATCTCATGCAGTTAGTGTAACTTTAAATAAATGTTAAAGTCATCAAAACGTATCCCTGCAGACGATTAGTAAAAAATGTATTATTATAAAATCCAGTCTAATCAATTTTTTTGTGCAGGCCTTGATCGCCTCTCACCTATATATTTTATTCAGACTCTAGTTACACTTAATAAAGTTAATAATTACTTGAAGAAACGGTAACAGAATGTGAATTCCCTCAACGCTACTGAATTTCCGTGGCCTTTCTTCACCATCACACATTAATGATTGCAACAGAGTGACTGGCTTTAAAATGCAAGCTGCCTACCTGAAAGGTAATCTGGTTTATACGCGAGCACCCACCAACACAATATCACCTGCAGACCACAATGCTGCTCTGTTTCATTGATTAGTGTTGCATTCACTGCCCAAGGCAAGTAGAGCCCCTAATAATGGCTTTATGCTTTGTGCTCATGGTCTCTGGAATAGAATAACCACAAATGACATTGAGCCCATGCAAGGAGTTCCTCCAGTCAATGGTTAACTGTTCTGTGGTGATTCAAAGCATCCAGGCTCTGTCGCAACTGACCGCTCTCCTGTAGATCCGGCCCTGGGTATGTTCTCCTCACCAACAGCCACCCTCCCACCAGTGTATTAGCTCATTCTCCGCCTTTTGTGAAACACAAGCTTGTTGATAAGGGTCGGGTTACTCATGTCTGTCTAGTTCATTCTTCCATTTTCTTTAATGTCCCTCCAAAAACATATTTGCCAGACTGCAAGTGGTCCATGTTGAAACATGGACAGCAGGCCGGATCTCCTGTGAGCAAATAAGGTGCATTTAGTCTTTTGTATTAAATGAGGGCTGGTTCTTTCCCCGTACATGTGTACACTGAGACTGTATGCGTGACTAATCTCGGAGACGGTGTAGAGACATGCCTCCTGTAGGTATGCAGCTTTAGCAGAGATTAACTATGATATCGGCAGCTATTCATTTGTTGTATTTGCCTCATCTTTACTCATGGTTGACAGACAAATGACATGCACAAAATGAACAGAGTCCTTTTTAGGCATTTTCAGCTCCAGCTACCCTCAAGCCCACAGGCGTTTGCAGTTTTGCAAACAAACATGTTTTGATAACACGTTAAGCTTCAAGTGGGCTTTTGGTTGTCTTTCACGTAACATCTCAATGCTTTTGCAGTTGTATGATGCACCCTATAGTAATTACATTAAAGGTAGGAAATGAGCTGGTTACCAACAGGAGTTGGAAAACAGCTGGGACATCAGCTGGTCGTCTTTGCTGGTTGAGGTCACTGGCAACCATGACCTCTGTACTGGCCAGTTAATTAGGGATTACAACATGGCATGACCCTCAGGATGTTATTCATGGTTTGAATAATGAACACCTGGAAATTGTGAGCAGCTTGTGCATTGCATTAGGAACTTTTGAACTCCCGTAGCCTTTCCAACTGCACTCCAGGATCCCCCCCATTCTTCTCCAATACCAGAGGCAGAATCATTCCTGTGGTGAAACTTCAACATATTATTGGCATTTCAGCAAATGTTTTTTTGAATTACCAAGAGATTCATGGTTCTATAGATATCACGTTGATCTGGACCATGAACGTCACCTACAGCAGTATTTATTTTCCTTTTTAAATTAATTTTTTTTAAGCTGTCGTAGGTTCACAACACGCCACAGAGACAATTGAGTGATGACAAATTGGCAAATCTGAAACTCCTGTAGCATCGCATCTATTGAAGATTTCTTTTTTCCTACTTACGCACTTCTGTTATGCACTGTACAGTCAGTCCCACGCTAAAAACTCGTCTGCTCTCGTGGGCCTCCTTGGTTCAGATCTTGAGTTTGTGCACTACACTGGTTTTCTCACCCCATGTATGCTACACTTATTCAGTTTAGCCCCCCTCCACCCCAACGCACATACTTGAAAACCAAATTGGTTGGAGCCTAATCTTCTGCTAAGACTCTGGAACTCTTCCGGAACAGAAATTCCTTTTCTTTATCAGCTGATTGGACCACGCCGCTATTATTTCATAGACCAGCCTGTAACATAAATAAAAGCTAAGGAGACATTCTTATTTAACAAACGTCAGGCGCACGAAAGAACTTGGGATCAGTGTTATAAAAATAAAGTAAGTAAAGCAAGTAAAGGAAAAGAACATATACCCATGACGAAACACACTGGTGTGTTACGGGAGCTGCGAGGTCCGCGTCACCTGGTTATAACGATGTTTGTGTGGGAAAAACAAAGCTTCTCAGCACTGTTTGTGAATTTAGAGATGGATGCAGCCCAGGTGGAGCGTGGGTTTCATGGCTAAAAATACAGATTTGACAATCACATGTACATGTTTTTAAAAAAAAAAAAAAAAAAAATCCAATTTAACCTGTAATTCTCATATTGCTTTTCTGCTGCAGCTGGTGTGTTCATCCGGGCCGACAGTGATTTTATTTGATTCTCCCTGTGTAGACGACCCAGATCTGCACCCGTCTGCCATGCCGTAATCATTTGGCCTGATGCCTCGATTCGAATTGGTGAATTGTTACACATGGAGTAGACAGAAATGATACAGCTGCTCGCAGGCCGCATTACTGTACCAACTGCTTTTTGCAGGTCACAGTGCATTGGAGAAGGTATGGTGTTTTTCCCCACACTTCTGTCTGTGCTGGCAGCGAGCACACCTCAGTGCACACAGTCCCTAGATGCAGTCTGGCAGGCTTAGTGAATCATCTTCCCGTCACAGGTGGGGGAAATACAACAGCGGGATTGGCAGTCCAAAGGTGGCGTCTGGCCCACGCTTGAGTGAGGTGTTTGGCTTTCTTCCGCTGGAAATGACGACATGTCAAAATTTATTTTATTTTATTTTTTTCATGCAGGGAAGAAAAAGTACCCTGGCAAATTTCTGTTTTCTCCCTCTATCCAGAAACGGCTTTCCAGTGATGCAGCAGATTTTTCTGAATAGACCCGAGCCCGTACAATGGTGTGAATTCTAGCCCCTGAGTGCTTCTGTGTTTGCACTTGCGTTCCTTCCACTGCGGATCGTCATCTCCCCTCTTTTTGTGTTCAAGAGTCTTTTTCATCTGAGCTCTTGTAGGAAGGTGGTAGCGAGGGCCGCTGATCAAAGGCAGAATCCTCAGGGCCAGCGAGGGCCCAGCTCATGCAGCAGATGTTTCCCGTCTCTGTTAGCACCTCGGTTAGAGCTATCCTTATTTAACTGGCTCTGGCTAATGGCCCTCGCCGGTGTCGGATACAACCGGATCGTTTTTCATCTCCTATGTGTGTGGAACATGGGGAGGGAACGTGAAACGCCGGGGATATCTTGTTCCTCTCTGACACCCTCACTATGCTTCTCTGTGAATTTCTGGCCAAAAAAAAAAAAAAAATACCTTTCACAGTAATTGGGTGTGAATGAAACACTTGGGCTTGGCTATTGTCTCCAGTACAGTCTTGCATTCAGGCCAGTAAGTTAAACAAGCCAAGAGCAGGAAAGAATATAGACTAAAGGTGTGTGTGGAAAAAGACAAGGACAAAGACAAAATAACTTTAAGGAAAAATATATATATATTTACCACAAGGGTGCGGAGGAGGAATCTCTTTTCAGAGATGGCGTAGCACAGATATGATGTGTGACAGTGAAATAGGAGTCTGGCATACAAAAGGAGGCAGGTTTAAGAGAAATGGCCAGCTCAGGTCCAGATTCTTCATATGGTGTACAGAAGACTGATTGAAAGATTCGGTGGGCTTAATTGTGCTGCGCCATCTGCCCAAGTTGCAAAACCTGCCAGGCATGTGACAGTTTCCAACAGGCTCGCTGACGAGCAGATGTGTGCAGGACTGTGGGCGCGTGTGCTCTTAAACACTTCAGTCCTCCTTTAATTTGTGATCACTTTTTTTTTTTTAAGGGAATTAAGACAAAACAATCATGTGTTGAGTTAGATATATGTAAAAAAAAAAAATAAATGCAAATGCACATTGTGAAAGCTCTCCTTTTACGTAATGAAACCTACCAACGTGTGGCGCTGCCTTGTGGTCTTTATTGCTTTGTGCTTTCTAAGAGATGAAGAACTGGTTATTGTTTCTGTCAGAAATGCTATTAATAAGACCAATGTCATCAGCGCAGAGAGACTTTCCATAAATCAATCATCCATTTCCCCCTTTATTTCCACAGTACAACACATCGCCTGTGGAGTTGAACAAAACAAAACAAAAAAAAAAAACAACAAAAAAACAACAAAATGCACTTCACATAGCCTGCATGTTAATTTATCCTGGAAATTCATTCAGTATTCAACGAGGAGCCCACGCGGGGGAATTTGTCTAAACAAAAGCACATTTACCATTGGTCCGCTGAGATATGTCATTTCTAAGTTAAAAGGAATAAATTGACATTTTCCTGAAATATGCTTATCGGTTTCTTTGCTGACATTTACTTGAAAAGATTCGGTATGTAAAGCTGCCACCTGGAGCTGTTTAGCTTTAGTAGCTCAAAGACTGAAGACAGCTACTGTGGCTACGCTTGGAGTGTGCCGTTCTGTACAGATTTAAAACAGTCATCTTTTTAAAAAAAGACAGAGATATGTGTTAATTAAATATCTTAACAGGTTGTAGAAACTTTTTGCTGTCGGTGTTGGAAGCCAGTGTAACGGGTTCCTACTTTTTACAGTCTCAATGCGAAGCGACGCTAATTAGCTGCCCGTGTCGTATTTAGCACACGAATGTGAAAGTGGTGTCAGTCTTCTCATCTGTAAATGGTCCTTTAAATTTCCAGAAACTGGATTTCTTTTTATATCTAAGCTCTTAAATAGAGGTTTTCTGTCTGGTAGAGCTCTTTTAGTTGTAAACATCTCATCTGTAAGTATCTTCACGTCAGCGCAGGGGGCTTCAAGCTTTAATCTTGTATATCTTTTCTGTTGACTTGAATATGATGCGTTACATAGCAAAGAAATAATAATAAATTATATGTGCCAGTGTCCAAATACTGGTGGGACCCACCGAATAATACTACACTCAAAAATGGGAAATATTCCTTTGATTGTACCTTTTTAAAAAAAAAACAAAAAAAACTAAGTGATGACTTCATTTGTGAAAGAAAGTCATCCCGAATAAATTTGTCTTATTATGCAAATTGCATATTCAAAAATACTCGGTGACTTTAGTCACCTTGATTTTTACATAAGGACAAAAAAAAAAAAAAAAAAAAAAAAAAAAAAAAAAACCCCAACAACTTTTGAGTGCCAAACGTTTGATAAAATCAGTAGAGAGTAAAGGAAGCTGTATCATGAGTGAAGCCACAGCTCACTGCTCTCTACTTTCAGGTACAAAAGCGAGGGATCACATTCACCAGAAATTGGACACCTCTGTCTTGCCAAAGGGAGACAACATGCAGATTAGCAAATAAGGTAATTGCATTTGCATATCACATCACCAACAGCTATCCTTCTGCTGCTTTGTTCATGCCAGGAGTTTGATTTAGCTTTAACTCTTGTGTCCTCACTTGCTCTTCCTGAAGAAGGCTGTGCAACAGTAGTGCAGCATTACAACAATCCATAGATAATAAGGGCATACTTGTATCATTAGTTTCTTTTTGTTGTTAAAGGAATGCAAACAAACAAACAAAAAAAATCTCATATCAGGGCCAATGTTGGTAAAAGCCAGATGTCCAGAAGTCTGCTCGTGGCGTGGTCCATGGCTGCGTGACGCTGTCGTCCAACATTTAACAGCTTCATTCGGTCATCAAGCAGCATTATTGATGGCAACTGAGATCACAGATGAATCACATGGCAGTAATCTCGCTGATAATTTTTAATGGGTGCCAGTCCTCCAGATGATTTAGGAGATGTCGAATGAATTGTTGGAAAAAATCAGATAAACTATATACGTATATCAAAAGAGAGAGGTTATGTGAATTGTCATATTTGCCCTCCCTTTTCCCCATCCTGCACTCTTTTCCTATTTTCGGTCACAGGAGGCGGAGGGGAAATCGGCATGCATTTCATATTCTGCATGCTCGTATCCCCAAGTCCCTTTTGTAATTATTATTCAGTAGATGCACTGCTTGGCACAAGGACAAAAGTTTGCATAATTTATGCAAGGCCGTCATCAGTTTTTGAAAAATGGCCCCGGCCTTTTCTTGTGCTTTTAACTAAATAGATGCACTTCAGCCTGGACATAAAATGGCCGCATGAACGAGTGGGAACTTTATTCACATCTTTACCTAAACTCTGAACCGGACCCGGCTTGGAAAAAGCATATTGAGGTTGCCATGTCCGACTCAAATAAATTTATTTTGCCTTGCTCTCTGGGGTGTGCTACGCTCTCCCACTGGGGAAAAAATAGAAGAATAATACTTTTAAAGGCACTTTCTCTTCCCCTTCGAAAAGCACGCTTCTCAGATGAAGTATTTGGAGATAAGCTGAGTGTGATAACAGAACACCATTCCTCTGGATGTGTCCCTGAGGGCTCTCACCTGAAGTCTCTGGAGTTATTTCGAGCAGTCTGCTCGCCGGAAAAGATCCTCTAAGGACAAAATAACAAGACATGTTACTCCATATCTCAAGAGAAAATGCTTTAGTATATTTTACTGAAGTGGATGACAATGCAGATAAATTCAAATCATGGTGAACCTCTTCCCCTCTCATGTACATATGTCCTACTTTCCATTCGTTTCCACAGTAAGGCTTGGCGTAAACATTTCGACTTTTCTTTTTTCTTTTTTTTCCATTCCACTGTCCAATGGTTTAGACTTCAGCAGTATATTGCTGGTCTTTCAAATTCCTTTCTTTTTCCGGAACAAACGGAGGATGCCGAGTGTACTTTGTGTGGCTCTTTTGTTTTGATGGTATGAAGATGGAAATTTGGCATTTGTCTTTTAATTTCTAAACAGGCTATATTTAGTGGACAGGAGGCATTATCCAGAATTCTGGAAGTAAATAGCAAGCGTGAATAATAAGCCTTTTGGCTCTCTTGCTTGTTCTTTTGGTCTCTGGTGAAGTGTGAATGTGAAATGGTAAGCTTCTCTGTTCTTGTATGTGCTATAGAAAATTGCAAGGACGTTTAATGTGATTATGCCATCTTTTTTTTTTTTTTTTTTTTTTTTGTCACAATTTTTATTTTTATTTTTTAACACAATCACTGTGTAAGCTGTTTTTAGCTTATAGCCACATCCTGGAAGAATCGTTTATTTTTACAATATTGGACACATTTTTAGACTTTGATGCTGCGGTAAAAGAACAAAAAGACCTCTATTTGAGGACAGGAGAGATTCCTGATCTGCTGTAAGTGATTGCGGCGCTCACCTCTGAGGACACATTTAAACGGGCCGTGTCTCCGAGCAGGCCAAACTCAGTTCATACTACTTTTCTCTACATGCAGACTTGGTGTCTCTATTTAAACCTGCTGTTTGCATCCATGCAGCCAATCAATAACCCAGCAGAGTGTGTTATTTGTATGGAAACCACTGCAGAGATGATAAAACAGTAGCGCTTTGGAAGGAAGTTGCAGCTGACCTTCTGAGGTCATTTGACAAAAAGTGTTTTTTTTTTTCTTTGACCTTAAAAAAGTTTTATTAAGGGAGAGCAAAATTACATAAACTTCAGAAACTGAGTGATTTTTATTCGTTTTTCTACCTCATGTTCTCTGCATATCAGAATTGAGTGTGACAATGAGGCAGACACATTTTAAAAAGGTTTTTTTTTCTAGCAGCTCACTTGACCAAGACCAAGTTTTTTTGTTGTTGTTTTTTTTTTTTTCTGATCGATCAGCTTTACTTGGTTAGAAGACACCCCACAGCCAACAGCACCAAAGGCAGGGTTTGTGCCAAGACTTTAGGATTCCACATGGACACATAACAAAAGAGGTGTCTGACTGTCATAACTTGACCGTGAATACATCCATATTAACGACGCATAACAAAGACTTATCCTTGGCAAAGAGCAGAGGGTGGTTTTCCCAGAGATATGCATTCACGATGGAAGTGTTGCCTCCAGCCACATTTCAGGTCTGATGACCTTCCTGCTCTAATTTTTGTCAATGTTGTCAATACTAAGATATATCACACATACCTATGAAAACGGCGTGAAGAATTATTTATTTTTTTTTAGCAGTTTGGGAACAATTGCTTCGCGATACACCACGATGCTCTGGATAAACACTGATCACAGTGTGATCTTGGGCGGAGACAGTGATGGAGGGTGCTGAGTGCTCGACTTTATTTTGCAGTCACATTCAGTAGAAGAAAAGCGGTACCAAGTTGGCCCCGGAGAGATAAGCCAGTGTTTGTAACCTTTGCTGAAGGCAATGGCTTGAGGATAAATTTCCCATGAGCTCTGTTCTTTTCTCTTTCACCAAACACGGCTCAAGTTTTTCCCTCTTGTCCATCAGGTTTTTACCGTATGGCACTCGGAACCCCTAAAACTACAATTGTTTTAAGTGCTTCATTTCTCAGGGTCTGTTGTATTTATATTTAATGCAGCAGAAGGGTAAGTGTCATGCAGCAGACAAGGCATTATATTAATATTTAAACAGTTTAACCCCACCCCGCCAAAGCACTCTGGCTCGTTTCTGCTTATTCACGTAAATGATCTAATTTATTCCCTAACTGTTTGAAAATGTGACCCAGAACATGCTGCCCTATTAGAAAACAATAATGAATAAATGGCTGGGTGGATGTGGAAAGGGGGCACGGTGAACGTCTGCAGGCTCTAAATAATTTCATTTTCAATCGCTCAAAGATGACGCTTTTTTTTTTTTTTTTTTTTTTCCTTTCTGGAAAATATAATTTGCAACTCCAGCTCAGAGTTAAGACATCATTAGTCAATATGTTTGCCTGAGGTTGATGAATGCGCTTAGCACTTGTTATGCAGGAGCTCCATATGAGCACAGATGTACATTTATGCCTCTCAGACTCGGTTTGGCGTTCGGCACGAGCCAACGTCGGACTTTGGCTTCACGACAGTGCCGTGGCATTTTCATGTGCAGGTCATGCTGTCGGTGTGGTGTCATGTGAAAGAAGACATACTTGTACTTTGCCTAGTGGGCCTTTTTTGCATTTTTATTATAGCCTTCTAGGAACAACATAACATTTTTGAACTTAGAAAAAGAGAAAATGTGGCTTTAAAGAAGAGAATTAAGGGAAAACATGTTCAGCCTGAGCTATGGTTTTCATACTCGTCCCTTAGTTTCCGTTGCTACGTCTGTCTGCTGTTCTGTTCTGAATGCATACTCACGCTCCGAAGTAACCTGGTTGCAGGGCGCTTTCTCTTGCCACTCGAGTCATTATAATAATGAGAAAACCCGGCTACTATAATCCAGTTAAGGGATAGTCTGATTTTACATAATGTGATTTTTGCAGTAACCAGATTTTTGTCTGAGTTCGTTAAGTTTGCTCTGAGATGAACCTACCAATAAAATTGGGAAGTATTTTATGCACTCTTCATGTGTGTATGTTTATGATGTTTGTTTAATTGCCAGACTATGACCTGATGCGCTGTTACTTGCTCGCTGGATCGCTTAGAGGACGTGAGTCTGCTCAAGCGTCTGAACTGTACACTTCCATGACACGGGTGTAATCTTGACGTCGATTGATATCTAGGATCAGAAACACAGCATAGTTGAAGCTGTCTGCAGCTTTTTGAAGGAGCCCAGTTTTACAGGAGCCCAAATGTCTAATACTGCACTGAAGCAGCTTACCAGAATAGCCAGGGATTTCAAAAATGTTAAATTATTAGTGAGTTTACACAATTCATGCTTTCATAAAAGTCAACAGAGTGAAATAGTTGAAAATTTTGGACCATAAACTTGGTCTTTGAAGCAGATTCTAAACGGTGTTTTCTTTGGGGAAAATGTTTATTTTCAAAAACACGTTTATCTGCTCCAACATCTCACACACAAGCTCTGGAACTGACAGCAGCAAGCCATGGACAAAGAAAATAGAAAGGATTGATTGATTGACTTTTATCTGACTGCTTGACAACTGGCAGCTTCCTCGATGGCTGAGTGATATTTTTTTCTGCAAAAAACCCCCAAAAAACGATGGTATTGTATTAAAAGGCTTAAAGTTGAAGGGTCTATTGGTATGAAATATGAATATGTATCATAAAACTGATAATCAAACAATATTACACTGTTTGGACTTACTACCTCTGCACAAGTACACTATTATTTCATTATTTTTTTTTAGCTGCTATATCTGACAGAAATCGATTATACATTAACCAGCTATCACTGTTTTTTTACAATCACTATTTGATAATGTCTGTATTTTGATTTTGAGTGTTATAATTGTTTCATTTTACTAGTAATATGCACGGCTCACAGCCAGGCTGCAGGGTAGGCAGAGGGGGGAAACTGTAAAGCAAGTGCTTGCAGGAGTAGTTTTTGGACAACACTCCACATATTTTAATCACAGTTAAACAATCTAACACAGGGGTGTCAAACTCAGTTCCTCGAGGGCCGGTGTCCTGCATATGTTAGATGTTTCCCTGCTTTAACACACCCTGATATAAATGACTGTGTTATTACCTTAGTAGTCTAGACCTTGATGACAGACTGATGATGACCGTTTGAGTCAGCTGTTTTAAAACAGCGTCTAAAACATGCAGGACACTGGCCCTCGAGGACCTGAGTCCTACACAAGGCCTAACAGATTTCTACATTTAAATTTTCCAATTAGCTACCAAGTTTAATTTGCCTTTTTAAAAAAAAGAAAAAGAAAAGAAAAAAGCATGGACAAAGTTGAGAGTACCTTATCTTTACAGTTGTACAACTGCCTCACAATCGGTTTTGAATTTTTTTTTCGTATTTCGTATTAAATTCAGAGTAAATCACTGAAATGTATTAAGCTAAAGATGCCATTTGTGCTGAGCGTTAACACATGGATATAAGCTCTGATCTCTGAGGTGTGCTTCTGTCTAGATAACGATTCAAAGAGCGAAACTGAACAGAGGATGTTTCCCCCGCGTCACTCCATCCACCATGTGTTCTTTCCATCGTGTTGACAGATCCTGATTTTGACAGATTGTCCGTTGAGAAAGTTGTGAACATGTCTTGTGTGCTGCTGTTCCCTGAGTTGGGCTTTGTAGTGTTGCTCACCACTCGACTGTCTTGCCATATTACTTCTGCTTTGTGTTATTTTTCTTCTTTTTTTTTTTTTATTCCAGAGAAGTTTAATTATCATCACACCTCATTCTCTGTATCCAATTTGTGAAACTATTGATATCATGAAATTGCTTTAGCCGTGGGAATATACACGTACAGGAAATGTGCTCGGGCTGATGCTGGGCTCAGCTATGGGCAGTGTGTGCGAGGTCAAAGTCGACACTGCTCATATGCAGATAGGGCAGCGGCGATTGGAGCAGAAATGATTGCAATTCACGCTCTTGGGAGTTTTGTCCATGCACTTCAGACAAAAGAAAAACAGAGCTCAGCAGTAGATGTTGCCATCATCAATCTTTTCCGAGACTCAGTGGCTGTGATTTTGTCGAAACAATGAAAGCCAGATTTGTGTAAAACCGAGCTGTTGAAATTCAGGGTTTCTGAGTTCAGTCCTGGACCCTAGCATACTCTCATGCAGCCTGCTTTCCAGTTCAGAATTACTTGGACTGATTTCTGTTCCCCTTTTTGTGTTTTTTAGCTGTTCTTCCAACATTGACGCCTAGTTTTGCCCCCGACCCCTTAGAGTTCATTTTTGTTTAGTGTGCAGTGTGTGATGTGGGCTCGAAACAATTTGGCGCGGCCGTTTAAGTCAGCCCGAAGTTAGCACCATGGGGCTGGAAGCATTTTAACATTTAATTACAGCGATACTTGTTAACACTATAAATAATTCATATCAAGGTTACCAATAATCGCTTCTGTAGTAGAGGTTGTTCCAGGGAACTATTGCTTACTATTAAGTGGTGCCAATGTTTCTGTATATGGTGCCATCGAAACTGAACCAGAAGAACTGCAATTACATGTACGAAAAAGAAAATACCGCCTCTTTTGAGAGAAAAGAGGGTTTTTTTTTCTGGTGGCTCTCCAAACTGAGCCATACTCGGGTCATTTTTTTTAAGACTCATTTTGGACTTTAAGGAATAAGTCAATACGCTAACTGAAGCCTGTAGGGTCTAAATTGAGTTTTTTTTTTGACAATTTTTCTAGGCATTGGATGACCTGACACAGGGATGGGTGATATTCTAGTGTTATAAGACATCGATATACATCATAGGTACATCGTCTGTACTCAAAATCTTGCTTTTTTTTTTCCCAATAGAGCCATTTACTTTTCTTTTGTTACCAAGTCCATAGAAAAGCTCATACCAACCTAACCACCTTAACCCTTTACAGGGCAAGTGAAAATATTTGGTAGCTTCAGTAGAACTACATACAGTACAATGATTTTTATAAAAAATCATCTTCAAAGTATAAAAAATGTCCTTTTAATTTTCTCCAGTAATCCTTAAGAGCTGTTTTAAAAATTCAAGTATTTTATTGACTATAAATGCCCAACCTTGCCCCTCTCTTCATCTGTACTCGGATGTCTTTGTCACATATAAAAGAGCCATTTGAGGAAACAAGAGCTTGTTACATCATATGTGAGGCACCGAGTTAAAACTTACCATTTTATCCTCCTCATGTAAGATGCAGTTATATTGTATGCAGGTATTCAGCTTAAAGATGTAGGGATTTTGTTCATATTGCACACCCCATTCTGGGACTTTCATTCCTGACAATGCATGCATCTCTCATGAATATTTTCCATTTGTGAAACTCTTTTTTTTCCCACCCTAGAGAACGCTGGACTTCAGATTGTTCTGGGTCTTCCCAGATTAATGGACAGGAACACCGGCTCCTCCAAAATCACTTATGTTTGTCCCTCTTGGTGTTGATGCACCTAAATGCTCCGGACCAGCAAACTGCTACAACTTCTCTTTTATAGAGATGCTCACGCTTGCTGATGACCAGTTAAACAAGTGCACTTGATTAGAAGTACAAGTTGCTACTTACCCTCTTAAAAGCCATTGAAGCAGTAAGGGTGTACTTTGTTTTCATGGCTTTTTTTTAATGATAATCATGACACAGTGTAATCTTTGGTTATATTTATCTAATTATAAAACACCTGGTAAGCTCCTCCTCTTTTTGTCCTTTATTGTGATATTTAAATGTGATTGTTCTTGTTCATAAAACTGAAACTGGTGTGTCAGATTCCCCAAGTGGTCACTCCAATATGTCTTATAATTTTGAGTGTGGTTATTTTTGAGAATTTTGGTTTTCTTTTTGTATCTTTTAATCTAAATAATTAGGTGTGATACACAATACACAACAGTAGTCTTGTCTTGCTTACCATGTTGGAGTTGAAGTTACCTACATTATCATTTTAGAGATTGTCTTATTTTAATCAAACAAATCTGACTTTAGGATTAGTTGGATTTTGTTGCTGCTGTGTAATTGTAGCATACAAAGATCATTTATGGCAAAAAGAAGTGTAATTTATATATTTTCTTTACAAAACTGCAAGGGATATAGACACAGGAACAACTTGAAGTCTCATTTTTAAGTCTCATTCAAGGCCCAGTTCAGACTTTCCATTAACGTGAATCCTGTGAAATTCAATCAGAAGTTGCCAGACTTGGCACTTGTATTCACACCTGGCATATGTGTGTGATCCCGCTCAATATGCAAATAATCATTCAGGCCATTTGTGCTTGTATCCACTACATTCTTTATTTTGAATCCCTAAGGCCTGCAGCTGGAAATAACAAGGTGTAACTTGTGGTATACATTATTGATCTAAAGTGTTATTTGCCATTTGCAGCCGTCTAGGATCCCCGCCCTCCCCCAACCCCGTTGCAATTGCTTGGGTTCAATTTTTTACTAGTGGAAATGGTTGCAAATGGAAGAGGTACCACTTCCATTTCATAAGGTTGAATTTTCTTGATGTGAATGGGTATGGCAGAGCGTGCTAAATCAAAGATTTGCCACATATGCAAAGTAGAAATGTTACTGCAGTCATTCATGTGCAAAATCAAAGAAATAATTGCCTTAGTTTAGTAAGTGAATCCGTCCCGGGAAGCTTTCATGTTCAGCCAATATTGAGAATGTGGACCCAAGTGTCCCACGCCACCTTGAAAGGCTCACCGAGTGATCACACGGCGCATCAGCATTGGCTGCTTGTGATCAGATTTGTTGGGATACGTTTTCATTCCCGCTTGACCGGCAGGGTTTGAGCTAATGTCGGTCATACCACAAGATTTTCAGGAGTTTAGGAAACAAAAATGACGACTGACCTGTTCTTCAAGTACACAAAATACCCAATAGCCTTTGTGTGGAACTACTTTTCCAGACCCGCCACCCTCCACATTAGCTATTTTTTTCATCTTATCCATCAAATTTAATGAAGCTCTCAAATTCAAGATGGTAACAGGTTTTTAGAGGAAAGACAGCCTCTCAACTGGGAGTTCTAAGTTAATCTGTTAATCAGACAACCATAATTATGCTATCTGGGCAGAAGTTTTTTATTTTTGCCAAGTTTTGCCAAGAGTGGCCGAACTATACCCACTCAGAAATTCTCAACATGAGCATTGTACTGCTGGCTGTAGTTGTAATATTTTCATCTTTCTGGCTGGACATATTGGGTAATAAATATGAAATCCACCAGAAATGTCTTGCACAGATGATGTTATTAGACTTGCCAGGCTGAGGCATCAGCTGTGCGTATTGGATGTGTGTCAGAGCAGCAACCTCCCCCTTCTCCAGACTTCCCCCCGTGTTGAAACCAACTGGTCAAGGAATTTTGTGCCAGACTCCTGGAGAGTCCCAGAGACCCCTCTTTGCTCCATGTCCAAGTCAAAAGAAAGGCTTTGGCATTGAAATAGATTTTTTTTCATAAAAGCAAAAGACATCTTTGCCCAGTTTAATTGCGAAATGGGAGTTTGGGATTCTGAGAGGGAATTGTGAAAGGGGTACCGGGCAAGATAGAGTTTCAGAGTTTGCTATAAAGGTACACACACACACGGGGCCGATGGCCTGTTGTGCAGGTTGAATAACATTCCAGCGTCGGATTGATACAAAAATGAAATGAGGAGAATGAAAAGGGAAAGGATGGAAGGGTTGAAAATCCCCTGCAGCTGAGCTTTTGGCACCTCACTAGAGGTGGCTGACAGGATTCCCCAGAAACGGAGTCAATATTGTTCTGTCTGAGGGAGTTTCAGATCAAAGAGACTCATCGGTGATACAAAAAGAACCACTTTAATATCGGTTTTGTTGTCGGAATGATTTGGTTGTGGTTAAAACGTTGACACTAAGAGGGGAAGCTAGATAGAGACCGTGGCCTGGCATTTTACAAAAAAATATGCAGGGCAGATTTTTCTGAAATGCCAGGCCGTCCCATTGGGTTAAATAACACTTAATATATGAGTTCTTAACAGCGAGGTTGCAATGTAACATTTCAGCATTTTGAGATAAATGCTAAAATTAATAGAACCTGCTGACCATGCAGGTGTGTGTGTGTGTGTGTGTGTGTGTGTGTGTGTGTGTGTGTGTGTGTGATATGTGTCGCACAGAAACTAACGTGGCAATATTAGCAGTTTTAATCAAGAAATGGAAAACAAAATGAATGAATGATGTTTTAAGACTACCCTGTGATTTGGTGGTGAGGACCAGACCGCACGCCAAAGTTACGGCCCAAAACGCAAAGAAAATGCAGATATGGATATGTGGCTGAGTTTATGTTGGTAAATCCATCCTGAGTAAAAGCTGTCAGTTAAGGCCCAAACATGAGAAAAAGAACATTGCATGTGTGCGCTATGTTTGAGCCAACCTTTTTTCTTTTTTTTTTTTTTTTCCTACCTGGGAGATCTTCTGATTGGTCCAGAGTAAAGATGATGTGTTCTGGCTTTTAAATTTCACCTGGGAGTTACTTGTGCATCTAGTAAAGAGGTAGCTGTTGAGCTCATAGGCCGGTGGGGTATCGGGTACACGCCTCACACGTGATTTTTATTTATTTTTATTATCTTATAGATCGGCCTGGTCCAAAAGGGCCCACTGAGCCAAGGACCATATGTAATATGCTTGCAAACCTTGTAATTAAGGGAAAAAGTGTGACTTAAGCTTGAAAAAATTGACTTGACATAATCTCTTTTGAACCTTTTGAGGTGATATCTTTGGCCAAAGTAAATATCGGTCACTCCTAAAGATTGTATTGACACAGTCAGTATTGATTAGGAAAAGTCCATGAGCTGAAAGCTCTCTGTTGTACCACCATCGACGTTAGAAGGAGGTGTTCTCATTAACCAGACTATGTTCAGTGGCTCCACAATGTTTTTACATATTTGGTTGCTTCTCTCAGGAAAGTCGAAAGTAATTACAGAGTCCTCCGTTCTATCTGTTCTGCAAAGAGAGAAGGAGTCAGACTTGTTTGCCCCTGTATAGGTGGACAAATGACACTACGCCAGAGTACAGGAGGGGCTTGGATCTGACTCGCAGGTTCGGATTATTTTATTCACTTTAAGTCTATTCTATAGGGATGGGGGAAGGGAGCAAATGTTGGGAGTGTGAGCAAGTTTCAGGGAGCGACTGTGCAAGTATTTGTTGAGGAGTAAGACTGCGTACACTTGCTCTTTCTTCTCTGTTGTATTCAAACCGCCAACAAACACACAACATTACATTTTCTAGAGAGGAGCTTGCCGCAAACCCTATTATTATGCATTGTGCTGCCTTTGTTATGCCCTGCAGGTCCATTTATCCAAGCCCTTTATTTGAATCTATATTGTGCATTTTCCAGTCTTGAACTAAAGGGTTTTCATGTAATAGACTGTTCAGTGTAGCAGCCTGTATCAATCTACTATATATGTGTGTGGGTGTGTGTGCGCATGGAAGCTCCAATCACAGCATTGTAAAAGCCATAGTTTGCAGTCCATTCCTGTACTTTGACATTCGCTAACTACCCCCAATCTGTAATGTGGCCGCCTCACCCCAGGAGCGCTCCGCTTTTAGATTCAGAGAGATAGCCTGCAGAGTCCAACCCAAACACGTTCTGCAGCTCAGCCAGGAGACGTGGGACAAGGTTATCAGTACGCCTGTGTGTGTGTGTGTGTGTATTCAAGCGGCTCCCCGAAAGAGTGTTTTGCGTGCATATAAAGGGACAGAACCCCCCCCACCCCCCCACCCCCCACCCCCACCCCCTTTCAGCATACTGCAGGTACTGCCTGAATGGATGAGCTAAATATCCACCTCTAATAGAAAAACCGTCGATAGCATCAACATCGTGTCAACGTGGTTCTCTCTTCGTGGGCTTCCAAATCACTTCATTAAATCCCTCGTGTTTGCAGATTTGTACTTCACACAAAGTGGCTTAATTAGAATTAGTCAGCATCTAGTGAAATTAAACCAGTACATCTTAAATGGCTTTTTTTTTCTTTTTTTTTTTTGTTAGCAGCACAGCATGCGAGTTTCCACTGTTAAAGTCTATTACATAAGAACTCGATTAACTTTGGGTGAGTTTATGCAATGCACTTATTTCCTGTTAACACCGGTTGAGGAATATCACATTTTGTGACTGTGTGCAGAGGAAGGAAAAGTATATGTAGCGGAGACCAAAGAAGAAGAGGATTTTGTGAATTTTAATGGACCCTCGGTTTGAGGTTGGTATAATCCTCGTGGTGCAACCGACTAACTCAAGACCAGCTGTGATCTGTCTGACATGAGAGGTTTTGCTTTGACGCGGGAGGAAAGTGTTCCTTTCTTTGTCCAGAGCTATACCCCATGAGGATGTTTGCCCAGACCAATCAGAGTTTCATCAAAATCCATTCTGTACTAGTCTGAGTGAGGACTTTGGTCCCCTGTAGCAGCCAGCTAACAGCTCGCCATACAAGTCTTTTACACTTTGATTTGCAGCAGGCACCTTTTCTCAATAGTCTGGAAACACGATGATGCTTAATTATAGATGGCCATCTCTGCACCTTTTTTTTATTTTTTTATTTTACATTAGCTTTAACTCAGAACACCGGAGGGAAAAGAGGGCGGGCAGCTTCCGTGTTAAAGTGATGTTAATGATATGGAATTGGTTCATAGGCTTTTGTCATGTAAGGAAAAATCAACTAAGAACCTTTATAGCTTCTATTTGTGTTTTTTGAGTTTCTCGTAGCCGTGTTGCAGCGCTCACATTCTTTCCCCTAATGTTTGAGTTGAAAAGCCAGTCTTTGAGCGTACCAGGAGGCATTTGCAAGTTTGCTCTTGCTCGCTAATCGATCACGCCAAAGCCAGGTCACGGAGGCTTCGACAAGAGAGGGTCTCTTACATTTCAGCCTGCCGCCTTTCTAAAAGCTGCTAGACAACACAAAAAGGAGCCCACAAAGCAATTCACCACAGTGACCCTTGCCCTTTTGTGTCAACTATGTTTGGATGCTAGTCAAACATCAGGTGAACAAGGTGGTCTGGTTCAGCAGAGGAATGGACCTGCTGTTGACCAAAAGGGACAAGTCTGGAGTCGCTCAAGTGGTTTTAGTTCAGCTTTCCCAACATTCTTCAGGTGTCTAATGTCATCCTTCAGTACTTTGTATAGATGCACTACATTTAAAGACTATTTTGAGTGAGTCTTTTCAGTTAAACTGATTCACCCTCATCCAGGTCAAAGCAGCATAAAAATAAGCGGTGAATGTAGAGCAACATGGTGATTGGCAGCTCTGGCCACTCTTGTTTAAAATTAACTTTATAGAAAGTGGGGTTTAGAAACATGCATTAATGATGAAACTCTGTTTATCAGTTTCCAACTTTGTATGTTCATTCATCTACTGAATTTCCTTACTTTAATTTGACTAACAAGGCAGACATCCTGACAAAGAAAGGATCACTTACAGTTTTGGTGCCACTGGGTCAATAACGCAATAAATTGCTGCATTGATTTTTAGTTCACACTTCCACATTGAGATTTGCGCATTGAGTACCGGTGCTTGGTCCGGGACATTTCACACAATAACAGGCAAAACAGGCTCCACTAATAGACTTGTTTTGACTGAAATGTCAACAGTTAAGGCTCAGTAAAAGGGCCTTCAAGTGTTGTCAGCGCAGCTGTGAATCATTTCTCCCTGCATGCTCAAAAATTCGATTATCGCCTTGTGATTTTTTTTTTTTTTTTTTTTTTTTTTTTTTTTCTAAAGTGCAACTGTATAGCATTGTTTTTCCAAATATACTTGTGAAATTTTAAAGTATTTTCAATATACATGCTTAGAATGATATATCAATAAGGGAAGGCAGGATTTTGGCTTAAAAGATGAACTTCTATAATTTCTATTATTATTATTTTGTAATGGAAATATTTAGTAAAGTATGAATGTGAATCCAACAATTAAATTGTTAATTAATTTGCACTTCAGTAAAAAAATGGGGGCAGTATTGGTATGCAAGTTGAGTTGCTCTATCCTCGCATTAGAGAGTCGTCAGTTCTGTGGCGTCAATTCAACGCCAAATGTATTGTGATCGAAATCCAAAATCTGAGAATCAAAACAGAATCTGTAACCAAGAAATCTAAATTTCTAACCGAGAACGCAACCATTTTTCTCAGTCACACTTTTTCTATTCCTGCCATCAATTCTAAAACTATCGTTGTTTGTGAACTGCCTTTCTCAGTTGCGTTTTTTTTTCTTTTTTGCGGTAGCAAGTCTGAAACAAGTTAAATGCCGTGCCGGAGAAGCTGTGGAGCTGCCAGCAAACATCTACATTTAAAAATGTTTTGACGGGGACATCAGAAATGGCTGCTGCAGTTGGCTGTCGTACCATTAACACAAGCTGTTACAAGCCTGTTGCAACCAAAGCTCGGACCTCGGATCTTTCCAGGTCAATGAAGGTTGAGTCGCGTTTGGTGCCTCCCCCTAGTGGTCAGTCAGGGAACAGCAACTTTCTTACCTTTTAAAATCACGCGATCAATAACTGCAGCCCACTTCCTTCAGACCGACCTTTGAAGCCACACCTCCAAATCAATGCCTGTTCACTGAAAAGAACGACGACCAACGACCCAAAGGTCCGATGACGTTGCTTAGGTTACTCCCAATGATTGGATGCTCTTTGTAGAGCCCTGTTGTTTCTACAGGTGATAAGCAATTTTTGTTCTGACTTGAAAGCATTTAATTGTTTGCTATTTGCGTGTAAAAAGAATTTCCAGTAATATAGCAGTAAATGCTTCAGAAAAAGATCTCCTACTCAACCTTCAAACAAACAAGCAGGGTGTGATGCATACCCACTTGTGTGAAAGAAATGACTTAAAACGATTAAGGTAAGTTTAATCATCAACTATCCTTTGGCTGCAGGTTAAACCAGAAGGCCAAGACGAGTGTAACATGGATTAAGAGTTCATTTGTCTTTCCGAATATCACACAGGGGTTTAACGCAAGGCTAAACTCTAACCTCAGCTAAGCACGTGACAGTTCATTTGGGTTTGATTTTTATACTCTTAAAGTACAAATCAAAATAGCCCAAACCGTAAAGAAATAACAGATATAGCTGAAGTGCATGTCCTCGTCTGGCTGCTCTGTAAACTGCTGTCTCCATCATGTCAGACTTTAAAGGGAACGCAAAAGATCTAGGGTTTGAATTGTAGTTTATCTCCTTGTTAAAGGAGATAAATGTACTGAATGTTGGTCAAAATGTCTACAGACATAAGAAATGGTTTAAAATAATAACTTATTAATAAAAAACTGTTTATTTCCGCTGCAGTTCTTAATTTTTCCATTATGCAGCTGCTGCTCTGGAAAATTATACTCACAAATTGTCTAAAGAGCTTTCAGCTTGTTTTTAGTCAGTTATTATCCACAATAAATGAATAAACAGCCTGTTGAGCAAAAAGTGATGCAGTACTTAATGGCCTTTGATACCACTGCACTTTTTTACTAAAAAGCTCTTAGCTTTTGTACTCTGCTCCTTTCCATCATTTGACTTGCATGTGTAAGTCGCACATTAAGAGGCCACTGATGGAGTACGTGAACACACGCCTTCTGTTCAGACCTCTGGATCTTTCTGTTTCTGGATGCCATTCCCCTCCTGCTCTGCGTCTAATTGACCTGTGAGTGGTATCCAGGTGGAAGCCATTTAAATTCCCCGTGGTAGTGACCGCAGCGGGTTCCCTGTGACACAGTCATACGTCTCATTTCCAGACCATTTACAACATATTCTTACCACTCATACAACAGTCGTTACGCCACCTCGACAAAACACAGCGATTTCTGGTCAACAACACTAACGCAGACATGCGGGAGCAGATGGGAGGCAGAATTAAAATTGTAATCAAGTCTGTACGGAGTGCATGCAGCACTACGTCTATATATAATGTAGTTGTTGAGAATGTACATCGCATTTGCGTTGACGAGGATGCTGTGCAAGTCGTGTTTTAAGATTTTATTATATTCTGTGCACTTGGCTCAGCATCAGATAATGATATTGAAATGCATGCACCATTGGGATCTGTGTTATTGACACTGGAATTTTCTGTACCCCCAATTCAGAAGCTGAGCTGAAATTGCCGTTGTTGACTGTCTGTGTGTGTGTGTAGGTTTGTGATCCTTCACCCTCGTGCCCCCCGCCTCCACGCTCCACCACCAATTCTCAAATCTGGCAGGGAATGAAGTGTCTATTGGAAAATTATGCAAATACAGTTTTTGGGGGGGGGGGGGTACAAAATTGAAGGAAATTGAGATCTGCAAAAGTCAAATACAAAAATAAATGGAGAATTTTCTGAACAGATGTCCTCTAAACACGGATTCAAATTAGTTCAGGCTGTGCTGAAAAATGACACCGGTAATTAGAAAAGTAGCTCGGGTTTGGCGTCGTTTCACGCACGGAAGGGTGTGGATTGTATTGTGTTTCATTGTGAGCTTAATTGTTCGTAGTCAGAAAGCTTTCTGTGGTTTGCAACTGTCTTTTTGAACATATGTTGTCCATTGTGAAAACCGCAAACTGTCTTACAGTCAGACTCTTTTGTTAACTGATAGGAATTACTACATGTTTGGTAATTCTTAGGAATTTATAGTCTCTGGGCAGTTCACAGTCTCAAAGGCTACAGGATGTGAATTGGTCATTTGCACAGGCGCTGTAGCCTTGAAATTTCCTAGATATGATCCAAATGTCTTGTAAATGAAGGTTATTGTCTCCATCAGACTTGGCGAACCCTGCCCAGAGCTTAGCATGCCAACTTCTTGTTACAAAATCCAGATAACAAATGAAGGAACGCCAAACAGAGAAGTCAACTGTTCAGAGACAGAGCAAGCAAGTTTGTGTAATGATGATGACTTGTGCCTCATACTTTTTTTTTTTTTTTTTTTGCCTAATTCTGTGTATGTGGTTTTCACAACTTCACCAATGGTGTAGACTCCGGGAACATTCGTTGAAGGAGCCAAAAGTGTGGATACGGAATCTTCATCTTTTGGCTTTTCCTTCTCGGGGCCACCACAGTAGCTTTTTCCATCTTACCCCAACTTCTAATGGAATACTTTATTTTGAATAACCATATTTTGGTTATATGATCTTCAGTTATTACTGTTATTTTTGTTTGTTTGTCCAATCTAATGTTTGCAAGACCCGTCTTGCTACTATAAGCTATAAAGTAAAATAAATTACAGAAGAGAATAGAAAACAGACCAAGTAAGAGGCAAAATCACAGTAATTCTTAGAAATCATAAAAAGCTCTGTCTCCACACCTGTAGGGGGATCCACCGAGCTAAAAAAGAAATCACAAAACTCCCTAATATTGCTTTAAATAATTACTTAGCGACGCCTATAGTTCTAAGAAAAAATATAAACACTGAGGAAAAATCAACCCTTTCATTTTTATACTGTGACCCTCATCATCGTCTGTACTTTATTTTGCATTAACTCAATGCAATTTAGCAATTTCCATATGATATTTGATTCTGATCTACAACAACATTCAATGTGCTCAGTTATTTCTTGATCATAGACAATCATGACGGTCTACACAAGTGAATTCACCGTTCACCGACATTTTGCTGGCCAGAAAAGCTGGACTAGTACCCCAACATATCTGTAGACTTTATTTACTGGGGACGATGAATGTTGACTACAGTGTGATGTATCTAGTCTGGACTAAAGTGGTAGATGGTCCTACCAGCACACTTTGCTATCCTAGAACTGTGTTGATAATTCATCTAACGAAACATCCAAAGATATCGTGTGTTCTTGAGCTGCCACATACATGATATCTATAACCCTGCTGATGCTATCAGTCCGTATCTTTTAAAAATAGTCAAACTCAGCATAAAACGGTGGCATTCCATCAATGCTGCTGGCTAGAAATAAATCTATACATTCCCCACGGGTGCATGGGATTGAACTGCGAGGTCACGGCACTTTAAATTTATATGACCTATCTGTTTTAACATAAAGATGGCATTTTGGTAATACCAAGCAGTATTCAGTAGTCATTTATTATGCTGCCTTTACTCCTCATCCAAAATCAATCCTGGCAATACATCAACCTGCAGTGTGTGGGCACAGCACGCCATTTGCCCCTGATAGGTGATTGATGGTTACTAGGTAAGGTTGTCATGGTAACCTGCCCACCTGAGCCACTATAGCAACACTGCCCAAAGTGATGGTTTTGGATAGAATCAAAATGCAATTAATGACCTTCAGATATTAAGATACATTCAGTGTTTCTCTCTCTTTTGCTCTGTTCGTCATCTCTTTTGCATTCTTTCCCAGTTCTTGATGGTCCGTCCTCCTTTCTTTCCTGCCCTGCTCATTACTACACCTTGTCATGTCCTCCTTCCTTTGTCTGATATCTATTTGTACTGCATTAGCCAAGATGTGCTGCAAGACGAGGAGAGGGAGCCTAGACAGAAGGAAGATGTGGAAAACGAGTGGTGTCTTTAGCTTTGCATTATAATGGAGAACTGTCCCAGGGCAGATTCGCCTTGCCTTAAAATGATGCATCCATCTGCATTTATTCACCCAGCTGCATGTGTGCTCAGTCCTGCGTGCTTTAATTTCCCTCCCATGCGGGAATGCGGCCCATCCCTAATGCATCCATGTGTACTGTTAAATATTTGTAATGGTAATTAGATGTATTTGTTTTGCATCTAGATTTCCTTTTGTCTGAGCAGTTCACTTCCTCTAATGAATTGTCCTTCCATTGTCTTGTTATTGGGAAGCGTTGTCAGGACCGTTTGTGTGCTTGGAGGGGGTGGGTGTCCAGCCCCATTATTTAACCCAAGCCATCAGTCACACTCAACAAGCCTATCATATTGGACCATTCGGAGACTATGCAGTCTAAAGTTAGCGCTATTATCTGCCTGTCACTGCCTGGCTGTGTTTAGGTCCCTTGTGGAAAACCAATTGTATGAGTGAATGCCTTGCTGCCCATGTTGTCAAGCTCCAGGGATGTGCAGAGTATTTTTCAAACCTCTCCATTTGCCTTCAGTTTCACCACACATTTCAGCCAGCATCATAAAAAGTGTGATTATGACATGGAGTGTTTCATATAACGAGACTTGTTTTCTAACCACCAGCCAGCTTTGGAAGCCAAACCAAGTGAGGGACAATTATCTTTAACTCTAAAAAGGAAAAGGAATGTCTGAGTTTTAATCATCTCAGCTCATCTCCTAAGATTTTCGAGTGAGTGCTCATCAATCATCGCGTATGCAGACGGCGTGCGCAGATTAATATTCATCTTATGTGAGACACTTGATTTGCATGAACACACTGTCTATCTCATAAAAATTACCATGCCCTCCCTGCTGGTGTGATAAGCATCTGGACATGAAATAGTTGAAAATCTGAGACACGGCACTTAACCCGGCAACACGATCCCACTTCATTACACGATGTTACGTGGGAGGGCTTCAAGCAGGCGTGACTCGTAACATCATACTTAGTGTGCCCCCATCAGATAACGCGGAGGATCGAGTTTCACATTTGTTGCAGTAGCATTGTGTCGAACGCCTCTGGATGAATGAAAATCATCTTTGGTTTCCTCAGGTCAGGAAGTGACAGATGGAGAAATGCCGGTGGGTGGTGATGTGCATCAGTGTGATTGCTGGCTCACCAGTTGTTTTCCAGAGACAAGAGTGCACGGATGTGAAGAAATCCATATGCAGCATGCAAAATATTTAAAATGCAAATATGCGGTGTGGACGCATTTAAAAAAGTAATTTTTTAATCCATTAATGTAAACTCTTACAATTCACAAAACTTTGTTTTTTTGGCTTCTGTCTTGGCTTTTATAAGAAATTGTGATTTTTGAACATCTTTTAAGTAAAAAAACAAAAAAAACAACAAATCACGGATACAGTTGAAAACGTACCCCTGTAAACAATGTCTTCACATCTTTTATTGCAACAGCTGGTTTTTAGCGGGTGAAGGCAGCCAGTCAGCCCACTCTGCAGTGGAGTGGGCCCCATTACACACTGGTGCCACAGTAAATGCAACATGTGGTGAAATTGGGTGGAGGTTGGATTATTTTCATCAGTTGTATAAAAAGAACCCAACAAACCCCCTGTGATGTCACCCTCAAGTCTTTTGCAAAGCGGTTTTGGAATATATTTTTAGGATTTAGGCTTGCACGATATTGGCACCGGTTAAACCATCAATGGATAGAACAAGCAAGCCTGGCAGTTGGTTGGAGTATTCCCTCTTTACCTCGGTTCCCACAAGCTGGATATTGTAGGAAGCCATTGCAGGTAAAGGTGCTCTCAGTCTGAAACAAAGGTTACTGCTGGCTGCTGTTTGACCCGATGCCTCTATGTGCACATCTGTGGTTTCATTAAATTTGAGCGAACAATGTCCATATAAATCTGTTTAGTGTGACGTTGGATATAAAAAGATGCTAGGGTCAATGGAAATGTACGTCCTTTGGCGCCCCTAGCGGTCATTCGATGAACTGCATCTTTCTGTAAAACCTCTCGATATTTGCAGTGCAAATCTGAACAGCTGCCTCAATCACGGATCTGCTCTGTGACACTAGCTGAAGTGACATCGATTTGTTGTCACTTCAGAGGATCAAAAATATGCTGTCAAACACAGAAACATTTGTTTTCCTAATGTACCTGCTTTACATAAACCCACACATTTATGTTTAGTCATTCAACAGAATCACAAAGGCTTTAGGGTTGTTTCTCTGTTTTTCACGCAGCATAATAATGTTGCTCAGTCCAAGCATCAATACTTAAGATCTGCTCTGATAACACATCGATTGAAAGAGTCAAACAGTATGTTTGATATTTCCTAGCAGACCCTCAAAGCTGCACTACAACGTACGTACATATATGTCTGCATGATTTCTCATGACGCTGTGCTACATTACTCTCAAATATCCCGCGAAGAGATTTAATGGGCCGTTCAGCAGACACAATAGAGGGACAGTGGCGCACATGCAAACTACTAGTTGTGCATTTAAATATGCAAATGATACATAAAAAAGATGTAAAACATCGGGTATACTGTATTTGACTTCTGGCTATCTGTCTTGCACCGAGGAGTGAGAGAGAGAAACAAATGGGCAGCCAGAGGCAATTTGAGCCGACCATTAAATGTGCTCCAACAATTATACACTTTACAGGTTACGCAGGTACAGCAGGGTTTGTTTTTTTTTTTTGTTTTTTTTTTTTTTGGTTGTGTGCAGTATTCATTGAAGTTTCCTCTTTGCTGTGGTGATATTTCACATTTGTTATGTTCAGGTGTTATTATTGTCAAAGCAGCCACACAGCATGTGTCTAATTACAGCATAACACGTTTGGGTCTCACTCAGTTGGAGTGGCATGGGCACGTTATCAAAGTCAAGATTGCAGGAGGTGTTTAATCGCAAAACAGCAAACAGAACCATCATTTTCTAGTAGATTCAAAGACTGGGATCTTGTATTTGCTGAAAGCATCTTCAAGACCTTCCCGGGAAGGTGGAACATGTTTTCTTTTGACATATTTACTCATTTCCTCATAATCCCTTTGAATACAACATTAGGTCTGGATCAAAATCATGTTAATAAGTTCCTTTTCCCCTCTACGGTGATTGCCTCTTATTAGTACTTGTCTCCCAGTCACATGATTGCAGTGAGGAGACCCCCCCCCCCCCCCCCCACCACCACCACCACCACCGCCACCGCCGCCATATCAACCACCGCTCTCGATGCCTGTATCACCCAGCTCAGTTAGATTAAAAAAAGTCAGTTAATTAGAGCTGTCATGTTTCATCTGGGCCCCTTTGGCATGTTACTGGAAAAAAAACAAAAAAAACCCACAACACTGCTGATTAGAGAAAAAAGTTGTTCTTAAGGAACAGAGTAAATGAGGAAGTCTCCTTGATGTGACTGAGAACAGATACCACAGTGGTTGTGAGGTCTCCTGAATGTTGGACAGCTTATCTAAAGACGATATCCTAAATCCCCCTCAGACCAAGTATCCTTGAAACGTCATCACCATGATGTATCATGGGGCTGCTGTTGGAGCAGAAGGCGAGTTGGCAATACCGGACTTGTCCTCTCTCCCTCTCTCTTTCTCTCTCTTCTTTTTCCCCTCTCCATTGAGCTGGGTCCAAGTCGTTCTCATAAATATGTATTTTCTGATGTGTTGTTTTGGCAGTTGATAGCAGTTATTGTACCTAAACCCATGTCACCTTTCTTTCTGAGTGTTTTTATATACATTTTTTTTCCTCGTGAATAAAAATTTTCAAGTAGCGCGTAGTTGCTGCGAGATCGGTTTTGCCGGGAGATACGGCGCGCACACACCCCGAAAAAGTCTCTCCGTTAAAAGAGCGCCTGTCTTGCAGCCCTAACACTTGATTTCTTTTTTGTGGTTAAAAAAAAAAAAAAAAAAATTCACCGGGCTACACTGCTGGTGGGTCTGTTTATAATTTACGCTCCTGCTACCGCGTTAGAAGTGGTCCTGCACTGTACGCTTCACATCCAATTTTCTATTGGGACCGAGTGTTTTTAATGCGATTATTTCTGGAAATAATACATTTTTTGTCAAGGGAGTTGCAGCATCTAATTTGTTGTCGTGTCTAATTTCACTCTCCTGCAGCTGTCACAGCTACTATAAACTATAAAAGGTGTTGTTTACTCATAAAGTGCTTTTGATCAAATAGACCCTTCAACATAGCTATTTTAACGTCCAGTCAGTCAGAAAAGTGTCTGATAACGAATCCGACGGGCTGGATTTGGACATCTCGCAAGACTTTGCTGACAAGCAAATCTAACAACCCGATCCTCTTACTCACATTAATATTTAAACAGAACAAACTCAAATAATGACTCTAATCTTTGATTTTTTTTTTTTTTTTGAATTGAGAATAAAGCTAGAATGACTTGAAGATGTTTGTGTTCTTAAAGTAGACACTGAGATCAGTGGATAGAAAAATCTGAATCAAGGCAAACCATGTATTTGACGTGTGCTTTTCTCCAAACTTGAGATTTGATGAATGTCATTCAGCTTCCCAAGTGACGTGTCCTTTGACCATTTGCTACCAGATTGTGTGCCACACCGCAGAGGGAGTAAACTCCCTGCAATATTAAAAGCGGTATTGGTTTCCCTAATGTGAAATAATGCCTTTGCAGGGAATGACATCAGTGCGTGCACTCTTTGGCTTGCATCATTTTGCAGAGATTACACACATGCAGCAGATCATGGCAGATAGTGGATAATAGAGGGTTAGGATGGTTTAATCATTAAATCGGACTTAACCTTAATATTATGACAAAGATTTGCAAGGATTATCTCATGATTCTCATAAGAATGTAGAGTGGCGATCCACCCGTTGTTTTACTATATACATGTATAGCACAGATATGCGCATGAATATATTATTATGCAGTATTACAAATATTAAGCAAATACAAGCTCAGATGATCCACAAGCTGTAACGTTTAAAGGTGTTATTTATTTAACAAAACTGAAGCCAAAAAGAAAAGTAAAAAAAAAAGAAAGTCAAGTGGGCATTTCTGACGGCTTTCATTGGATATCAGTTGCAGGCCTGTGCTGCTAATAACCAACCCTTGACGAGCTGGTCATGAGGTGTGGAGACGTCTATACAAGCAAATGTTTTGGCAGGAAACTGGTCTGCAGGATTCAGGTGTGTGTTAAGACGATGTCGAGAGGGAAAGATGTAAGCAGTGGGCTTAGAGAAGCAATTGTTGCAGCACTCTAGTCTACAAAGGGTTACACAACCATTTCCAAAACGGTGAGAGAGATTATTCATAAGCCGATTGCCAATTAATTACCACTATTCATAAGACAATTGCCAACCTTCTCAGGTTGATTCCAGAAGATTTACCCTAGATGCCAGAGTGCGCAATGCTCAGAGATTTAGAGGACACACTTCTCAGACCCTCCCTTGTTTGGTTTTTTATGTCCAGCACCATGTTTGGAGCAAACTAAACAGTATTGTAATAGAAACACCTCATACCTGTTGTCAAGCACAGTGGTAGAAGGGTGATGATTTGGATTTGCAGCCATGGTAACCAGGCACATGTCATCCAAAGTATTCTGGACAACACTAGGCATTTTGAGTAAACGTAACCTAAAAATAAGCGGGTGTTGCACAATTTTTAGGTGAAAAGCTTCGCTGTCAGAAGTTGGGCGGAGGATGTGATAAAAGTATGGTCTGATGAAAATATATCACAATTGCTGGAAAACACTCACAAGAGCAAGTCCTCTTTCAAAATAAGTAATGCTGAAGTACATTGATCAATAGATGAGCCAGTTTTTCTTCGTTTGCTTTGTCGTCGTCTTCAGTTATTCTTGGTGCAGCGTCACCACAGGTGCGGAGCGAAATATGTTATTGAAAAGGTTCAGTTTGTTTCAGAACGGTCATTGTGAAAGTCCCCAGTCGTAGTTTCAACCGACCTTGGTCAAAAACATGACCTTAGCCCAATTTAAATATGTGGAAGGATGTTAAGAGCACTGTGCATAGGCCAATGCCCCAAAACCTCAGTGAGCTAAAGCAATGCTGTAAAGAATAACTGGCCAAAGTTATCCACAAGATGAATCCTGGGTACTTAGTATTGCCCATAGTATTGTTTTTCTTTTTTCCTTTCCTTTTCCTGGGCAAAACTTGAGTTTTACTCAGCACTTAAACCCTCTGCAGTCGGATGGTTTTCAATTATGCTTTTACACACAATAAAAGAACATAAGTGTTTTCACGGGTCATTTTTTTATGAATATTGGTACATTCTTAGGACAAGTCACATGTTTCGTTTTTGGCTCGGTATTAACTAGCATTAGAGCTGCGTGATGATTTTATACAGTGTCAGGAGCTCATTGGTGCAGCTCTCTCGTGAGCCTTAAGAAGATAAGTGCTGGTTTCCGTAAATCCGGTCAGTTGTTTTGTTTTGTTGGGATTTGGGAGCGAAGCCTGGGAGAACAGCAGCTGTACAATAGCGTTAACAAATGCGAACACTCAAACTGTGCCGTTGTGACTCACGCCAATAGAAAAGATAAAACATAACCGCGTTCAGTATGTCAGTTACCAAAAGGCCTTGCAAGAGTGCAACACAAGGTCTACAACACATTTACATGCACACATGTAGAAATGCACAGTACACGCTGCATGCGCAGCTTTTCCAGCGTTTGCCTCATCGCTCCCTCCTCGTTCCTCTGTGGGAGTGTTTAATGGGTAAGGCGCGAGCGTTAACACGTCGATGAGCAAACAACAACAGATTACCCAAAAATACATTTTGCGGTTCACACCGTCTCGGTGTTTGGTTGATCACACCCAGTTTGAGTCCGGCCGACTGGAGATTGAGCAACTTGCACTGTGCTGCTTGATGATGACACAAAACCAACAAATACCATAAGGACCGTGCATGCGGATGACAAAGCCACGGTGCACCCATATGCTGTTTATCTTACTGGAAAGCACAACACTGTTATTGTTCCTGTAAAAGCATGAATCACCATAGAAGATATGTGGAATGTGTGTTTACTTTCTCTGCAGCTAACATCATTATTTTCTTTTTGTCTTTTGACAGATTTTGGAAAGCTTCTGGGATCGGAGCAGCAGGACTTTGTGGTCTTTTGGGAAGAGTGGTGCAGTGGAGAGAACTGTGCCATAAGGGAAGCACCCAATTGGGGCGTTTACCAGCAAAAAGAAAAAGGGAGAGAAAAAAAAAAACAACACAAAAAACAAACTTGGTACTGATCTCATCTGGGACTTTCAGCAGCAGGCGGTGAGAGCAGGAGGCCATGTGGACCGCACGCCTGCTAGTCCTCGCCAGCCTCTTTGCGCCCGCTGCTCTGGGTGAGTCTAGCTCGTTATATCCGCTTTTTGTCAAGGTTTTGTGTTTATGTGAGCATAAACATTGGCATGGTTTCCAACCATATCGTAACAGTTTGGTATTTAAATGTGAGGTTCTGTCAAGCATCTCTGATAAAAGCCTCTGACTTTGTCTCATTCTTGTCACCATTTGCTCACCAATTAGCAGTTTGTTTGTTTTTTAAACCCTTTGACCCCCTGAAACTTTTTTCTCAATAGTTTTCTTTTTCATGTTCTGTGTTTTATTTCAATTCTCGGTCTGATTTGGTCTGTTTTTAGCCCCGTCCCTCTTTTTTTTGTTTTTCTTTTTCTTGGTTATGTCTTTTGTTCTCCAGGAAAACAATTGGACTGGTTATGTATGAACACTACTGGGAAAATTGCAAGAAAAGAGAGGAAAATAAAAAAGCCACCTTGTTAAATATTTTTTTTTTTTTTGCATTAAACTCTGGAGATTGATTTTCTGCGATTGTTTGAACGGAAACTACCACAGTTTTGATGCTGTTCCCCTCAGACCCCTGTGAATTGTTTCAGGGAGAAGCAAATGAAGTCATTTAAATTCAGATTAAAAGAAGTCAATAGTGTTGGTCTGAGGATTTTTTTGGCTGTGGGTGAAACCAGAGTTTAGATGTGGGAAGAGTTGGGACTGAAGCAATGGCCCGTAAAAATGTTAATTTGATATGGCAAAAACCATTAATGGGGAATTTCGAGCTAATTGAATTGTTTTTGTAGCGTGATATCTCCAGAGGGTGGCGATGACTGGGTGCACCATCCAGCGCTAATGACAGCACGCTTCTCTGGCATCACCAGCTTTTCTTTAATGCCCAATAGAAGGAGTTCAGAGGACGCCACTTTATCATCCATCTCCCATTGGAGATCGCCGCGCGGTACAAATTAGACATTGTGAGATTTCTTTGTTAAAAAGCCAATAAGATACCCACGCTTGTATTTTTAAAGTGATAATGACATGAAAATTAATTTCTACAAAGATGTTGCTATTAATAATACAGCACATGACCCCTCCCTGTCCTTTCGGATATTAGGGATGAAAAGAGTGATAAGTGTGAAATAAAGCTGTTGATGATCGCAGCCATCGAAAGCCTCATGGGAAACAGGGTTACTGCTGGCGACTTAGGTTAAACGGCTTGCGTTTTTGAACGCATGTCTAGTCCGTCTCATCGGATGTACGTTTAAGTCTGCCGTTTGGTCATTTGCCTCCCCTCTGAGTGTTATTGTTTTTTAAGGAAACTTTTTTGAGCTGCCAGCACGCTGAAAATATCAAGATTACCATCATCAAGTGGTAATACTTCCACTGAGATAAAAAGCTTAGTAGATCTGCCTTAATTGACGGTACAAACATTTGTCTTAAGATCCATACGCAAGTTTACAACATTTACTGTCAAACTGTTTTTCCCATGTTTGACCAATGGTTCCACCAAAAATAACCATTTGGCTACTTTAAAGGGGCATAGTGTTTGCAATTAAAGCTGAGTCAGAGACACTAGTTTATAGAGAACAAACTTATGAAACACCTTTTTAGGTTTTCATATTTTCCCCAGGTTGAAAAATATTACCAAGTCTCCACCATTGATTTGATGCTGTGGTAAAATGTCAACTGTCTAGTCAACTTTAAACAACAAACTGCCCTATTAATCTACAAAAATATCAATGTAATATGAATATAAATGAAAACTGATTACTTTTAATTATGCTTTGCAAGTACTTCACACAAAATAATAATAAGTGAAATTATAAATCTGTGAAATTAAAGAAACCATGTGGTGGTTTCATTTGTTTAAAGTTTTGAGCAGATAATGCCATTTTTAATACTTTTTTGCCACTTACAATTGTAACAATCTGTTGTATCCCAGTGCAATTATGGTTGTTTGGTTAAATAATAACAAAATATCTTGATATATCATTCAAACCTAAACATAACTTTTAAAAGGCCTGCAAGCATACAAATGCATACACAGATGCATTAAGAACACCTAGCCTACGTATGAAAATAATCTTTTTATTTGATAAGCATTGACTAATCAATGCTCAATCATTTGAAGGTCTGTGTGTGTGTGTGTGTGTGTGTGTGGTGTGTGTGTGTGGTGTGTGTGTGGGTGTGTGTGTGTTCGTGTATATATATATATATATATATATATATCTATATATATATATATATATAACATATATATATATATATATATACATATATATATATATATACATATATATATATATATATACATATATATACATATATATATATATATATATAGTATATATATCCATATATATATATATATACATATATATATATATATATATATATTAGCAACTGTTTTAGAACGTACTTCTTTTTTTAATGCAACATAAGACTTAAGGCGGTTTTCCATTAGCAGGTACTTTCACAAAGGCTTGACCATTGCTATATGTTTGCATTACCATAAATGGCCCTACAACAGTATTTTTTGGGAACCTTCAAGACGCTGGTAGATAGAGGGATGGTGTTGGCTCGTTGCTGATTGGATATGCTGTAGGCAGGAAGTGACTTTGTTGAGCTGTCTTGATGTCCTCTTCCAGTTTACATAGTGTCATTTCATGTTCATCTCATTTTTACATTTAGTTCTTTACCTTTTGTCATCCTCTGTTTTTTTTCTATATCTTCTTCCTCTTTAAAGTCTTCTTCTTTAATTTACTGGTGGCTGCAAAATGGCAAAAGTGATGCCCTGCAGCCACCAAGTGGTATGGGATGATTGTTGGTAAAGCCAGTGGATCCTACCAGGTCAGTCACTGTAAAGCTCATTTCACATTACATGATTTCAGAGTCTACTGGTTGTTGGTTGTTTGGAATTTATTTGTTGGCGTTAGAGATGTGACAGCTCAAAGACAGAGGATGAGGTCGACCTGATCCAATTCCAAACTCCTAGGTTTCATCCCTGACGCTCACTAATGGAAACCTGCCTATTATTTCACACTGTGTTCACATTTGTTTAACTGCAAGTGTATACTTTTCACCAGTACCATCAGTGCAAAAACATTTGAGCTTGTCTTGATTAAAAACATGCATATACTGTGAACAAAAAAGAGAAAAGAAAAAATGCAAACAAAACAATTGTAGGGCACCTATCCTGAGCATATCAAAACTATCTAAAGGATCTGAGAAATGTAGCTGCTACATTTCTGGACAACCTCTTTATATCCAATTTATTTAAAAAAATGTGTTTTTTGCATGTTTTACCTTAAATATACAGTAAATCTACTGTACTCGGTTTCAGTGATTTCTTATTTCTCTCAACTACGTTGGAGTATCACATTTTCCTTCTTTTGCCTATGTCAGTTTGGTATGAGAACGTAGCTGTGGGAGCAGTAATTAATCTCAAACGCTGTTTGAACCATTCGGAAAATGGTCATCTATAACAAGTGAATGATTTGTCAAAAAAAAAAAAAAAGGACTGAACAGTGGGAAAATACCATCACAGTAGTCCTTAAATCAATCATTCTGCTCTCATAACATATTAATCTTACAGTTATTGGTGACATCAACATACCCAACTGTTGAGCTGCTTTGGTTTTGGCAAATA
The DNA here is from genome assembly GCA_014839995.1 of Xenentodon cancila. Classification (NCBI taxonomy): domain Eukaryota; kingdom Metazoa; phylum Chordata; class Actinopteri; order Beloniformes; family Belonidae; genus Xenentodon; species Xenentodon cancila. Next base: position 20,303,421 of record CM026212.1, read on the forward strand.
AGAGACCACATCTGAGGATTCAGGACCAGATTAAGTGGTTGATACCTTTTAAGTAATTTGGTCTCTTTGTTAAGAAAAACAATTTAACACCTAAATCAACCTCAATGCCGCAAGCATACGAGGCCAGATGTTGCCAGGGAAGCGTTTTGCAGCCGAGGAACCTCAGCGAAAATAGTCAACACAATGTCATTGTGTGTGATTCACCCACAGAGTGCTGCTAATGTGTATGCTGAGGGATGCTGGCCTACTTTGGCATCTATAGTCCCTTTTGTCTGTATAGAGGAGCACTGGTGTCAGACACAGAAGTGAGCAATGCCTCAGACACAAGGAAAAATGCACAAAAATGCAAATCTATTCATACTTAAAGGTTACAGGGCCTATTCTTTTAATTTATCACATGAATAATTTTGTGACACTTAAATGACTAATATTTCTGGACAGGTGTCACAGCTGCAAAATAGAAAAGCAGGAGTTTTCTGTGATGATCGTGTGTGAGAGCACACCTACCAACTCTTGCAAGATTAATAAAAAGCTCCATCACAGATGCTGTCACTGAGTCGAAAAATAAGTAAAATGCATCCTTGTCATTGTTTTGGTAACGGAGAATAACAATGGAAAGGCAATGCCTCAAACACTGTGGCCATGCCTGAGCAGTGCATTAATCATGTGTTTCTGTGCATGTAAACTGCTCCAGGAAGGATTTTATATTCATTCCACTTAATACAAGCCCACAGAATCAGAGACGTAGCTGCTATAATGGATGATGGCCCAAGAAACTGTCCAAGAGTCGGAAGCGTCAAGTCTGACGTGCATCTTTCATGCTCAGATAGAAGTGCATACATCAAGCCTCTCCTCCTGCTGGGGGGCGGGGGGGGTGGGGTGCCGAAGAGGGGGCCTGTAACGTAATGAGGGATGGATGAGACGGAGGCAGTTGTGTGCCTGACGCATCTGTTCAGTTTATGTGAGCATCAATACGTTTTTGCAGCTCACAGAACAATGTCAGGTGAATGAAAATGCTGCAAAGGGGGCTAAGAAAGACAGAGTCCAAAGAAATGAAAGATCCATCTTGTTCATGTTGCCGGGTGTTCTTTTACACAGCTCTCACAAAGTTGAATCGTAGCCAGCACACACTTTGCAGACGCCCGGCCTTGCCCGCGTTGAAGTATTAGCACGAAGATATAAAGTTTAGCTGCATGCAACTAAACAGGAGCATTCAACTCTAACGTCACTCGCGCTGTTCCCCGTTCCCTGATCCGCTTAATTAATCCTCTAGTGCCAGGGCAAAAAACTTGATCCGCCAAGTCATCTCTGGATTTGCCTAATTTGCTTAATTAATTAAACAAATGATTTATTTGAGCTCATATGTCAAGATGGCAGAAAGTTGTTTTTTAAAAAAAATATATTTTTGTGTCTGTAATATTCTCTTGAACCATTTAAAAAAGCATTTTTTGTAGAGGGTGGATGTTTTGCAACGACAAAACACGGGCAGGTACAGCACTCCAGGGCAGGGGTAATTTTTGTCCGCACGACACGGAGACATTAAATCTAGAAAATGACTTCCACCCCTCGCTTGTGTTGTTTTAAAGTAAAGGGAGGGTGTTATTACAGCCGTACTTTTATTTTTGTAAACAGAACAGAATAAATCTTGTACAGTCAGATCATCAAAAACAACACCGGAGGTGTTGTATATTTGAGGCACAAGTGGGTAGTGGCAGACTTATATTTAAAGACGATGAAATCCCGATTCAAGCTGCAAGTCGGTCTAAATCTCTTACTTACAAATTCATTCGTGGATTTGGCATGTTGGATGCTTTTGTGCCATTTTTTCAGAGTGATATACCTCATTCACAATGGATGGGACACGTTAATAAAGATGGAAGCCTTTGCAAAAGCTGAAAATATTCCTTAAAAAGGGTTTGTTTTGTTTTTTTTTTAAATATGAAGTCAGCTACACATAAGATTATGATCCAATACAGGTATTTCAGGTATACAATAAAATGTTGAGGTTTTGTAATAAAAGCTTAACAAAAGTCGTATGAGTTATTATGTATTATTTAGGTTCATGCCTCTTTTAAACATAACACAAAGTGATTGCCGTCACCTCCATGCCGTTGTGTACCTTTTGAAGTTCTGCATTGAGGTCGCAAAGCAATCCATCGTCAAAACGCTAGGGGGCGTCGAGTTTCGGAGGGCTCGCTCGTGAAATCACGTGAAACCTGTTGGTTGAGTGTTTGCTTTCCGGTTTCGCTTTTCTATGAGAGAAGATATTGGAGTTGTAGCTGATTCAAGTGGGACAACAAATGCTTTTATTTCAACTGTTCCATCGTAAGCGAAACGAAAGTCATGCAAGGAGGTGGTGCTGTCGGCTTTTTGAACGAGTCCAGCAGGAAGCGGAAAAGTTAAGTGCCACAAATCATGCATTACCGCAAACCAATCGCAGCTCTCGTGAAATCGGTTGCCATATCAATGTTTTTGTTTTATTACTATTTTGATATCACGTGTTATTTATTTAATTATTTTTTATTTATTTTTTTTAGGTAAAACAGCACATTTAAGAAGTAAAAAGTCTTTTTGCTTGCATAGGTTTTGCTGGGGTTCCCTCCTGTTTGTGAATAAATCCGCTTCCCTGTCAAAAGGCTTAAAAACACGCCCACTTATGATGAGACGAGAGAAAAGAAATTAAAAAGCTATAAAAGGGGTTTACTTTAAACTTTGCAGTGGGATTTCTGACTTCAGTACCAGCGCAAATCAAATGATAGAGAAATGTATTGCCAGGAAAAGTTGAGGTTTAAGTAAATTTCTTGCTTTCAAGAGTTTTTTTCATTGTATCCCCCCTCCCCTTTTAAATAAACGCCTCAGGTTTAGTTTTTATTATTTTTGTTTTCCTTTTATTTTTATGGAAATATGGCTTTTCCCATAATCCTTCCTAAAGAAAGATAATGGTGTTACAGGTGTAGTAAAATGTCTTCATTCTTTTACCTACCCTAAGGCAGGCCTCCACAGCTGTCATTTGGAAGCCAAGTTACTCTCTATCTACATTCTGAATGCTAATTTTCTTTTATTAGAGGTTGCAGATCCTTCACTTTCAGGATGTAGAATGTCAATTTCCCAGCTGCAATTTGAAATAAATCCAGTAGGCTTCATTTACGAATCAAAACTGATTTTCTTTGCCTTGACTTTCAGCTCACACTCCTTCGTTATATATTTTGTGTGGTGTTTGGCATGGCACTCAAACATCCCCTTTCGTGTTTTATGTCTCTTTGTAATGAGTAAAAAATCAATACCTGCTTGATATGGGGAATAAAACAATGGCCTTTGCTGCCCGTGGCGTCCACAGTTACTGGTTGACAATGCCAAATGGCTGTCAGAACTTGCAACCCATGAAGAATGAATGACCAGTATATTAAGAACGGTGGGGTGGGGTTAAACACCCCAGCATGTTTTATGGGTGTCCCTACTGCCACCTGTGTATATCTTACAAATAAATGGATCAGGCCCACTGTGGATTCAAAGGCATAATTTTGTAAGCGCTGAATGATGTCATTTAAAGCGGACCTGCAGCTGGGCGAATGGCGTTTAATGAGGACGGATATCGACAGCAAGGTCAAGTGGCAGTGGATGTTAGTTTACATTAGACTGCATAATGCGGGCGCGTGCGCGGGGCGATGCACGTCCGTTGTGTCTGGAGGACCGGAGGGAGAATTGTTAAGTAACCCTGCAGACCGGCTCACAGAGCAAAAATGGTGGGCGTGCAATACCGCAGGGTTTCCCACACTGCATAACAGCAGGGGTCAGGCAGTAATTTAGGCGGTGGGCGGAATGTGAGGAGCAGGAAGGGCAACCAGAAAACACGCGGAGAGACAATGCAGCTACGTATGGTGAAATTAATTCCTCTCTTTTTTCTTTTTTTTTTTTTTTGTTATCCACTCCACAACTAGATTGTGAAATATGTGTTTTCATTTGTTACACCTTTGCTTTGCAATGACACATAGGTGTTTTGATAGAGGAGGCTTACAGAGGATTACAGGTGATGGCTATCAGCTTGGAAGTGAGCCCCTCCTCACTGTTTCTACCTTGAGGTCTTCACAGTCACGGGTTTGAGTGAAGCATGGAGAGACTGCCCCAACCCACCCACATAATAAGTTCTTACTGCAGTAGTACATGATTTTATTATGCCTCAAAGGCATACTATGTGCAATTTAGCTTTTTATTCATATTTGAACTGCTCCCTTTAAAACAGGCTGCTGATGGCGTTTGTTGATGGTTGGTAAATGTAGATGTAGTTTAGGATCACAGTTATGATAGTAGCACAGATCACACTACCGTCGTGAACCTTGCACTGAGGAGGGTTTTTCCTTCCTCTGTGAAAACATATATTTTTTATCTCACGATCTAACATGAGATGCCAAAACAAAAGATAATTGGAACAATATCAGCTCACATGTATCAAAGCCAATTTGAACCATTTCCATTCAGCCTCAACTGGGGCTTGATATGTTTTAATAGATCAATAAAAAGAAAAAAAAAAAACGTGATTTCTCCAGCTTTGTTTGAAATAAACGTCAGGAAAGCAATGCTTTCATGTTGTTCTGTAAAATCTTCATCAGTTTTATGTGAACAAAATGATTATTGACGTAATATGACTTAAGCTTAAACCAACATGTGTATGCCGCTATGAAAGGGGTCGGCCCCACACGCAAAATAATGTAATATATATGTTCTACTACTTCAATTTAAATTTAGAATTTTAAGGCCAATTTAAAGTAACGTTACTTGTTAGTGGCAGCATTAGTTTAATTTATAAGAAGTTTACGAGACGTAGCCCACTGTTCTCCTTCGGGGCAAAGTCCAAGAGATTGTAACAGGAACAAGTTTTAGTTTTAGGTGAAAGGTTTGTGGGTAATGCAGCCTGGATTAGTGATACATTGGCCTTGACAGTTGCATCAATAGCATTTCTGAAATTCAACCAATTTTTCTATCTAAATCAAACTAAAAAAAGTAGTTTTTAATTAAAAAAGTTCTCATTCTGATATTTACATTTTTTTTTTTTAAACCCATCTCACCAGTATTTCCCTGCCTTGAAGTGCATTTTTTTTTTTCCTTCATTGTTTTAAACCAATAATGCACCTGTATTGTGTTTCCGGTGCAAAATGATATAATTGGCACCGTTTGAAAGTACTGTACTTCGGAAGACTGTTGATTTCATTAGTGTTTTTGGCATTAGTCGGCCTACTTTTGCAGATCTTGTTTCGGTTGACGCTCTCTTTTGGAGCTTTTGAATGTCGACTTCAGCTCATGCAATTTGTGGCTTAAAGGGTCACACAAGAGCACACAGGAAAGTGCTGTTCCCTTTGCCCCGGCTCAGATACACTGGCACTTTCTGTTGATGGAGGTATCAACATAATGACTCGCTGTTACCAGAGCAAGAAGACACTCTTGCAAATGAAACCCATATAAGTGATAGGTGCAATGCAGTACATTTCAGAAGCGCTCTTGCCACTTTTATTTCCAGTAGTTTTTGATGATCATCTAGAATCTGTGGCGCATGAGGCGTCGAGGCAGCATCAGATAAAAACAAAGACGAGTGCAGGCGCCTTCATTTGTATGACACAGAGAATGAGGTGAAGCAATACAACCTTTATTTGACCAACAAAGGAAATGATTGAGAAACACAAAAAAACTGGGTGAAGTATTAATTAGCTGCTGTTCCTTTTGATCTTTTTCTTTCCTCCTGGAGCACACAAGCCATCGGCGTGAATTTTAATGTATTCATACACAAACAAAGATCTGATACCGATTTCCCTTGAACTAAAGTTCCCCGCAGATGCAACAGGCCAATTACGGGCAGTGTGGTATGGGACCCTGTTCTCTCTTCTCTCGGCTCTATCATTGAATAAACCAAGCATGCACAGTAACCAGTGATGCTTCCTCAGAGAATCAATACTAAGAATTGTAAAGTCTGCATTTGAAACAGCAGCACAAGGGGATCAAATGATGTTGTTGCGCAGATTGGCCCACGAGACCTTGCGAGTAAGAGGGAAGAGGATCAAACAAGCCAGAGACAGCCTCGGGATTGTGGGTGGGGCGATACTGGAGATGGACTTCAACATGGCCCAGTGGCCTACTAGAGGAATTCAATACAGCCATCGACGAATGAAGGCATCCATTGTGGAGGAACTAGCCTCCTTTGGGAAGCTGGCCCATTTCCTTATTAATTGTGCTCTCATTAAAATAAAAGGAAGGAGTTAGAGGAGCCCAGGAGTAATGTTAGATGTTCAACGTGGCCTCCCTGTTTGGAAGGATGCCAAGGTCAGGTATGGTTCCAGTTCTGTGCTCTGGATGGGCGATGCACTGTAGTTTGTGTATTTTTGTATCACACACACAAAACTCACACACTCCCTTATTTAATCTCCTTTCTTAAATACCCTCCCACTCTCAGAAACACAAATCTTCCTTTGTGACCCCCACCAGCCCTCTGCAGATGTACGGTGTCGAGGCTCACAGTTTACCCCCAATATCTCGGCGCAGCTGTTTTCCACCGGAGGAATTGTCGGCCTCTGCCATGGATTACTGATATCCAACCAATATGCTCCTCCATGTATCCCCTGGCCCCGGCTCAAAGTGTAACTCTGCTGTACCTTCATCAGTTATTACGCTGTATAGACCAAAGGAATGGTTGAAATCAACGAGTGTGAGCAGTCAGACGTCCTGAGCTTCCAAACATGCTTCGCAGTTAGAAATAGTATCAAAGCCTTTGATCTTCACCATGACGTCAAGTGTTTCAACAAACAGCGAAGGACAATTTGGGGAGAAGATATGGAGTAAGAAAATAGTTGGGCAGAACTCTGCAAGTAGAGTAGAGATGTGGAGAAGGACATGTTTCAATAGCTGTCCCCCCCACTATTTTTATTCAGTCAATTTATGACAGTTTACAAGAGCGCATTTTACGGTAAGAGCAGACAAGTTCATCTGAAGTCTAAATAATAAAAAAAAAAGTCCAATTCCAGCCATTAAAACCCAGTTCAGACCAAATCACATTAAATTAAACAGACCAATTTGATCCAGTTAAAATGTTATTATAATAAAGCTCCAATTAAATGAAATGTATCTCAATTCAGTCCAATTGCTATCCAATTCTCTCCATTTTATTTTAATCTACTTATGAGTTATAAGTAGATTAAGTAGATTAGTTCAGTGCAGTTTAATTTTGTATAATGGTATTTATGACAAGCCAACGTAGACTTTCAGTTTCCTACCTAACCAAACCAGCAGGTCTCATCAAATCTTCATTTTGATCCAGTCCCCTGTCTTGAGCATGCACAATCAGAGAGACGAGTGCTATTATAAAACGCAGTTGTAAATGCGTAGTAACATTACAGGAATTCACTGCAGTGCGGCGCGCGACTGTCTTTATCCGTATCCAATAGCTGCCAAGCGCTAAGACTTGTAAAGCTGTAATATACAGCATTTCATGTGTTGGAACTGGCTCGTCATGTGTTAAATATGTTATCCCTGACTGCAGACTCTGACGAATGCTCTGCTGGGACGTAGAATACCGCGGTGAAGATGTATTTTTGGGGAGGTGAAGGTAAAGGGCAGGAGCCATAACTTTCCACAGCCGTCTCCCCGTGGCCTAAAACCTACAAAAGACAACTGTCTCAGACGAGAAAAATTGCAGGTGCACATTCCCTAGTGGTGCACTCCCTCTTGCCTTGCACTCTCCACACATTTATTAACACACACACACACACACACACACACAAGTAAAGCCTTCGTGATCACTGCCCCTCATTTGGTGGCAGGAAGAGGTGGGGGTTAAAGGGAGATCCTCTTTCACTACGATAATAGAGTCCTTTCTCTGCCACGAGATGGACTTCGGAGAGGGTTGAAACGGGAGATGTAGAGTGAGCGATGTCACTCCACAGCAGGCAACGGCAACATACAATATGGCGTGCAGCTTTTATGGGCCCTCTGCAGATGTTTCTCAGCTGCGTATCTGCTCTGTGCATACAATGGAGGGTATTTTGTATTGAGCTCTTGGTGAAGATCACAGGGACCACCCCATAACTGGGAGATTAGGATTTAGATCCCAACCTTGCATCTGACACATTTTTCATAAATGAGCCTGCATGGGAATGCAAGCGGCTTTTTAATCTTTCATGAAATCTGTTGAAGTTAACAAGTCCTCATAACTTAAAAAGTTGTGGCAGTTTTATTTTTAATTTCAATTACCTTGTTATCCGTGGAGAGAAGTGGTTCATACTTGTAATTCTTAACAGATGAGGCTTAAACACTAGAACATTTATCTTTTCCGTATATATTTATATTAATTTCCGTTGTCTGAATCAGCTTGTGACCTCCTTAGAGGGGTCCCACCCTCTTAAATTGTTACCCACCTTAATAATGGGCGTTATTTATTTTATTATTTTAACCTTTACTTAACCACAGAAAGGAACGCTTGCGATTGAAAATCTCTTTTTGAAGAGCGCCCTGGCAAAGGCTGGGAGCAGTCGGGATCACAGCAACAGCAATATATGCATAAATGATGAACCTAAGGACCACAAAAATACAAATCATCAAGGAATGCCCACATTAAGGCCTAAAATTATCACCATGGGAAGGTAGTGACAAAACACCAACTGTGTATTTGTCAAACGTGAGGGAAACACATGAGGGGAAAAAAATCCATTTCAATAGTTCTCCTCTTCTCTTTTTACAAAAATCAATCATTTTACAGGACTAGGTTGAAGAATGATGTTCTGTAAACACAGGGATCTGTTCAGGGAATGCTTGACATGCTCTCCCATTCATTTATATAGTACAGTTTTCTCTCCTCAGATGGGTGAGAGGGGATCTGCTTCTTGAGTCATGATGTATCGGGAGATAATCTAACAGTGTTTTGCAAAACTATTCACCCCCCCCCCCCCCCCCCCCCCCCCCCCCCCCCCCCCCCCCCCATGGCTGCTTTTCTTATTTTGTTTGTGCCACATAGTGGAATTTAAATGAGATTCTTTCTTTTTTTGGTGTGTTGGGAGAAAGAAAACAAGAAGAAACGTACAAAAAACAATTACAACAACATGACAGCCATGTAGGGGCGGATGGTTAAGCATGCTCGTGTTATCACTTTGTACAGCCACCGTTTGCTTGTGCAGCTTTGAGCATCTTGGGGTATGTCTACGACTTGGCGTTTCTAACGACTGGGATCTTTGCCCATTCTCCTTCAACTTGGATGGTGCTAATTTACAGTAACCTTTAATTCAGACCACAGTTTCTCAGTTAGATTGAGGTCTGGACTTTAACTAGGCCATCCCAACACATATAACCACTCGAGTGCTCTTTTCGCAGTATCATTGTCCGGGGTCACTGCCCTGCTGGAAGGGGAGTGCTGGATTGGGTTTCACTGCTTAATTGCAAATTTGGAGCAATGCAGTGTGAGTGAATAAGACTGGTATCGGATTGGTATCTTTTTTTTTTTTTTTTTTTTTTTTTTTTTGGTGATGGTGCCACAGGTGTGTTTATATTAATGTAAAAATCTCTGGCGCCTGTCTAAAATGCACCGTTATTTTACGTAAATCATGCAACCTGTGAAGTCTCAGTTCCCCAGCAACCGCTTTTGAAAAATAAGTTATTTCCGGTTCCAGCTTTCCTCCCTGTGATATTGTCTCGCACATTACTTTCCACGCCTGTTTGTGTGAAAGCATACATGGTCCGGTTTGCCTGAATTCCCACATTCCCGCCACATTTCTCCCGCCTGTTGACAGATTCCAACATGCCACACGTGAACCGTTGTAGCCGGATGACTTGATGAGCGCCAAGCACCTCGCCCTCATGCATATTCAGCGGCCGTTATCCGTGCGCCGTAACCCCGCGTATGACACCTGTCGTCGTCAATGCGGAGGAAGGGACGATCAAAGCAGATCTTCATTGCCGCGTCTCAGATGTAGCCTTGCCAGCCAGGCTGATTTCAGCAGCGACGTCTTCATGGCACACACGTGGAGTGAGGTTGCTTTATTCTCTGTGGATGGTTGAGAAGTCGCTCTTCTGCATCCATCTCCAACACAAGTTGTTTTTGTTATCTTCCCATCCTCGCATTCCCATCTGTTTTTTTTTTTTTTTTTTTTTTGTTCCCCATCACATTTTCTTTATTCACAAATTGACTCGCAGAAAAATGCCACCCACACGCTCCCTTTTCCTCTCGTCCGTGTCTTTTTGCTGCAGCATGTAAGCGCAAACCGTTTAGTTTTGCTACAGTGTGGAACAATAAGGTCTTTAGGCGGCGTGGCCTCGCTGAACGAGCCTGTGTACTATCGTACTTAACAGGCTGGCGCGCTCAGAAGAATAAAGCAGGGACCGAGTGGATCAGAGCAGGTGGGGGGGGGGAGAGGAGTTGATTTTAACAATTGTCGTCTTTTGACATCCTTCTGTGCGTGTGGGTGTGTCCGCCAACTAGTGACGTTCCCGAGGGAGAAACGCCGAGTAAATAATGTAGTGAATTTGCTATGTGTGCTCATGAACGCAAGGGTGAGAGGGAAAAAAAAAAGAAATCATAAATCACCAGGGAGGTAACAAAATATGTCAGCTGCTGTTAACTACAGCTTTTAATCAGCTGATGCCATCCATAATGCCAAATTGCTTTACCCATAGGATTCTTACAGTATATAGGGCAAACCTGCACCCCGACTGCTTCTGTCCCTCATTATTATTCCATATCTGTTTTTTTTTTTTTTTTCCATATCTGAATTTTAGTATGAAAATATCACCAGTCTAATTAAACCAAGAGCTACAGACATGGACACATTTATCGGTGCACTTCCATTTGAGAAAGGAAAATCCACAACCGTCACTGAAATAACAAATAAATAAATAATAATTTTCTAAAAATTAACTAATAAAAATGAGACATTGCTTTTGAATTGCGCTTCAATGGGATCATTAAGAAATAAATAAATGAAACACAAAACAGGCATTTCATTTAATGTAAATTGCTCCACTGGCTTTACCGCTAGCTCAATATGAAGTAATGTTTTGTTTAAAAAAACAAAAAGAAAATAGGTGCATACAGCATGCTTGAAATTACATTTTAATATTGTCAAATAAGTTCTTGTTCTTCATTATTAAAGTAAACAGCACACCACAGTACCATGCTTTAAGTGATATTAATTCATGCTTTTTGCCTTCGGATATTACATTGCTGTAAAGATTTCACTCGCAGCAGTATGAGAGAGAATTGGCTTTTTTCCTTTTTTTTTTTTTTATCTGAACATACTTTTCCAAAGAAAGTGAATCACTTCAGTGCAAATCAAAGAGCTGGATCTTTGTACAGGGAGGCTTTTGATACAGAACCGTATGTAAACAAGTTTGCACAAGGATGCCGTATGAGAGAGCTTCTATTTCCTGTTGTTGGCTTCAAATTGCAAGAAATTGAAAAATCATTCTCACAGACAGAAAATTCAAATAAGGACAAAAATTTCATCACGCGTTTGCGACAAACACAAAAGGAAATTTCCTCTCCAGATTTCATCAACCGCTACCGTGCAGTTTTATGTAAATTGTTTTGCTTTTTTTGCTGATTCAGGTTGGGGAAAGAACATCTCTCTTTTGTTATCAGGCCACAACAAATTACAGGCTGCTGTGTACGATTCAAGAGGTGTGATGTTATTCTGCATTTGTTTTTGCTTTTGTCTTACCTGAGTTCCTTTTTTTTTTTTTTTTTTTCCTTGGTTTTACCAAGATCAACATACACGTACCGGCTTGTGCCGAAGCAGCACGTCATTCTGGGTTTTGTTGTGACAGCTGGTTTGGTGCTAACCTGACGGCCAGTGTGTGCACTGTTGGAGTTCAGCTCCATTTGCTCTCAGTATTGCACTATTAATACAGCCATAATAAGTCGAGCCCCAGGGATCTATTCAGGGATTCATTTAGCCTGGATTCCATTTCATTACAAGGAAACACATTTTGTTAGTATTCTATCATCGGTTTGTGCCATATATTATGAGAAACGACCTTCAGTAACTCTGTCAGTTACTATGGCAATGAATGAAGTGCACTGAAGTGTTAAAATGAATGATGCTTCCTCAAGTTAAGCAAGTGATGTACAAGGGCAGCCTGGGAATCACTGGTATATGATTTAGAGATTTTTTACTAAATTGTCATAAAATGCCTGCTTATGCAACCAAAGTAAACCTGTAAAGGCCACACAAATAGAATAGAATTAATTATAATTAGTAATACAACAAATGAAAATGGCTTTTACAAAAGCTAATTAAATAATGCATATTATATACAGTATACAATAGTGTACATGGATAAGCAAATAAACACTGCGTATTTACAGAAGCATTTTATACAACTTTGGTTTTGAAGCACTTGTACCTTAATTTTTCTTATTCTTCCTCCTTTAAAATCTTATTTACTGATGTTTTATTGACCAAATTACCATCTAATGTCGCCCATTCAAACTTGACTCAACATATGCAAGTTTTTACCCTTCAGAACTGATATAATGTAAAACTTGCAGCCGATACTGTATACAGATTTGAAAGCAGTGCATGTGGTGCATTTACTGGCCCTAAATTAAATAAATTAATATGTCAATACTAGTCAAGATTTATTGGTATTGATAACCAATAAGCAGCCAGAGCCAGTGAGTTGAAATCGGCCAAAACTGATGACCTTCCAAACAATCGTACATCTGTAAAGTTAATGTTTGGGTTACTAAATTGAGTGGACACGAAATTAAACTTAGAAAAAAAAAAAACAAACTTTTTTTTTAATTACAGAGAAAAAGTTTATAGCACCTTAATGATAAAATTTAGGAAAAGGACATTTTTTTCCCCAAACTTTCATCAACCAATTCTGACCAGACACAATCATTTTCGTCTTTGACATAAAGAAAAAGTCCAGTTCCTATTTACTTTACTTTTGAAAAGTACAGTAAAATTCTTTCTTGTACATGGATATCTATACTAACCATCAACAAAGCCATTGTTGCGTCTCTACAAACATTGTTTTTTGTACCAGTAAATTTACCTGATAGATTTCAGATGTTTTAGACAACTTTTATGCATCAGCGCGGTTGCACCCAAGTTAATCTCCGTTCACACTGTTAAACATGTTCAGACTATTGCGTCCTGCATGCTGGCTGCATGCAGTTCCTTCAGATAAAGTAAAAGACCCGTTTCATCTCACACAAAAATAAAATTAGCCTGTTGTTCTTTCTGTTTGACCTCAATTACAATCAGGGTATGTGTTACTGAAGGAGGCTGTTGAGTCACGCCTGCTCTGGGATCTGTGTGTGTGTTTGTGTGACAGGACAAGGACTGTGCTCATTTCAGCCTCGGAGGCTCTGTACAGTCAGAGGGGGCCAAAGTGCATTAGCCTTGGCTGAGATGTTCCCTTGACTGATGCTGGCAAATGCGGGTGGGCTACAGGAACGAGAGGGTGGGCGAGTAGAAGGGGGGTGTAATGAAAGAAGAGGAAATGGGAAAACATTAACGAACGCGATGGGAGCTGAACAAAGCCCAGCTTGCCGCCGTGAGCCCCTGGCAAGGCAGCTGCCTGCCGCACAGACTCACCTCTGGCTCGGACCATCTGACAGAGCAGCTCTTTAGAAAGCAGGTCACACATCCCTGATTTGATTACACACCGGAAAGAAATATCTTTGAAGTAAAATTCAATAGAAATAAAGGCAGCAAACAGGTTTCCCTCACGCTTGAAGTAAATTTGACCTGAGAATGCAAATGTTGCAGTTGACGCACCAAAGTATTTTCTAGCGAAGCCTTCACGGCAAACTACCAGTACTTCCCTTTTCCTCATGAGTGACTTCAAGTGGTGAATAATTAAAATCGGCCTGCTGGACGGAGAAGACACTCCACCTCCTTGTGTTTGGAGTACGTGAATCAAACCTTTATGGAGTGATGGCAAGATACTTGTATTTGTTACTTGTGCACGCGCAAACAGGAGGCATCTGCCCACTTGGAAGTATATCACAGAGGAAGTTGCTGTGCTTTGCAGATTCCCTTCCACTTACAGTGACCAATTTATTAACTTTCACACTTATTAACTTTAACTATGTTGATGCATGGTTGCAGTAGGAGGGAAAATTCAACACTCTGCTGCTGTTTAATGACTGCTGTCTCGTGAGTTTCTTCAGATAAATGTTGCATGCAGCATTTAATTTAGGAAAAAAAAAAGAAAAATCACTGGAGGAGCCTGATCCACTAAGGTGCAGTGGTTTATTACGACTACACTGCATCTGTATCCTTCTGCACTAATTTGTTAACACTGACGAGCTAATTTCCCTCCAGGCCTCATGGGCAGCTTGACTGACAGTCTAAAACTCGCACTCGCACACCGCCGCCCCGCAAAAGCCCACCATTAGTCTCCCCCCCTACCGCTGGAGTTTGCAAGTGCGTGGTGTGCTGCCAATTAATATCTTCACATGTGTGTCGGTGACAGCAAGCAGAGGTAAAACAAATGGCCGGCTCGTTCGGCACATTGAATGGATATCCGGATCCTGTCAACCTGAGTAATGCTAATCGTGCTAAGCAGCATCATTGGTCAAAGTGTCAAAAGCCGTCAGGTAGATTTGCAAAGTCCGTCATGGTCATTCCTGCAGTCGGCTCATGAATCCATCCTGACCGTGGCGTTTTCTCTCTTCAAGGTGCACCAGTTTCTACGACTTTATGTTTTTTTTTTGTTTTTTTTTTTAACTGAAAGAAACTTTCTGGAAGTAATTTGGCCACGTTTTCAGTGTTAGGACACAGCAAACCAGCTTCAGCTTCCACAGTTTTCCACCTGACGCTCTTCTTTGAAGGGCTTTGTGCGCACAATTTTTGGACCGTTCAGTTCCTTGATAATTTTGCACTTTGTGTAAAAAAAAAAAAAAAAAAAAAAAAAAAAAAAAAAAAAAAAAAAAGCTTTAGAGATTTCCTTGCCTCAGGCCATGTGTAAATGTCATTTTTTGGGGGAACAATTTGCCTGAACTGTTTCTCACTTCAAGATAAATAATCCCTCATGCATTATTAAAAAAGCTGTACATCCCTTTTCTTCCTTCAGGATTTCACCCCCTTATTTTATATAGTCTTCTTGCTTAGAAGCTTATTCCAGCGCCGACCCGCCCACCAGTTTGTCATTTGTTGCAAACTAAGAAGTTGGTGTGACAGGCTCCCATTGGTCTAATCAAATAACCGGGTCCAGATTCATGTGCTAATTAATCACCAGCTCTGGGGGCTGGACCCATCCGGCGGTCCTCGAAGGAAAACGAGACATTTGATCTGTTGAATCAGCTCCCTCGCCATCTCCTCCTCTGCTCCATCTATCTTACATTATCTTACATTAATCCAATAAAGGCTTCTTTTTTTGCTACTTAAATAGGTAGTGTACTGTATTTCTAAGTCCGTAATTGAAGGGTTTTTCTTTTCTTTTTCTTTTTTTTTTTTAAATCGGCTAACCTCACCTGAAGTTTGATATGTATCTTCAAGTGAGGAGGTGTCGTACATCCATTCATCAATTTATCCACTATTATCATTTGAGTTTGAATACTCTCTCCAGCATGGGTCTGGGTCTACCTTGGGGCTTTCTTTCAGTTGGACATGCTCCTCAGGAGACATCTGAACCAGATGCCTAAATCACCTCATGATTGACTCCTCCCAGATGTGGAGGAGCAGCGACTTGAATTTCGAATCCCTCCGGGATAGCTGAAGCTCTGTCTCGAGAGGACAGTCTAGCAAACCTGTGGAGGAAACTCACTTCTGCTGCTTGTAGGCCAACATCTGGATAAAAGGCTGACAGGGATACACAACACATTGAGAGGTGCCAATTGTGAGGTGGATTGGGCATCTGGGTAGGATCTGACCTGGTACCGGGTGAGCAGAAGTCCATTGTAAATGTGTGTAGCCATCAAACCTTGCTTGCTCCCTTCATGACATGTTTTCCAACGAGATGAAATAAAAAGTAAGCCCCCAAAAGGACCCTGTTTTGTCACCAGTGATGACTTTTAAATGTCATACCCCTCTTTGCTTGAGCTTCAACACCTGTTGGGTCCTTTGAAGGAAGGTAATGGGTCTGTGCTTTGTGCCGCTGACCCAAGAAAAAGCTTTTTAGCATCAACGTTTCTTTCCTTCTTATTCACGATCACTATTAGCAAGCACACAATCAGAACGCGAAAGCATTTCTCCTTGGAGTGATTGTTAAAGCTCTGCGGGGGTGCGACATTTTCCAAATGACCATTTTTCTCTCTGACCTTTCTATTGCCCTTTTTAGAGAGTAATTGCATTTTCTGAAATATTCATTTGTGAGTTATATAATTTGCAGGTATCATAATGAAAGAGACCGTTCAGTGGTGTGAAAGTAATGGGAATATGCAGTGTGGCCATTAGACTTTGCTTACCCAAAACTACCTCTTTTTCTTCTTCTTTTTCATATTCAGCAGTTGGACTTGTGAAAAGAATCATCCAGGAAAAATCTGCAGTGCCGAAAAGAGATACGTGCTGCATATAAATATTCCTGTAAAGTCTCGGCTGCAGAGGGAGAAACTGAGATGAAGTGAATCGAACATGGGAACTGCACTAGGGCTTTCTGTGAGGCTAATTTCGATTTTCAACTGATCTGACATTGGCGCGTGCAGCAGGTAGATAGCGATATGTCTGAGTGAGATAGAGTACTGGTTGTAACCTGAGGAATATGCGCTCTATCATTCACCGCCTCCCAGCCACAAATCTAATTAAACCTACAGTTGTTGACTAGCTTTGTAAGTTGAGACGTTGCTGCCATGCTCCTACTTACTCGCATTAGGAGATTGCTGGTGCCCTTGTTGACAGTCTCACGTTCTCTGCCGTTTGTTTTAATGCCCCTTTGAGGGTGTTGACATGAACTGAGCTCTTGGCTTTAAAGTATTACTGGATTTTTAGAAAGTGATTATGTGGATGTTTCATGTCAGTTCACCAACTATTGGGGGGAAAAAAAAAAAAAAAAATGAAAAAAAGATCACCATACTCCCTAGTTTTGGATTGGATTATTATAATTTTCACGCAAAGGATATATGAAGGAGAAATCTTAGAAATAAGAACCACAATGGAACCGAAGCTTGTCCTCTTTTACTTCTAAGGTTATAAGTAGAGCTTGGGGGTAGTAAATGCATCAGCTTAGAAGTTTAATATGCAGAGAAATCCTTTGTTTTGTCCTCATCAGTAAGTACATCACAGTGACAACAAACCTTGACAACAAGGTTTCTTCCCTCTTAAAGGGGAGTTTTTTTCTTGCCACTGTTTGACTTAAGGTTTTTCTCCCTCCAGGGGAGTTTTTACCTGCCGTTGCTTATGTAATAATTGCTCGGGGGTCATGTTCTGGGTCTCTGGAAAGCGCCTAGAGACAACTTGTGTTGTAATATACACTATATAAATAAAATTGAATTGACATGAGTGAGCACAGAATAGCAAAGAAGCTATTTCTGTAAGGGAAAAATAACTCGGCAGAACAACAATCAGCACCACCCTGCAGAAAGTGTTCAATGTTATGACACCGGCAAAGGTTAAGAGGGTAGAAATAAAGCTTCTACATAATACACTACACCCTGCAGCCTCTGCTATCGTTCATTGTTGAGTAAATCAATGCATGCAGTTGATTATAAGAAAATGTGGAGTTGAGCAAGTTTGTTATTTGTGTCAGTAAAAGTCCGACCTTTAAGTACATCAGACTATACTATACAGAGGAACTCATGGTTGACTCGGTGATTACAATGAGTCCACGTTCTCTGGCTGCAGAACTAACCCAGATCATCATCCCGCCACCACCATGCCTTACAGTTGCTGTTATGTGTTATGTTTCTTTTTTTTTTTTTCCTGAGGGGTCACATGCTTCTGAAGAACATCGTTCCAGAAACCTTGTGGTTTGTTCATATTCAAAAAGGCTTCTTGTTGGCAACTCTTCCAAAGAATGTGTCATAGTTCTCTAAGTTGCACAACTTTAACACAATTTAACATATAACGTCTGAGGGCTGTAGAGTTGAATAAGTAGTAGTAGGGATGAACTCAACTTGCCAGATATGACTAAATTAGGAAGATTGGCAGCTTCTTAATGATATTTTCCTTACTGGGAATGATGGGTTCAAAAACGTTTCAGTCTGACTTAATGCGCCTCAACGACCGCTGCTCTGAGATCACTTTTTTTCTACCTCTTTGGCATTGTGTTACCACATCCCTGAATGGTCTGGATCAGCAAACTGCCAAATATTGAACATTTAGAGGTGCTTACACTTGCTGATTGTCAAAGAAATCAAGAGGTTTCGATTTGCAGCACCAGGCTGTTACTTATCCTCTTAATTCCTGAAACTTTTTAAACCTTATAGAAAAGTAACACCATACAACACCAATTGATAAAGTGTGTTTTTAAAAAAAGGAAGGAAAAAAAAGGATAAATGATGTTAACCTATTTCCTCATGACTTTAATTTTTAACATAGATTCATATTTCACCTGAAAAAGATTGAACTGGGGGGGGGGGTTGAGTGACCCTGGCAGAAGAAGAGGTGACAATTATCAGAAGATTGTGCAACAAAGTTTTCAATGCAAGCCATTAAATGTGGTTCCTCTTTGTTTGTTTTTACCTTCAGTTCAGGTGAGAGTTCTCATTGAAAGGACCATGCACACAAACGTGAGGATCAATAACCAATTTGTCCTTTTTATTTAAAGTCACTTTTGCTTTTTTGTTTCTTTCAGTGCACCTGCCTAAGTTAACCTGTGTCCCCCCCCCCCTCGTCGGCTGTTGTCTGCTTCAGGAAGGATTGGTTTGATCCACACCAGCGTTGTTTAGGAGGCGGAATAAATCTTCCCAGTAAGAGGAAGATAATTGTTAGCTTTCATCACCATATTGGATATAATTATTCCAATCTGTGATGTTTCAATGGCAAGCGTGCTTTAGTGTGTTGGAGCTTGAATGATTTATGAGACAAAATGAAATGACACGGTAATGAGGGTCCTTTTCTGTTGTTTCACCTCGCCGAGCGTCTTTGTGTTTTTTCAGTTTATTTGCGGGGAAAGATTAAAAAGTGGTTACTGGCTGTCTTGATTGCTAAAAGTGGTAGAGAATGTGTGGCCTCACACAAGTGCAGGGTCATGATCGTTTCCCCTGCGTCTGCCTGTATAACGCACAATGCAGCATGTGGGTTTCTTCGGTACCTTGGATATTTGCATTCTTATCCGTCTTGCAATGCCATCAGGAAGGCATGAGAACAAAGCGCTCTGCAACAGATGGTATATTCTCCCTGCAGAGCCTTGATCTCAGCTTCGCAGAGTCAGTGTGAGATTGCATGAAGAGTCAGGTTGACATTGCTGCGTCTTGCTGTTTTAAGATATGTAATTAGACATGACCAGCCAGTGGAACATCAGTAAATCTGGATAACTGGGGAGAGCTGATGCAGAGATGGAAACCTGCCGTACGAACCCAATGCCGGACGAAGTTCTGCACAGAAAATCATCCTCATTATAACGTGAAGTATATTCACAAAAATGTTTTTTTTTTTGTTTTTTTTTTTCTATTGCCTGAATCATAACAATTGGGGGAAAAAAAAGTAATGATAGAAAATTGCAGGGTGCTGCAAATTTCAGTTTTTTTTTGTCATTTTACACAGTACACAGAGTTAACTACAAGAAAAGTGCCAGAAAAACAGCACATGGCATTGTGTTTTATTCAATTTCTTCAATTTCGTCATGTGCAAAAATTAATACTGACCTGCTCACTTTTTGTCTTAAAAAGTATTCTAAAAATAATCCGATTACTGTGGGCCTTAGTTTTAGGCGAGAAGAGAAAGGGTTGCGGCCACTTTCTGCAGATCTTCACACCCTGATGAACTGATCATCAGGAGGTCTGCAGATCTCCATAAAAGAGGACGTTTTGGCAGTTTGACGGTAGGGTGCTCTCAGGTGTGTGTTACCACAATGCCAAGAGGGTAAGACATGAGCAGTTGTCTTAGAGAAGCAATTACTGCTGCGCATCAATCTACAAAGAGGCATAAAGCCATTTCCAAACACTTTGGAGATCAGTGTATTACTGTCTGAAAGATTGTCTAAAATTGTAAAACATTCAAGACAGTTGCCGGTCTTCCCAGAAGTGGATGTCAAAGCTAATTTACCCCACCTATATCTCAGACCCTTCAAGCCTCACTGAGAGCGGGAACGGAAAGATTTTAAGACGACGTACTCCAAGTATTAGACCGTTTTAGATTAAACCACGAGTGTCTGTGACAGGACAGCTGTGCCCAAGAAAATGCCTAAACATCTCAATAAAGTATTATAATATGAGCTGGATAACCAGCGAAAATGGCAGAAGATACAACAATAATAAAAAAGAGAATATACTGGCTCAGCATTCACACAATAAGATTGCGCCAGAATTCCTTAACAACAATGCAACATATTGTTCTTAAATGTATCGCTCCTAATGGTGCTATTGAATCATGGGTGTACTTAGTATTTCCCACGTGACTTTTTTTTCTTTTTTGAGTTCAGTTTTTGTTAAATAAATAATAGCAAATGACTGGAAGATGGGGTGCTGCCTTAACTCTCCTGAGTTAACATTTTGTGAGGTCCATTTACTAGTGAGCTTTCAGTTAATTTACGCTTGAATTGACACCCTTTTTCACGACAGTTTTCAGTTTTTTAACTGGAAACCTGAATATTTGCCATCGGCCATCTGCTGACTAAGGAACTGAACATTGTGTTATTTTACGATTATTTCCAAATTTAAGGCAAGCTTATGCTTTGAAAGGCCCTTGTGTCCTTTTCACCACTGATTATTGTTAAAACAATGCCTTTCTTTAGTTTTATCTCATCATTTAGTGCAGGGATGTATTCAGCGTTCTAGAATAAGTCAAGACAGTTGTAACGGTGACTCCAGATGCTGATTTCGATTCTTATTTCCATTCATTCTGCGTTTTTGTCCCTCGGCCCTCCACATTCTCTGGGCTTTCACAGGCCAGGCGTTTGTGTTAAAGGATGTTTATAAGATCTTTAACTGCCACAGACCTTCTTACCATCACGGGGGCCAGTGTTTATGCTTCTTGGTAATTTTTTACTCTGTCTGTAAACGCAGGCCCTTTAGTCTACCGTGGATGCTCGTTCGTGTGCCTGTTTGAGCCTCCGCAGACATCCGTAGGCGTACGTGCACACTCTGGTGTCTAAGACACAGTAAAGCGGCGACTCGCAGACATCCGCCGCTTAGACCACCAGGCCTCTCAGCCATTTTGGCTCTGTGCTCAACGGCGTATTCTTTCATCTTCCTTTTTGTTTTTTTTCCTCTCAGATCGACTCATCTTTGGCTCGGGGGCAAAACCCCTCTTGACCTTCTGCCTCCTGTCTGCCTGAAACCCAGTTGCAGTTCATTTTATCTCCTTAAAAACATGGAGAATGCAGGAGCTCTTTTCTTTCTAGATTTTAATCTGAAGGTAAATTGCAATGATTTTACCTGGAATAATGGTTTCTTCATCTCCATTTCTGCCTGTAATTTCTCTGCTGAATGCCGCAGGAATGAAAAGTTTATTTTCTCACAGGCGAAGACAAACACACAATTTCCTTTTGCTTGATATGTGCCAATCTTGTATTCTGTCTTCCCATGACTCCGGGCTCCTCGAGGGCCCCTGTGGTGCTGCTCATCCTCCCATTCCGAACGAGCAGCATCCCATCCGCCCACACTCTGGAGACGGAGGTGGATAACCTCCTCACATATGTCTCGGTGTCAGACCTTTTGATTGCAGATTCTGGCATCTGCTCTTGTATTTTCCTGCAGGAATATACAGAACTGTTATTCAGTTCACAGCTAGACTTCACTCCCATGATGAAGAAGTTGTTTTTGATTTTTTTTTTTTTTTTATTTATTTTATATAATGGAACCTATTTGACCAGCATATAGGCTAAAATTCCTGTTTTTTTTTTTTTTTTTTGTGTGTGTCTCTTTTGCAGCTTTCAGTCGAGCACCCATCCCCATGGCGGTGGTGAGGAGGGAGCTGTCGTGTGAGAGCTACCCCATCGAGCTGCGCTGCCCGGGCACAGACGTCATCATGATCGAGAGCGCCAACTACGGCCGCACCGACGACAAGATCTGTGACGCAGACCCAGCGCAGATGGAGAACACGCGGTGCTACCTGCCCGATGCATACAAGATCATGTCTCAAAGGTAAGAACGTACATTATTCCATCGACGACGATGGGAATGAAAAAATGTGTGATTTCTCATTGTCAGTTGTTTCAAAGCTCCTAAAGTTTGGGACTCCAACACCAACAGCAGCATTTGATGCCAGGAGCCGAACCAGCCACAAACTAACCACTAAAAGGCTATCTTATCTTATCTCCATATCCAACTTTTAGCACATCCTATCAAAATCAAAGCTCAAAGGACCCAGTGCTGGTGATCACATCCGATCTTTGTGTCCTTGCTTATGTTCGGTCATCACCATGGCTGCTATGGTAACCTTGTTTCTGTAGTAATCGTTTGCGTCACATAGCAAATGACACAAAAGACCATTTCACATCGTAAGTGAGCGAGCAGAAAGTTTGATACCATCTAATTTAAAACCACCTCTGTAAACGATTTGAATCCAGTTTGGGAATATCGCTAGTTTTTTTTTTTTTTTTTTTTTTTTTTTTTTTTTTTTTTTTTTTTTTGTGCAAACTGTCAAAATGTATATAAATACAATCTGAATATACTCCAACTTAGGCTGGCAGCATGAACAGAGCCTAACAGTATATCTGAAACATCTAAATGTAGTTGTCAAATTTTGACCAACTTTTGCAGGGTTTCAAGAAGGCACCTTTGTCTCACGGAGATGGTGTGTGTGCGCAGTGAGCCGCTTCAGTTGCCCCTTCATTTTAATGCATCTTAATACAAAATTGGCATACAGTTTTGTGTAAGATGCATTCCCTTTTCCTTTCCCCAAAGGGAAAGAGAAAGGCGGGATAATCCCAATCTGTCCAGGGTCTGTGATGTCACAGTATTCTGACATTACTGAATGATGTGCCACGTCGGAGTTTTTGAGTTGGTCTTCACATCAGACACCCACTTAAATGCTTGCAAGCCCTGAAAATGTATATATTTCTCATTATATGTCACACTGTGTCAACACTGTGGGGAGAACATGGCAAATAATAATGAAAGCAAGGAGATTCTTGGGCTCCCCTTAGGAATATTTATTACCAGGTATGAATACGCACCCACTCATGTGCAAAATTTGCTTCACGCTGTTCAGTCATCGACTCGAGTGTTATGTTTAAAAAGAATCTTGAAAACATAATCAGCAATTCTACAGTTAATGAGAGTTACTCACACAAGGTTTCCTGAAAGGAAATTAAATGCACTTTTCCTTGAGATGTTTTATTGATGTAACCCACTTTTCCTGGATATGGAAATGGCGAGAATAAAAAGGAAAAAAGAAAAAGAGGTTATGTACACACTGCATCTCAAAGTATCTGGATTTGTTGAAACAAAGAATTATTACAAGTGTATGTATGTGGCACACTGAGATATCTTTGTTTGGATTATTTGGGCCAAGAATCGGCTCGATCCATAAACAACTTGAAGCATAAACCTCAACATATACAGTCATAAATTTGTTCTGACACAAATCAATGTTCTTTATAAATAATATGCATACATTACAAGTAATTTGTCAAAACAAGAATGTGCTTGATGAGCTTTGTTGCCAGACGCAAAGCTGTGTTTTTTAGAATTATGACCCTGTTGTACGGAAACTGGGGTGTGGAGACCCATTTGTCAGGGCAGACGGAGAATATTCTTACTCTTCTTTTGCTTTTGCTCTGTAATTGATTATGTGTGTGTGTATATATATATATATATATTTATATATATATATATATATATATATAAAAACATCATTTTTTGTGTTTTTTTTTTTTTTTAAAGTGGTCTCTGTTTTGGAAAAGTAGAGTTCCATAGGGAGTGTGGATTGAATATACATGCAGTCCATCGTGGCTGTGTGTTGTTGACATATTGCAGCATTAAGAGCAGGATAAAAACTCTTATTCCGAGCACGGTTACTCATTCCTTTGAGGTCAAAACACCCTTGAGCACTCTGAAGGGACGGACTTTATCTAAATTGCTCCTCCACATTGACTTTTTTATTTCTCACTTTGTTTCCAAAGCTAAACGTATGTCTACTCCTTTTTATTTTCGGAGCTTTAGTTCCACATTGGATACGGCCCTTTGAGAATGCTAATGGACTTTCCAGCTTTATCAAACAATTGCTCTCAGCTTTTCAGTTTTTTTTTTTTTTTGGTACCATAGAATTCAGATAATCAGCTGTGTGGGGAAAAAAAAAAACCGGTTGATGGTTAAAAGAGGTAGTTTGGGACATGTTGTCGGATAATTGATGCACCCCGTAGCTTCTCTTGTTCTCGCGGCCGCCCACTCCGACTGAAAATCCCTGCTGGAATGAATGAGCAGGTCCAAAGTGAGCGTAAAAAAAAAAAAAAAACAACCCAAAAAACCGTAAAGGAGCAGGTCTCTTTAGCATCGCTTTGGTACCGCAGGGCGCTTAAAGGATGGTTTAAGATAACTCTTAAACGTAAAGCCAGGGCGCTTTGTCTTGGGGGAGGAAGTGAGTAAGTGCTTGGGACATGTGGGTGATATGGATGCCGGGTTGCCGTGGGGAGATTGGGGGGGGGGGGGGGGGGGGGGGGGCGGTTAGGGCACTGAAGAAGGGATCAGGTAGGAGGATTCGCCGATATTAGCGGCTGCGGCGACACAGCTACTCTCTAGCTTGCAAAGGTTAGCACAACAAATGGACGCCACCCCCGACCTTTTCATCGTCGAGCTGTCAGAGCCGTTGCTAGGCACCTGCAGCTGAGCTCATTAAGGTTGAAAAGAAAATGAGAACAGAAATAAGTAATCTCAACAAGGACAGTCTTCTCGTGATAAGGAGGGGGCTAAAGGCAGGGCAGATTTGAATAGATTTATTTATTTTTTTCCGTTTAGATAATTCGGCTGCAGTCTGATTTCAGCAACATGATAATGGCCTTTATGAAAAAATAACTGCAAAATAATCTTGATGGATGTCTTTGTTCTTCCACAGCGTTATTGCTTTTTCTTTTTAAGTTACAGTCACTTTGCTTTGATCAGACTTGCAGTCATTAAGACAATATTTTCTTGGGAATTCTCGAAATGATCATGAGATAATAGGTTTTTCCCCCCCCCCCCCCCCCCCCCCTCTTCGGCTAATCTGCTTTATTATCTCCAATGAAATCCCATCAACGATGATGCAAGAGCACTCTTTCATTAACATTTCAGTCAGATTTTTTTTTTCTTCTCATCTCATACTGTCGTGCCTCCTTGCTTCCCCTATTTATCATGCCTTGTGTTTACAGCACTTCATAACTGGAAACAATCCAAACAATGTAATAGTGTGATTAGAGCTTTTGCATGGTTCTCAGTGTCCTGATTTCCTCCATAATTTATATTTGAGGTTTGTGTGAGTTGTTTGATTACTTGGCTAATGTCTGGAAGAATGTGCTAAAGGCTTCAAAGCAAAAGTGAGACGGGAAATAAATTTGCATTAGAAAAACCAACAGTTGTATAGTCGCGGTACATTTTTATATGTGCTGCATGACACTCAAACAGGACTTTCGAAAAGTAGGTTGCCAAATAACCAAGGCTTCTTCTTTTGTCTTATCAGTATAAAATAAATACCGATATGGCGTAGCAGAGTTTTCAGCAGACGGATGTACCTCCTCCGTCTACAGTTTGAAGGTTTGAACAAACCGGGTGACTCAGTCTGCAAGCAGTCTTACAAATGGTTCACATAGGAATGGAAATTGTTGTAGTTGTAGCTGTGGCCCTCAGAAAGCGCCGCAGTCAGCGCTTTCACTGCAGGCCGATGACAAGGCCATCCGTGAAGTCTACTCTGAGTCACTTGAGGCGAACTTTTATTTATTTTCTCCCCATAAACCGTCCTACTTCCATTGTATTAATTTTATGTGGTGTGATGTGGTTGGTAATGGAACATAGTCGAGAACAGGTGGCCAAAATGACATTTTATGGGCTCCGTAGAAGATTACATCAAATATTCAGAACTTGGAGCAGGTGAGGGGCTGTCACGGCGTTATAACTTTACGATTAAAACATTTAATGAACATGTTGTATGTTATAAAGGATATTCCAAATACAGCGACCTAAACTACACAGCACAAGCACGTACCGTCTGTCCTGTCAAACTTTGACCGCAAAGCATTACCAAAGCGTGTTAACGTGTTGCCGTGTACGTGGAGTCAAATGTGTGTGATGTGCAGTATTTACTGAATGTTGACTGCAAATAAAATCAACTGGAAAATAGTACGGCTGGCCCGGACGCCTTTTTTTTTTTTTTTTTTTTTTTTAATGAGTTTCAGACATTCAGGAGAAGATTAAAATCAGTTTTTGGAGCTTGCCTGTTGTCACACGCCTGTTACCGCATGATTCACATATGCGTGTGACGTTCAAGGTCGCCCGTGAATGAGAGCGCTGAATTTTGCAACAGTGCACTTTGCCTTGGTCATCAAGTGAAGGGGAATAAAGACATATAAAAAATAAAACTCTGGATACCCAAATTGAAATCCGGATGTCCACCTGACAAACCAATGTCCGATATCCGAGTCCCCAGGTGCCCGGGCACTGGAATTGTCCCAGTCTGAAGGCATCATTACCTGTCGTTCATACGGACACTTTTCTTGCAGCAGTATTCGCACCGCGCACGAACGTTAATGATGAATTAACATCCTACTTTAGGAATTGCTGATAGTACCAGTCTCCCGTCTATGGGACTCTGCAGCCCCCCCACCACCGCCACTAGCCCTTGTACCACCCGCCTCTCCTGCTGGCCTCATTTAACTTGTGGTGACTTTGCATTCGCATCGCGTCTGAAGATGAGCCATGCAGCCACTGGCTGAGTCTGTGCCTTGCACCCGTCACCGGCGTGGGCTCATGCGAGCTGACAATATGCATTTAGGCCGCTTAATCTGCCCGCTCCCACCGGCCGCCGACAGCACGCAGACATGCAGCTATCAAAACCCAAAGTCTACTTGTTCCGGTTTAGCGCACTTAGAAAAGTCTATAAATGGCTACTTTGGTAAGGTGTTCTGTTCCATTACGGTCTTTTGAAGCGGCAGCTAATGGCAGCCTGTATCTGAGTAATGGCACGTCACTAGGCCTGTGAGTGCTGTTGTAATGCATCTGGAAATGAAGGTTGTTTCGCACCGTGCTATGGCAGAATGAAATAAACGGATGTCTTTCAATAACCGTTCCCCTCTCTGTTCTTTTGAACGTCACGGCCGCGCAGACGCCTCTGGACAAACACGTCTCCTGTAGGCGATGCTGTGTAACGATGCTGTAATTGAAACGCGCCACCAATGATTCATTTACCACAATTTGACATCGCGCTTTCACCCGCTGGGTTTTGTAATCATGGCTTTAGACCCTTGCGTGGTATTTTTGGACCTTATTGTTGTTGAATCTGTGTCTTTCCAGCACACGTTTACATCTAGTGCCACTTGCATTTGTGTGAAATAGCTGAAGGTGGGGTGGGGTGGGGTGGGGGCAGTTTGGCTATCAAACAACGCTGACCCTTTTCTCATCAGACCCTCACTTGTCTCTCCTCCTTTTTGTGTGTGTGTTCCCCTTTTCCTTTCCCCCACGGCGGTGTGGCCTTCATGGCCAGTAATTACAGGCTATATCAAAGCTATATATCACCTTATATCTCCGTAGACCTCAGCAGCCACCTTAAGGGATGGCTGATAGCATTGTGGCAGGCTTGTGCAGGATCCCTGAAGGAGAAAAGCAGGTCAGGATGGAAGGACTCGCTCTCCTCCAAGCTCGCACACATCCAACCACGAGTGCACACACACCCACACTCGCACTCTTCCCCATCTTTATCCGTCCGGATCATCCTTTTGTCTTTTTTTTATCGCTTTATTCCATTTCTTCAGTCCCTCCCTCTCCCCCCACGGGATCCTTCTCACTGCTGTGTCATCACACTTGTCATTTCAATGAACAAAGAAGAACAAAACATACTATCGTCAACGGGCATGTTTTTTGTGTCTGCGCCGTGCGACACCGACGGCGAAGGTTAAAAGATATCACAGCTCGAAGAGTCTCACGAGGACGATAAAACTAAATGAACGCAACCTGTGTTTTGAACCCGCCGGCCACGTGACAGCTGACATTTGACAACCTTGTGCTAATGATGATTACAGGGAAAACAAATGCTCCCAAGCAGTTTTTTTTTTTTTTTTTTTTTGTCCCACCACAACTGAAGCGGAATGCATGAGACGAATGACTCCTCCGATGCCTGGATGGAAACCTGCTAATGGAGGGACCAGGATGATTGAGGGATAAGGAGTGGGGAGCAGATGGGGTGGATCCTTTCTCCTTTGACGATGATCCTTCCCATATGAGCCGGCTCTCATTATCCTTAGCTTTTAACCTCGCTGAAGGATTTCATAAGATATTTGTTTGAGCAGGATGGACAGGATTATCTCTAGGACCTCCTTTGGGTTCTTCTTTTAACTTTTTTTTTTTTTTTTTTTTTTTTTTTTTTTTTTTTTGCATCTCCTCATTTAAATCCCTCATCTCAAGCAGGGTACCATAGCTGCAGGTTTTCATTAAAATGAAAGTCTCAACGCTTGTAGTTGTTCTGAAGTTTAATTTTACAAGCGTGATTCTGTTTTTGTCAGATGTGGGTATTTTGAACTCACCAGATCAGGATCCGGTTTTTCAAGCTCATTGATATTTATAGTTTTATTAAACTCGGACTTGGATGACAGCTGTGTTTTTTTAAAGAAACTGGGAAAACACAGTTGTAGCTGTGCACAGGGAGGAGAGAAAAATCAAACTCTGGTTTGATTTTTTTCTTCCAGTGAAGTGTTTTAAATGTCACAATTTTCAAAAAGAAGAAAATACTTTTAATTAACAGGGAAGATGCAATAGCACGCAATCAAATGGAAGCAGTTGAGAATATTTTAACCGTTAAAAACCACCTGGCTCTTTACGTGTTTTTAAAATGTCAAAATAATGATATATTTTTCCCTTGTAAACATACACAACCTCTGATTATTTTTCACAACAAGCTTTCTTTTTGTCAGAAGTAGAACTTCTGAACCGTAGAATTGATGATGTGATCATTACCGAACACTTTCAAAAGAACATCTGAATGCCAAACCGGAGCTGTGGGGTTTGAAAGAAGTGGCCAGGAGGATCTGATGAAAGCGCCTGTCAAGTTGCATCATGGGAAGTGCAAGATCCAACGTTTTTAGAGCTCAGCTTAGACTAGAGGAACGTCAGGGTATGTCAGAAGGGAAGCCGGAACGGTGTGGGGTACAGTCATGAGCGTTGAATCGTTTCAGTAACAGACAGCTGTCGCTTTCCGACCGGGATTGTAATTCCGAGCACATGTGAGCGTCTTTGTTCATACACAACTCCTGCCGCTGAACCACGTTTGGCAAGCCTGGTTTAAAGTCAAGCTGTGGATGAACATTTAACTCGCCAAGCAGAGGGATGTAGCACGTATTAATGTGTGGATTTAATATTTAGGAGGACAAGTAGGTGCGACTTTAAGTTAAAGCCACTTCCAAACATGTGCGTCTACTTAAAGCAGTTGGTTTTCTTTTCTTGTCCCCACACAGTCTTGCTTTTTTGTATTCCTTTGTGTCTTGTCTTACACGTCATTTCTCTGTTTACTGTTTTATTTTGTTTCATGGTTTCTGTTCTGGTTTGTTTTGGAGCGATTGTTCCCGTCTGTATCTTCTCAGTGACTTTGAATCTTGGTTTTCTTTTTAGTTTTTTTGTTTCCAGTCTGTCTGTTTTCTTAACCGGTTGCGTTCTTGTGTGCTCTCTTATGCCTGCAGCGGCATTTTTGGTTAATTATTGTCCTGATTCCTTGCATTTGGGAGCTCTCTTCACCTCATCGCAACACTGGTGTGCATCAAAAACGGTACAAAGCCGTCCCAAACCCTCAGGTCTTTGTATGTCTGTCAGCAGACTCTGATATGGCTCGTTTGGGGTATGACAGATCTGCAATCTGAACCCTACCAACTACAGGGTGCGCTCTATGCATCTCTGTATTCACTTAGCCAGTGCCTTGTGGGTTGCAAAGGAGCGTGTGAGCAAACATGGCAAAGTAAACTACAGAGCGGTACAAGCAAACAATACAGAAAGCAAAAGATTGGCCAGTGATTGGTCACAACACAAAGTCGTCGCGTAACCTTACTGTTCGGCTTTGCTTCAGGCCGGTTATCTAATGATAGCGCTGACTTGTCACATGACTACTGAAAAAGCCCCATGGTGCACACCTACATACGCCTTAGTCGCCATTTAGTTCATTTGGCTGTTGTTTTTTTGTGCCATAGTAGGGACGGGTACCTGCAAGAGCCAGTAAGCCTCTATTCCTTTAAATGAAATTGTAACTGATATTTTAACATGAAAACCTCTTTCCCCTTTTCACTGAAGCGCCCCGTTTTCACGTTTGGCCGTGCTCGCTGTAGATCAGAGGCCCTTTTTCCACGACACAAGTGCATGTTGAGCACCTGACAATTAGAGAGTATGAAAACATGACAGATGAGCGCAGCGTGGGACAACTGGCTGTTGCAATAGTCTGAATTGCCAGGATTCAGGGGATGGGGTTTCGCTGCTAGTGTTCAAATGCAACGCTTATAAATAAAATCTCTGACAGTTAGACAATCTAAAGAGTTGCTTTTCCTTTTAAACACCCTCAGAAAGAGGCAAACACATTCAGATTTCTTTTTAAAGCAGCGTTTTCATCTGCGCTTGCTTACCTCCTGGCCTTGCACAGTTGCCTTTTCAGAAAGGGAAAAAAAAGTTTTGAAATCAAATAGTTGTATTTCTTCCACATTCTATTCCTTTCTTGGTTTCGACCCGATCACCTGGTATTCATTATCCTTTCTCCTTCTTCAGCCCAATCCTGCCTGCAGCCTTCTTCCAATCATCTTTGTTAAGAACCTGCTGCATTCAATTTCAGCCAATTAGCTGCTGTAAATTTCAAGCTGGCCGCGTATCAAGCCTGCCAGGGTCTCCGAGACATGGCAGTACAAGGCTCTGTGGTGATTATAGGGAAAGAGGGAAGCCTGCGTCTGGGATGGAGGAAAAAGTTTGAGTACGTTCGCCTCAAATGGAGCAAATTTCTTTCTCTCAGGAGATGGAGATAACAGAAGACCAGATTGACACTAACCAAGGCCAGTGGCTTGAATCTACCGTAACACCGTCATTTCTGGATCCTAAGATGAATACCCCACAGACTTTATTATGCCCCTACAAGCCAAGAACTTTGCCAGATGGCCCAGAAGTTTGGAAGTTCTCTTTTTTTTTTTTGTTTTGTTTATTTTACCCTCAGAAAGCCTGGAGGGTGTATTTATCCGGCTAGTACTGTATCGGAGTGGTCGCTCAGCAAACATGAGGTTTTATAATGTAATAGTAGCTGTAAGGGCAGCAGGCCTCAGTTCATTTGTCAACTAGGGGAGTTAGTTTCATTTGGATGAGTCCAAACAGTAAAGAAAGGGCTAATTCAGGAGGGAGCAGGTGGTTAGTCAGTGAGCAGGGACACGACTAGGCTTTTCCCTTCCCTCTATCTGGTATGTGCCCTTCTCTACACTCTGCAGCCTTTTCATCCTTGTTCTTTTGGCTCTCCTTTCTTTTCTTTTTTTTTTTTTTTTTTTAATTGGCTTATGGGAGTAGTTGCCACACAGATTTGATGTCGAGCTTTGAATCGTTTCTTTTTGCCTTCGAGTTCTGGATCTGTTTTCCTTTTTGTCCTTACTTACAACAGATAAAATGCAAGTTTTATTGACCTTGGATAAGTTTGCAGAATATATATCACCTTTCCCCCTGAGATAAAAACAGGATCATTTTGAATGGGGTGAATTCCACAGCCTCTTTCATCTCCTCAGGTTACTTCTTCACAATAAATTCAATGGTGCGCTGATGACATTTCTCCAGAATGAGTTAGCAAGTTTGATTATATTGATACTGTCATTCTTTGGGAGTAACAGGATAAATACCAGGGTATTTATTGGAAACATTCAGCAAGAAAGTTTGAAACGGATCCGAAAAACATTCAACTGGCTTTATCTTGACTGTAAAAAGATTAAAGAGTCTTTTGACTGCAGTGGTGTTATTTTTTTTTTTTTTTGCATATAATTCTCAACATGTCTAATTGAGTCTAACCTTATTACTCACCTACGTTTAACAAAGACAAAACACGGAAATAATATAATGCATAATTCATTTATGCATTTGTACTGCTTTACTAAAGAGTCATTTGAGGATTATTAAGCTGCGTCTCAACAAAGACACATTACCTGCCGTCGGTGCATTATATTACCGCATTATTATTCTAACCCTGGGAAGCGAGAAGATGATTTTCACATACTGCTGTTGACAGAGCTCTTTAAAATGTATGAAGCCGGTAATGTGACTGACCAGGAAGATGGTGAATAATCAGTAAGCCTTGTGTTTTTAGATCCGACTTCATCCAGCCCTCTGGTGCGTTCATGGAAATAACAGCTGCATTTTCAAAATACCTTCCCCATTATAAAATCTGTTGCTGACAGTCATGATTTTGTTGTGCTATTTCATTTTTTTTTTTTTTTTTTTTTGGCCAACCTTCGTACTGAGTTAAACTGCCTGTAAGTGTGACACTGGTGCTGGGTTTAAGACCCTCTTCTCTACCTGTAAAACAAAGATTGGACCCTGTATCTTCTGCAAACGGGAGCCCAGCATGACTTGAAGTTAAATTTGCATCTTCTCCATTATTGTTTTGAAACTCATAGATCTTGACCTTTAGATATTTTGTCACAACCATATAGTTTGATAAACATACAGTGGCAAGTGAGAGGCAAAGACAGTTATATCTAAGCTGACAACACAGACAGCGTTGTAATTTGTTGCGTCTCTATTGAGCACACCTGCCAAACATTCACAGTGCAGCCGGAAAAATGAAGTTAACCCTTGGAGGGGATGGATGGATGGATAAACTTAATAAACGGTGCTGGTTGCTCTGGATCAGAGCTGCACAAGATTCAGGATGAATTTTGACAGTTCTTCTTTGGAGAACTGCTTCACTTCAGACACACTTGTAAGGTTCCCGGTGCACACGCCTGTCTTGATTTGATTTAATTTGATTAGATTTCTTTATTTATTTGACAGAGGCAGTGCAACATTTTTTACAATAGCTGACTCTGACTCTTAACAGTAGGGGGAAGGGAATTGGATTTTCCCACCACCACCTGTCCTGAAAATGCAGATTGACAAAATATAGTTCTTCTACGCTGTAGTACCCAGTCTCCCCTTGAAGATACTCCTGTTGAGGATGTGGAACCCTACAGTTCTGCCACTGCTGGAGGAGCTAAAGGACGCCCCTCTGCAGGGCGGGGAGGCCGGGGAGGCCGGGGTCAGGGTGGGGAATCCATGAATAATCTTGAACAACAGGGATGAACAACGGGGGAAGAAAAAAAACAAAGCTGTTAAAATCAACTCGGCATCTCTATGCAGTTAAAGTTCTGGCTGCTGAAGTGCAGGACGTCTGCTCCGTCGATGAACTGCTGGATCAGTTTCCATCCATACCGTCCACTGAGAGAGTTCACTTGTGTTACGTGTCAGCGCTCCATGTGACACCTTTACTGCAGTTGTTGCCAGGCAACAAACCCGACATTAATGCATTCTGATTAACGCTGAAGAGTTCAACCATGATCACAACTCAACACTTTCTTACTTCATGTTCAGTGGAAATCACACTGCTGTAATGTAGAGCTATTCCCTTTGGGGATCATTAAAGTGTCAAAGTTCAGTTTTCTTTTTCAGAAACTATTCTGTGGTGGATTTATTTCATTGATTAGAGTCATATTCCACCACCCTGGCATTATAATGAAGGATATTTTGTAATCTTAGGAATTTATTTTCCCTCATTAATGAAAAACGGTTCTAGTCCTGAGAGGGAAGCAGGAGGGAAACCCAATCTACGATGCTCCCTGCACCAACTCTCGGGAGGACGTTTAATACCAGACAGCTTTGCCCTTCTTGCGTTGTACATAATGCTGAGTATTCCCCCTAAAAATCTCAAGCCATCAGGTCAAAACATTTTCACAGCTGTATTGCAGATTGCCAGGGTTCTCTCTTTTCCACATTAGCGCATAAAAAGCAGTGGATTCCAAGGGGATCCCATATTTTCCCTGGCCACTGTTTTTCTGCAGCTTGTGATGGCGGTCTAAGGAAGCAGCTGTCTTTCCTCTCTCTGCACTGTAGCACAACACCCATGTCATCTATATTTTAAAACGCCTGCTGTATATGGTTCTATATTTTTGGGAATGTTTGTCAGCTGGCTTCATTGGCCTTGGACATGGCTCAAAAATGAGTCATCTTTGATAGTTTAGGCTGCAATGAGGTAGCACAGTTCTGCCGAACTGATAGATGGCTTAAACGTCTTGGCAGGGAAAAGCCTCCAGTCGTTGCTCAGCTCAGCATTACAAGACACTCTCTACCTTCCTTAATCCTGCTATCTTCATGTCTCTCTGTCTCTCTTTCCTGTCCTCTCAATTACTGTTTCACCGAATCCTTGCTTCCTCGCCTTATCTGTCCTCCCGCAATGCCCTGGTTTGTTGTATTACACTTTAATATTTCTCCTTCTCTTTGTGTATTTGTCACATCACCTTTTAAAATGGGCTTAGGATAGGCATGGATGAAGCCGCACAATACGAACAATACGGGCTCATGTATTTGCCAAGGCAGGGAAAACGTGGTCTGCATTTATGACGCGCGCCCTCTAACCTTGTCTGGGAGAGTTCAAGGGAGCAGGACGACTTGCTTACCTCGTTGTTTACCTTGTAACTCTCCAGCGGTTGCACACAGCACCTCAAAATGGACCTATTTTATAAGCACGCCGTGGCTTTTTACCATTTTACCACAGCTGCACTTGTATTTATCAGGGAAATGACAGGAAAACATCTGAATATTTCTAGAATTTTTCTTAGCTTTGCAGACTTTGGGTACGTTTTCGTTTTCGACTCATGACATCCATTAAATCCTAATCAGTAGTAAATGCTGCGGTTATCGCTCAAATTGATCCGTGCTTGCTGGACCTACCTGTTTGGCTCAAATGAAACGGGGGTAACTGGAATATAACGCATCAATCTTTTAGCTGAAAAGCTGATGACCCTCTCCCATAATCAATGTTTCATAGCACAGTTGCATAATTCACTTTGATCAAGCTGAAACTGCTGAATGCGTCTTCAGTTTGCACCACTTGAACTCCCTTCACTTCCAGTAGGAATACTCGCGCGCTGTTCCTTCATCTTAAGGGGGTGTTGCTTATCTTACAATGCCTTAAGAGTTACAGGAATGGATGAATCTAATTACACATTCTTCATTTCTTAAATGGATGACAGGATTTAGATGACTCTGATAATCACTACTAATAATATTACTTGACATCAGGCTAATTATCCATTTAGCATTAACTCATTTATTGGCATTGTGGGCTGCTTCTGACCTTTTTCGTTGCTAATTATAACTTGACTTAACTGTAACTGAGGATTAAAGAACAGGGTTGGTTGAGATGTATCCAAGTATTTTTCAACTGAGAGCTTTTGCTTTTCCAAACCAGTTAATTCTGTGGTATCAACATCATAATAATGGAATTTAAGGAAAAAGAAAAGTTTCGTAGTGTGTGTGTATATATATATATATATATATATATATATATATATATATATATATATATGTGTGTGTGTTTTATCATTCCAGATCTCACGAAATACTGCAAATGTACCTTACTTTTGCTTTTTTGCTTTTTAAATTATTCTTTTAAGCATCAAACATCTTATGATGGAATAAACTTCTTAATAAAAACTCTCTTAACGTATTCATATATAGAAATAAATAAAACAGGAACATTTGGTGTGCAAGTATTTAAATGAGGCAATGAAATTCTCTCTGTACAGTTCAGCTTGTTGATGTTTTATGGAAAACAATGAGGTTTAAAGTTGATTTCTGTCCTTGGAAATAAAAAAATAAAAACAACCCAATTGATGCAACCAGAAGACACATTTAAAGGCATTTCTTAAACTTTGCGTCAGATCACATCATCAAGAGCTGATCTACTAAATGTGAACCTTTGCTAATGCCCTTTCTCCAGTTTTTTTTAAATCTTTTTATAAATATATCTTCTTCTTTTTTAGTTCTGTGCTAGATAAATTGTCCCGACCAGTCCTTCCACCCTTCCTGCCCCCCTCACCTACACTCAGTGGCTCAGACTTTCCTGTTGAGGGTTTCGTCTGTGTCTGGAGTGGCCTTTCCTGCTGGCCTCAGACTTGCTTGTGAAAGCTAATTATGCCGGGCTATTTTCAGGCCAGGGAGCATGTCAATATTGCACAGTGGGAGAGCTTTCACTTGTCCTGTGCCACATTCTTATTCATGAGCGTTAATTCTATCAATGGCTTTCTCAGTAACCGGAACGTGTTGTTCCTCGCTGTGGGGTGATTTTTAAGCAAAGTGCATGTAGCCTTGTTTTACTGATGCTGTATGATATGGAAGCGGTCCTCACAGACCCACCTGCTCGCCATTAAAGAGAACGTTCGAAAGTGCAGCCTGCAACCCTTGGCAGGTGAATATTCTAGCTTTTTAAAACAGACTTCAAATCAATTAAATACAGCTGTTGCAATTAATGGCATCACAAACCGTAAAACCCCACAATTGGTACGTATTTGCACCTTCTTTGGATTTGATGATTGATTGATTTTTTTTTTTTTTTTGAATGCATGGACTTGACTAAAGAAAACCAATATTCCTCATAAATCAGGTTCCGAGTTTGTGATATCACAGTTGACTGAAACGTTTTATGTCTCTTCGATCTGTTGCATGGTGCATTGTCATCCTTGAAAATGACATAATCATCATCAAACCTACTTTTGACTGATGGTAATAAGAAGAGTGTTAAGAATTGCTGTCTTTCCTGGCCTTTGCCTGACATGAACCTCGTACCATCAGTGACTATAGAAGCGTCTTTATAGGTTTCTTTGGATCTGCACCAAACATCTATTCCAGCATCATCTCCTTGCCCAATGGAGGTTCATGGTTCATGACTAAAATGTGGTGACATTCACAAGTTAGTTCTGGCGGAAATCTCGACTGGAAGTTGATGCTCAGGGACGGATCAGTGGATGAACATGCAAATTTACCTCATGTCCAAGTATCCTTGAACACCAAATCCCACTTTTCAATCCCTGAAAATGGTGATGGAGTATAATTATATAATCAAAGTCTCATGGCGATGTTATAAAAGAGGTTGTTTGTGTAAAACAATAAATTGAGTACACTATATAAGTCCAGACCATTTACCTCACACCGTTCCTTCCAGTTGTTTAAACGGACACCATAGTTCCCATATCTGTGAGGTCACAACCTAGACAACAACCTTTAGGTGTTCTCTCTAGCAGAACCTTGTTTTACACTTTTCTTCTTATAAATCCCATTTCTAGTAGTCGGTTTCTTACAGTTAAGCGACCTGACTGAAGCTTCTGCAAGTTTTCTTTTTCTGCTTATTTTCTGCTTTCAGACCATATTGCTTTCCTTTTTCCTCTCTTGACAGCTCGACTTCTTTCCTGGTATGCTTCGTTTTAACAACTTTCCCATTTCATTAGCACTATTCCCAAATTGTAGACACACCTGAGTGGAAACAGCTGACATCTTTTGCCACTCTCTGTGTCGAATCCCTTTCTTGGAGGAGTTTTATAATCATTTCCACCGGTTCAACTGACTGCTCACTTGTTGGGGCCATGAATCTATCAATCGGCTGTTATTGAATGATTCCATGTTCTTCTGCTCTGTTTCATCAGAAACAAAAGAGCCATTGCATTTTTTTTTTCTCAATTTTATTTGAGGTCTGTTTACAAACGCAAAATGGCAAACTGACACTGAAAACATTTTTCTGTCACCACCGACTTTTTTTCTCCTGCAAAATAAAACTGAATGAACATCCTCCAACAGTGGTGACTCCATATTTCTTGCTGGAGGATATATAAAGCCAGGAAAGTCTTTCTTAAAATGTCAGTGCTGATTGATATGGAGGGGCGGGGTGCTGCTGGATTGAGCATCCAGAGGGTGGATGGTAGATGGTTGTAGCAGAGGTTGTGATTCTTCTAAGAATCCTAGTCTGTTTGCAAAAAAGAAGAAAAACTATGTTCGGTGTACTAAATCAGGACAAATGAATCTGCCCATCAGGGCTGATATCTACTTACATTTGGGCTACTTTAATGAATAGATCATCCATGACCTCTACTTATCAGATAATTCCCATCGACAGTAAGATCTCATTGTCAGGGGAGCGCACCTGAGCGCGTGATTGGTTAAGTTTTGACACTCTTAATATAATTATACCTCATCACCTGGTGAAGGTAGCTCTGTGCATTGTACCGAGATTGGATTCTGTTTCTGTGTCATCGAAACAAAGACTTAAGACATATGCTGGATGCACCGCAAATTATAAAAGGAGGAAGTAAGGCAGGGACGGCTTTCATTGTTGAGCAATGACAGCGGGGGACGCGGTGGAGATAAAAGATGCCTCATCTGAATCACCGCTGAACCCCTCCCCCCCTGTTGATAGCATTGCCACACAATCAGGATTCTCATGTCACCTTGAAAAGTTGATCGAATTTATTTTTCATCCACTGTGTCGTGATACAGCTGTTCACAAGTCTGCTCGTTCGCAACTTTGGGATGTGCTGTTGGTGGATTTTGTCACTAGATCGTTATTATAATTTATCCGTGCGAGGACCTTGATTAAGTGTCGCATTTCACAGAGTCGAATTGTGAGCTGATGGCTGTCAAACGCAAAAAACATAAAATGCTGTGGTAATGCAAGCCTGTTTGACTGTTTCAGCTGAGCGATTCCTAGAGAGAGCCCCGACCGCTTTCCTCACTTTTACGCCAGAGCCTTTCCTCATGATGCAAGCTCACATGAA
This sequence comes from Xenentodon cancila, assembly GCA_014839995.1. Lineage (NCBI taxonomy): Eukaryota > Metazoa > Chordata > Actinopteri > Beloniformes > Belonidae > Xenentodon > Xenentodon cancila. The sequence continues at coordinate 20,342,418 of CM026212.1, forward strand.
AGAGGCGAGATCTGTAGAAACGGGCCTCTTCTAGTAGATCTAATAAAAGAGGCGGTGTTGGTTCCAGTTGGGAAATTAGTCTGAAGCAGGAGTATAAAATATTAAAATGTAGCAAGGTAAAATAAATGGAAAATGAGAACAAAGCTGTAAGGCAGATCAGATGTACATGGGGCTTATGCATTAGGGTTTGAAATACTGTATATCACTGTTGGCGCTGTTACAAGTGTCTGTTTTAAATTTTAAAGGGGTTGTATTGTGATTTAAAAATAACTTTTGTTTCAGCTGAGTGCATTTTGTATGGTTGTTAGAAGTGATGACCAAATGTAAAGCTTTAACACATCACAACTGAACCATTTAGTTTTGTACAGCATGAACTATGACGCGCAGCAACTGTACACACTGGACCTACACTGTTGTTGGATTATACTTCTCTGTAATCGCTTCGCTCTGTTAGTACTCCACCCAGCACTAGGTGGCGGTGCATACTCTATTCTGTGGTGCTGAGCTCCCTTTTCTTTACTTCCTTAATGTAGTTCAAACATAGCAACAAATCACATTTTGAGCAAAGTAACTTTTACTGATGCAATCTATCTTTCTACCTGGCTTGAAAAGTTAGAAAATTGACAAAAAAAATATTGTAGTATTGGAAAACTGGTAACAGGAAATGCAATGCTACCAAGAGGACCGATCACATTTGGTTCAGAAGAACGAACTGGAAATAAGTCAAATATCTGACTCCGCCCCCTGAAGCCTGCTGCTATGAACAGACTTATGAATACATGTTGAAAAGGGAGCTGTTGTGCTTTTTTTTTTTTTTTTTTTTTTTTCTTTTAAGCAATTTAACCAAAACATGTCACAAACATTTACACACTTTAATGCAGGACATAGTGTCAGCCTTGAATAAAAGAAAAAGTAGGTCACCTGTGATGGAAAATATTAATTCTGTGACCTTACCGATGGTCAGATGCAAATCTTGGCTTTGACATATTCTGTGACCTCTTATGATCAGACTCATGTCTTGTTTTTAAAGTGTTCTGTGGCCTTCTCAGGGTACAGTTTGTGCACATTCATATTTGGTCTGGTCCTTGATTTCCCGGCTCTGTTGACGCACACATATGGTGTGATTTGTTATTGGTTAGTCTTCATCATTCTGTGAGCTTCAAATTACTGTGCAACCTGACACTCTTTGTCACTTCTGCATCGAGACACCTGATGTACGTTTTGTACGGTTTGAAACTAAATCTACTACACTTTGAATCTTCTCTCACGTCTTTATTTATTACAGTCTAATGAACTCAGCCTTATTCCAGATAGTCACCTAGTGGTTAAACATATACAGAAGTCTTCATAGGTTTTCCACAACATTACCTTTTATAGAAAAACTTTAAAAAGTAAGATGTCTAACTAATTGATGAGCAATCACTATCGTTAATAATTAAACACCAATTATAACTAATACATTGTTCCTGGGTTGAAGGATTGCTGGTTATCTTATAAATATATTCACACTGATACCATCTGAAGTCATCATCCATCTTCTAACGCCGCACCTGTAAAGATGTTACGCTGCCTTCACATGAATGGAGTCTTTTCTTGACTCTGCTGGGACGCCATAGAAATGGCGCTTCCTTTTTTCTTTCTTTTTTTCTTTTATCTCAGCCTATCTCACAAACTGCGTTTTTGTACATATTTAGCCGCGAGCCTCAGAGGTTCGGTCAACGGCGCTAGAAACCATGGCGACGGCACGTTTTGAACTTGAGTTGTCTTTGGAACAAGCAGCGAGGGTTAAGCCCAAAGTTAACTCTGCTCAGTGAGACAGGCCTCAGGCCGTCATAAATGCCAGGAATGATGGAACGAGGTGAGCATAACATATTTCAAGGCGTTTGACAGTAAATCGTCTGCCACAAACAGACGTTGACACTGAATAAATAACGGAGTTGGGAAGCAAGCCGTGCAGAAACAGACAGACAGGATGACACTCATGACTTTGCCTTCCGCCAGAATGAAACTCTCCCCCTCCTCAGGCCATATCTCAGGAGGAAAGTTGGTATAGAGGAGAAGTTAAAAGACAGCTAAATGTCCCCGGCTGTCCCTTGACAAATTCAGCGGGACAGTGGTGGTTGTGTGGGTTGAAATAAAACAAGCACTTTATCACCAAGCGCAACGGGCCAGAATTATATCAATCTCCGTACCCTTTGTTCCCTTGCTGTTGACCTTGCTTGAACTCCTGGTCTGTCGAACGGAAGCTCTGCAAAAAATCTGATGCGATCACACGGAGTGTTTCTGAATTTAAGCAACAGAGGGAGGCGTTATTTAAAATAAAGAGCCAGGAGTAAATCTGCACTTTTATCTTTTGAAAAGAAACTGAACTTTAGTCTTCAAGCAATGAGTTGAATAACTGCTCGATCGATTCAAAAAAGATTTTAGTATTTTGTTGTGGGTAGGAATTGAATGTACTATCCAGCTTCAGCTTGTTTGTCTTTTCCATGTTATAAATGATTAAATACTTAAGGGGGAAAGGGAAGCAAAGGTCTCACTGTGTTGCCTCTTGAAACTCACGATGGGCTTTTTTTTTTCCTTTTTTTTTTTTCTATAAAGCAAGAAACTACAGAGGAGCAGGTGGGTTCACCACTTGAAGTCAAAGCTGGAAGTCTGTGTCCAATTGGGGCTGAAAAAAATAAATAAATAACGCTTGCATACAAAATTTCACGACTTATTTCAGTGGTAATATCTGCACATTCGTTAAAAAGCCAATTTGGTTAACTTTAGTGGTCCCAGTTTGCCAGAATATGTCAATTTAATTAACACAAAAACAGAACACACTCCAGGAGCTCGGTAACTTAATATCCGACTCGTCTACCATCGGTTTAACTGGTCCATCCTGTACTGAATTAGCACCCTCGTGGATCTCATGGGTCAGTAAATTACGTTCCAGACCGAAGCTGTGCGCAGTGACTGACAACACCTTGGGCATATTGACACAGAGGAGACAGGAGAGTTCAGTCAAGCCCGAGCTTTTAATCCCTACTATGCATCCCTCAGGCAAAATCCTTAAGACCCGAGTGATTTCCCGCATGCCAATGCAGCCTTGGACCCAAGCCGAGCTATTGACGCCTGACCCCTCCTGTATCGAACACCGAGGTTACTCATAACCCCTGCTCGTCTTTCATTATTGAGATGTGAATGAAGAAGGGCAGGGGGTGGTGCTCATCGATCGGTCAACACAGGAATATTTGATTGTCGCTCAGGCGGCTCTGCCAAGACACTCTTCTTCATTGCAATGTATGAATGCACTATAGGAAACAGGTTGAAGTGAGCGTGCTGTTTTGAGTGACTGGTTAAAAAAAAAACAAAAAAAACCTGCAAGGTCATGCTGTTCTTTTCTTTATTGCTAAACCTTATGGCTTGTACAGATAGAATTATTTGTTATTAGAGGCACCTCATTTTTCCCTTTTGTCATCTGAGGTGATTATCGGCTAAACGCCCTCCTAGAAGCTGAGTGCTGTGGGTGACCGTTAGCGAAGCAATGCGGTTTTAAGCTTTGAAAAAGGGCTTTGAAGAAGGAAAGAGCTGGAAGCACAGACCGGCCTAAGTCGGACATTGGAAGTTTCCATGGTGACAGAGACTGGAAATGAAAAATCTGTGCTTAAAGGCAGGCCTTGGTGCGTGTGTGTGTGTGTGTGTGTGTGTGTGTGTGTGTGTGTGTGTGTGTGTGTGTGTGTGTGTGTGTGTGTGTGTGTGTGTGTGTGTGTGTGTCTATGAGCGAGAGAGAGAGATGGCGGGGGTGGGGTGGGGGTTGTGTTCAGTGATACAGTCTTCCTATTGATTTGTGTGTAGATTATAAATACAGTGAATGGAGTGCTTTTCAGTTTGGATGTTGATGTAGTTTCCTATGCTTTCTTCAAACAAACCTCAGAATTTCTTCCAGCTTTACAAAACAGAGATTGAATACCAGTCCAAGGAAAGGATTAGAATCTTTTTGTTGTCGCTGTGTAAAGCATGCAGCCACATAAGCTGCCCAAAACACTCCTTTGACTCAAAGCAGAGGCAGACGGCGCTTTTTTTTTTATGCATAACAGACACAACTCGATGTCTTAAAGTCAAACCAGTGGCATTTCCGCCTCTCTGTTTTTTTTTTTTTTTTTTTTTTTTTTTATTCTCCATCCATTTCTCTGAAGACCAGCGCAACAGTGGCCATGCTGGCTATCTGGATGAAGAATCTCATTCTTGCAGTGCTGCTCTTGAGATGGGCTTAGACTCTCAGCAGGGACGGTTCAAAACGCCAACCCTGGCTGGCCTGTCACTGGAATAATTTCAGAGTACACCGAGCTTGTGCACGCACATGCTTTTTATTTTTTATTTTTTTCTCCTGTGCAGACTCTGCTGCCTGCAGTGGTGCCGGTGCTCATGCAAGCATAATTTAAATTACAGCTGCGGTGCACATATGTGCGCAATACCACGCACCCCTCAGAAACTTGCTTCACATCTCTAATGGCAATTTACACATTTTCTTCAGTATGTGGCACATCAATATGCATGTGATAGTGGTTGTTTTTTTGTTGTTTTTTTTTTAAGAAAAAAAACAAAAACAAACCAATCCTCACACTTTTACGTAACCCCCCCCCCCCCCAGGAATCAGGCTTATCCGAAAATGGGTCTCAAGCTTAAAACCCCAGGGGCATTTGCTGGAAGATAAATCAAGCGTCACCAGGAAGATATGGAGCAGCATCATTTGTTGGCAAGAATAGAAAAATTCATCCTGGAAATCGTAAATCATTAGACAGGCAGGCCCCAGTGAATAGGGCTCACCCACAAAACAAATCGATTTGTGAAGTTGCTGCACATTTCAATCCTCCCTTCTGCCTTTTTACAGGCACCTGGCGAGACGGTGTGGGCGTTACGATTTACATACAGTATACAGCGCCGGGGATAGCGGTTCTTGTTTCTGACAGCTGGAGATATGTAAATCATACATGCTACTCTGTGCTGTGTTGATTTGCTTTTAATGGAGGAGGGAGGGGGTGCGTTTAAATATTTAGAGTAAGTCTGAGTGTCGGCAGGACAGACTAATTCTTAGTAGAGTAGGTGTAAAAGTACTTTTCTAATCAGCTCTTCAAAGAGCAACTTTTCGTAATAACTTTTAATGTTTGACTTGCCATCAGTAAACTAAAGCATAATGTAATGTAGATGATCTAAAGTGACCTGTTACTAGTCGCAACTGCAGGATGAGGGTCCTTCTGGGTCTTTATAAAGGTCTCATGCACTTTCATGAATTGTATGTTAGGAAGGGATGCAACAGATCACACAACTCGTGACTAACAAATGGCATTGGAATTTTCAGATTCAGTCAAAAAGAAAAAAAAACATATTACCCAAGAAAAAGCAAGAATTTTCCTGAATATGGTCTTAATCCAAGAGCCCCCGGTATCGAGGGGAGGAGACACAAGGATCATTTGAGTAACTATTTAAGACACGACATAATATATAATGCCACATACAAAAAATAAAAATTTAAACCATTTCCACTGAAACAAAGCACAATTTCAGTACTTAGGAGCTAATTGCACAAGAATGTGGCAAAGATAACCGGCACTGGTGACCAGCTCGTATGTGTTACAAACAAAAGCCTGCTATCGGTGAAAGATAACACTTCACAGATTTCACAGATCACAACAGTTAAACGATGACCAATCTGTGATTCAAACTTACTGAGCTAGCAGAAGAAAAACGGACAGAAAAGAAAAGCATCTCTTTGCACAGCCCATCTTTGAATTTGGTTTGAGTTTAGCTGTTTTATAGTCCAGTTCAAAACTCGTCTTCATTCATGTAATTCTTCATAAGTCGCTATGACTTTGGATTACATGAATCGAGTAACTACTTTGAAAAATGAAAATAATGTTTGATCTCAGATTGTTTCTGTTACCGGTAGGGACATACAAAAGCAAGACAACCGGGTTACCGTCTTGGGGACACATGCATGCCTGAAGGGATATGGATTTGGGAACTCGCCATCCATTCTCTAGGCTGGGAAGACTCCACAGAGATATCAGTCAGCCAAATCTTTCAAGCCTTTTGTGACATTTATGTAAAATAATGTAACTAACTAGACACTATTTTATTGGCATTAGCACTTGGGTTTGGTTTTTTTGTGTCTGTGCAAAATAAAAAAAAATAAAATAATTTTTTGTTTCCCCTTCACATCGCTATCAAGTTCAAGCCAACCATTGTTCTTTGCTCTCCGTTGAGTCTCCATGTGGATTTGTAGTAGCCCGAAACAAAAGCCGAGGCTCTGCTCCGATGTGCGAGCTCTGAAAGACTGCTCAGTGCGTCCTTGAGTTGAGAGCAGAGAAGATCTGTACATATGAAGGAGAAGATTAATTTACGTACTGGCTCTGTTGTCTCCACAAAGATGGCTTTACTGTACGTTACCAGTTTGTGAAAGAGTACTTGAACTGCAGCAGTATGAACTCTTAACTCTCATCCAAATTAATTATCATTCAGGGCCAAGCTTTTATTGTATAACTTAAACAATACACTAGCAATATAAAGTGTAACTGCGCCATCTTCCAATAAAATCAGTTTTATGGGATTTATTCGGACCGTAACTTTTCCCCCCATGTTGTATCCGGAATCGTCTAAGTAGCCCCCAGCAATCTTCAGCAGGTGCCAAATTCATATTTTAATGGAAGTTTGGTGTGCACAGCCAGATGGATGTCTGCACCTTGTGCAGAATCACAGATTGACCTCCCAGGGAGGGAGACAAATTACATCATCTAATTTCTGTTGTGGCATATAAATAGGGTAACTTCAAAGTGGCTGGTAGAGGAAGTTTGATGTGTACAGTTGGATTTCTACTTTTGAGAACTGTTTAAAACAAGAACTTTGTACACACATTTTTGTGCTAAATTCAATCACTTCTATTCATCTATGATGCATTGGGAATCTCAGATTCCTTTATAGGCCTTCTCAACGGTATGTGCTACACTACTGGCATAAACTAATTTTGACAAATTGAAGTACTATGGTTACGAAATACTATAATAATTTTTAAAGTGGGCGTGGTTAATTCAGACAAGCACAAGCCTTAACCCTGCTTTTCTGCTGGTGTGGAAGTTTGTATTTCAACTTTTTTCCAATCACAATAGTAACAACGAATCTTCCTCCTCCTTCACTTCGAACATTAAAATGCACTCGAAATGTTAAGAAACGTTTGGAGCAGGAAGTTTACACCAATCACTGTTCACACACTGTTCTGTATCTACTGTACACACCGTAAACAAACGCCACAAATGCCTTTAAATACAGATTGACTTTAAATAGTGTATGTCCCCGGGTTACTGATATGTTACACCTCACAGTGTGCAAGAAATTGCTCTCGCTCTCTCCTGCCAGCCCTCCCTGAGCTGTTGCCCTGACACATCTTGACACTCGCAGTAATGTTTAAAACTCCACCTGTTCAGTACCGATCCAGACTCTTTTATGATATATAACACCATGTTTCCATCGTTCATATGACTGCTGCTATTTCTCTGGCGGGATCTGTACATGAGTTTCAGGAAGTTTTCAGGAAGGAGCTTGAGCACTTGAGTTTCTCCTGGCCAAAACCAACTTTGTTGTTCTTCTTGCTACCTTGAGAAGAAGAGGAAATGTTTGTTCTTGTAGAATATTTATATCCTTAACGTGTTCGATTATACGATTTAGTTTTTATCAAGCCATTAGCAGGATTGCTAGCTTGTTATTAACTTTACTTAGTAGTTTTATTTATCTAGTTATTGGTGTTAGCTGTTAGCTCGTGATTAGCTTCACTTGTCTAGTTATTATCTTTACTTGTTAACTTTAACTTAACTTTTTATTAGCTCTACTCTTTGTGTACTCGTGTTGCTAGTTAACATATTAGCTTTACTTGTAAGCGTATTAGCTTGATCTGCTAACTTAGCTTAGCTTGTCTAGCCATTATTGTTACATCTAGTTATCAGCTTTACATGTTTGCTTGTTATTAGCTCTACTTGTTATTTTCTTACTTTTGCTGGTTAACTTTTACTTGTCTCTGACGCCTTTTATTTTCTATTTGAGCCACACCTTCGTAAATTCTAGGATTTTTTTTTTCCTCCAAAGTGTATGTTTACCAAATGTTTGCCACGGCTGATTGATCTGGGTTCACATTTCTCTGCTCTCAACAAGCCTCTTACAAGATTCAGACCTAACTGAAAACAGCTGCACAGGCACTGCTTAGGCTGGGATGGTGGCATCCCCTGAGGTGATAAACTTTATCTGCCTCACCTTGAAGCCAGGTGGTGTCTTACAGAGTTCAAACTCTAAATATTTTTTTGTTTCTTTTCTTTACTTTTCTAAGGCTCTATCTGCAGAGTTATCTTACCATTAAGAAAAGTGAACACAAACTGCTTAGGGTTTTTTTTTTGTATTTTTCATATCTGAGTGGGATCAGTGCTCAAAAGGTTGATTAGGTAACGTACATCTGTTGCTAAGAAAACGCTTCGCAAATGGGCTCATGTGCCTTTTAGCATCTCCACTTTCAGTGTACACATTGTTCCAAGACTGCACACTAACAGCTTGAACTTGTTATAGTTACGTGCTTTTGAAATCAATCGTATCTCTGTAGACGCTTCATATACCTGCTGTTGTTGTTGAACAATCCTGGATAAATGTCATCTCAAAAATAATGACAACAAAAGTGCACACAGTGTCTTATTGATCATCCTGAATCATTAATATCCCATGTATCTCCTCTTTTACAAAATTTTATTTTGATCACTGCCTCAATTACAAGTGACAATTTGTTTGAATACATTTCTAAGCAGAACAAAAGGTGTTTACAAGCTGAGATTATATTGCACTTTAGACTGTTGGACTGTTACCAGGTGAAGAACTTAACACGTGAATCCATAACCTCTTCCATCAACTTCGATCCTTAAACTACTGAAGCACTCTGCAGTCTACTTGATCATCTCCCCATATGCCACCGCAATACTTCAGCCCAACTGTATTTTTCTCAGCTTGTTATTGCACTGGGATGAAGTGCTGCTTATCTTCCAAATACAATATTAGAGAGGGGGTAAACTGTGTTATGTAAAATCTTATGAAAGCTACTAATCTATGTGAATGGCTAAAAGGGATTATGCTTGTCAGGAAGACGAAAATGAGCTTGAGATGCTCATTTTTGGAATTTATATAAGCGGGGGAAGGGGTTCATGATGGGTGATCCATCCTGACCTTTGTTTGACCAGCCCTAATGAAACTTATATCCCATACTTAATAGAGCCTGGTAAAATTAATTCATATAGGTGATGCACATAAACACTCCACCTTCACTATGCGGTAAAGTCAGGTCGTGCTTTATTCATTTCTGCTTAGTTCCACATAGTTAATCCCATAATAAAGGAATACGGCTGGTGTCTTTTTGCCCATAGTGTTCTGCATCAGATGGAGTTGGATGATTTTCTTGAGTTTTGTGGCATCTTGTGAATGCCACCTTACTTTTAAACATCTATGACTCACTACAATGAGCTGTGTTGCACACAAAGGTGAATTCATGTATGTGTTTGGGGAAAGATGTTCATGCTTGTTTATGCAGCACCATGCGAGCTTAAGCTCTTGAGAACAACAAGGTCCTTTGGCGATGCTCTGCAAATCCGCAGCGCCTACGCTCGGCTATTGTGCCTATGTTGTAGACATTCGTTCCCTGTCTTTGTCTTCTGCGTCTTAATCTGTGTTTTTGACATTTAAGAAATGTCTCCAGATTTAAAATAAAGCCAGAATTTGTTAGTTGGCTTCAGCCATGGTGTTTTTTTTTAGGTTACATGCTGGCAAATTTGCAGTGGCTGTTTGAACATATATTGCAAGAATTTTCTATGACCCTGAATTAAAACAAATACAGTTTTATTAAAAGTGTAGCCATCCTGACATTATATAGGAATTTAAAGGAAAAACTTTGGCAAAATGTCTTCGTACAAGTAGCACTTAACTTTTGACTACCTTTAGTAAAGTCCAGTAATTTCACTATGAGATTTACAGAGGTGCCCGTGAGGAGTCGTATGCAGCTGTATCTGCAAGTTTCAAGAAACTAAAAGTTGTTGAAGCCAATATTTTCTTTCAGCAACTTAAAAAAAAAAGACAGTTTTGGAAATCTTTACGAGATTTAGGAATAATAATTAAATATTGAAAACCTAAATCAATAAAGCTTAAAAAAAAACTTGAAATATTGCACAAAAACGTTCTTTTGGGTTTCCATCTTTCCCATTAGTGGACTTCCCAGTATGTTCACCCCAAGGTAAGATCGTAGCATGGTCAGAGAAACTGATAAAAACACAGGCATCACTTATGAGTTATGACATTCATAATGCTAACGGTAAATTTAAAAAAAAAAAAAAAAAAAAAAAAAAAGGACAGCTTATTTCAAAGGGCCATCAGTCTCTTAATACATCATGGCAGGACAGTACAAGTTTTCAAATTTGCAGTTGAGCAAATCGCAAGACTTCTGGAAAAACAAAATATTTTGGACTGGTGAGATAAAATTGGAGATGATTGGTCATAATGCACAGAATGAAAGTTAGCTTCTTTTATATTACAACTCAGCAAGAACTAACATAGTGAAGGTAAATGTTAGAGTATTAGGTTCATTGGTTTACCACGTTTTTCCTGTGGCTGTGAGAGGGTTGGTATGTGAGTAGTAAAGTGATGTTGTTTGGAGACTGTGGTCTCATCCACAGAGATGGGCAGCTGATAAGAAACATGCTGACCAGAGGAAGTGGAGTTAAGGAACACCTTTGATAAGGAGGACTGGTCAGTTAGTGGTACGAGCAGAGACAAAGGCAATAAAAGAATACCTCTTACAGCAGGGGAGGGGCAGGACTCCGGGGAAGATGCACCAAGAAGGTTGTAAAGAAGGCCTTCTGGTGTGCATGAGATAACCAGGGTGTAGCCTTAAATAGAAGGTTCTAGTCTGAAGGAAATACGTTACAAACTGTTGTAAAAAGGGCGGGAAACAGACTTGCATTAACTCAGGATTGTATAAGAAGGGGGTGTACGCAGACGTACTCAGATCTCATCTGTATCCCGGCATTTGTGCATCTCGGTGGGATATCCACATGCAGCTGTATGGAAATAAATGTGAATCTCTTCCTATCAACGAACTCGGGGAATCTTTGAATCAACAGTTGTCAAACATGGTGGTGGAGGGGCGATGATTTGGGTTTGTTCAGAAGCCGTAGGACCCAGGCACCTTACAGTCATTGTGTCAACCGTGAACTTCTTTGTACTGTAAACCAAAGACAAGTAAAGTTTTAGTCCCTCTGTCCACCAGTTGAAGCTTGGCAGAAACTAGGTAATGCAACAGTCGTGAAATACACACTAGCACAGTAGCAAAGTACAGAATGGCTGAAAAATACAATGAATCAAGGTGCTCCAGTGGCTCCGTCAAAGTCCTGCGATATACCGTAAACTACATTTCTTCATGCTCCTGACACAAATAGGCCCCACACTCTGAAACTGTCCCCCCCCCCGCATGTACAATTTTGAGCACAAGCTGTGTAGACGCAAATTTAATTGGCTGAGGCGTTGAAGCACCAAAAGTAGGGTTTGATATAAGCAGTGCTACTTCTGCCATGCACTGGACCCCCAGTCCAGTCTGCCAATACCTGATATTGCCTTCGAGGTGAACCGGATGCTTTCATCGTGTACGTGTGAGAACTGTGCATAAATAAAAACCAGGAAATCTCCATAAATACAGTGAGATACTGGTAACTCTAAACAAAAGACAGGGGATTAGTATAATATTTGTCTTTTACACTTAGGTTTTTTTTGTTGTTTTTTTTCATACTTTTTTCTTACATGTAGTATTTCTCAATATTAGTCAGAATTAAGTTGAGTGTAATCAAGCCACCCAGGAATGCACCTCTGGTGTAAATTTGTGCCGGCCTAGGTTGAAACCAGAAACTGAGTTTGTGAGAGATAATGGAACAAACACAGATCTCAGAATAAAACGGCACACTTAAAAATTCAGCAGATGTGTAAAAGCTTTGCAACTGGAAACCTGATGTGCCCACTTAGGCCTTTACAGTAATAATGTAAAACCCAGGTAATGCACACATGAATAGTGGCAGATTTTAGCAAACACTTAGGTGTCGGCTAGTTTACTTTTGTTACCTTCTTTACTGCCGTCTTACATTGATACTAAAGACAGTACTCTGTGAATAGAGATGTAATACTCTCATTAGCCTGAGACTGCTCTCTTGAACCTTTGGATGACTTCCAGTTTTTCTTACATCACACAGGCTGATTTTACATTGTATTTGCCCTGCCAGTATTCATACATAGGACCCCACATTAACTAAAAATGGGCTGCAAATGTGGGTTTGTGTACGGGTTCGGTGGTGGCCCTACAAGAGCTCACTCATATGGACTCTGAGCAGCATCTCCCTGGATTTTATGTGGGCCCCTACTGGTTCATTCTCCAATGTGGGGGGGGCATACATAACTGAAACTATACATGACTGTCACAATTTGCCCCTTTCTTAGCCAATACCCATGTAGTCCACTTGTGTCTGTCCTGGGCCCCATAGATTTGGCCCACATCCGGTTCCCACCTTGTATCAAAGCCCACTCTTGCAAGTAAGTAAACTTTTTTTCAAAGAAAAAAATATCAAAGTGCTTTACACAGTGCAGCAATATAGATAAAGTAATATTATACAGAGGTTATATAATATAATAAAATCCGTTTAAATAAAAGTCAGGTTAACCCTGTCAACGAAAAGCCTGTCTAAATAATTGTCTTTACCTTTTTTTTTTTTCTTTTTTTTTAAACTTTTAAGTCATTAACAGGGGCAGGAAGAGTGGTCCAAAGAGTGGTGGCTAGAGCCTAAAAGGACAAGTGCTCTGGAGTTTTAAAATGCGTTTTAAAACCATGAGAAGGTTTTGACCTGAGGAACGGGAAGGGCAGCGAGATGAATACAGGGTCAAGACGTCGGTAATGTATTAAGGGGCTGACCATGTAACGCCCTGTCAACACTAACATTTAAAAATCAGTTCCAGATCAGCAGCTGATAGAACTCTTCCCATCTTGGAAATGTTCCCTGTGATTAAAAGCAATTTCTGATCAACTGTACAGACTCAATCAAGACATAGGCAAGGCGAGTTTACTTGTGTAGCACATTTCAGCAACAAGGCAATTCAAGGCGCTTTACTTAACACAAACATAAAAAGTAAAGCGTATAGGGAAATAAAGATTGTAGCCCACTTTAAACATGAATATGTTGGGTAGATGAATCATTGGTAAGCAACAGTTTTTAACATTTGCTACTAAAACACACCAATAATGAAGTCCAGGGTTCTTCAAACCTATTAATACAGAAGATTGTTGTTGCATTGTGTCAGCTTTCCTATCAGCAGTGGGGAGTTTTAAAAAAACAAGGGCAATTTAATACATTTCTCACAATGAAATTGTGCCTAAAAGATAGAACTGTGCACGGCCATAGAAATCTAGTATAGCAGTGAAGTTGCCTGTCAAGTATTTCTCAGTTCAGAGTTGTAGCTGGGATCGGTTTGCGACCTGTGCTGGAGTGAGCTCACTGTATCCTCTCCTAAAATGTGCTTCAAGGGTTATTGAATATAATTTGTGTTCAAATTTACATTTGTATGGTTGTGGAAAAAAACTACCACTCTCAAATAAAGCAAACCCGCCGGTAAAGAAGAGTGGAGCTGAGAGGGAGGGTTACACCAAATAAAAGCAGTTGCTATGAACAAAGCCATACAGGCAGGGCTGTAAAGGGAGCTGTGGTAGTTTTTACAAACCATATCACTGATATCTCATTCAGATTTCAGGGAATCGTTTTAAATTTTCTGGGGCGGGGGTAGCAGGTGGGGGGTCTTCTTTAAATAAGGTTGACATAACTTAATTTATTTGACCATTTTGAGCTGTAGGATTTACAGTGATCGGATTTATTCTGGATTGCCATTGCTGTGTTTTTTTTTTTGTTTTTTTTTTAAAGAACTGTACAACAAAGGTTGTAGGGGGACCTTTTATTTATTTATTAAAAAAAAAAAAAAATCTAATTCATATTCATGCATGGCTTGTTAGATTATCCTGCTTGTTCACCCAAATATTAATCTTGAAATTCCCAGGTTTTACTCAAAGACCTAAAAGCACGGCGTTTGAGGGCATTGCTTACGTTTCTCTCGTTATGCGTTCCTTAGATTTTCATAGGATTGTAAAGGTTGTTTCCCTATTTTATGCTGCAGCAGCACTAGACAGGCTGAATGAGAAAAGATGGATGCTGCAGAGTGCAGCTGGGAAAGATAATGAATGAAGTCGACTGTGGGTGGCGAAGACCATCACTAAAACGTAATGGGTCCCAACAGAGGGATGGGGATATTGACCCGTCCGTCACAATTTTACCCTCTCTCCTCCAGCCCTTCCTTACAAACACAAGCTCTTGGAAGTGTGTACACAGCACATGGAGGTACACACACGAGTCTGCGCAAAAAACAAACAAAGCAGGCATGCGTTTTAGTTTTTTTTTTGTTGTTTTTTTTATCATAGCACTCAAGACATCCTTGCGTGAAATTTTTTTTTTCTTTTAGTAGTTAAGACATGTTTTTTGTAAAGTAAATGGAAAGCGTGCACCCACTGACATGCATTATTTTCTTCAGATATACTGAATTGAAACTGCAGGCGAACTCGATAATGTCCCCTCTGATGCGGAATGCCAAATTTATCATCCCCACGCTTATTTGACTTACTTCAGGCAAAACCCTTTGATATGGATTCTGTGGAAAATTGCTTGGAGCAGATTGGCATCCTGGAAGCAGATTCAGCAAAGCATTTTTACCTCCTTCTGAACTATGAAGAGCTTGCAAACATTTTTTTTTTCTTTTACTCCTTCAACTCGGTCGGTATTTCCCTCGTGATATGAATCAGTTCAGTTGGGAGAGGGACCAGTAGGGCTCGCCGGTCCTTCTTTATTACGGTCCTATGTGAACGAAACTGTCCAGCACTGACAGCAGCTGCACTGTCCCTGTCTGTATCGCTTAACTCTTTATCACCTGCTCATTTATTCTTTTTTTTTTTTTCCATCCATTCATCTGTCTGCTTTCTGTTTCATCTTTTCATTGTTTGTCCTATGTCAGCGGTCATAAGATCGCGAGGGGACTCAACCCCCTTCCTGTCATCAGTAGCAGCAGGGGGATCAGCCTGCGATTACAGTGATTACGGTTTGTGCTTACATAGGACTGCGGTGCTTTGTGCCACATCTCCCGTCGTCAGCTGGCAGTCTGAGTACTAATCTGCCAGTTATAACAAACAGAAGAAATGCGAACGAGAGAGAGGGGGGAGAAAATGGCAAAAATCAGAAATCTCTTCTAGAAATCTTATCTGATCTGATGACCGCGTAATCCTTAATCATTTGTTTTCATTATGTACTCAGTATAGATAGAATAGATGCATTAATGCCATACAATCATCATTTTTTTTTTCATTTGTCTTTGAAACGTTGCAGCAGGATTCCTGCAACAGCTTCTAACCACACGAGACTTGCATGTTCTTATAGTACATGCATTTTTAAACCTCATATTTCCATATATATTTTAATATATCCCTTGGAGTTAATCCGTTTCCGTCTTCCCCTGTTAGTTCAAAGGGTTCCAAGAAAGGTAAGCGCCAGATAAAAATCCTTTAACCACCCTAATTGGTATTGTAAAGTCATTGTGGCACATTGCACAAGAATCTTCTCCTTTTCAATCTTCCTTGTAGTTTGCCATCGATTTGAACTTGATTTCTTTAATTGTAACTGTTTCTTCTTATTCTGTTCTCTTGCATTGTGGGTGGGTGTTTTCAGGACAGAATAAGAAAAGCAATCATGAAGTATCTGTGATTGTGTGTGTGTGTGTGTGGGTGTGTAGAGGTTGCAACATGCAGGGATTTTCGAATATGGGCCAAGATGGGCTCAGATTAAGTTTGCAATCCATGTAAAATAAACACTGATGTTTAATCCCTCAAGGGAAAGTTTTTATAACCTACTGTATGATTAGAATCTCAGATTTTGTAATAGTTTAACCTTTAAGGCCACATTGTTGAATTTGATTTATATTCATGTTGCACGTTGAAACTGTTTTTCAGTACCCAAAAGGCACAGTGATGGTCTGCAGTACGAGCCAAAAAGCACTTTTTTAGGTTATTGAACAACAACAACAAAAAAAAAATGTAACAGTCCATTTGTGTAAGCGTTTGTGCCTCTATTCCCAGCTCCGACCGGTTCCTTCTCGTCCGTTCGTGTCACCCTTAGCTCAAAGTGACACCCAATTTTAACCTGTGTTCTCACCTGCTGATTACAAACCTCCCAGCTCTAAATGGAATGATCCTGAACTCATTGTGAGGAAAGAGGATGTAGAGACGAGAGCGCCACCTCAATAATTGTTTCTCAGTTTCATAGGCTTGACCCTTTATTTGTTTGACCGGCATTCGCTGCCTTCGAATTAACTCTTCTTAGGCCGGGGACGGGGTCCCACGCAGCTGCCGGGCTGGGTTAGTGAGTCCGGGGCTGGGGGACTGGGTGGGGGTTGATGGAGGTGGGTTCATGAACCCATAAAGCTCACGTGGTAGAAAGTCGGCAGACCATGTCTCATTACTGGCTTGACTTGAAATGAGATGGGTCCCTTTTTCTGCTTGTCCCTCACTGCTGGGATTGATTAGTCAGCAGCCAATCAATGGTAATTAAGGTGTAGAGAATCCTTTAATTGTGGCGTATGAATCATTGTGTCAGACCCTGCCTTGACCTTCACAAGACTTACACTGTGAACACTCTTGCTGGGGAATAAATACCATTTATAAATTGCAAGATAATGGTAGCTCATAAATGGGCCTGGATTTGATGGACTGCGATCCTGTACGGTGGACTCGTGTAGCTTCCAGCATTAGTGCTCACTGAGCTCACGCTCGTAATGAGACCGCACCGGCCTTCACATGCTGTTCTTCATTTTGCAAACAGATGCATATTCCCACCAGATCAATACCTTTCAAAATGTTTAAGAGTTAATGTTGTGAAATAAGTGTTGCTATTATGTGGGGCGAGAGGCGCTCTGTGCATATAGAGCGGCGCTTTGATTGATGAGCGCCAAAAACGAAATGGCAGAGCAGAGAGCCACAGACACCCTAATTGTGTTTTTTAATGAAGACTTACATTCCACGTTGGAGCTGATTTCCCACTCAGCTGCTTGCGTCACCCCTCGGCCCCATCTTCTCTCCGCCACCATCACAACCATCCATCATGCAGTAATGACAGCGCGACGTGTGCGTGGTCCAGTCCTAACCTCTGGACTTCCAACTCTCTTCTTGTCCCTACCATACCACCTGATCTGTATAAAGGGGCGGACTTTACTAAATGTTATGCACGTCACAAAAACGTTTCTAAACGTTCTCAGTCGTGGGATCAAAATCAGTCCTCTGACAAAGCCTGTTATCCCTCCAGACTTTCCGGTTATTTCTTCAGTTTCAGTTAGTTTTTGCCTGATGGTCATAAACTGTGATCCATCATTCATCGTGCCAGATATGTGACCCAAACACCATCAATATTTCACACAAGTGCTAAAAGTAGATAAAAAGAACCAGCCAACTAATATTATTCTTTGATCGCTTTCACTGTTGAGCAGTCCTGCACATTCCTCTTTACAGTCCGGCTTAAGGTCCTTCCACAACATTTCCGTTCGACTCGGAGCAGGACTTTGATGTTCCAAACGTAAACTTTCTTCTTTCTCAAACACCCTTTTTAAAGTCATGTTTTGGCAAGAGGGATCCAGAGGCGGGTTACCATTGGCAAGAATCAAGGTTACTTTTACTGGGCTTTAGCTGTTGACACGTGTCTCCATTACCAGAAAAGGCCCCGCAACAAAAATGTTAGTCTACTTTGGTTCGGTTTGGTTCCGCTGTTTGGTTCTGCAGCTTGACTCCCACTAATGGAGACCTGCATTAGGGAAGGGAAGGTTCAAGCTCCTCAACCCGATGGCTTCTGTCATTAGACCTCCATCCCAGTATATATGAACCTCCACATTTGCAGTAAAAAACTAAATAAATAAAAAGAGTTTAGTTTCTAAGCCCAATAACATTATTAACATAATTATGAAACTTTGCAAGCAGTCCCTTCAGAGGCAAAGAAAACATTCCACAAAACGGTTAGAGGCATTATCCAGGGCTTTAAGGTTTAACCTGAAATAGAGGAAAAAAGGTGGAGTAGCTCTTGAAAGTGGGCAGAAATAGAAATCCTCCTTAGATCTTGTACATTCAAAGCAAAACACTGGGTGCTTTGTACTGTAGCTTTGTAATCATCATAATCTCTGATGCAGAATTAAGGACTTTCAAGTTCATTAAACACATGCTGAACATCTGACTAATGTGCTGCTGTGTATTGTGGCCAGTTACTGCTGTTGCTCTGTTTTCTTTTTTGTTTTTTTGTTTTTTTTAACAGAAAGCATTTTCTCTGCTTTCAGATGCAACAACAGGACCCAGTGCGCTGTTGTGGCCGGTCCAGATGCATTTCCCGACCCGTGCCCGGGAACCTACAAATACCTGGAGGTCCAATATGAATGCGTACCCTATAGTATGTATTCCCCGCCCTTCACTCAGTCTTCACCTAATAATGCTTTTAACTACACTTGTTTCTCCTTAACAACAGCGACTCACCAGCAACTGAATGCTTAATATGAAAGTACTGCTTCAAATGAGTATCTCAAAAGTGTCTTCCTGTCTAGAAAAGATTAGAACCCAGCAGGGGATATGACATGATGATTCCTGTGATCCGTGTATAAGTAGAGGAAATGTTATTGGCAGTGTTCTCCATATGTGGAAAATTATACAGTTTATCCTACTGGAGAAATGTTACCCGTGCCAGTGTCTTTGATGTAACTGGCAGGAGATAAACGCTTTCTTCATTTTTTTCAGCCTACACGGCATCAAATGTTTCGAATGTCTACAAGTCTGCAATTGATCTTACGATATATAACATCTTCTTAATGATACTTGAATATTAAAGTGCTGTTAAAACTGATTTGACAGGAACAATTGAGATGAATGTGAAGGTTGTTACTTTTTTTCCCCCCCTTCGTTACTGCTAAAAAAAAAAAAAAAAAGAAACTAATTTCTGTAAATGCATGTTGTCGGTGATATGCTAGTCTGCTTGTCAGACTCTTTCCATCAGCTCCCAGCACTTTAAAATCTTTCAGGAATCATGTCCGATTATATCAAGTCTTGCGAGCGTTGCTGCAAGAAAAGCCGGCACACTTTTATCAAAGTGAAACATGCTTGTTGTTTTCGGTTCAGTACAGCTCAGTGGACACCCCCAATGTTCCAACTACTGAGGCATCTCTGAAGGGGATAAATATGAATGATTTAATTACTGCAGCAGGTGAAAAACACTGTCAAGCTTCACAGGACATAAGTGGAAACATTTGGGAGGGAAGGGAAGGATCAGTATGGGGGCGACAGGAAGAGCATGCACAGAGGAAATCCAGGTGAGGCCAAGGGAAGAGGCAGGTATTGTATTGTTTTATAATGACGTTTCAGTTGAACATCAAAGCAAATGTAGCTTTATCTGCAAAATCCTGATATTCTTTGGCCCGCTCAGTAATTTTATAAAACTGGGAATATTTGGTCATGGACTTTTTAGCTGTGTGGTCTGCAGTTGTTGGATGTAAGTGGATTCTAGTAATTCAAATTCAAATCAATCCCATCTTCCCTACATTTGATGTCCTTACACGGCTACCTCAGAAGTCTGCCTGACAGTGGCTTTCATGTTCTGATATGAAAGCCCTTTTTACCTGTCATCTAAAGCTGGCAAATGGCTCTTTCATACCCGATTTCTCACAATATGTACATTTTGCTGTATCAGCCAAGAGTGTGTATGTAAAACACTGGTCATACTGACGTTACTCCAGACAGCACAGCTTTGATCACGCCATTATTTGTGGTCCATAACAGTTCCCTTCAAGCACTGTATGCTATGATTCTCAACCTCGCATCTCATAGGACATATCCAAAAGTATATCCTGTTGAAACTAAAGTAAAGTTTTGTTCCATCTACCCAGATTTCCAACATGCAGTGTTTCCTGAAAAGCAGGTTCTTTTAGTACCAGTTTGAAAGGTGACTTGGGAAAGTGCAGACAAGCATATAAACAATTTCTCTGCTCAACACCTGCAGCGATAATTTCTAAACCACATACTGAAGGTGAAATTTAAAATGCTGATATCATAATTGACATGTATCACCACTAGTACTATTTTAATTACTGGGATTCTGTGGTACAACCTTGGAGGCTGGAACTGTTAGTTCTTTCAGCTGTGTTTTTATTATACAGTGACGAACCTGGTAGGATCTACTGACTTAGCAAAATGTAAGTTGAACACCACTTTTGCTGTTTGCTAACCACCTATAAATGACAGGAAAAGGAGAAGGTGAAGAAGAAGCAGAAGAAAAAGAAAACAACTTGAAACAATGAGATCAGCATTGAAGGAGATGAGATGGTTGTTGCATTTCTGCTTCCTGTTTGAATGGAGTGCAGTGGTTGGTGATAAATGAGAAGAGATGTCCTAAATTCAGAGGGGACATCGATGTGCCTGAACAACTTAATCGCTTGCCTCCAGCACAACCAAGTCAACCTCCCTCTTTTCAAGGCCAGGCCGAAGTACCTAACCCTAGGCAGGAGTTTGTTTTCTCCCTGTAGAGATTATTGAAAGTTCTGATCAAAGCTCCATAAAAAAGCAAACTTGGGTTTCTGGGTTAAAAAGTCAGTAGGGTCAAGTTGAGTTCAAAAGCACAAATGAAATGGAAAGATATCATGAGAGGCTAGGATGGACAGTGTCCCGGAGCCTGGCTTGCAGTATCAACATGAATATTTCTACAAGTTTATTTTTTAGTTCTGGGAGGGTAATATTTCATTATGTGTGTGTGTGAGAGAGAATATGTTTGTTTGTTCTTTTTTTGTCCCTTTTTTTGGGTGGTCTTGCTCTGTTTGGCCAGTTACATGGACTCTTTTCCTCTTCTTTTTAATTTTTTTTAAAAGGGTGACTTAAAAACTTAAAAAGGACAATTTATTTTACTGTTCCGTTTGATGGTTATCTTGGGTGGTTTCCAGTTCCACTAACCATCATTTATGGCCATGGGCCGCTGAAGTAATTGTTCTTCATGTATCCAACACATAGAGAGGCATTGTTGCCCCAGTTCGAAAAGATTTCCCATTTCAACATGTAGGTTTGGTTACAAGCCAGTTCTCACCCCATTTTAAACAACATAATTTACCTTTTAGTCTGATGGATAGTCAATGTAGACCATGTGGCCTGAATTATTTCTACTAATCACACATGGTTGAATCCATTGTCAAACTTCCTCCCTCAAACCATTTCCCATAAAAAAATCCATTTTTTTTCAACACATAATATTTCAACAAACACAGTGAAACACATAGCCAGACGTTATGACTCCATCCAGAGAGGTTTCCATCCAATGTAGAGGCCAGTTCTGGCCACCCTGTCCAGATCAAGTCACTTCCTAGCCAAAGCCAGGACACCCAGTGAAAAACTGAAGCGTGTCCCAAAGTGCTGAAAAAACATTGGGCTGCTTAATTGCTCTAATATCAAGGCCCGCTATTAGGGCTTCACAAGGGAGGAAACGTGGGGGCACTTTGTTTTGCTTTAACTATGGATAGTGCCCAGACATCATCAAAAGATAAATATTTCTGCTGGCGATGCATTCCGACAGCAGAAGTCATGTAGGCGTTTATTTATATAGTGAGTGGGGTAGCAAAGTGTAAACTCACTGGCGATGAGTTTCTGAGACGCTTTTTAAGGCAGCATGTGAAATAATTCATGCGTGTTTACCCAAGCCAGGCTAAAATTAGCTAATTGAATTCAGCTTTGTTATGAACACCTGCCCTCAAAAAAAAAAAAAAAAAAAAAAAAAAAGAAATATCTCAGTGGACGTCTAATGTGACCACGTTCCCCCAATGAAGCAAAATATGTCTGTTTGCTGTGTGTGCTAATTGGCAGCGGGGTGTGGACGGAGACGTCGCAGCTGTTAGCTCAAGTCTTTGCACCGAGTTCCTCGGCCGACTGAGGGATTTGAGTGTTTAATAAGAAAGGCAGCTCCCATGACTCCAACTCTCCTTAAGCGGTGAAGTTTTGACTTTGTATTCCTCTGACAAGCTCTCCATTTCAGTCCTAATTCTCTGTTTTTTTTTCCTTCCTTCCAATCTTGTCTCGCTTTCACTTACATTTTGTCCTCTAAGTGCCCCCGCTGCCCCCTCCCCATTACCTCCCTACCACTATATCCCTTTATTTGCTGCTCCTCTGTTCCCCTCACTCCGCAGTCCTGGCCTCCCCTCGTCTCGTCTCGACCTCCTTCACCGGCGGCTTTTATCTGCGCTCCGCTTGGGGAGGCTCGTTTCTTTTAGGATAAATTACCGCTCCCCTCTCCATATCTTCATAAGCCGGCGTGATTGTACAATCTGATCCGCCGTTATAAATGGCATGGGGAGTGTGCTAAATCGATGGACACATACAGAAGATACAATATTGATTTCATTAATTTGCGATTTGATCCGCTCCATCAGTTGTAATGGAAGGAGGGGGGGAGGGGGGTGTGTGGTAAAATGTTACAACAATTACTGCTAAGAGTGCCTGTGTTTGCCGGTGCTGTGTGAAAGTGTCACTGCACAAGGTAATCCATCATGTTTCCATTTGAGCTGCTGTCTGAATAATTATTCCGTATAAGCTTTGAATTTCATATGGGAAATAATATTGTGTTGAACAATGAGAGAGGTGAAACAGCAGTGATATCAGGTGAAACAATATAAAAGGATCTGATGCATATTGCATTTGAAGAAGTAGGTGCATTATGCAAAAAAAAACTAAATATTAAGTTATAATGAAGTTGTTTGCAAATCAGGGAACACTTTTCTTCAGCATTGCACCAGTGCTGGTTTTTACCTCCAACTTCCAGCAGCAGTGATGTGCCGACCCTTAAGATGGCTCGTAAACATGACTCTGCACCAACGGCTGACGTCTGCCTCCGCCCCGCCTTCTCACCTTGACTTTTCCAAGATCCAGTGGAGAGATGCATGTCTATTCTCTTAGTGGCTTATTAAAATTGTTCTCCCTCACTTGTTCCATCTTCCTTTTGGTGTAACTTTCACTTCAGTGGCTCCTCCCAAAGGTCAGCTGATATGAGGTCAATGCAACTGTGTCTCCTTCCTACACAGCCAGCGTTCTTCCTCAGCAGTAATGAAGCTCTGAGATCCCCCTCAGTGGCTCCTCAAAACTCTCTGACCTATCACACACACACACACACACACACACACACACACACACACACACACACACACAAAACAGCATATTCAGAGCAGTGTAGCCTTACTCTGCTTTTGGAGAAGTTTTTCAGCTACTTAGAGCTTGCGGTTGCCTTTCTTGTCTCCCCAACACCAAGCATTTTCCTTTAGTAATTAGTGGTGCCTCACTGTGTAGTTTCCATGGCAAATTAACTGATTTGGTCCAAGCATGTGGGCAAAAGAAAGGAAAAAAAAAAAAAGAAGATGAGGTTGGGTATAATTACATGCCCTTTCAGGAAACCTTTTTTGTTCCGTCCACTTTTCAGAACTGACACTCGGGCGTGCACAGCAGATGATGAGGTGGAGTAAAAGTGAGAGGCAGAAAGCAGAGACGAGAAGAGAGCGAAAGAACAAAGAAAGAGAACCTGCTGGCAGTCTGTTGCTGTACAAAACCACTTGTTCCCCCCACTGTTTGTAACTAATAAGGACAATATAAAATCCTGGCTCGCGCAGTGGGATCCAGCAGCCTTGTCAGATATAGCTCACACTTCGGAAGCTAAGCCAGGATATGTAGTCATGCAATCACTTCTCAGATTTGTACAGAGCAGTTTAATCCCGAGCTCATGCTTCATGGAAAGTTGCAGTGTCTTTAGTCGTGTTTTCGTTTTCATTCCCAACTCATCTAATTGACTTTAAAATCATTGTGCTGTTGATAACACACCTAACAGGTTCAGGAAGCCCAAATGGCATGGTGAAGTAGATTGTTTTGGCAAGTTTTACTCAGCACCTGTTACCAGTCTTGGTCCTTCTGTGCTGGCAAGTAAATCCATGAAACCGATGCTCTTTGCATAATTATCACCTACAATACAGCCCGGGCAGAATAGGGGAGATTTCAGGGTCCGTTCTGGAGTGGTCACACCTAAAGGAAGCGCCACCTGTGCGGCCACAATGGGACTTCATGGCTGTTATGTGAACACGGTGCCGTAATACCGTTGAACATACCCAGCTGTCGGCCAGAATTTCTTTAGACGCCACCCTTTTTTTTTTTTTTTTCTTCTAATTGGACCTAATTCATACGATATTAAACTAACCACTTTTTTGTATTTAATATAGGCGATCTAATTGATGATGATGTAAAAGTCTGTTATGGGAAGATAATAGAACAATAAATTAAAGCTCCATAACATGTAGTTCTAGGGTTTTGATCCTGATTTGGTCCAGTATGCTGTCTCATCAGAAGGACTGCACTGGGGTTTGCCAGTTGATTCAGATGGAGACCATCCATTTCTTCAGTTGGGTGTCAGTCCTCTTTTGTTGGTCCATACCTGGTGTGATACACCTGAGATCTTCAGGCCTAGCGTTTGGTCCCTAGGAACCTGTTGGGCTGCACAAAGGCTCTGAACCCCATGAAGGTAGAAGTACAAGTACACACATGCATGTACACACCAAAGAAACGGCGGGGGGCTCTGGTGGTCCTAGGAGCCTTAAGCAAGGACAAACTCCCATCTCATCTGAACAGCCATTAACCACAGGAAATGTGATATTTTTCAAATCACAATCAATCCAGAAGTGGAGTTGGTTTCAAATGTGATTCCAAAATCACATTTAAATCTTGAATAGGATTTTAGAAACTTGTTTTATGACAATGCAACACAAAGGATGACTATGACTGTCAGAGTGAAGGACATGGCGGGATTCCTCCTTTAGGCAGCGTTCTGTCTGGAGCATGCACTCCATCTGTATACAGATGGTTACCACAGCAACCATGTGGATTAGGGAACGTTGGCAAGGACATGCAAGTCGGATCTGATCACTTACAATAAAGGCAGAAAGATGGATTCTGATCATATGCACACTATCATTGCTTTTTTGAACAGTTTGGGTTAATAGTTAGTAGGTTTTTTATTCTTTTTCTGCTTTTTATAGATGTGCCAGCAATGTAGACCGATGTTTTTTTAAGTTACTCGTGCTAAGTATTCGGTCCTTGTCAGAATCTTACCTCACTAGCACACTGTCGGTTCTCTCAGCCATCAATAATCTTGCAGCAACTTTTAAGCTTCCTGAGGAGTGGATCACCCCTTTTGATGTTATCAGTAAATCTAGTGAACAGATTGTTTGGGAGTTCAGTGGTTTTTGCCCTTGAGCTCTCAAGTCCACGTTCATTAGATCCAGCGTGGGAGCCAAAGCTGTGACAGCAGATGCATCAGAAAACCACACCCTCTTAACTCCCCACTGAAATGCCAGTGAGCATTAGCCTGCTTGTTCAGAAACCCACCCTCCACCCCTCCACCCCCCTCTCTCTTTCCCACCTGAGTGATCAGTCCTACTTCCTCCCATGTGTGAAGGGAGCCTCTAATGCTTACTCATCACTCAGTGACAGCTGACCACTCCCCGGCCCATGCAGCATGCTTTGATGACTGTGACTTTCTGTCACACATCTCACACCAGTGATTTTGTGAAATCGCATTAGTGTTTTAAAGGTGCTTCGGAGAAACTTCCTGCTTCTTGTTCTATGTTGCCTATAATTCACCCAATAAAAAGAGGCTACGTTTTTAGATGGATGGCTTCAGTTGCAGTGATACTGTCAGACCAGCTTGATTCATTGGGATAGTTGAAAAGGACTGACCCATGAGGGAATTAATTTATGAGGAAATTTAGCTTCAGTTTCTCTTAAAAACCTCATCATCATAGCGCAGTTGTTCTTGGCACTACCACCAAATCTAGAAAGTGGAGGCACATAACATGCAAAAAAAATGCACACAAACACACAAATTAGAGCCTCACATTTATCAAAAACGTGTTTTTGTTTTCTTGCTTATCATAGCACAATTACACAATGTTGGGCAAGTTACTTCCATAATGTAATATTCCTTAATATTAGTCAGTGTCATATAATAGTACTTGGTTGTATTAATATAATACTTCCATTGAATTGTAACGTGTTAAACTAGTTTTGTTACTTTAAAGTCATGTTTAACAAAACAACTGCAGGAATATGACTAGACATCCCATTATACAGACAACAGAGGGCACCTGGTACAAAGCATATCTGTTTACGGCCCTGCAGCTACCAATATCTGGGATCTTCCAAAAAGAGTATAGTGAAAGCTCACCGCTAGGAAATGTCCAAAGTTGCCTGAAAGTCCGGCTCGTAGGGAGAAACGGACATCGGTCGGTGGCTGTTGCTCTGGGTGGAGCAGACCCTTCCCATGTGTCTCCCCAGCTTTGACACACCCGGGAATGTTTTAAAGGCTTGTTTAGGAAAGTGTGTGAACTGTACTGCTGTCATGACAAAAATAAATGAACTGAATACAATGAATTTGAATAATCTTAATAATTGAATACCAGTTATGGACCTCATTCAAGTATTCAGGCCATATATTACTAATCTATCCAGCCGCAGAATTGTAATGATTGTAACAGAATTGTAAAAACACCTTGGATCAACAGGTAATATATTCCTGAAGTCATTTTACTTTTGTAATGCATTACTCACAGCAGCGAACACATTCTGAACATTTTTTTTATTATGCAGATATTCCGAGGATCTGCTCATTAATGTTATTGTACCCATCACTTTTATCTGTTCTCACATGAAAAAAAGGTTAAGTGTCCATATTTAAAACTATGTAATAAGAAGGAAGGTCATTTACATAATGTTTATACAAAGGAGATGATAAAAATGGAGGAACGTGGAAAAAAAGAAATAACAGTTGTTAGATTAACAATAGTCCTTTCAGCGCAGAACGACTTTCCTTTTCCTCCATTGAGAGACAATACTCTTGCATGGTTTAGCAGTGATTACCAATGTGGATAAATGGCTGTGATAAAGGGGTGAAGTGGGACATGTGGAAACTGCTTCCCCCCACTAATAGCTAAATAAGCTGCTGCAATCTATCAGCCTCTGGTTTTGTAACAGCTGCCCTATTATTTGTAATTTTACATAGAGGACCCTGGTTGTTCTTGGATGGACAAAAACTAAAAAAATGCGAACAAATGCTGTACAAGCTACAGAAATGTCCATATATGCTACTAATGATGTAACACAAAGAAAAGCTTTTGTCTAAGTGTTTCCTCCACCAGCCGAAGACCTACACCCACACACACACACCCAAGCACTCATGTCTAAAAGACTTGTTGGGGTGCCAAGTGTCGAGGATACAGCGCTAATTAGAGATCGTTCTCCTCAGGGGTTCTCTCCTTTTAATGATCATCCTTCTAATCAAAGGAACTTTTTTTTTGTGTTCTTTATTTTATTCTTTCATTCCCCTACATAAAACCATACACTAGACAAACACGCCCCTCTCCATCTTCCTGTGCTCCATAATTTGAAGGTCCTTGAAAAATCAGAACGTAAGTTAGGAGGTGCAGTTAAGTTGTTTCTGCTCCAGTTACTGCTGTATTTCATAAAAAAAAAAAAATAAAAAAAGGCATTTCATTTTTTTATTTTCCTGGACTCCGCTCTTCTTCTCCGCTTCCGTTAGTCAGTCCCACGTTGATAGCGGGTCGTGAGAGTTTTGTGAGGGACACTCACACACACACACACACACACACACACACACACACACACACACACACACACACACACACACGTAGTCCCGCAGACGAGAAACGTGCACGTGGGCGGCATCCTGCATTGTCAAGGTTATGAGATAGCGTAGCTCCTTCCCTGCAGGAGGGAGCAAGAAAGTGATGGAGACCTAAAGGAGACACTGTAGGGAGGAGATTGAATAAGTAGCGGAAGGGAGCACAAAAAGAGCTGACAAGTGGTTGAAAGAAAAAGAGGGCTGTTGAGAAATGGAACCTGTAATAATGGCATGGGAGACTCATGAGTGCTGGCCAAGGGAAATGATAGGCCAAAAAAAAAAAAAAAAAAGAAATGAGAGGGAATGAAGAGAGGATTCAGAGAAAGAGAGATGGGTGCTCGTCGTGTCTTCCCCCATCCTTAGGCTCATGCTATTCAAAGCCCTGTAATCTGTGTCATTAATTAAAAAGATGATAGGATGGAGTGAAAGGGTTTTTACTCCGTGAATTCTTGGTTGAGACAGAGGAAGAGGGGAAAAGTGTGTGTGTGTGTGTGTGTGTGCGAAGTGGGGTGGGGTATTGCAAAAAAAAAAAAAAAAAAATATTGCAGCCATTCTCCCCATGAATCTCTATTAGAGGCTAATGATACCATTCTGATACCTCTCAACCATTAGTGTGAAATTGGGAAGCATTAATTATTCAAATGAAAATCCATACAGCCGGCGCTCACATGACGGAGCCGGAGCTCCCAGCAGCTGAAGGTCCCTTTTGTTTTCTGCCCGGCATGTGGCTTCAGCAGGAAGCAGTACTCTCCCATACGTGTGCTGCACAGCTTGTCGAGTCCAAATGAGTGTGGTCATACCGTCAAACCTAGAATGCATACACGGAGAGCAAAGCACTGGGCTTGTAAGGAACAGCTGCCTCTTCCTTCTAGCCTTATCTGGTTGGTGAGTCGAAAACCAGCTGTATTATGTTTTTTTTTTCTCCAGCGTTTGGCAGGGTACACCATACAGCAGCTGAAGCTGCTATGAGTTTCTGCACGCAGTCCAGAGAGTAATTGTTTTACCCAAACTTCATGCACAGTTTTGGTCAAGAATGTGCTCAGCTTAAATTGGCCGGATAAAAGGTTACAATTAACGCTCGGCAATGATTGTTGCCATATCTCGCTCTGAATTTTGACAGGTGCTCTTTCCTTTTTCATGTTAGTTTTGGTTTGCCAGGGAAGGGTGATTATATCTGCTTCGCCGTTTCCGCTGACAGAATTTAGCAGGCAGGTGTAGACTTGAAGTGCTCCAACTCGCCCTCCCATTGCATGAACCGTAAGGTACTACTTTTCACCAATTACTCAACAAGTGGGTGCACTTTATTACCAAATGATGTCTTTTCGTGGCAGTTGAAGCCATATATAGAGGCGCTTTGAGAGCTTTTTGAACCTTTATACACTACTACTTTCTTCTTACTGATCACAGTCTGCTTACAATGAGACACAATAATAACATTTTTTAGGAGTTGATTTCCTGAGGTCTTAAAGACATTTCTGTAACCTGGTTTGGTCAAAATGTTGTAGAGAAAAACAACTAAATCTCCCTCTTCAACCTCTTCAATCTTTACGGATCCCACTAATATTAGACAGCTTTGGGGGGAGGGGTCAAACCTCAGTTAGATCCCGCCCCCTGTTAAAATCAGTGTTACACATTTGTGCAGGATCATATGAAATGTTATGGCCATAAAAATGGGGTAACTGGTTAATTTCACTCTGACTTGGGACTATGATGTCACAGTAAAATCTGAATGGCTCAAAGAACTTTTTAGACCAAAGTTGTGACATGTTGGAGTTTTTGGATTGGTGCGACTTTAAACACCCAAAGAAACATTGCCAATCGAAGAAATAGTGATTAAAATCATAATACGTTCCCATGTTGACAAATCAGTGGTGACGCTGATTAATTATCTTGTTCAGTTGATTTCATTGAGCGTGCTGTATTGACGAGTTTTCATTAAATATTGCATTTTTATCTTTTTAATTTATGTAAGCCTCTCCAATGATCCCAAATGAGCATACCACAGGTTGAAAGCTATGTTAGTTGTTTTTTTATTATTCTTTTAAAGTAAATACACTGGAGAGACAGTGTATAATTTATGAAACACTGTCCTGAAAAATCACAACAAGGCTTTACCAATTATTTAAGTGCAACAGTGTGGGATCGTTTTTACTGCATAAAGCTTAAGAGTGGGATTCTCATGGGTCTATTTTGCGTAATAGAAAAGGATGGAACCCTACCACCGATGCAAGATGTGTGCTGAAAAGACCCACATGTTTTTACTGCTATTTTTGTACATCTTTTGGAAAGTTGCTTAGCCATCTGAGAGGGGGAAAAAACGAGAGGAAAGGAAAAAGAAGAGAAGAGAGAGCTAAGGGCTTTTTAGTGACTCAGTGACAGCCGTGACCAAAATCTTATTAAGGTCACAAAGGAGGTGATGGGGTGGAGTAAAGACGCCTCTCAAATAAATCAATTCTCTTTTTCTACATTTCTCGCTGCACCCTCAGGGCTCCAGAATAAGATTTTTTACTCGGCGCTCTGTAGCCCCTAACTGAAAATTCTTTTAGGGGCACACCTTAAATTGAGATGGAGCTCCGTTACACACATTTCTCACATTTTAACTGTAATACTGACAGATATTTTGGTGATAGAAAACACTATCATTCAATTTTCCCCTTTTTTCTCTTTAAGCAGTCTCTTTAGCAAACTTGGCGATCACAAAATGCAAGTCATAGACACCATTCTGCGTGTCTATTCATTGTATTTCAACCAATTCAGCGCTGACATACTTGCATATCTATGGCTGACAGGTTTGTAGATGCGTCGGTGACCGCTGGTAGGGACTCTGAGTGGTTTAACCCCACACCGGGTCATCATCTTTCTGAACATATACACTATATTGCCAAAAGTATTGGCTCACCTGCTTTGAACTTAAGTGACATCCCATTCCTAATCCATAGGGTTCAATTTGACTTTGATCCACTCTTTGCGGCCATAACAGCTTCAGCTCTTCTGGGAAGGCCGTCCACAAATTTTAGGAGTGTGTTTATGGGAATTTTTTACTATTCTTCCAGGAGCTCATTTGTGAGGTCACACACTGATGTTGGACCAGAAGGTCTGTCTCTCTGTGTCCGCTCTAATTCATCCCAAAGGTGTTCTGTCAGGTTGAGGTCAGGACTCTGTGCAGGACAGTCAAGTTCATCCACACCAGCCTGTCATCCAGGTCTTTATGGACCTGCTTTGTTCACTGGTGCACAGTCATGTTGGACGAGGAAGGGGCCAGCTCCAAACTGTTCCCACAAAGTTGGGAGTATGGAATTGTCCAAAATGTCTTGGTATGCTGAAGCATTCAGAGTTCCTTTCACTGGAACTAAGGGGCCAAGCCCAGTTCCTGAAAAACAACCCCACACCATAATCCCCCCTCCACCAAACTTTACACTTGGCACAATGCATTTAGACATGTACCGTTGTCTTGGCAACACCAAACCCAGACTGCAGAAAGTTGGCGACCTCATCACACTATGCTCCTTAGCATCCCCTGACCCGCTCCGTCAGTTTACGTGGCCTACCACTTCATGGCTGAGTTGCTGTCATTCCCAAACGATTCCATGTCCTTATAATACAGCTGACAGTTGACTGTGGAATATTTAGGAGCAAAGAAATTTCACGACTGGATTTGTTGCTCAGGTGGCATCCTATCGCAGTTCCACGCTGGAATTCACTGAGCTCCTGAGAGCGACCCTTTTATTAAAAAGTAGTTGTAAAAACAGTCTGCATGCTGAGGTGCTTGATATTATACACATGTGGCCTTGGAAGTGATTGGAACACCTGATTCCCATTTTTTTGGATGGGTGAGCCAATACTTTTGGCAATATAGTGTCCTTGAACTGGCTGTCATTAGGGTTGTTATTCCAGCCACCATTAGAAAAACACAAGATATAAAGGTATATTACACAGATATTCATTAGATGTTAAAATGTTTTATGCTTTAAAAAACAGACATTTTTCTTAGTACTCAAAATGGTTTGTGCGGAGTATCAGAAACACATTTCACCAAAAATAAAAATATAACAAAAAACTTGCATTTGCATACAAGCATTTGCATGTGTCACTTACTACTGTGGCTGGTAAATAGACATTATGAACCCTACCAGACGCTCTGTTGGAGGTGTTGCATTCATTTTTATCGCATTGTGCTACTTTAGTAGTAAAGTAAGTCATTTTTTTGGAGGAAATAAATCTGCAATTTCAACATGTTCAGGCAGCCACGAGGAGTTGTACCCACGTTAATGTTTGTATGGAACCAATGTTTTTGAAAATCTGTTAAGATTTCAGCGAGATGAGTGATTGAGTTTGTGCAGATCACTCATCTTACCTCAGGTACCACAGATCCCGACAGAGACGATGCCTGTGCTGCCGGTGATGACGTTTAAAACTCCGCCACAAAGCTTTTACCCTTCACATATATATCTATGAGCAAAACGGTGAGACGGGTCAGACCGGGGACCGAGAAGGCAGATCACTGACGTCACTCCTGCGACGCTTGGGATTTCCAACATAATTTGAATTACGGACGACTTTTTGCGGGGCAGGCATGGAAACGAAAAAGCAATGTCATATTTTTATCGTTTTAATTAAGTCACAGAATGAGCGGATATATTTTTAATCTTATTTATAAGTCAAAAGATGCTGCTACATTCTGAAAATGAAAAGGCATTTAGGCTAATGCACTTTAATTTTCAAATTTGACATTTGAAATTGAATTTTGGAACAATTTTTGCAAGAGAATTTTTTTGAAAATGAAACCTTAACTGGTATTTTATTTATAATTTTAATTAAGTAACATAATGAGCAGTGGTGAATAGGAGAAAATGAAAAGGTTAGGATGCTTCCTTTTTATTTTTATTTTTTTTCTCTAAACATGTACGCAGCTGTCGCTGTCGTCACACTGCTGCAATGAGGTTAACGCCGGTTTCCTTAACGGCACGTGTGATGTGTATGTAAGTGGGTAATTAAACATACCGACTACAGTACAGGTTTCAGCCGCTTCGTGTTTGTCTGGAAATTTGCAGGTTGCACTGGAGCGACTATTAGTAAAACAAAACACTAGATCTGGCTCAAAAAGTGGTGCCAGTGCCCCCGTTGTGTCCTCAGCAGAGTAAACATGGACATCACAGGCACACATCACAGACACGTCCGAGTCTGTGGCGAAACATGAGTGGACATGACATGAACAAATTAGTTTGAGTTTACTGACGGGCGACCTTGTTGCAGCCCCCCCAGCATCTTCCGGTCAAGCGGAAGAGCCACACGCCGGAATGTAGCCCAGGGAGTGGTGTATTTCCTTGTCATGGATCTCATCCACATCCTTTACTCCCTTCTCACTCCATCTCCCCCGGTGATTGCGTCGCACTTCTCACATCCCCTCCGCTAATGCCTCTTTTTATAGATCATTACCCTGCTTTCCCCTCGCCACTGTTAGCGATCGCTCAATCAGAAACGCTGGCCTCCCGCGGCCCCCGTTGTGTGGCCGTCGCTCATGGGAGGTGAGGAGGCTTCGATCTGGCACGTTACGCTGTTTACTTTGATTTGATGCATGGGGCCAGCATGCCTTTCTGTGTTATTGGCAAGTCTGAGTCGCCTGTGATGGTGACTCACATGTAGCCTAAAGCAACCTTTACTTCTGTTGGTATGGAGTTATTGTATTTCAGCAACGGCTTGAATGTTTTGCCGTTAATGAGGTGCTGCGCCGTACCAGCATACAAGTTTATGATCTGACAAACGGACAACTTGTTGACAGCATCGCCCCATTATATTTTCCTCTTTTCCCTCTCCTGTCACCGCTGTGCCTCATTCAATCTTTTTCATTGGCTCACTGCCTTGCATTAATATCGTTCGCCTCTAATAACTTTCCCATCTTTCAAACTTTACCCCGCCTGCCCCTACCCACTGACCTCCTTACCTCACTCTGTTGCGCTCTCCATTTGGAGGAGATGACTCTTGTAAGCCATAGTAGCAGAGGTTAATCCTCTCTTATTAGAAGCAGGATTACTGGAGGAAAAGGAACAGGAGCAGGCATGCTGGATGGATACTAACCCCTACCTCAAATGGGGAAGAATGACAAAATGGCATGGCTGACCTAAGAGGCTTGTCAAAAGAGGAAGTAATATATCGAGAGTTAGGGTCTAATAGCCTCGGTAGTTTTTCAGCAGGTATTTTGTGTGCTTGTTGAGCTGTAGACTCAAAGCAGTGCTCACATTTTGCTTCAACTTACCACAATTCACATATACATATACCAAAAAAATGCAGCATTTTTTGGCTGCAATCATAGTCCGGTTTTTAAACTTGTTCTTGTATATAGCTTACAGATTGTGTTTTAAAAAAAAAAAAAAAAAAAAAAAAAAAAAAGCTAACCCCTTGTTCCTTTGGGTGCCCCAGAGCACTTAAACATCTTTAAGCCCGTTTTTTTTTCTTTTTTAATTGCATGGCACACGATTTATTTGTTTTCGCTCAATCTCACTGGAGACCAGCGAGGTTAGAGTCTGACTGTTTATCATAGCGGAGGATTTAGCAGCTAAACATTCAGACATTTCCTCTGAAGAGAGCGGAGTAAGAAAAGACACATGCTGACTGTTCAGCAAATTTTAAAGTAAACCTTTATATAACAGCTGAATAAAATGAGGCCGTCGAAGATGAAGCTTTTAGACATGTTTATTTTCTAGAAGCACAAACGACCAGCTGTTTATGTGCTCAAACTGTAAATCAACAGAATTTGGTCTGGAAACGTTTTTCTTGGACTTGGTTTAAAAAATAAATAAAATTAAAAAAAAAAAAAGATATCTTTCTGGTATTGATCTAATTGCCAGTGTGTTGATGCCAGTGTTCTTTGATACTTAATGATAGTACTGATAGTATTTTTTGTTTTAATCCCACATCAGGTGAATGATTTAAGTTTCTTGAGTTGCCTTTTTTGTTGACAGTTTGAAACTAAAAGGGGACAAAAGACGGATTAAACTTACATGTCAGAGAAAGTGTCACAACAGCAGCAGAATCAGGTAGATGGAGTTCATAAGTCTCATTGTCTCAACTCTGCCGAGGTTCGAGTGTCCACACAAACATCGGTTCCACACTTTTGGTTCAGTGCATTTTAAAAAGTTTAATGCACTTTGCATACGTTAAATACGGGTTAAGCGATTCCACGTGGTTTCTAACCAAGACCGCTTTTCATCACACATCTGTAAGCCGCCCATGTCCCGACTACATTGCGCAAAAGCCCGGTCTTGGCGCACGGCCTTGGCGCACGGCCTTGGCGCACGGCCTTGGCTTTGTAACATTGCTCCAGCCAGTCAGTGACAGGGGGAGGGGTCATTCGCACACGTGAAGCGGGGAAGAGGTGGAGAAGCTTGGGAGAGTTTATGATGGCGCCTGTATAGGTATTGCTCAGGAATCAGTGTTGAAGGAAAGGTATTGGCGTTGGTATTGATACGGAAAATGAATTCAACGATACCCACCCCTAGATAGTACATATACTTCATCTTTAGTGACACCATCCAGTGAAAGTTTACCTTTTGTTTTCGTTGTACCTCAAATTCAGACGCTTAAATGTGAGGGGATCTTATGTTTGAATGTTTTTAAACCTGTTGAAACCGTCTTCTGCTGTCTTAAACAATCTGATCCCACAGCCACAATTTCAAGAAAAACAATGTTGAATTTAGCAGTTTTATACTTGATTAACCTGTCTTTTTTCCAGCAGGCTCATGTGTGACACAGAATGTTCTTCTTTCTGAAGGCTTATGATTAAATATTTAATGTCTCTCTTCCACTAACCCCATTCCCTTCTTGCTCTCTAGTGTGTCTGTGAAATAAAGACACTTCTCACGTCATTAATCTGTTCTTTATTTTTCTCTTTCTTCCTCTCCCCTTCATGCCTTAAAATAGAAGTGGAACAAAAAGGTAACTAAATGCCAACAACTCTTCTTCTTGCACCTCCTTTTACTTTTGCATGCGCGTGTGCGTTTTCTGGTGACGGGTTGCTATGGCACATTTCTTCCACGTCTGCAGTCCATTTTCATCGTGTGGCTCATAGGTGGTGTTCAACATGTAATTCATGGGGATACTTAGATTCTATAATTAAATTAGATTGTGCAAGGACACTGAGCAAACAGGAAAATAGAGCTTAAAACCTCTTTTTTTTTTCACAATTCTTATTCATGTAGTCTTGCGTATGCACCAGTATTAGAAACGGGGAATAATTAATTGGGCCCCATCAGTATTAGAGACATAGATTTTGATTATTTAGTTTTTTTTCTATGTGTATGTTAATGCCATGAGGCGGGATTGGAAAGCTGTCCCCAGCTGAAATCCTATTGCATTTGGATGTTTTTATTCCCTGCAATAACTGAAAAATGTTCCAGCTCAGCTTTATCAGCTGCATAATATTAAAGCAGAACGCTATACAGGTTGATCAATAGCTTGTCCAATAACCTGTCAGCATTTTTCAAATTGCTCTAACATGATGATGGCTATAACCTTGAGGGACTCGCGAGTCAATACTGGAGATAGATCATTGCAGTTGCAGTCTTACATTATCAGCATTGTATGATGCTGGGATGCATATGCCAAAGCTTGGCTGGTGTCCCCGGAGCTTTGGAGTTGATCAGCTATGATGCACATGAGCTGCAAACGTGTCCCCTGTCAGAGATTTAAATGTAAAACCAGATTGAAGTTAAAGCTGAAAACAAAATCATGAAACGAGACATCGAGAGTTGGGCTTTATTGGCTTTGCAGTGCACCTTTACCTTTCTTAGTAGCTGTTAATGACAAAGAAAATGAGCAACGGAGGCGATTTAAAACATTTAACAGAGATGACAGTGTTGCTGTTTAAACCATACATGAACATTCCCCATGAAAGCCATGATCGTGATACTTCTATAATGTCTTTCACTCACTCTTTTCTGCATCGTACATCCTTTGAGGGATATGCCAAAAAAAATACCTAATTTTCTGTCAACCCCAGAGTTTGATGAGAAAACAAGTCAACAGCCCAGTCCGACGAAGCCCCCGCAAGCCCAGCTAAGCATGGCTGGTATTTTCTTGGGCCAAACTGTCCAGATATATCTTTCTGAAGCCACAACACACCAAAGAAGACCAAAGATGCGCTGGCCATCTGAACAGTGATTCAGCGAAATATAGTTTGTGTTATTAGTTGATGCATCTCATCTTACAGTTATTTCTACACAATGCAAATGTATTGTCAGTTTGTTAGCTTTTTTTGAGGTTATTTTTGTGCACACACAAGCTGTTTCAATCCAATTCCAGTGACTACGCTAAGCGAAGGTAGCGGGAGCCTTGTCAGACTGGGAAGTTGGATGCACAGACAAGACGGAAGATTATATCCTCGTCATAAACCCTTAGGCTGACGGCAAATAAGTTTATTCCCATAATTTTGGCATATCCCTTTTAAAAAGCATATTTTTTTTACAACCACACAGCCAAGGTTGCTGTCATTACAAAGCTTACACACCTCAAGCTTCTACTGCTGCATCTTGTTTGTTTATTTTTCCTTTTTTTTCCCCTCTCCACCCAAGAAGAGAATCAACCCTCTAAGCATTTAGCAAAGCAAATGCTGAGATGTGTGTCGAGGCTCTGTGTCACTGGGACGCATCTCGGCACATTTTCACCTGCAGATAGACAACATGTTTAATCTTGGGAGATTACAAGGAAAAAGAAGGCTGTTTCCACTGCATCTCTTTCCTCCTTCCCCTTGGAGCGTGCAGCTTCCACCACTCGACGGCTCCGCGGCGAGAAGCTGTCAGCGCTCTGTCAGGCTGCTGCCCCATTATGGTGAAAGGAGGCTGCTCGCGCACATTGGGTTTTGTTTCTAATGCAGTGTGGACCCAGGCCTGTGGGGAAAGAAAAAAAAAAAAAACTGCCAAAATTCTTTGTATTGTCTTTTTCAAAAATATTTGCATTTTGTCCAGGTTTTCATCTGACAAAAATCTGCTATTTTTATTCATGTTCTGAAGGTGAAAGGTTTATATTTTTGTAGTATTTGAATTCAGACATGTGACATACTATGACCTTGGTGGACTCATGGCAATTGTGAATAGAGAAGCTGTTTTTTTTTTGTTTTTTTTTTCAAAAGTGGAAAACATTATAATTGCCTAAATCCACAATAATCAGTAGTAACTACAATTGGCTTTTAGTATTGACTAGCTCCCATAGCCCCAGCTTGATCAGATTTGAGTATAAACCACTTTACATGTAATTAGTTTATTCTGTGTGGTTCTGTAAATCATACCACAGATTAAAATGTCATGTAGATGAAATAATGGAAAGGTACTCGTTAAAGAGATTATGTCATTTATGGACACACACCCCTCCCCCACCCATCCCTGATTTGTTTTCATTTTTCTAAAGATCTGCCTCAGCCAATAATTATAAAGCAGCAATTTATCAAATTTTGGTGTCTCTGTTTTAAATGCTGTTTGTTCAGAAATCCATTTGGGATGGTTTAAGGGGAGCCAAGAATAAAACCTTTTCCTTCCTGCAGCAGTTTTTATCCGTTGGTTCCAGAGTAAAAGAAAGAGGCTAGTGTGAGCGTTTGTGCACATGTAGGTGATCAAGTCATGCATGTGGTGAATTTGGAAAGTAACTCCTGACTTGCGTCTGATCTATTTTAAGTCGGAAGAGAAAAACCTCTCTGAGAGTCCTCTTGTCCTAAAGATACAGTACCCTTGGTTCAGAGACCAGTTGAACTAGAGATATCTTATTTTTATACAGCAAACGGCAGAAAACTAAATATTGCGTTT
The DNA here is from genome assembly GCA_014839995.1 of Xenentodon cancila. Classification (NCBI taxonomy): domain Eukaryota; kingdom Metazoa; phylum Chordata; class Actinopteri; order Beloniformes; family Belonidae; genus Xenentodon; species Xenentodon cancila. The sequence continues at coordinate 20,381,113 of CM026212.1, forward strand.
TAGTTATTGGTTGTTTTCTGTTAAATGATAATTAACTGGGTTTTGTAGGAGGTTATTTTATTCATTCTTTTTCTGAATATTATTATTTTCTAATGGGAATATTCTCTACTTTTAATTTGGATTTCCTGGAAACAACAACAACAAAAAACTACTGATATACTCTTAATATTTTGGCAACCCACAATTACATTAGATCATGGCATGCATTTTCCATTTTCTGAGCTTATGCAGCGTTGAACCTGTATTTATGAGCGAGTCAGTCTGCTACATAAAGTCCTGTAGCAGCACATCACAAAAAGTTTTGTCTGAAAGTCTGAAAATGATGTTATCCTTCCTGAGACACTTTTTTTTTTTTTGGTCACAGAAAAGCCCGGTCATTTAGTGTATTCAGAGCTGACATTTTTTGGGCACAAAACATTGATGACCCTAGATGTGACTTATAGAAGAAACCCCAGATATTAACACTGCCTTTTATACTTTATTTGCACACAAGGATGACGCAACTCACTTCATCCATATCCCTAGAACAGAGTAAAGCTGGAGTTTTTATTGATTTTTGTTTTGTTTTTTTTGTCCCAGTTAGTCTTGGGGATAAGCGGTTTTCTGATAATCTCACAAGTTTAGTCCCAATACTTTTCTTTTCACATTGTGCATGTTTAATTGTAAAGAGTTGGTATTTTTTTTGTTGTTGTTGATAAAACAGATGAAAATGATATAAAACCTATTCTGACATGGTTGCTTAAGGAATGAGAAGCTCTTCATTGCAACAGTAAAAGGTAAAAACTCTGTTTCAAGCTGAATAAGAATCACTGAAACATTTGCTTTGTTAGATTGTGGTTGTCATTCATTTGTGACCTAGAAACATATATTTTTTACACTATAACGTTGATGGAGTTAAGAGTTTGTGTCTTGGTGATTCATGGGGATCAATGAACTGCTCATTTCACTTTGAGATTATTTGCTTTAGTCAGTTACTGTTTTAATTCACTAATTCAATACCTGCCAATGTAACTCTGTAATTTTCTTTCCCCATTTTTGGCTCCTCAGTATTCCTGTGTCCAGGGCTTCTACGGAGGGTGTACCAGAGTGAGCACCTCTTTGAATCCGATCACCAGTCTGGAGCCTGGTCCAAAGACCCCCTCCAGGCCTCAGACAAAATTTACTACATGCCTTGGACACCCTACCGCACAGATACCCTCACCGAATACTCCTCCAAGGAAGACTTCATTGCTGGAAGGCCAACGACGACCTACAAGCTTCCACATCGTGTTGATGGAACGGGCTTTGTAGTCTACGATGGAGCACTGTTCTTCAACAAGGAGCGCACGCGCAACATTGTAAAGTTCGACCTGCGAACTCGTATCAAGAGTGGAGAGGCCATCATAGCTAGCGCCAACTATCACGACACATCTCCGTACCGCTGGGGAGGGAAATCAGACATTGACTTGGCTGTCGATGAAAACGGCCTCTGGGTGATTTATGCAACTGAGCAAAACAACGGACGGATCGTCATCAGTCAACTCAATCCTTACACGCTGCGAGTCGAGGGGACCTGGGACACCGCATACGACAAACGCTCGGCGTCAAACGCCTTCATGATTTGTGGAATCCTCTATGTAATAAAGTCAGTGTACGAGGATGATGACAATGAAGCCACAGGAAACAAGATCGACTACATCTACAACACAGAACTAAGTAAAGACGGCTTCCTGGACATCCCATTCCCCAACTCTTATCAGTACATTGCTGCTGTGGATTATAATCCTAGGGACAACATGCTTTATGTTTGGAACAATTACCATGTTGTCAAATATTCTCTGGACTTTGGAGCATTGGACAACAGACTCGGTAAGACCAGTTTTATTTATTCCTTAACTGAATATTCGTAATGAATGGGTATACTCATGTTTGGGACTGGTAGACAGACTTTAAAACAAATAATTTACACATTACTTGAATGTCTGCAACAGGATTCTGCTACAACTATGTCCAGTAGGAAGGCAATTCTTAAAACTACTAATTAAAATTTCAAACAAAATTAAAAAATACTACTACTAAAGAATGTTTTTCATACAGCTGCTATCAAGGCCACATGTCCAATTGACTTTGACTAATACTTTTTCAGAACCTGACTGGTGTCAGCATCTACTGAGGATTAAACTTTTCCATTTTATAAGCCGCTTTGGCTTTTCCCGCATCCACAAACATTTAGGGAAACTTTCCTTCACGACTGTCCATTGTGTTAACTGACATGTCCTGCAACTAAAAGATAAATAGTTTTACTTATAAGGATAGTTTTGATAAAGCAACAGCCTTTCGTACGCTTTGTTCGCTGCAGTCCAGTTTAATAGAGTTCAGTTACGAGAAAAATTCTAATTGAGTTCATTTGATTGTAATTCAGTGGTAATCTATTAATAATTAGGGGTCTAAGAATACAGAACAAGGAAACCAACCAACAAGGGGAGATTAGTCCAGGGATATTTGCCTGTGTGACACAAAAGAGACCAATTTTAACTGTAATAATAATGACATACATACAAGTAAAGAGAGCAGATTGAGGAGGGAGCAATGTGTATCATGGGGGTCCGCCAGCAAACCAGGCCTATTAGCACTTCAGGAATGTGTTGACTGATAAAAGATGGGGATGCAGAATCCTACCTTATGTTCAATTTCTACTGAAAGAAAGGAAGCAAAGCAAATTTAAATGCATAAATATGTGTAGAGATGTGTGTATTCTCAGTGAGAATCGTGGTTCACAGCTTTCCAGAAGTGGGGACTGTTCTGGGCTGTAAAAGGCTCCACACCAAACCCCGACCTTTTCCAAACCTTTTCCCTCCACCGGAATAGTCATCCATTCTCAAAACTAGCTTCATCCCATCAGGAGTCACGCGGAGCTGAAGTGCATCCCAGCTGCCATTAGTCGCTAGTACGTTGTAGCTGTGCCTCAATTAACCAAACATATATATGTCTTTTAGAGGGGAACAGGAACAGAGGGGCCACACAAGAGTGGTGCAAACTATACATAAAAAGTGAACTTGCAGGCTGCAACAGCGATATCCAAGGTGAAACTGGGTGAATGAAAACAGTGTTGCTGCTGCATGTACCTGTGGTTTCTAGAAATGTAAAAGGACATTGATTTGCTCAACTGAGTGAATAGTGCAACGACCATTTCTAGCTTCAATCTGGTCGGTTTGTTGCAGCTCCTGTAACAATGGCCAACAAGATTTTTCTCACACAAAACTGAAAATTGAATGTTAATATTCCCTCATTTAAAAAAAAACAAAAACAAACGGCTTAGGGTATCAGCTTCTGCATGGGACACTATTTTTATTTACAAGAGGAAGGAGTACATTTATAATTCTTATTGTTGTTATTATGTCATGCACATTCGTAAGGGATTCAGCCAGCTCATTCGCTCTCAAGATGTTTTTATCTTCTTGAGTAAATTTACAAAGAAGAGTCAGTAGCTGCGTATTTCAATGAAGGCCCAGGCTAGTACACCGTTATCTTGACCAGTTGTTGACTTATACTCCAAATCTTAAGCAAAGTATCAATTACAAATATCGATTGAATTGAAGTGATTCAAAACCAAGTGACGACATTCAGTTTTTCAAAGCCGAAGCCCAGTGTTGTAAAAGTTGCAGTTCATCAAATGGCCACTGTGGATGGTTATGAATGTGAGGCAGCAGTAGTTAGTGTCATAGGTTATCATGCGCTATCTTGACTTACTTTGTGGTAACTGAGTTAAAGTTGACATCTTCCATGGAACTGCTGGGCCTGTTCTGCCTGTTTTCCCACATTTCTGCTACCCGGGTTGGATGGAGTCAACTATATCGCGACCCCCATACCTCTGACGAACAGGCTTCAGAGACACTCAGAAACCTACTGGTAACATCACACTGTTTTTCCATTCTGTCTTTTTACAGTCTAAGTTTAAAAGCTTCTCTTGGCGGGGCTTTTATACTGAAGGATGTAAATACATGCCACATATTATAAAATAGTGTTTCAAAATAAAGGAAATGACCACCATTTTAAGGTGAAAGGCCATTCTGAAGCTGAATGTTTAACACAGGGAAAAAAAAAAAAAAAGAAGTGGAATAACTTTATTCTCTCAGTGAAATGATGAACTGATTTGATAAATCCAGTAAAAACACATTTTCATTTTTGGTGTGTACACGATTACAGGCATTCATTCGCTCTTCAGTTTTTAAGAAGTCAGGAAACCTTGACTTCTCTATAAGTTGTTAGAGTTAGTTTCATTTATTTGTGTTGGCCATACCCCTGCTTTTAGTTAAATCCTTTTTTTTTTCTTTATTAGGAAACTTAGTCATCTTTAATTTTCAATTTTGTGACACTATTGGCCTTTAACATGGACATATTTTCATATAAAGTTTTTTTTTTTTTTCAAGTCTTTTACTCATTATTGCCTACAACAAATTTAACAAAATTCATTTAAAAAAGTGTAATTTCTCCACTCTTTTATTCTCTTTACAAACTTGCACTTAATAGAAACGGATATAACAGGAAGAAAAAATAAATAAAAACATGTTTTGACTCACCAAGGTAATTTTTTTGTGCCATCTTATCAACAGGTTGAGTCAGAAATGTCACAAATTATTTGACTGTGAAAATCTTTTTTTCTTCTTCCTCCTTTGTAGCTTTTTTCCATCCCCTGCTTTCCAGTTGAATTTGTTTTCCTTAGCCGACTGCCACTTTTTGCCCAGTTCTTTTATATACACATATAAATATAATGTGTACAAAGCTCTGCTTCAACACAATCCAAAATATATTCATTCATTCCAGCGTGCATGCTTACAGTGTCTGGTTTTGATAACATACAGCTACCCATAAAGTCATTTGTTGTGGTTAATAACGGTAAAATGGTGGTATATGCTTTTTGGATTGAATTATTCTTCACTCCAACACACACTTGTGGACGCAAACACACAATAAGTGTTTGACTGCTCGAATTCTGTCGCAGCAGATGCTGGCCTCCGAAGAGCCAACTGCTTAAAATGCTGCATTAGGCTGATGGATAGAGTCAAAGAACTAATATAAATGTCAGATTATGATATTGACTTGATGGGGGATAAAAAAAAAAAATGCAGTTTGATCGACTTCCAGACCTGTTCTGAGTTGTTTAGTTTAGAAAAGGCAGGACAATTACTAATGCATCGTCTGAATCAGTTTCAGTGTACCACTTAACCCCATAATTCCAGATGTATCACGTCTTATACATGAATTTCTGAGACCTCCGTAGCACTCATATAATCAAAAGAAAGTTTTATGCAAATCAAAAAATTATGAGAAATTCTAAACTAAATAAAAGATGCATAAACTTACCTTATGCATTCATATTGATAGGAAACATTTTTTTTCTTTTTTCTTTTTTAGAAATCGTTAAATACAAAAGTGGAAGTGTTTTCATTTCAATATATATATTTCATTTCAATATATAATTACCACTTCAAATGACTTCAATGGGTGTTATTTAATATGTCAGGCTAATTTAATTTAATTGCACATAAATTAATCTAAATTCGCAGCCACATTGTCTGCTTTGTTCCATTTGTTTACTATTCCACAAGATCAGTGGCCGGGACAAACTGGGAAAACCTGTTACAGGAAGTGATTAAAACAGCGGAGCTGCAAAAGTGGAGAAAATTGTGAATTTCTAAAATGACGGTGCAGATTTTGACAACACTGATATGATCATTTGGACCTTATTTTACAGTCGTTCACTGAACCCTGGGATTTAAACTAGATGGGCCAACATTCCTGAATTCCGGAGTCCGGAGCCAACGCAGCAGCTCCCTTTTAGTGCCAGTGGGAGCTTCTGAAATTTGATCCAGTGTCACGATCAGAGCCCCTGTTAAGACTCACAGAAAAGGTGTCGCTCTCTGATCGGGCTCATTTCCGCTGATCTTTCCCACCTCGTGAGCATGCCTAACGCGCCGCACCAGTGGAGCACGCTGTATGGTCAGCAGAGCAGCAGGGATCGAGGCCACAGCTGGGAAGGCTGCTCAACCACAAGGGCCAGGGCACAGTACACGCTACAGGGCGTTTGGCAGGGACGGCGCAATTAGAACCGAGATGGCCAAAAAACATCTAATGTGGACAAATAATTCCAGTCCATCCCGTTGGGTTTTTTTGTGTGTTTTATATAAATGGTAGATGTTTTTCTTCCTTCCAAAAGAGAAAATGTAAAAATACTCGAGGTACTTATTAAGGTATTTACAAAAGGTGTTTTATAAGGACTATGGGGGCTACACTTTCTACACTCTCATTGCAAATTTGTCATTTCTCATTACACCTTGTCCAAGGACAAAGAAAAGAGACCGGTGCTTCATCTTTTAAAAGCAGCTTAAAAAAGTTCAAATATGAATGAAGCATCTAAAAACCTGCATGGCAAACATTACAGAGGCCAAGGCGACCTCGAGGGTGGATGATAGTGCTCTGACAGTTGAGCGTATTCACCGTCTCTCCACCATCCGTGACCCACTTCTCCATATTCACCTTTTGAGATCGTTTCTCACCTCTTCCATCTGGTAACGACTGGTCTCAATCAAGTCCTCTGTTAGGCAGAGCCTCCGTTTGATTGTTTCAGAACGCAGGCTCGCTCGCCAGTAAATTGAAGAGCTGTTTGGAATTGGTGTCAAAACTTCGCTCGATTACCTGGAGAGAAATATCCAATATTCCAACAACCAGTTTCTCGCGTATATAATAATATGCTGTGTGAAAGACTAAACCAGCATTGTGCACCAGTTAAAAGGGTGGTGACTGCTGTTGATTGATTAATTAGGCATCGATACAGTGGATGTTTCTCTTCCAGCACATAAATGCATCACATATAAAGCACTTTGAAGTGTAATTTTAGCAGTGCAGGATGGTTGATTACAGGTGATTAGAACCCGTCAACATTGGGATCTATAGAGCAGTACCTTAAGAAAATCATAAATCAAAACTGGCGTGTCTGTGTAAAGGATGGATGTAGCTACAGTTATGTAACACCAGCTACATGAGTGTCTTGGAAAAAGGCTTAGACTTCCTCCCACTGCCCCAACAGGTAATTTGTTTTTATTATTGGAGGGGCAGGACACCCCATCTCTGTCAGTTTATTACAGTTCACAAAGCCAGGATGCACGATGGGTTTTTTTGTTTGTTTTTTTTTTTAATGGTGTACTCAAGAGGTACTGGTATCGGATGGTAAGGAAATGTTCCCTTCATGTGACAAAAAGGTGTTCTAGGTTAGAAATCACGTTGAATCTCTTCAACCTGTAAATGCTGCAAGCATTGCATTGGATGTCTGTTGTTGGAGTTTCCTGGTAGAAATGAGGAGTCAATTTTAATAGCACATTCATCAATATTTTATATATATTTGTATCATATATTTCTCTGTTTATTTTCCAAGGGATAGCAGCATTACCAGATATCAGGGGAGTGTTTGGACAAATACTACTGCTTGCATTTTGATCACCTCAGAAATGCCGGTTTAGGTGTTTGGAAGATGTTCTGAAGATGTTCTGAAGATGTTCTGCAGACGCGTGACTTGTGTAAAATGGATGCATTATTTAGTTTAAAGACTAGACAGGAAAACACTTGTGAGTACAGTTTTTGTGCCTGTTTTTGTACCGTCTCTTATGAATCCTTTGGGCCCAAAAGTTGAGGCAAATACAAAAGTGTCTTCGGCCTACATTCTGTCTAATGACACCCAGGGGGCGCCTGCTGTGGTTTTAAAAGAAGTGTTTCTCCTTTTTATTTAACAGGTAAACATCTTTATAGTTAATGGCCTCATTGCTCAACTGTTCTTCTTTAATACAGCTTGATAGTCATTTTGTAAAACGTGGACCTACTTAAAACGGGAGCTGATTTAGATTGTCCCTTCAGGTGTGGCTGACAAATTGCAGCAGTTTTAACTATAAATAATTTCTCAGTCAGATTTTCTCCTCGTGAGATTTCCAAAAACAAAAAGACCACCACCAAGTTCCATTAAAAAAAACCAGCGTGACTTTGCGCTGATGGCATTTTTCACAGCATTCCAGAAGTAGTGGTAAAACTTGAATCCATCTGGATTCTTCCGACGCAGTAGCGAGTGGAAAACCTTCCGTTTTGCAGCCTTCACCTTTACTGTACCTCTGTGGGATTCACCGACTCACCGGACTGTAAAGATGAGGGAACCTTTGTGAGAAAACCTGCTTCAGCCTCCATCTGCTGCAGATGTCTGTGGCACTAATTTGCCACAAAAAAGAAGTGCTTCAAGGTGCTTTTTTCCCCCCGGTGGGCATGTATCTTATTGGACTGCTTCTGCACCTTATTATTAATGTACTATTACTACTATTTTTCTTTCTAAATGGTTGAGAACCATTTATTGAATAACAGTCTCTGTGGCTTTCTGTGCATCTAATATTTCAGTGCGACAACCTCTAATGCTTTCTTGTGCCACTGCTGGAATGAATCTTTTTCAACGCACTGGTGCATAGGACGCGGTATCATGGATCCATTCATTGTCTAGCGTAATTTTCTGTAATTTTGCCACATGTTGCCATCTGGCCGAGGCTCGGCGCCAGCCCCGTTGGCCCGGAGGGAGCCGACAGACGTGGCTCCCCGACCTTAATGCCGAAACAGCTGATCTTTTGGACGCTCAAGCCCATCTTGGCTCTATTTGGAAGAGTCTGACACATCTTAAATTGATTAAGACTGTGTAAAGAGTAAATGTGGGCTGGCAGACTTGCTGTAAATAATCCGAGTCTGACTCAGCGTGCTCTTAAAGTAACAAATTGTCATCTTTTAGTTTTTCCCATGTTTTTTATTCACCCGCAGTTGTCAAAGGTTTTACTTAATTACCAAGCTTTATATATAAATATATTTTATTTATTTATTTATTTTTTTTGGTGTAGTACAGTTTGGGATTGTATTTTTTTGAGCAAGTTTGCACACACATGCACAATCCCAAGAACAAATGCTTCCTTATGAAACATTTCCGTTAACGATGTAACACAATAAGCCTCTGTTAGTAATGCAGCTGTGGATTTTTTCTTTGTTAAGCTCAGAAACGGAAAGCTCCGTTGGATGCATTCAAATGAATGAACTTTTTATGTCGATTTGAGCCGCCGTGAGCGAGTGAATTGCAGATTTCGTTGTGTGCGATACGCCTATTATATATCATATGATTTTTTTTGTCTGGTGTCCTTCCTCCTGACTGGGCATCCATCACGGGCTGTGGCGGCTTTACCTTGATCCAGAAATCATACACAGATCACCTGTGTAGTGAGGGAGCTGGCAGGTAATCCCTCAGTTAAAGCCAACACCCTATCCATCTCTGCTGACATGTATGAAGCAGGAAGAACAATTGGAGAGTATGTATGACGGACTCTTAGCTTTGTGGAGCTCGTGGATGAATTGGGGATGATGTAGCGGAAGTTCATCTGTTAGTCTTTTTTTTTATTTGCGGTTTTCCTTCAATTGTTCGTTGGAATATACCCAAAAGGTGTCACCTTAGCCAGTCGGCTGTGATCTTTGTGATAGAAGCAGTTAGTGGAGCTGATGTTGGTGCACACATTTTTCATCCTCATGATTTGTGTGTGTGTGTGTGTGTGTGTGTGTGTGTGTGTGTGTGTGTGTGTGTGTGTGTTTGGCAAGCGGTTTTCTCTCCAAAAACTGCCACATTGAATTTAACAGGCTCTGGTAGCACACAGGCTCAGAGTGATTTATTTCGACCAATCAGCCGAGCGAATCTGAGTGGAGGCCTCTAAAGCATCTTTAACTCTCTTTATCACAAGAGTCAGAGTTTCTCTGCAGAGCTTTGCCCCATCCATTTGGCCCTACTACTGTTGGTTGACAGTCTTTTGAAAAGCCTCACTATGGGTTTACTTGGCAAATGCTGACACCTTGGAGGAGTTTGTCTTCCCTCTTAGTGGATGTGAAATCCCCTCTAATCATGTGCTTGAATTCCCTCTTTCCTGCCTGTGTTTTCTTGGATAGGTTGGACAATATTTGGCCTTGTAACTCTTCTGATTCCTTAACATTGTTCATCAACTTTTAGTTTTAAAGAGGAAAATGTGAGGCTCCAATGCAGTTTATTCTGTACGATTACTACAGATGTGAATGTGCATGACAGATTTTAAATATATGATTTGATTTAGGTTTTGAGGCTATTGGTGCATAAAATGTAATAATAATACAAATTAAATCCCTGTAATAATCCTTTGCAAATTCAGTGCGAGCCAGTGCACATGCACTTTAAAAGAAAATGACACATTGCCTGCATTTTTAGCAAACCTTTGCAGCAAAAGCACCCCACAGCAGTTCTGTGCAGTCCTTACGCAAGAAGGCTTAGCTCCCGTCTCTTTTGTCATTTTACGCAGACACAGTTAAGTGTCTCCCCAGGCCCGTTTCCACATGTGCATACATATCAGCCCGGTGCATACACTTCTCCTAGCGCTTTCTGACCTCCATCGATGCCCTCTCAAGTCCCTGGAAGAGAGCTCAGGAATAAGAAATTAATTGCCAAACAATACATGGCTCCCATCTATTTGGTTCCCATCATGTCAGATTATATCGAAGCATCACTGCTTGTCTGGCTGCATAATTTACCGCACCTCGTTCGCACCCGCACCTTTTCAACCTTTCTACATCCCAGTTGTGCACCGGGATGGATTTGTGGGCTTGCTACAAAAGATGCCATTAAACCAGGACGCTTTGGTCATTTTATCTTCCTGCCGTTTTCCTCAGCACATGAGGACTTGTGTAGAGGTTTGGCAGGACCATATGTCCTAAACTCAGGGAAATCAATAAGCAGAGTAGCTGACTGAATCATACCCTCGTGAGGCAGGTACAGATTTTGTGATAACTTTTGTCAGAGGTTACATTTAAAATTACAACTCATTAATTAATACATTCTCTGATGGCTGCTGGGCGAGAATTAAATAATTTGTGGTTAATGAGTCGCAGTTCTTTTTTCCATGAGCTTTTTTTTACTTTCATTCTGTAAGCTTTGGGGCTCATTTGGACACAGTTTAATATGAGTCAGCCAATAATAACTGGTTGCTTGATGGATGGTTTGGTTCAAGGTCCACTGCGACATAAAGGGAAATGTTAAAGTTGCTTTAACCATCCAGGAGTGAATATCTTCTATAAAATATTGGTTAGAGCAGGGACAAACACTCACAATTGTGTGCTCCATTGTGAAGGGTTAGATGTAAATGTCAAATTAACAGTCCCTCTGCTGAGCATGCAAGGCTGTCGCCTGCAATCTGTTACCCTGAAATGGCACAAAAGAGTTTTACTCATTTTTTAATATATCAGCATCGTAGATGACATTTCTGATCATATTTAGGAAACTACATTCAGTGTAGTCGCTTTTATATGGGCCGGAAAACGCTTTTTAAAATAATCTGCAAAGGTGAACGCGTTCCCAGTCACGATTCATGAGAACAGACCAACTTTGGATGTCAGAGCGCGCAAACTATACCATGATGTTTCCATGGCTACAGATACAAACGTGTTGTGCGGCAACTTGTAATGTCTTCATTAAACCAATGATTCTTTCTCGTAGTCTAATGTTCATTATTATTATTATTATCCATTTTTTTCAATTGAATTTGCTTGGTCGCATTAATACGTCATTTTAAGTTGCTTTTTAATTGGCGACTCAGTAGACGGAAGTGTAGGATTTCTGGGCCAGCTTGATATCTGTCGCAGCCCATCTTTGGTAGCAAGATGGTTCTTTCATCTCTGCCTCTGTTTCACCGTAAGACGTAAGGCCACTGTTTTTAAGACAGACCAAACTGTACTGTTTGGGCTGAGCATTAGGGGTTGGACTTGTCAGACTTGGTTGGTCTTTTTAAGGAGTTGGATCATCTTCCAACCTAACTCTAGGTCCAGACGATGTCAGAATAAGCCCATGTGTCACTTCAGCAGGACGAGTATGAGTGTTTGCTGCGTCAACGGGCAACTGATTTTCCTGATATTACATTGTGTTGAAAATAGCTTTGTCTGAGCATAATTATGAAAGTCTGGAAGTTTGGCTCTTTCTGAAGCCAAGTAAATACACCAGCTCCTCCAAAGTATATTCAATTTGTTTCAGCTCTGCAAAATTAACGAGAAAAATCAGAAAATTGTGCAGTTTAAGGAGACAGCAAGCAAGGAGTTCCTGAACAAGACAAGCAGTTGCTTGGCAACCGTACAGTGGTGACACAAGAAATGTACCAGCCTTGGCAACAGTAAAGCCAGAAACTACCCCAAAATGTGCCATCTTGTGTTTGGTAAAATTGAGAAAAATGTTTTCTTCGTTGTTTGGGGAGTGGTAGCCTAGTGTTTACAGAGGTGGGCTTGGGTCTGGAGGACCCAGTCCTCGGGTTGGCAACCGAGGTGAACCACTATGGGCCCCTGAGCAAGGCCCTTGACCCCCCCCAACTGCTCCCCCAGGCGCCGGAAAAATGACAACCCGGTCCAACTGGTGGTGAGTTAAAAGCAGAGGACTAATTTTGGTGTGTTTCGACCACAAAAGGTTAATATTAAGAAAATACATTGACAGAAAGCAGTTTTTTCAAACTAACAAACACTAAAGCAAAGCCTAAAAGTTTTCTTTTTTTTTTAAAGGCATTTGTAAGTGATGCAATAAAATTTTAACAATAGATTAATGAGAATACCAAATACTAGGTAATTCCTCTGGAGAGAAGATGTTCAATAAACATTGTCATTAAAAGAAATTCAATTTTCAGTAGTAAAAAGTAACAGCACTTTATATCAAACGGTAAGAAGACAAAAGTTTAAAGTCTGTTAACAATCATGGTCATAGATAATAGCCTCAAGTGTTCTTCTGTCTAAAAATATGTGTCTTAGCACCCAGAAATCCTATTATGTACGCTTCAAAGAGGCTAATGAAGCTGGTCAGTAGATGACATTACACATAGACTGTCCAAATCTGTTTCCCGTCTGTGAAAATCCCGGCTGAAGATGTAACCATGCATAAAGGTTCAAAAACTAAAATTAGGAGGTAATTGGGTTCAGCGTGAGGCTGGAGGAGTCGCTTCACTGTATGATGCTTGTTTCATTTTCCCCCCAAAAGCCCTTTCCACCTCTTTTGATCTCGAGTCTGCAGACGTTCCTCAGAGCCGATGAGCCCACTCCCGGTGCGGAAACAGCAAGTCATATAAACCGGATCCATTTCATAATAGCATTGCAGTTTTCTTTCCTAGAGCGAAGTAGAGCGGGCTTATCTAATTGTGGAAGCCACGAGCCCTGGGATACAGACGGAGAGGCTAATTAGTTAGAAATGAATGCTTTGAAATGAAGCACAAAGCTCCATGTGTGGTGGGAACGTGCTTCATGTGTTCGGTGTTTGGGGGGGGGGGGGATGGGGGGGGCAAGTGGAGCGTAAATGAGAGGAGCTGATGTTTCAATGAGCAGAAGTTTACTGGTGTTTTTTATGAATGAGCAGGTTGCTGGTGTACGAACGTCCTTGTAAGCCCTTAAGCTCAGAAATCACGAATATGTTATTGCTGGCTAATATTCCTTCTAATCTACTTTATATTTCCGTGGAGTATGCATATTATCTTAAATATCAAAGGAAACGGGAGGAATTTCTGATTTAAAGTAACTTTGTTGAACTTTGTCTTTAGGTACTGAGACGTGTCTAAACAAACTGCCCCAAGCGAAATGAATCACCCTGTTTGTCTTGTGAGGTTTCCCATTGAAGGATGCAGTTATATAAGCGTATGAGTAAGAGAAGTGTTCATGTTAAATACAATTTCAGGGTCCTCGTCGTGGTCTGCTGTTTTGTTGTTGTTGTGTTTTTCCCCTCAAACTCTTCATAAAACTCTCCGCTGAAAATGCATCATACATTCAGATTGTCCTGTAAGGTCACAGAGTTGTTCCTTCGGGCACAGCAGGCCCGCTCACCTCTCTGATGCTCTTGAGCTCTGTTTTGTTCTCCCTCTCCCAGTTTGTCCCCCACGGATAGATTGGGGAAGCTGGCAAAGCAAAACAAAATGTCCTTGTGTTGTCTCCAAGGCGATAGTGCCTGCAGACTGTAGCTGCTGTCTGCTGCTGGCTTCCTTTTTTTTTTTTTTTCTGTGCGCTCATCTCATGTAAAAGACATTTAAGTCTGCTCAAGGACACACTCCTCTCTTCCATTCCTGTTCTCCATCCCCCGTGCGTGCCTTTGCCGGTGTATTTAACATGCCGTATGTGCAAGGAACATTCTAAAAAATAACTTAACAATAGAGTCAGTGGGATCACGTAGAAGTATGGAATTACATTCTACACACGGTTTCTCATGACTTTGAATTAACCTCATGCTGTGACAGACATTTCCTCAAATCATATTTCTCGACACTGTCACATCACCTTCGGCATTCTAGGAGGTGATATGTTAATTTTTTTCCCCTCGTAATTACTTCAGATAGATGGATAAAACAAAATCAGCCAGTTATCTTTGTCTTTGACAAATAATCAGCCACTTTCTCTCGTAGGACTTCATTAACTGTAGATTCTTTTACAGTACAGCACAAAGTTGAAGTTTACTTGGAGGACCTGTGCCACGGACGTGCTGTATGTATCCACCGAAAACGTTATTCAATGCATCTGCATAATGAATAAAGTCTACGGTGGTGGGTCAGCGGGGGGGCCGGGCTTGAATGTTTCCATTATGAGGAACAGCCCTGCACTGAACGTTTTAGGAACCTGTATGGGGTCAAAACAAGACACTGGCTAATTAATCAGAAACTGTCCCTCAAAAAGGAATGTAAGTGCAACAGTAGTTTAGCATCACTCTCCACCTTCTCGAGTGGGTTATTTTTAAAATGAGATGTGAAAACATATAATAGCATCTCCTCCCAGCCAAATAATGATGATTATAATAGTAATAATAAAGTAATTGTGCATTACCTTAATAGAGAAGCATCTTCTTGAGCGATATCTAAACCAAAAGTAATGACGTATGTTAAAATAACTGAGATTTTCTTGTTTTCTCAGAGTGCAAGTGGATGCATATGCAGGATGTCAAAACTGACAAATTACATCAAATTATGTCAGTGCATATATGTTGCTATTCTAGTCAATGTAATGATTTTTTTTTTTTTTTTTTTTACTAAAATCCAAAGCATTCTTATTTAACTTCTTAGCATTTGGATGAGAGGAAATTATAAGACATTTACTATAAACCCTACTTAGGAATTAATCTTTTTTTTTTCATATGCAATTTAAAAAAACAACAGGGTTGTATCTGTAAGAACAAGC
Organism: Xenentodon cancila; assembly: GCA_014839995.1. Lineage (NCBI taxonomy): Eukaryota > Metazoa > Chordata > Actinopteri > Beloniformes > Belonidae > Xenentodon > Xenentodon cancila. The sequence goes on from CM026212.1 coordinate 20,396,353, forward strand.
CTGAAATCTTCGCACATGCCTCAAATGCTTACACCTGAAGCATCTTCTTATGATGACATGTTGTAAATAATTAGATCTACTTTTGCTTTGATGATGTGGCAGTGACATTGATGAGTTTATTAATTCAGGGATTCACATCATCTGCATTCTTTTCCCCCTCTCAGCTTTGGCTGCAGCAGCTTTGTGTTTTTCAGTGTGCCATGAGTGTGTTTTTTCTTTTTTAATTGACTTTGTTATTTAGAAACATTTGGCTCGCGATTGCCAGTGGTGATCTGATGCCAAAGCTTGCCCGTTTGTAAAGGCAAGCCATGTAACAATACCACTCCAGTCCAAGTGGGGGCAGCATAGAAAGTGGTCAACCACTGGTGTAACACAAGCCAAAAAAGTGCACAGCAAAAATTACAATGATTTATAATGCTTATTTTTGACTATTTTTCCCGAAGCGCATTTGTGAGGTCACACGGATGTTGGACGAGAAGGTCTGGCTCTCAGTCTCTGCTCTAATTCATCTCAAAGGTGTTTCTATCAGGTTGAGGTCACGACTCTGTGCAGGACAGTCAAGTTCATCCACACCAGACTCTGTCGTCCAGGTCTTTATGGACCTGCTTTGTGCACTGGTGCACAGTCATGTTGGACGAGGAAGGGTCCAGCTCCAAACTGTTCCCACAAAGTTGGGAGTATGGAATTGTCCAAAATGTCTTGGTGTGCTGAAGCATTCAGACTTCCTTTGCCTGGACCTATGGGGCCAAGCCCAGTTCCTGAAAAACAACCCCACACCATAATCCCCCCTCCACCAAACTTTACACTTGACACAATGCAGTCAGACAAGTACTGTTGTCCTGGCAACCACCAAACCCAGACTGGTCCATCAGATTTCCAGATGGAGAAGCACAATTCATCACTCCAGAGAACGTGTCTCCACTGCTCCAGAGTCCAGTGGCAGCGTGCTTTACACCACTGCATCCAACACTTTGCATTGCACTTGGTGATGTTTGTCTTAGATGCAGCTGCTCGGTCATGGAAACCCATCCATGAAGCTTTCTGTGTAATGTTCTTGAGCTAATCTGAAGGCCATATGAAGTTTAGAGGTGTGTAGCGATTGACTGCAGAAAGTTGGCGACCTCTTGGCACTATGCGCCGCAGCATCCGCTGACCCCGCTCCGTCAGTTTACGTGGCTGAGTTGCTGTCGTTCCCAAACACTTTCATGTTCTTATTATACAGCTGACAGTTACACATACCATACATCAGAGAGTCACATGCCAGGACTCAAACCCGGACCAGCTACATGATCACTGTAGCCTCCTGCTACAGCGGGTGCCAGCTTATCCCGTTCAGCTAAACAGTGCCCCAACCATGGTGTGTTTCGCAATTTTCCAGCCATCTAGGTTCTTTTGAATAGTGACTCCTGTACACACCTATATGAGTATTTACATAAAGCCGGCCCCCACTGGTTTGTACCAAGTACCATACAGCTGACCCGGGTATGGCTGACCAGGCCAGTTTCACCAGATAACGAAAAAAAGTACCCTGAAAATACTGAACCTACGTTGTAGTGCAGGCCTTTAGTCTAGTACGATGTTTTAAATTGTTAAAAGTTATTTTGAAGACTACTAAGATAAATATCTGTGATCTAATCAAATACAACGATATATCTTTTGCATATCTTTTGCTATCTTGAGAGAACAACACTGCAGTTGAGTAAATGACCTCTGCACTAAAGTTTACTAAACTGCAAAACGGATCAGTTTGGCTTAACCTCTTAAGACCCGGTGTATCACATATACATACATCACATGTTGCATTGCCTGACATCATAATATAACATTTCTTGACGTGGGCCCAAAGCAACAAAAAAAACGTGCACCGTGTCTTCGGAGGTTAAGAAGTACACGGACAAAAACACTATCTAAGAGATTTATAGCAGCCTAATCTAATTTCACCCCATATTTTGTAATGCATTTATATACAAGAGAAAAAAATAATGGAGCCATCTGTAAATTGTGGATATGCAAGTCTGAATTCAAAAGCAACAATGGAACAACATCTTTCAGTTATAATTTGTCATTAATCTAACAATCACTCCTTAATCACCCATCCTGACCAGTACAATAATTCAGTTATCCTAATAGGTCCCTCAGTGCACAGGTTTAGGAACTAACTTATCAGATTCTGGTGCACTGTGACCTGCAGTGACCTCGATATGAGCAGTGAATTTCCATGATGAGCTTTTCATCAAGCACCTTAATGGTGTCCTTGTAACTATATGCAGTTTAAGTACCACTGGCTCATTCCATGTACCGTATAATGGAAGGGATGCCAGGTTTCCTTTACACGCTTTGATATTGAGGTTATCATCATTTCTTCTCAAATGCAGGTGCATAACTAAGTGCTTTCATAAATAATCAAGTACATATACTGGTGTCCTTGAAGATATTTACCCCACCTGCTTCATGATCGCTGCTGCTGAAAGCCTTTGTGGTTCGTGTTGATGATGATGTTTGATAATCGTTATTAAATGTTAATAGTCTTGTCGCGGTGACTTGTAGAAATACTGAATTGCTTCGAGTATACATGTAATTTTCTCTTTGAAGCCCTGTTGACAAGGGAAAATGTCAGTCTATAATAATAAGGGTTGGTATATGTGGCTTTCCCTGTGAGATCGTGAAACATTTTGTTTGGTTATATTTGAGCTTTATCTTTTTATTTGTTGTTATTCGTGTCTTTAGCTCATTTTGCAGTGTAATGGGATGTTTGTTAGACTTTCACTTTACTGATGGACTCTATCCACAGGAGCGTCTACGACACCTACAGATCTTAAAAACACAACAAACTCTTTTTCAATGAAGGGAAAACAAATACTCCATCAGCCAACTCTCCTGCTGAGGTGGCAAACCATTTAATCAACCTTGACTGTCGTTGAACGCTGTTCAGCTTGGAACGCATTGACTGCTGATAGTCGGATGTCATTACAGCCCGTAGGGGCCTCTGCGTCCCAAACTGTGGTGCTAATTCATGCTGTCTTATTTTGCCTCTTTCAAATTCACTATACAGAGAAATTGCCCAATTGCAAATTGAATCTTCGAGAACTGGATACTTATCTGAGCTTTGTGGATATGTGACGTCCATTAAACCTGCCAAGGAAAATTGACCTTCATTAAATTTTGTTTTGCTCTTCCTTGATAAAAAGATTAGGCTCATTTGTCACTTCTGTCATTTTGATTGTATCTCAGCACAAGGCGGAAACAACAGCTATCCCAAATTGCATTTTTGCGAAGGTTCAAATTCAGTTTGGGTCTAAAAAAGTGCTCTTTCATTCATTTAAAGCGCTAAGGGAAGCTCTCTTTGTAAAAATTACAATCTATTGTTAGATCATGACGTACAGAAATGTTGGCATGGCATTTTTAAACCCAAAATAATGCAAATATACAATGGTTTAATTAGAAAATGTACCCAGCTTTCACCTGTTTCCCCTCCACTTTTAAGGATATATTATGAAGTATGAGGTTCTTGTACATTTGATGGCCTTTTATGACTCAACAGAGTCCGGAAAAAGCTTCAAAGCTAAGAAAAAGCTCCCCGTTGGGTCCCCTGTTTTTCAGTGAGGCACCAATGAAAGAAGAACAGGCGTGTAGATGGCATGACTGATGACAGGGACTTGATCTCCGTGTCCATTTTAGTGGGAAGTGAAGCATTACTTAGCCGGCCTATTAGCACTTCTCATTGTGCACAAGTGCTAGTGTTTGCAATAAACCTTTTCCCCGAGAGTCCATGTAAACAGTGTCATTAACTAACAGCTCTCAGACTGTAACCACAGGGTGGACTCACATTCACGAACAAGGTTTTTTTTTTAGTTTGCCCCATTGATCCAGTAATGGCATGTACTTCCAAAACTCAGCCACTGAACGTTAAAAGGATGCCCTCGTCAGCACCTACATTTTGACTGCACAGCTGGGAAGTCTGTGCAGGGCAGGGGTCTTAAATTAAGCATCATGTTTATCCATGTTAGTCACACCTGCCAGCTGCAAATGATCTTCTTCATACTGACTTCTCTTAAATTGACACATGAAAAAGATGAAAGAAACCAACCCCCATGTTTGCAGTGTATGTTTTCTCTTTTTCAGCTGCATCAAAATACATTGATGTTTTAAACACAAATATATAGGAGAAAAACAGGAAGAAAAAAGGATGACTTGGCCCTCCTTTTCTGTTTCTAACACTTTTCTCTTTTGTAGAAAGTTCCTCATCTGTAATGGTATACATGGATACAACGACTTCAACAAGTACCACTACTCAACCTACCACAGTTACCATGAAAAGTACATCAGCCAGGACCACCACTACTGAGATACCTCCAACAACAACTGCAATGGCTCAGTGGCCACAAACGACATTAACGGCCCCGGTCCAGACGCTCGTGGAAGCTTTGGAGCCACAAGACAATGACAGGGCACCACCTTCTTCCAAGCTTCCCAACTTCAGGGTGGAATACTGCAATCCCCTATTGATGATGGACATCTCCTGGCCCAAGACCAAACAGGGCATGGTAGCCAAAATGCCCTGTCCAACTGGAACCATAGGTAAGGAAAAGTTCTATAAGAACAGATAGTTGATAGAGTTAGTTGGGAGTGCGTTGGCGTTGACTTGGTGTTCATTAGTTATGCTGTGGGCAAGAGATGTTGTTCAGCGGTCTCAGTGTCCCCGTTAGTGTGAGTCATCTCTTCTGGGTTGTCACCTGCTAGGCATGTTATGCAAACAGCAAACAGAGGTGCAGCTACCATCCCTGCTCCTTCTTGTATTTATTGGTGGTTTGCAAACATATGAAAATGTGGTGAACAACCGCCACCAGGTGTTGGAGCGGTAGTTGACCAGGTCGATGCATCCTACCCAGCTGTATCTCGTAGATTGGCGTTTCAAGTATCTCTGTCCTGCATTTCCCTGCTTCGAGACTGTATCTTTAACAGACTTGTACAGACTTTGATAACATCCTGATTAGGGTCATTAATTAGAATAAGATTTAAAACACGCAGGGCAGGAGTATTCGAGGACCAGGGTTGGGAAACAGAGCCCCGTGACCCTGCAAAGGATAAAACGGGTATAGAAAATGGACAGATGGATGGATGTTACGTATTTGGGTGTCTGAAGTGGCTACTCTTAACAACTCAATGGTGCCTCTATGTAGAGTACAAGGTCACTGTAGACGCAGGTCTGAAAAGAAGGATCCATTTTTTCCACATTTATTTTTCTTTTTGTTTAGTGTCTTGGGAGGTAGCACAAAGTTACAGGAACATCCTCAAAAGAGGCACAGCCTTCAGAATCGGTGGGTGGAGGAGAATTGAGTGTCTCGCTCCATCATCCCCTAAGACAGGCTACAATGAAGACCCTGAAGACATGATTGAAATAGAAGCTTTTCTACTCTGTTGCTGTTGTCCAAAATACGTCACATACTCTTAATTTAGTTCTTACAAAGCCTTTTGAAAAGAAAAAAATAGCCTAATATATATCCTTTAATTAAAGAAAATGGATAAACGGATGCTGTATTTCCATTTCCTTAACTTTGGCGATCCCATAGTTGTCCTTGTGGATCTGTGCTTACGTCCACGCACAGAGTTGGTGGACTTTTGTGACTTCTCCTCTCTAAAATGTCCTGTTTGCACTTCTATAAATCATTTATTTAAAACTCGAGGCAGAGGGGGAAGTTTTATTTAAAGACTGGCCAATGACACACAAACATGTACTTAAATATGCAGAATTTTAAGGTTACTTAAAAAAAAAAATCCTCTAAACGTACCTACATTTGAACTTGGAGAGATCTGATTGTAAAATATTGTCTCTTTATTCCCTCTCTCTGCGAGGATGTCAATGCTCTCCTTAGGAAAGCCATTGTTGGTTGCTGTTGCGTGTTTTGTTTATGTTTACAATCCCCTTCCAGCAGTCATTCTCTCACTTCCTGACTTTCCTGCTCCCTCATTATTCCCGACTCACTGATGTGAGGCTACTGATAACAGAGTACCCAATTTGTGTGGACGCTATAGTACACCACATACCCATATTTATGTCCTTTCTTTCAGGACACAATAGATGTAATTAATTAGTGGCTCTTTGATAGGGTCGTTGTGTTTTGCTTATCAGGCACCCAACTCATGTTTCTGTATATGTTGTTCCATCTCTGTCTTTGTATCGATACTAAAAGAATGAAGTCAAGTGTGCATTAAGATAAAATCAATAGTGGCTGCTTTGGGTATAAAAGCTTTACCTCTCCCTAGAAAGGCAGAATATCTGAGTGCTGATCTCAGGAAAAGGTTCCCATATTGGAATGAGTTTATAAAAAGGCATTTTTTTTAATGTTTCATTCTTGAAAACGGACGAAGCATAAATATCACCAAAAGGGGGAACATTGAGTCTTTGTGAGTTGCTGCCCCAGCCAAGATAAACTGAGTTAGTGAATATTTATAACAGCATAATCAAATCAATTTAAAATGAATTTGTATTAACTGAAAATATTTTTAGACATCACTTTTGGAAAAAGCTGACTTAGACAACAGTTGTTTCATTTTACGGCCTGAACATAAAAAGTGAACAGGTCTGTCGCTTTAAGATGGTTTTAGATGACGTTAAAAAATCCGGCGACTTCTGAAACCTATGGTTTAGATCATTTCTTTAGCAAAATGTTGTACTAATTTTCACCCCCATTCATGCCACAAAAATAAAGTAATTGTAGAATATATTCACTACGGCTAGACCCAAACACTCGGATATCCGGAGCTTCGGATAATCTTTAATTAGAAGAACATCCAGATTTCAATTTAGGTTTCCAGATTTTGTTCTTTTTTTTTGCCCAAGTGTCTGTTTGTGCTTTTCGGCTGGACCCAAATGCTCGGATTTTCTGTTAATCTTTAAATGGAGGAACATCCAGATTTCGTCTGTTTCTGCTGTGCTGTCAGAGGTGGCATGAATATACGATTCGACAGTAAGATTGGTAAATTGGTGTTTCTGCATGAAGTTTCTGTGACATTCAACTAGGGAACACCGAACAGGTGCAACTCGACTACCCGCAAGCTTTAAGTCTAAAGAAACGTATTATTTTTATCAATCAGCACACAGACTGAGAAGCATGCACACACATGCAGTCCTCATTAATGGGCAATGTCAATACCCGTCAAGACCTCACTAACAGCCATCACATGGCAAGATAAGAGGAGCACGTACCCCACCTCCTCTCAGCACACTCTTCAAAGCCATCGCACTTCAGACAACACTGTCAAGCGGAACACGACTGTGTGAGCTTCCTCTGCCACTCTGTAAAAGTTCCTCGAGCTCCCCTTCCATCTACCTCTCTTTGCTTGCTGTCATTCTGTCTCCCTTCTTAACCTCTCCTGACTCCCCCCCCCTCTCTTTCATGATCCTTCCTCCTGTCTCAATATAGGAAGATATGTAGAGTCACTTATCTTGTAAACCCATCAAACATAAGGCTGTCCAAGTCAGACGGGGAAAGGAAATTATATGTCAATCAAAATTTATATCTGTTAATGCAGACTGTGTCACCCTCCAACAACAACCCCCCCCCAAACACACACACACACACACACACACACACACACACACACACACACACACACACACACACATACAAGAAAGGGCAATCTAATGTCAGCATGTGGATATGCTGATGTCAGCCGTGCAAACACACACATAAGTTCCTCAATCCACATGGGTTCAAAACTTAAAGGCAAAATGTGTTCAATGCATTGCGAAATTACTGATAACGTGATAAATTTATTTTGCTGTGTGTGTATATATATATAGGTGTGTATATATATACATATGTATATATATATATATATATATACATATACGTGTGTGTGTGTGTGTGTGTATACACACACGTATATGTATACATATATATGTGTATATGTATACATATATAATATATATATGTATATGTATACATATATATGTGTATATGTATACATATATATGTGTATATGTATACATATATAATATATATATGTATATGTATACATATATATGTGTATATGTATACATATATATGTGTATATGTATACATATATAATATATATATGTATATGTATACATATATATGTGTATATGTATACATATACGTGTGTGTGTGTGTGTGTGTGTGTATACACACGTATATGTATACATATATATGTGTATATGTATACATATATAATATATATATGTATATGTGTATATGTATACATATATGTGTATATGTATACATATATGTGTATATGTATACATATATGTGTATATGTATACATATATGTGTATATGTATACGTGTATATGTATATGTATACGTGTATATGTATACATATATGTGTATATGTATATGTGTATATGTATACATATATGTGTATATGTATACATATATGTGTATATGTATATGTATATGTGTATATGTATATGTATATGTGTATACGTATATGTGTATGTGTATACGTATATGTGTATGTGTATACGTATATGTGTATACGTGTATGTGTATACGTGTATACGTGTATGTGTATACGTGTATGTGTATACGTATACGTATACGTGTATACGTATACGTGTATGTGTATACGTATATGTGTATACGTATACGTATACATATATGTGTATACGTATACATATATGTGTATACGTATATGTGTATACGTATATGTGTATACGTATACATATATGTGTATACGTATATGTGTATACGTATATGTGTATACGTATATGTGTATACGTATATGTGTATACATATATGTGTATACGTATACATATATGTGTATACGTATACGTGTATGTGTATACGTATACATATATGTGTATACGTATATGTGTATATGTATACGTATACATATATGTGTATACGTATATGTGTATACGTATATGTGTATATGTATACGTATATGTGTATATGTATACGTGTATACGTATACGTGTATACGTATACGTGTATACGTGTATACGTATACGTGTATACGTGTATACGTATACGTGTATACGTGTATACGTGTACGTGTATACGTGTGTACGTGTATACGTGTACGTGTATACGTGTACGTGTATACGTGTACGTGTATACGTGTACGTGTATACGTGTACGTGTATACGTGTATACGTGTATACGTGTATACGTGTACGTGTATACGTATACGTATACGTATACGTGTACGTGTATACGTGTATACGTGTATACGTGTATACGTGTACGTGTATACGTATACGTGTATACGTATACGTGTATACGTGTACGTGTATACGTATACGTATACGTGTATACGTATACGTGTATACGTATACGTATACGTGTATACGTATACGTGTATACGTATACGTATACGTGTATACGTATACGTGTATACGTATACGTGTATATGTATACGTGTATATGTATACATATATGTGTATACATATACGTGTATATGTATGCATATATATGTATACATATATGTGTATATGTATGCATATATGTGTATACATATATGTGTATATGTATACATATATGTGTATACATATATGTGTATATGTATACATATATGTGTATACATATATGTGTATACATATATGTGTATACATATATGTGTATACATATATGTGTACGTGTATACATATATATGTATACATATATGTGTACGTGTATACATATATATGTATACATATATGTGTACGTGTATACATATATGTGTATACATATATGTATACGTGTATACGTATACGTGTATACGTATACGTGTATACGTATACGTGTATACGTATACGTGTATACGTATACGTGTATACGTATACGTGTATACGTATACGTGTATACGTGTATACGTATACGTGTACGTATATGTGTACACGTATACGTGTATATGTATACATATATGTGTACACGTATATGTGTATATGTATACATATATGTGTACACGTATATGTGTATATGTATACATATATGTGTACACGTATATGTGTACACGTATATGTGTATATGTGTACACGTATATGTGTACACGTATATGTGTATATGTATACATATATGTATACGTATATGTGTACACGTATATGTGTATATGTATACATATATGTGTACACGTATATGTGTATATGTATACATATATGTGTACACGTATATGTGTATATGTATACATATATGTGTACACGTATATGTGTATATGTGTACACGTATATGTGTACATGTGTACACGTATATGTGTATATGTGTACACGTATATGTGTACACGTATATGTGTATATGTATACATATATGTGTACATATATGTATACATATATGTGTACATATATGTGTACATATATGTGTACATATATGTGTACATATATGTGTACATATATGTGTACATATATGTGTATGTGTATACATATATGTGTACGTGTATACATATATGTGTACGTGTATACATATATGTGTACGTGTATACATATATGTGTACGTGTATACATATATGTGTACGTGTATACATATATGTGTATACATATATGTGTACGTGTATACATATATATGTATACATATATGTGTACGTGTATACATATACATGTATACATATATGTGTACGTGTATACATATACGTGTATGTGTACATATATGTGTACGTGTATACATATACGTGTATGTGTACATATATGTGTACATATATGTGTACATATATGTGTACATATATGTGTACATATATGTGTATATGTATACATATATGTATACATATATATGTGTATATATTCCTGGAAAACATGATGATTTTATCTTGGATATTTTCTGATGAGATTTGCCCATTCTTTCAGTGGAAAGTAATGTAGTTATGTATTTTTCCCTTTGTGGAAACAAACATAAAGTAAATCTATTTTATTTAATTCTTAATCCAGTTGAAATTTTACAAAAATGAGTTATCCTTAACATTCTGCGAAGCTGATCCACGATACAAGAAAGAAAAAGCTTGATTTATGTACGACTATTATTATTACTTCATTAGTGAATCTAATGCTTGAACACATTTCTAACTGTATTAAAGCCAGAGGTTGTACACAAAGTATTAAATGTCTTTTTTTTCCTTTTCGTTTCCGTTTTGATTACCCACCCTCAATTATTATTTTTTTTTGGGGGGAGGGGGTCTTTTTTTTTCTTTTTACGTAATTTTTACAAGACGAGATGTTCAGCCGATAAATAAACAAATGTTCACAGTGTACACAATAATCAAATAAAAACAGCTAATTGATCATCCACGAGTAAAACATTTTTTTTTTTTTTTGTTGAAGCTCATATTTTCTTGTGCAAGACTGTCACTGTTACACATGTAGACACAGTCTGTGCAAGTCAGACAAGTGAATTACCAACATCTCAGTCAATGTAGGATAAATAAAGAAAAAAAAAACAAATATTCAACTACATTCTTGTATGAATTGAATGAGTTGAGAGTTTTGCTTTTTTGAGCAAGTAAGAAAAGGACTTAACACGGGGGAACTGGAGGGAGAAGGTGATAAGCCTGACTGTATTATGAAGTGAATCACTCTATAAAGTCGAGTAGGAGAAATTAAAAACGTGGAGCGTCTCCCCAGGGACCGTTCAGACACACTCACAAACATGCACAAAAGCCGTGCCACTTTAATCCTTTTCTATTTGCTCATCAGAAATGATGATTCGGTTCTCACCAGGATGCTGGCTTGCTTCTCTCTCCAGGTGTAGCTGCGTATATCTGCATGGGTCCCGACGGATACTGGGACCCGCAGGGCCCCGACTTCAGCAACTGTTCCTCCCCTTGGGTTAACATCATCAACCAGAAGGTACAAATCCTAATAGATGCATATATAATTTATTTGACCTTATCCTTTTAGTCATGTGTTGTTAATGTTTGCAACAGCCCACAAGGTCTATGCATCACTTGCAGTCAGAAAAGTCTTAGTGGGTTTTCGCTTTTGCCATTTGTTTGCTCGTAATTGGTAATTTAATGTTATTGATTAACCAAAGGCTTTTCTTAATGGAAAGGTTATGCATGTGTGTGCATATGTGTTCGGGGTGGAGAGAAGCCCAACAGCGTAAAAGGCCGTAGTGTTATAGACTGGTGTGTGTAAGGACTTATCCCAGCTGCTTTCTGCTCTACAACATGATGCAGTGGGTATTTTGCTTCCCGTACCGCTCAAGTACAAATGGCTTGTATCTCCTGCTCTGCAGGCAAGGCATTATGCAAAGCCCCATATAAAGCTTCCTATATTTATATCTGTGACAAAATCAAAGCAAAAGAGGAGAAGGTTACTGCAAGGGTTGGAGGTTATGAATTGGAGGCTCTGTTGGAAAATGTTCTCTCTGAAATACCGGACCCTGAGGCTTGCAGGTTATAACACTTACGTTCTACGCAGCAGCATTAAACCAACATACGTTTCTCAGATGCGGATTGAATGTGGCTGAAGCAAAACATAGGTAAAGAAATGATCAGGTTCTTTTCCGCGTGGCACCACCTCACTGGAGCCGTGCAGTAAACCTTCTGCTGTCTAGAGAAATAAAGTTAAGCAGAGCTATTCTAGGTGTGCGTTTCCCATGTGGCAAAGATCCAGAAACATGTTTGTAGCGTCAATGCAGAATTGTGTCTGTTCGCATCCAAAGAGAGTCACAGCAATCTATTTTTTCTTTTGTTTTCTAAGGAAATCACACTTGAACAGTGTGCTTGTCGCTGTGGAGACAGCAAAGCTCTAATGAAGACCAACCTGTCAGCGATTCGCAATGCCCATCTGGCACTTTGTTATTTTATATCTAGAGTCATTGTCCTGTGTGTGGCACTGCTCATCGCCAGATGGTTTGGAAGACAAAATGAAAAAGGAAGATGTAGACAATAAAAGGTGAAAGAAATGACAGCAGACACGCACACAGAGGGAGTGAGAGAGAGACAAAAAGGGAAGTGGAGTTATTTACCTTACATTCCCAGCTCCCCTCATTAAGACATGAACGCAGGGAGGCTGTGGAGGAAAACATCTTTCAAAGACACGTTCCCCTGCATACACCTCTGCAAGGACCAATTTAAGAAGCCTAATTAGCTTCACTAATAAACTCACAGGCACTGATAGCAGGTAATGCCAGAGTAAATCAGGGTGATCATGTGTTAGCTGACGTCATGGTGTTTCTGTCTCTTGTACTGCACATAGTTTATTAGTTAAATTTCTAACCATAATGTAGATCAAAAGGCTCCAATCAAGTCAGCTGTACATTGCTTTGCAGGCACAATTGATTTATAGCATATATATTTATTTATGTATGGCATGAATATATATGTTTAGTTAAACAAAAACACAGTGCAATCTTATACGTCAGGTTGAAATGCATTATTTATCAAAGTCATCGATGTCCTCACAAGCGTACACGGGGCCCCGCTGCATCTGTTTGTTATTTGAACATGCCAGTGTTTCCCAGTCCTCTTCCCAGGGATCCACTGCCTCGCATTTCTGTGATGTTTTCCTGCTCGTTAACGGACTTGTGCAGAGCGCGACGGAACGCTGATCCGTTCATTTGTGGGTGTAAAAATGTAATTAAAAGAAGAAGAAAAAATTGTCATCATACATAGCGGGTCTTAGGATGTGGCAAACGCAACCTTCGATGAACAACTGGATCTGGCTTTTTTTGACAGTGCAGTTATTTTAAAAAAAATTAAGGTTAAAAATTACAAACTTTTGTGGGCATATCCAAGTACCCCTTAGTCCCGCCATAAAATGTAGAAGGCGCTGCTAATCATTTGATGAATTGATCGTCAGCAGGGACAAAAATACAAAAAAAAAAAAGAACTATTCACCTATGTGTTAACACAATGCTAAGAGGACAAGACATAAGCAATAGTCAAAGAGAAGCAACAGTTTATGCTCAGACCACAAGATTTCTGGAAAAATGTGCTATGGATAGTTGATCTGTTAGGCCTTAATGCCCAGTTTGAATTGTAACGCCTCATACGAACTATCAAGCACAGCAGTGCTTTGCAGCCACAGGACCTGGGCAGCTCGCAGATTACCATGAACCTCCCTGTGTCTCAAAGCATTCCGGCAGCAAATGTGAGGCCTTCTGTGTGACAGTTCAAGTTCAGTTGGAACTGGGTCATGCAATAGGATAAAGCTCTGAAGTACACCAGCGAATCTACAACAGAATGCCTGGAAAGATTTCGAAACGGTCCGGTCAGAATTTAGACGGAGCTGAAATGGTGCGGCAGGACAAGTCATGTACATAAGTTGCCCAAAATAAAAAAACCCTCAATGAACTGTAGTAATGTCATAAATAAGGACTGTTGTGTTAAATTCTTTCACAGTAATATGAGGGATTGATACCGTCACACAGGAAGCAACTACTTTTGCATGTTTTTGCTGCTGAAAGTAGATATACACGCTCCTACTTGTTATTGCCCACACGGCGTGTTTTATTTTTCCCCTGTCATTGGCTTCTTGTTTTTCTTTTCTTTTTTTTTGTATTTCCATAATAGAAATGTACACCCACTGTGGAATATTGTAATCAGAAGACTTTTATTATGTTTTTACACAAAATCAGAAGAGGAGGTGCTGACTTTTGGACATTCTGTTGAAGACGATAGTCAGAGATTGTGTTTAATTTGCTTTAAAATGGGAGAGAAGGGACATAACTGGCAACAATAAGGCCCTCTAACCAATCAGGAACCATCCACTGTAATAAAAGCCACAGGCTCTCCCAGCATCATCAGAGATATACACCCCAGATGGTGAATGGCTTGCGTGGCAGTACTACACTGTGTCACTTTTACTTCCTGTTTTCTACATGCTCCATCTTTTGCATCTGTTTTATAAAGTCATATAAGAATATCTGGGGATTTCCCTCAATAGTTTTATAATTATGTGCAGATACAATATTTTGCCCTAGTGTACCCTCGGCTGTGTGATACAGTATACAGCTGCGTGTAATCACGTTAATGGTGTGCAATACTGCAGCATCTGGGGAGAAACTTTAGGTCAAGCGGCATTTGTTTTAGGGGGTAGATGTTTGTACGTTGCAGTTTCTCATTTATTCCCATGTTTCCATGGGGGATAATAGGAGCATGCCTTAAATTTTGGTTTAGTTATTCAGGGAAACACTCAAATCACTTGCTTGATTTAAAGCGGTTCGTCTTTCTGGGTGCTTTTGCCCATTTCTTCAGATAAAAGCTGGGGAGACCGCAGCAGTCATTGCCCGAGAACTGTCGGAGCAAACCAAGACGAATCTCCAGGCAGGCGACATCACCTACACGGTGAAGGCCATGATTCAGCTGGTGGACCTGCTCGACGTGCAGCTGAGGAACCTCACACCGGGCGGCAAAGACAGTGCAGCGCGGAGCCTCAACAAGGTAATGACGGAACAATTTCATATAAATGAATTTGTTTCTGGAAAAACCAGACCCCTGAGAACAATGACCTATGCTCCCACTTAGGTTTGACACAACATCTTTAATTAAGTAAAGTGAAAACAACAACAACTAGCACCGCTTCTGTTTTTAAGGTGTGAAAGCAAACAAATAAAAGAAAAAACCAGGCCTTCAGTTTAAGTGGATCTGCCGAGAGCTTCTCCTGCTCTAAATATCACGCACTTTAGTTCAGTCAGTTTTGTGTTGGTGTAATTTGAAAGACGTTATCCATATGTCACGCTTTAAAAAAAGGCACTGCATTTACACCGCTCGATTTTTTTTTTTTTTTTTCCTTTTCTTCTCTTTTTCTCTTTTCTACTGGGACAGAGTGAAATTACAATGAGATAGATCTAAACAATGAAAGTGCAGACTTTTTCCATATTTGCTGAATTTGAAGTTAATGGTTCTATTCCCCAGTTCACCGCAGAGCACGGAAAGGGCCACTCAGGTAAAGCGAGCTGAAATAATACTTTCTGTCTGCCGAGCTGCCAACAGAAAAGCAAATATCAGTGAAACTCAAAATGTCAGTTGTTAATTTGCCAGAGCGGCTTCACTTGTAGACGAACATCAACACCTGTTCTGAGATGCCTTTTTTTTTTTTTTTTTTTTTCGTTTTTTTGTTTTTTTTGTGTGTGGGGGGGTTATTTCATTGCCTCAACAGACACAGATGTCCTCATTGAGATTTTAGTGCCACTTTTCTCCAATGGAGAGGGAAGGCTGTAAAGATGCCCAAACTGTCTCAGAAGGGATCTTGATGAGTAAATTCACATTGAGGAGCAACTAAAGTTTATAATACCTCTTAAAAACAGAAAAGGGAAAAAAAAAAAAGTAAAAAAAAAAAAATAGTTTCTCATAAAATAAAATACAACACTCAACACTGCTGGTGGAGATCACTATTCTAGTCTTTGGTTTTTTCTTATAAAATGGAAGAAGTGGCATAAAAATGAAGCCGTTTTGAGCAAAGTAAAAGAAAAAAGAAGCTTTTACAGCTAGGATCATTTATTTAACAGGTCAGAGGAGATTTGATTATAAATAATTCTGTCTACAGATATCCAGTCCGTTTTTTTTTTTTTTTTTTTTTTTTTTTTTTTTTAGTGTGATGCATTTATGTAAGATGGGCAGTTTTAAAAAAAAAAAAAAAAAAAAAAAAAAAAGGTTCCCATCTCTAGCAAGAGCCCTCCTCACTGAAGAACGAAACTGAATTCTTTGCTGTTCTGGCAGGTGCTGATGTTTTTTTTTTGTTTTTTTGGATAACTAAACATACTGCATCCTGCCAGCAGACGATGAACGGTGAGATCAGTGTTGTTTTCATGATCAAAAGGAAGCTGGCTAACAGTATTGACAGCTTCTGTTCCAGGAGAGCCGGCTGTGATGTTCGAGACGGAACGGTTGTCTTTGGCGCTCTTCTGAAATGGATTTAGCACGGTACCAAAACCAAGCTGAGAGTTTTCAGTATCATAAAAGTAAAATGTATAAAATTGGCTTTTTTTTTTTTTTTCTTTCTTTGCTTAAGTCCTCAGTATCTGAATATACAATACACGCTTTTGGAGATGGTTTTGGAGCGTTTGCAGTTTTTTTATTTATTTTTTGGATCAAAAACCTTTACGATTCAGTGAGAATATAATATTGCTCTTGTGATCCAAATTAGAGACAAAGACATTAGTAGTCTGGTCCTAACAGGTTTCAAAATTGGGTAAACGAAACGTTGGATGAACATCAATAAGGAACATTTCACAGTATTTATTTAACAAGAGTTCAGAAACAGTATGTAGAAATATTTAATATACACCAAGATTCAATGGCACAGTTTGCAGGAACGTCTTGAAATAACTGTTTTCTGTAAAGTGTTATCAGTCTCTCTCATAGTTGTGGAGGAATTTTGGCCTTCCCTTCTTCACAACATATTTTTATGGAATTTTTTTTTTTTTTTTTTTTAAGCTCCCACCACAGCCGTTCACTCGGGTTGTGGTCTGGTCTTCGGTCGTTGCAAATGCTGATGCTCTTTTTAAAAGCATTCTGCTGTAGATTTGATGGTGTTCTTGGCTTTCACTGATGGCCTCACGTTTGTTTTTCTAGAATATTCTGCTATACAGACGAGTTCATGGTTGCATCCGTGACTTCACGGTGCCCAGGTTCTGTAACCCTCCCACCACTGTGCTTAACTGGTCTGAGGTGTCTTTTTCTGTCCATGTGGTTTATCTGGTTTTCACCATGACTGCACAGCTCAAATTTGGTCTTCTTCTTCTGATGTAAATGTTTTCAGAAGTTACCAGAAGATGCAACTTTGAAAGCTCTTCATAAATAATTGTTTATACGTCTATATTTTCAGCTTGTCTCTGTAAATTGATATCCTGCTGAGACACTATAATTAGCCTCATGGGAGAAATTAAGTGTCTATCTATGTCTCTTTTCTTTTTATGCCACTGTTCTGATCTTTCTGTAGTCTGACCTTGTGAATTTGTTGGGATTGTGAATAATATTTCTCATTGTTGAATGATGTACTCTAAATAGTTTGGAAATGGCCCAGTGAATCTGTCCAGATTAGTGAAGAGCTGATGTCTTTCCTCCTTGGCATTGTGTTGTCACATCTGTTTAATTCCTGTGGATAAAGAAAGGATATATTTCGGTTGTAACCCATTTATTTTGAAGCTTTCTGATTTTTCTTTTTACATTAATAACAACACAAGTTGTACCACGATTGTGCCTAGAGCTTTGTTTTAGAGTCCATCTGTGGGAAAGTCAGTGGAGTGAACATAGATTTGATTGGCACACACCTGCTTTTACAAGACTCCCCAATTCACGCTGCGTGTCAAAACAAAAAAACAAGCTGTCAAGCCCAAAGAAGTCTTTGTAAACTTCCTTCGTAAAACAGCAATGAGCTACAGAGCAGGGCAAGGGTATAAAAACCGTTTCTAAACCTCTGAGTGCTCCCGGGAGCACAATGACCTCAATGATTGTGAAATGGAAGACGTGTAAAAACATTAGGACTCTTCCTTAGCCTGTCCAATAAAACTGAGTAAGTGGGGGCCCTTTGTCAGTGGTCACCATAACAGAGCTTCAGATGTCTTCAGCAAAGGTGTGAGGACAAGCCGCAAGGATCAGCGTCTCGGCGTCTCGGCGGGCAGCGCATCAATCGGTCTGTGACAGCTGCGGCATGAAAGCCGTTTTGAAAGAAAGATACACAAGAGCTCTCATGGAGTTTGTCAAGTGGCTTTTAAAGAACTGTCAGAGCAGGAGGAAAGCAATCTGAAATTATGAGACAGAAATATGAATTATTAGGGGACATCCCAACATCTGGACGATATTGTCCTTCCAGTAAAGTCTGAGGAAGTGGTGACAACTCACGAAAAGGCCGAGCCAGGTACGAGCTCCGACATCTGGTCTCTAGATCATGGGTTCGGATTCATTCAAAATAAAATCTATTAAACATGAAATCCACAACACAAAAAGTATGCAAAATGGGAAAAGGGTATGAATACCTCCTTGAAAAACTTCCACATACTTTTTTTTCTCTCTTTTTGTTTGTTTGGACAAGATTTAATCAACTTTCTGAACTTCTTTGTGTTTTTTCTTCCTTTTTCCACATTTCTTTTGAATAAATTGAGTATTTCAAGCGGATCTGACTTCTTAACTTGTTTGTTAACTGTTCTTGTGTTCTCTTTGGCTTGCAGCTGCAGAAGAGAGAGCGCTCATGTCGGTTTTATGTTCAGGTATTTGGAATAAACTTCCCTTTCTTCACTGTGCGTGTTCATTTCAGCCAGTTTTTGCTGTCATTAGTATTTTCACCGTAGAATTTGAACTTTGACCTTTTGAAATGGCAAGTGCTGCGAAACATCTGACGCACAAAGCCATCGTTGGAAGTAAGCAGAAGCCCGAATCAGAGGGTCAAACTTCAGTCTCACATCTCCGTGCTTTCCCTGCCACCATTTCCTCTGCATGCGTGTGTCATGATGTTCTCGTCTTCAACTTTGCTGACTTGGCTTGGCTGACAATCGTCTCCATTTTCCAAGTGTCACGTATCCATTGTCGACTTCTCAGGCGGCTCAAACATGACGAAGGTGCTCCAGAGCTATCACACCAGCAGTGGAAAAACAACAACAAAAAAAAACAAAAAAAAAACCTCTGAGTGGACAGCACCAATCAAAAGTACAGTTCTCAGGCATGTGAATGTTCGGGAACCAGAAGAAGTGACCTCATTACATCGAAAAGTCAACTTATAACTACCAAGTCAGCCAAAGTCATGACATGTTATGATTCTCCACGATGAATAATACATTTTTTGTCCCAATTTAGGGGGGTTTTTCTAGCTTCTCTCAGCTATTTCTTGGGCTGTTGCGTGACTTTTCAGCTGTCGTTACTATAATTCCTGACAAGAGACATCTCTGTCTTATATACAGATGGCTTAAATTAAGCTTTACATTGGAGCCAGATGTTGTTTTTTGTCTGCGTGCCCCGTAGTGCTTCTTTTAAGCAAGACATACTCTGTGTCAATTCTGAAGGTAATTTGTTGTTTAAATTGTGCTGATGACAGCCGAGGGCAGCGTCGGTTTGTAGTTTAGTGTGGTTTTGATTATGGAGGGGCTTGTTAGTGGAAGACTCTGTAAGAGAGATATTTTGGGGGAGAAAAAAAAATAACTTTTTCATGCTTGACAGCATATTGTTGGGTGTCAAAGAAAGTTTGAGATGGCACATCCTTGCATCTTGGTTTGGAGCCACCACGGTCCGAAAGTGTGTCTCAGTGAGCAGTTCAAAATTGAACGGTACTGTGACATCACAGAGCGAGATAAGAGCCTGATCAAAACGATCTAGCTTTTCAATCTTTATCTCTGACGCTTCGAGTAGTATACATCCGTATCGGTTAAAAGGTTAAAAAAAGACACCCCTCATAAATCTGGCTGCTATGAACAGACCTATAACAACATGGTTGAAAAGGGAGCTGTTGTACTTGTGTATGTCACAAGTATCAGATAAATATCTCAGGATTTTTTTTTCAGCTTTTGAATAGTCTCATAACGTCTTTTTTTAAGGCGAGGTTTAGTGGCGTTACTCAGTTTTAATCTCCCTTCAGCTTGCTTGTGTTTTGCTGGTCTCAGAAAAAAAACAAAAAAAAACATGAAAACTGGATGAAAAACATTGTCAACTGTCTGTAATGTCAACATTTTAATTGGTAAGCATTGTTAGTGATGAAAAGAGTTAAAAAGCACAATATTTCATTCATATCAAGCAACGCTAAACAACACAATGTTTTCATTTTCTTACACTTCATGAAAGTAAATATGAGACTTGTTTCCATCATGCATATATAAGCCTGGCTCACAAACTTTTTTTTTTTAATACATAAAGTTATTTGAGTACCATTTATGCTGCAAAACGCAGTTTCCTAGGAAACAAGGGCATCTTTGTGCTCACATTAAAACTGGGAGACAAAGGATCTAAAACTTTTTAGTTTATGTTGCGCCTTCAAAGGCTTTTAGATTCAGTCATAAAAAGAACGTCTTTCTCTAATACAACAACAGTCCTGCTCAAACTGTAGACGTCAAATTATTTCCCTAAAAATAAATAACGAAAAAGGCTCAACCTTACAATCTTGTAAGTTTCATCACAATCCATTAAGCAACCTTTGGGTATTTAAATCGAGAGCTACAGCACGTCATTAGTGCATCTAAAGTAGCTGAAAAGGGACAAACAAAACACAGGCCTCACTCTTCTCACCACTGTCTCTTTTCTCTGTGCACGTTTTATTTTCTCAGCGTGGCATAAACTTTGAGGGTGTACTCCACACAGCCATACATTACAGCACGCACAGCAGCAGCTTTGCTGGCCTGACAAATTCAAACACCAGTCAAGTGCTCTCTCTTGACAGACCCACATGATGGAGCAACATCTGCGGCTGAAGGCGAACAACAGGCTATGACTGCACATGGCGACGGCCTTTCGGGGACTTTCGTTGATTGCGGGAATCGGGCTATGTTTTCTCCAACAGGTCCCTGGTGGATGACATAAGTGGGATTAGCAGAGGAATATGAAGCAGATGAGCAATGCACCTGGCTCTGTTGTTCCTGTGCTCGGAGGACTCGCATGCTGCTCGAAGCTGAGCATCAAAGCACTGAGGGGAAAAAAAGCATAATGTGAGAGTTGCAGGTGTTGATCCAGTGGTTGGGGGAGGGGGCGCGTCCACAATTAAGTGCCTGGTTTCCGGCTTCAGTTTAGATCTTTCCAGATGAATCGCTGCGTCTAAATACTTGTGACTTTTTCTTAAGTGTCATATCTGCTTCGTGTCGTAACGAATTTAATCAGCATAGTGTCTGGCCTTCATGGTGCAGCATGGCATGCACTTAAACTCTCCGTGTTTCATGTTTTGCCTGCAGGAATGCTTCTCTGTTGTTCCCTTTCATGTTTAACAAACACGATGAAAACGGCACCCTGCCGTCTTTTGCCTTTTGGTCATATTAATGGCAGCTTGTTTACAAGCGGTGACATTGTGACTGTCCAATTATTGTGATTACATCCATTCGCATTGTTTCAAAGTCAAACATATGAGCTTTTGAATGGAATCATAGAGGTGTGAGTACCTTAAAAAAAAAAAAAGGAGATAACATGTCAGTGCCTCAGTAGGAGCCAACTGCGTGCGGGTTTTAAAGACGGGAGGATAGTGAGGTCCAAACCTCATTAAAACTGACGCCTTTGCATGAAATGTTGACCAGGGGAGTGTTGCAGGGCAGGATGACCTTAAAGCCGGCAAAACAGGGAGGTTCCTCATTTGGGAATGTAACGAGATGATAAAACTTCATCGGTTGTCATTTGTTGAGAGATGAAGATGAATCAAACCACATAAACAGAGGTTTCCTCATCTGACCTAACAGCTGGGGCTTCAGCAGGAATAATCTGACAGAGTGGTGAAAGATTACTGAACACAGCAGTCTGCTGCCGAGCACAGATCAGGAGAAACACGAGTCGTAGGACATTATTAAAACTGGATTCTGCACTGCTACTGCTTAAAATCGATTTTGGAAAAATGTGGTATGTGAATCACTGCAGTATACAAAGACTCCTCAGTTGGTTCCCTGCCATGTCGTACTACTATTATGTACTAATGGGCACCACTGTAACCAGTACATAGTTTTGGCAAAGGCCAAAGATTTTCAAATGCTCCCTGAACCATCTGTAATGTTTTAAAGACAACTATAGAGGTCTTTTTTTTCTTTCTTCTTCTGTGCATCCACTGCCCATTAATATTTTACTTTTAATTTTAAATTCTGACTCTACACATAACTGTCACAAGAATGTGTGTAGCGCAGATTATTTGTGAATAATCCTAGCGTTTAGTTCCTGTCCTCTGTTTCAAATTAAAAGCACACAGACACCCTGAGGCTGTCCAGAGCTTCTGAGCAAATTTACATAAAATGAGGTTTTAAACTAAAATGTATACAAAAACTTGCTTATTAATACAACAAATTATTTGAGAAATCTTGTCAGCGTTTAATTTCTAGTGATGCAAAATGGCAATGATATGCCAAAAATGATCTAAAAGTAATTTTAGAACAATGAAGACATGCCTTTTTTCAGTATTATGATATTAATACCGTTATATTTATACTTTGAAAATGTTTTAAAATGACCAAAATCCTAATAAATTACAAAATAGTTGCACATCCTTAACGTAGGCATTTAAACGCAGAGTAAGTTTTTGAAGTGTCATAACATGAAACGATTACACATACAGTAAAAAATGTAAGAGGTTTTACCTGAGAAATGCACTTACTCTGAAACAACCACCTGCTTTACAAGAGAAAAGGAGATGGATTCATGAAAAATGAAAGCTTTGTGTTTCCGATCCTTAAAAGAAGGCACTTGATTTGGCCGACAGGTAAAATAAAACAGACAAAACAAAGACAGATGTGACAGCTTCATCTGTGCCAAGTGACAGCTAGTCAGAATGGGACAGAGAGAACAAGATATTCCACCTTGTTTGTGCTTTTCTTTCTATTTTTTTTTTTTGTTTCTTATTCCATATTTTAAGATCAGCCCTCAATGTCAGTGACAAAGCACTTGAGAGGAACCAGCTGCTTAATGGGAAGGGAGGAGTGAGGAACGAGGGGACAAGAAACTGAGCATGCAGAGCGGGCCAGGCAGGAAAGAGAGGGAGACCAGGCTCAGCCAGAATCAATTTCCCAGACCTGGAGTTCATTTCATCAATCAGCGCACAGATAGAGGCGCACACGCCACAGCTTAGCTTGGACTCTTGCCAAGCTCACACTAATGTCCACCTCTCCTTTCCTTCCTCTTCTGCATCGGTTTAAATGGACCGTGCAGTGCAGCTTCTTTCACGGCCGGTCATCATCCGTGTTCCAAGTGGAACATTCCAGCAGTTACTTAACGGCTATCATGTCCTCATGTAACTACAAGTGCATTCAAGTTTTTTTTTTTTTTTTTTTTTTTTAGTTTTTTTTATTCTGGACCCTTTCACCATAGACGGGCGAACGAGTTTAGAAAAAGACGTTTGAAGCAGCTGCTGTATTTGACAGATGCCGAGGCGAGATGGTCGCACCGCACCGCACGTCCTCGCTTTAACTGCACAGGCCATGGCGACTGCAGCGGTGGGTTGCGTGGGTCCAGGACCCCGACCCTGCTGCGATCTCCAACTGAGGCTGGAAACAGGCCGCTCTCACACTGGTTGCATTGAATTATGTAGAATGAGGCAAGAACACGACCCCTACATGGAAAAAATGGGAAGAGAAGCTTCACCATAAAGCGTTTGAAAGAAGTTATTGACAAGAAAATAATGTCTGATTGGTTGAAGCGTATTATGTCCGTCAGACATTTTTTAGCTGATGCTGAACTGGCCATTATGTTCAGCCACTTTTCTTATTAGTATGATAAAGCCAAGCAGATTGTTGACATTTCGGTTGCTCGGAAACATCCCAGTTATGGCAGGACCCTGCGATGTTACTGTACCAACATGTGAAGGTTTTTTTTCCCTCATTTACTCTTTTAAGAATGAAAATGTATAATTATCTTTGGTTTTGTTTTACCGAAACGGTGCCTTCTCCAGTATTTGTGTGAAACACATCCTGTTTGCGTTAAAACATGCACATTATCCTTCAATTTCCAGGGAAACTGTGTGGTCATATCTTTTTAGTTTTTTTTTTCCTGCTTTGTGTTGGTCAGAAGAGTTAAAATAAAGGCCGAACGAGAACAAAATGTTCAATCTCTACAGGAGTGAAATGTCATGCTCTATATGATATTTCATTCCCGTTTCAAATTAACTGAGAAAAGGTGAATTGGTGGTGGGTAATATACTTTTCAATGTGTAATACAAATGTTTGACACCCGCTTCATTTGATAGCTTTCCTATTTTACCGTCTTGGGAGTTTCAATCACCGATCACGTTTTATTGAATTTGATTGTGCCCTTTAATGGACGATTTGTCAGAAAACCAATTTGACCCTTAATACAAAGAGAGAGGGTGATGGCTTTCATGGGGAAACATGGCATTTAAAACCTGCCTCGTCACAATTTACAACTTGAGTGGTTTTTCATGAATTCACATAAGAGGATTATGCTATTTTCTGCAAATTTTTAAACAGATTGGAAACAACAAAACACTTGATTGAAGAGGTGTCCTTAGGAAGACCTTTTGATAGAGCTCATCAGCAGAATTAACTTTTGGGTAGTACTAGTGTCCTGTTCAAAGCATCATTGCTGTTACACGGCACAAATAAAACAGCACCACTGTCTAAACATATTTATCACTACTGTACATTTTAATATTTTCTCAAATACAATAAAAAGCATATTTATATTGCTTTGTGACAACCACTTAGAAAGGTGAATTGTTAATAATAATTATGGTGAATTAGCCACAATGGACTTTACGTCAGACGCAACTAACAGATTCAAGAAAGTAATTCTGGACCGGCAGTAGTTCCAAAATTACAAACACACTTGCGTTTTATTAAAAAAATGACCTTTTATTTTAAGATTAACTTTGAGTTAAAAAACATGTGATTAGTCACTCAACAGTAAGATTTCAGTGAGTTCACGTCAGGTTTTGACAAGTGAAAAATTTGGAAAATGGTATATTGGCCTGTGTGTTTAAGTTACCATGGTAACGGTAAACATATCTGGTGCTTTCGATGACGTGCTCGAGGTTTTGTGCTTGATGAAAGATGAACAGTTTCTACGTGATGCAGCCGCGTGTCATTGTCTCGTTGTCTTTCTTCCGATGATCTGGACTTCTTGTTTCATCACTTTCCATGTGAAGCGTAATATCGATTCATTTCTATATGTTTATCAGTCACTTTCATTATCACTTTGACAGTTTTTGAAGCAGCAGCAGTCTGGACATGTTGGAAAAGGAGCAGGAAGAAGTAAAAAACATGAACTCCTGCTGCTTTAACTCAATACCGTGTTTTCAGTTGGACCCTCGTTGTTGTTTCTGTGGTTTAAGATATTGAAAAATCTCAACGTACTTAGAAGTTATACTTATTGTTAGAAAATGTGCACAGTATAAATATATATTTTGTTATACCTGAATATAAATAGGCGGATACCTGAGTTGTTAGTGCCATGTTTGGTTATACTCCACTGTGTATAAACGCTGTTTCCCCTGAGTCCCTGTATTCATCTATACATAAATTTATACATTAATTTACTATGCGAATTAATATACACACTTGTAGAATCTTATTCATTACAAACCTTCTTAGTCATTGATATTTCTATACACATTAAAGCAAACATAAGCAAATATACTTATTATTATCCATGTATGCATAAATAGATGCATTTAGCCCCCCCCTTGTCTACTGAGGAATCATACGTTTTATTTTATTTTCATTTTTTTATTCACAAAACTTGACTATAGAATGATTTTCAGATTAGAAAATAAATGTGAAATGTATTAAATATTTATATCCTAAATAATCAACAAATGCTTAAACTGAGCAAAAACATGCAACTAGATATGTAATATCAAAGGAAATGTTACACAACATTTCTGCAGAATATTCATACTGCAGCAACATAAAACAGGCCTCCTTGTGGTGATTATGAACAAAGAGGGGGGGGGGGGTTATGTGTAGATCTGAATTGAATGATGATGTTTTAGTAATTATTTCATCAGGGGATCACACAGGCACACTCACCTTCCGTCACTGAGACAATACTCAACTGTTTTCATACTCTAATTTCATTCTGCTGTATAATTGAGGCAAAATTGGTCCTATATGTGCATATTAATAATCATAATGACTAATTTGTGTCAAAGTGATTTAATAATCTTTTGCATCTAAGTGATGCACAGCAAGTCGGTGCGATGTTATTGCTTTTCCTTCAGGTGTTATTCTGAATACCTGAAGGGCCAGAATGCAAACTGATCTCAATTCCAGTATGAATGTTGGCTGCGCCTCGCATACTTGACCCTCAGTTGTTTACTTACTCTTGTTTATACACTGCATATTCTCTCCTCATCAAGTTTATGACCTTACCCCATGGGTTGGTTATTGTTCTACCTTTTTTATCCTCTTTTATGAATCTCCTCTGCACATGAAAGAAGCAAAACGCTTCCTTTGCAGGTCCATCAATCATTACCCTGGACCATTATTTCAGCATTCAAAGAAGTGAGGAGAGAAGATATTGAAGCGGCGAACAAAGGAGGAAAAAAAATTGCCAGTGCCTGAAGAAATAAAGCTCCTTAATTGGGAGTGAATCAACCTCTGCCTCTAGCTGAATGTCAAAAGGTGTGATTGGAGATTGGCTGAAGATAATGAATAATTACATTAAAAATTTGTAGATGCCTCGTGCACATGTACATGTTTCACTGTGCACGGCTTTCTACTATGTGTGTGTTTCAATACAAGCGTTTCTTTTCTTTTGCTTTTTTGTCTTTGCATCTTTCTTTCCACCGTTCCCATGCTGTTATGGGATCATATTAAAACTCATATCCCCTTTCATGATTGTTGATCAAAAAGGGTTTCTAAGTAAAAGAGGGAGGGGTTTTGCCGCATGGCGCTTCCCGGTTTCCAACATCTTCGAAAATCAGGATCGGAGAAGTATCAAAGTGGGCCCTTTGAGGAGGGGCAAAGGGACTGTTGAAGCTCAAATTTTCTTTTTTTTTTCTTTGTATAATCTTTTTTAAAATGTTATATGTTCTAGGCATTATCAAAATTTTTGCAGTAACATATTTGACCACCCGTTGCACTGTAATGGCTTAGAAATCGCTTTGTTCCAGGGGCAGTCAGGCACAGTTTGCTCTTTGGAGTGATGGTAACAGGAATGAATTGCTTTGCTTCACCAATTAGTATTCCATTCATAAATCTTGCCATTGGCATTTTTAAATCTTTAATGGCTCTTAATTTTTTATCTTGTCTTGAGGACGTTCTTTTTTTTTTTCCCCTCTCTCCTTCCCTGCTTTACTTACTCAGTGTTGTTGTGAGAAGACTACAGAACAGTTTTTCTATTTTATTAGGGGAGATTTTAATGAAATTGTTACCAGCAAACACCTTTTACACCCACTGTTATGTCTCAGTGTTGTTTTGATTTATTTATTTATTTCAGAGCATTTGTGTATTGGGATTGTCTGCATGGAAGATCATTTATCACACCAATTAAAGACTGTAGCCTCAAGTCATGCAAGAATTGCCCTCTAGTCTTGTAAGCACTGGCTCTGATTTATTTACATGATTAATTCTTCCGGCAGATAAAATGTAAGAGCAACAAAAGCAAGCCCAGAACATATCCAGTGTCATTACAGTTTCAGGTGTTGTTGCGACTGCTTGACAGTCCATGTCCAAAAGGACTTGTAAATTAATTTAAAAAAATATAAAAAATAACAGAAGTGAGAATCATTCTTTCTCCCTGACCTATCGCATAGGATTGCGTGATTTGTTTACCAGTGCTGAACTCTCTGTGATCTCCCTCCACACATGGCATTTATCAAATCACCGTGTCAAACAATGGCACTTCCATGCCAGCGTAGCTTCTTCTCACTAAAGTGCTGCTTTGGACTCCCCAGGCCATGGTGGAGACGGTCAACAACCTGCTGCAGCCGCAGGCGCGGGCGGCCTGGAGGGAGCTGAGCACCGGCGAGCAGCTGAGGGCTGCCACCATGCTGCTGGACACGGTGGAGCAGGGTGCCTTCGTCCTGGCCGATAACCTACTGAAGACGGACATCGTGCAGGAGAACACTGACAATATCCGTAAGTAAATGCAAAGGCAGTTGACTTTCTCATTATGGCATGCAAATGAAACTAACTGCATATTTGTGGACAAACTTTGGTTGGTTTTGCATTGGGAAATGATAAGAAGCAGACTAGTGCCTACCCCGATGGTGAAATATTCCTCTATTAGTTTTTATATTAACATTCAGGGCGTATATGACACTCATCAAGCTTTCATAATGAGTTCTTAATCCAATCTACCTCATGCGATGCAGCAGTATGGAGTGTGGTCACAATGCCAAGGAACCCTCACAGCTTGATTATCTCTCATAAGTTTGAATTACCCGACACCCCATTCGCCCCTTTTTCCTCCTCTGATAAATCCACATTATATAAATATTTAAAATATTGTCTTATTTGAAAAGTTTAAATGTGATGTATTTGAAACTTTTCCTTCACTTACAAGCACATGAAGACATGTTATGCTTTTGCGGAGTCCCACTTAGCCTTTTGTGCATGTAAAAGGTCTGCAAAGTTAGAGGAATTTTTTCCTCTCCCTGTGAAGAAACTACTCTCAACTGCCTGAAAGGCCTCTTACTCGAGGCTCTATTAGGGCGCACTCACACTAGTTAATCCGTACCGTGTTCCGGTTCGTAAAATAGTGTGCGCGCCCTGTTCTTTGGTCCAGCATGGCATGATTCTTGGTTTCTGGGATGGTTGGAAGAGGTGTACATGTACATGGAAGGGGACTTGTATGCATCATGTTCATGATGGAAAGAAGCGATTTTTCCTTGTGACAATTATTTAACAATATAATGATGTAATCAGAAAATTCTAGGAAGGTTGTATTTAGGACTGGACCCAAATAGTCAGATATTTGGATGTCCAGGGTGTTATGTAGACTTCCATATTTATTGATTTAGAGTTCATTTTAACTGTTGCATCACGACACGCCTGAGACCTCAGATTTAGTGATGACAGGTTGCCATCACGTTTATCCCGAGAATGGAAGATTTGTTTTTTCATACAAGTTGCGTTGCTTTACATTGAGGGAAGCCAGATGAGGTGGCTCTGTTATCTGGTTAAGATACCTCACCTCCCTAGTGGCGTTTTCCAGACACGTCCCAGTGGGAGGACAACCCGGGAAAGACCCACTACGTGCTGGAGGGAGGCCACCACTCCCTCCAAGACTTCCTTAAGATGAGTGGGATGAAGTGCCAAAAGAGACGGAAATCTGGGTTAGATGGTTGGGATGGATGGATGGATGGATGGATGGATGGATGGATGGATGGATGGATGGATGGATGGATACAAGTTACGATCCATATTTTCTACATCTGTTGCACACACTCCTCAGCTTTTCTTGTACACAAAAAATAATTTGCTCACGTTTTCTTGAGTAAAGTGAATTTGGGCCACCAGGGGAGTTGGGCAGGAAGCGATCATTCCTGGGCACGCCATGGTAGTCTGGCTTACGTAAGAGGACCCTTTAAAGACAGCACCTTGAAGCACTGTTGTATAATGTGACTAGTTTACCACACCATAAATAAAGGGTGGCGCGCTCTCATGCACTCAAAGGGTTTCAACCAGTCAGCTGACCAACCAGAATGAAACGGGCCTTTTAAGACGGGTTCTTTAAGAGCACGTTGACTCTAACTAAGTTGTACTGTTTCATGACGGTGTACGATAGTCTCTCACAGTCTCAGTGCATGTGTTGTGTGCACACCTTCTTCCACATGTATGTGCATCTCTTTTCAACTGTGCCAGAAACCCGGAGTCGTGCCGTGGTTCAGGATGGAAAGGAAGCCGACTTTGGGGTTAACGGTGCTGGGGTGTGGTGTGGACCGCCTAGCTGAATGCTCCTCACAGATAAACCTGTGTTTTATAAAGAAGGTGAAAAAGGTGCTGTGGCATATGAAAAATGTGAAAAATGGATGTTTCATTTTTTAAAAATGTTTTCCCGTAGACCTCCAGATTAAAGTTATGAACCTTTAAATGAACAAAATGTAGGCTATTTAGTTTTTCTGCTGGGAAATGAGTACCTCTCAAAATAATTGTCACAAATTTATCTTGTATGCACCAGAATTTTTAAAGGCGAGCCAAGAAGCTTATTCCCATCCGAGAGATTAGTGTCAAAGAGCTGTCTACCACTCTTCATGTACAGTAATTTCATGCAAAGTAACAATAATTAAAACACATTTAAGAGTGTAGGAGGGCTTGGTATTTAGATTGTTTGCTCTTTTTCTTTTTTGTGTAGATACAAGAAAGAAATATTGTATGTAAGCAAGCAAATTGCATTTATTTTCCCGTCTTTGTTTGTATGTGTAAACCAGCTTGGGACAAATTATCCACTCAAGCTGGATATAAACAGATTATTAGCTCATCTGGAAGACTCGGCTTTGCCAATTTAGGCAGACAATTATAAGATATATTCAAAAAGCTGAATGTTTGAGTTGATATTTCTCATTTAGCCCAAGCATTATCCGAAGTGTGCGTTACCTTCGCTGGTGTGGCTTGTTTTACAGGGGTCACAGATTTCCCCATACGGCCATCGATCCAAAGTGCTGACTTATTGACAGCACAGCTTTTGAAGGTACTGGATCAAGCGTGAAGGTCACTGGAGCAATGCTCCTCTCTTGCTGGAGGTTAAATCACTTATTCCTGATAGCATTCAGCTGTAAATTGACAATTATCTGGTATGATTGTGTTTAAATTCATGTCAGTAATTAGCCGGAATTAAGCGCTGGTTGTGCAGATCTGGCATCAGCGCTCATTGTTTACTGTATAAACACCGTATGAGCACAGATAATGAAACTCCTGCCGTTAATGTTTTCCCTCGTGGGATAATCCAAAACTACAAACATCAGTTGTCGAAAAAGTTGATATCAACCATTTATAGTGAAAAGCATTAGCAGAGCAAAAGCAAATTAGATATATATCTTTTGCAGTATGTAGCTAGTGGAGCAAGAAAGATTTGACTAAAACTATGCCATGATTTATCACCAGTTCTCTTAGTGATTTTTTTTTTTTTTTTAACATGTTCCTGCTTCCATAGCAACCTCAAAATATAGGTCTACTTACTTAAAAGGAAGCAGGCGTAAGGAGAATTAATAAAAAGGGGTTTTATTGTATCTGGCACACAATTCACGTGGGTATTAAGGAGATTCTGGGCTCGTTTGGAGAGGGGAATGAGACGATGCCTGCACAGCTCGACTGAGATTTTACGGCATGACGACGCAGTCTGGTTAATTATGTGCTGCTGACATGTTTACTAGGCCTTATCTCTCTGTTTGTTTGGCTATTTTTTTTGTTCTGCCAGTTGGTTCCAGCAGTCCATCATGCCATGCAGGGATGTTGAAAGCAGACGAGGATGGATTATTCTATATTTATGATAATCCATACTTGAATTACCAGTGTAACCCCGACGATCTTACTTCATCAAGGAGTAACATGTTACGTGCAGGGTTTAGTTCATGCCGATGTACTGTATCTCATTTGCAACTGATGACTTCCTCTTGGTGTCAAGGTGAGCTGATTTCTTTTTTTATTTTTTTTTCCCCTTTGCTTTGAAGGGAATCTTAAGCCGTAAGGAAGTATCCTTACAATTTTAGGCTGAAGGTGATAATGAGATCTGTTTTCCTCACTTTCCGAGCAGGATATTACCTCAGCCATTGAGTTAGTGTTTTGTGTTGTTTACATGTTGCAGCGCATCTGCTCCTCTAGGGCTTTGTCTGCTTCACTCTCTGCATGATAATCTTATGAACAGATTTCTGACGATTAGCGTGTTATTCAAACCAGCTTTGAAGGTATAGCCTTTGGGTCCGGCAACTCCTATGGCATCAAAGAAATTCCCTAAAGCCCACCGTAAGCTCTTTTACACAGCCACACAAGGATAAGAGAACAGGGAGGGGGAAGAAAGATGCTTCCTTTATTCAAAAGGCAGGCCTGGAATCCAGGGAATGGTAGGATATCTGGGGTATTGTCTTAGCTAAGTTGAATAGAAATGCATCACAAAAAAAAAATCTTGGCCTTTACAAAATCACAAGAGAATACTAATACAAAAGTATTTTTTTTTTTTTGTAAAAGTAAAACCAAGGAATGCCATGATATGAAAACTAATACAAAGAGAAGATTTAATGTGCCCTTTCTGCAGCTTTTTTTTTTTTTTTTTCATGCTAACCTTTATCAAAGTAGGTTTGTCACAGTGACATCTGATTATCCGGTTTAATTACGTTTCTGCTTCTTGGACTTGATCAAGCTGTGTTTCAAGCTGCGAGTCTCCACTTCAGACCAGTCTACCAGGAAGCTCCGACACCGGATGAAACTCCCACCCACCGCGTTAATGTCCAGTAACACGGCAATCAGCGAGAGCATTAAAACCCCTTAGAGTGACCCCTAGGAAGAGTAAATTGCAGTAGAGCCGTGTTCAATCAAACACTATGTTGTTGATTGTTAAAACTGTTTTATGTAGCAGTACCACTTCTGACCACAGGTGAGAATCATATCGGAAGAAGATTCATGGGTTAAACCCTGGTGTAAGACGCAACCAAATGACCCTCTAGTGGGGAGAAAGTGGTATTACAAGAAGTGCCGGACCATCCCCACTCGTTAGTACAGTATTGTTGGTTGTTTTGTCAAATCTGAGGCTCTGCATGCCCACATGTGGTCAGAAGTTTGATTGCTGCATAGGGTGGATTGACATGTCTGGTGGGCTGGTCTATGCTAATTTTGGAGGCCCATCCAAATAAGTCAAAGTAATCTGTTATGTTCTTTTTTTCATCTGAATATTTTAGGAGTGAAATTTGCATATGAACGAGGTAGCAAAAGCTTTGAGTTTCACTGCTTGTCCATCTGACTTGTCAAACTATCTTTATCTAACTTTGCTGTGGTCAACCTGGTTTTGAATTCTGTGGGACCTTTAGCATTATCACCACGGTGCACACACAGGGAGTGCTCAAAAGCCTATTAAAACATGTAGCGTAAGCATAAATAGTGGTTTATTTTCCCCACAACCTCATGAACAAAAGTCCATTTGGAATAATACGGAATGGAGTTGTTTTAGTCAAATCTGTTCTTTCAAAATTCTCTATTGAGCATAAGTCAGGACTGCAGGCAGACCAGTTCATAACATTTACCCTCTTCTTCCTCACCCATTCCTTCTGTAATATGTTCTGTAACATGTTTGCATTGTCTCATTGAAAGAAATGGATGGATGAACCCAGAAAAGATGTTGTCTTAAAGGCAGCACACACTGATCTAACATCTCAATCTACTTTTCTGAATAAATGCTGCCATCATGAAGAGTAAATAACCTCTACCAAAGACATTGACAATCCCGTACAAACACAGACCCTGGCTTTTGAAATTGTTGTTGATAACAGCCTGAACGGTCTCTTGTTTTTTTGCCTGGGGCACACAGACTACACTTCCAACACAGATCTGGACTGCTGATTCGTGTGAGCAAAAACAAAAAAACCAATGTGTTTCGTCCATGTGATGGTCCAGCCCAGACACCTCCGGGCCGGCAGCCGTCAGTGCTGCCTCTAAAGAAGGCTAAAATACAGCTTCTTTTTGTTCACAGTCAAGTTTTAGAGGAATTTGTGATTTTTAAGGCCTTTCTTAAAGGGTTTTCTAAAACGATTGTTAACGTGGTTATAGTGATAAATGTCAGTTCTTGATGCAGTGACTTCAGAGGGGGAGATCTCAGGTGTCCACTCTCACCTTGCACCCTTGACCTTTACGTGATAACATTTATCTAAATTCCTCAAATTCTTCATTGGTATTATACCCTGTAGACCTGTAGAAGTATTCATTTGCAAATCCCTTCCAATTTTTCTTTGAGGGGATTTTTTTTTTTTTAAATTGTAATGTATTAGCTGTAAAAATCTCTTTTTTTTATGATGACATACAACCTTTAAATTGTGTTTTTGTTGCAGTACTTTAGCATATTACAGGTTCAACATGATATTTGTACAATTTTGACTAAAGCTGTGCAAGTACTGTTTTACAGCGAGTATAATAATCTCCTTAGTTAGGAATTTGACATTTGTGCAACTATCTTGATTTACCTCTACTTTGTGATGACTCACTGGATTTGTCTTGGTTTTTTAGGAGTTAATTTGACATTTAGGAATGTGACGACTTCAAACAGGTCACTTATACTTGAGAACAGAGCACCCTAGACTGCTTTATTAGATTGAATTGTATCATAGCATAATAACTTTGATGGAATGAGCTCTTTGTTTCACCCAGGCTGCTATCGGTAGCTCATTTTCCTCCTCTGTGTGACACCAAAATCTTTGAACCGTAAATTAGGAGCTTGCTTCAGACACAACAGCTGTTG
Source organism: Xenentodon cancila (assembly GCA_014839995.1). Taxonomy (NCBI): domain Eukaryota; kingdom Metazoa; phylum Chordata; class Actinopteri; order Beloniformes; family Belonidae; genus Xenentodon; species Xenentodon cancila. Next base: position 20,431,224 of record CM026212.1, read on the forward strand.
AGCTGCTGTAGAAGCTGCTCTTTATCTTCTCCTTGTATCTCTGGTTGTCTCTGCTCTTAATGAGAAAATAGATTCCCTGAAATGAAGGTTTTTTTTTTTTTTAACTTTGACAAGCCAAAGGGAATCTTTGTTTTTGGGGCTTGTTTTTTTTTTTTTTTTTAAACCCTGTACATTCGATATGCTTGAGTCTTATAGGTAGGCACTAACCTTTCCCTGCACTCAGGTTCGAGAGAAAGGCAGCACTTCATAGATGTATGACGCAAGAAAGTGCTGTGTATATAGTGGTAAATGAAACCATTTATGGAGTGTAGATTGCTTTTTGAACTTGGTAACAGCTGCTGACTGGTACAGTTGGTAGTCCCCACACTTGTGTGGTTATTGTACTTTAGATACAAGAAAATACTAAGCATAAAAACACATTTACTTATATCTACATTGATCAAGACATCTATTGAGAAGTTCAAATATTTGCGTGTTGATAAAGATACCAATAGAAATATAATGGAATAATCAGATTAGGAATCTGATTGGAATAATCAGATTATTCAACTTAAAGTCATTCTATGCGGTAATGATGGTATGTATGGGTATGTATGAAAGGTGATATGTATGAAAAGTGATATACGAATAAAGTTTAATTGATAGTTTTGTTAGTTTTGTTGACAAGAGTCACTGATAATGCTGAGCTAATGAGTGGGGAAGGTCCGGCATGGCTTGGAATACCACTGTGTCCCACTAAGAGGTGACATGTAAATGTCATATTTCATTCGACTGCATTTGAACTATCTATATTATATATACTATTTAATAATATTTCATAACTTCCTGGACTAATTGAGTCAATGACTAACGAGTTTGTGCAATAAAGCCCCAAAAACAAAATAAATAAATAAAGATATGTATCTGTTGTATTTGTGTGCAGAACTTGAGGTAGCAAGGATGAGCACAGATGGGAATTTGCCAGATCTGAAGTTCCCTCAAAGCGGAGGACAAGGCAACTCTATCCACCTGTCGGCGAACACACTGAAGCAGCATGGAAGAAACGGTAAGAAGTCAAATCTTTGAAACGTGCCGTATCTGTTCTCATGTAGGTGGCATAAAGTGTAATCAATCTTACTGTTTGTAGCTCTGTTGGTGTATTATTCACAAAAGAGATGAACTGCTTTGAAATATAGGATGAAACTACAATTGAAATATTGAGAAAATTGAGAAAATTACTAGCATTCAAGAACTACTGTATTTAATACAAAATCCTTGTTAATTGTCCTTTTTTCACTTATTCAGCTGCACTTGGGAATAACTTTCAATTTCCCGCCCACATCCTTTGTTGTTCTGCATATAAAGCATTTAGATCTTTCTGCACTCTTGAAAGAAGGCCCTGGCTGTAAAATTAGTTACATTCAAATACCACCTCTAAACTATAAATGAGGCAGTTACACACAATACATGGCTGTCTTCAGGAGCGTTGCTGCCCCATTTTTAGTCTTTATTGTCAGCTCATGCAAATCAGAATCGACTGTAGCTGCGCCGGGTGGCTCGCTGCTGGATGACTAAGTCCATGTCCAGCCGTGCCCAAGCGGATCATTAAATCAGAGTTGCATATATTTCCCCATCATCGAGTGTTACAGGACCCAAATTGTTTTCTTTTCATCTAAGAGAGTGATCTCAGTCATAGCAGGAGGGAATTTTCTTTCATATCGGTGCTTTTGAGCACCGATATGAAAGACGGGAGGGGTCTGAAGGGAAAGGAATGCGGATAAGGGAGAATGAGTGGAAAAAATACGTTTAAAGGAAAATAAAACAGCCAGGGCCAGTAGACGAATGGGAGCCACATTCTGCGGAGTTAAAGTCATTGTTTGTTGATGTGATGAGGGCTTTCTTCTGGTGGAACTGTTCTGGATCCACCTTGACATCCTTTCTGGCAGTTTTACAATCTGCAGTTGTTATCGTTCTTGTGTAAACAAGATCTGCGCTTATCGATTATTTGAGGCACTGTTTTTACTAATATCACCATTGTATTTCAAAGAAACACAAAGCTGTGATTTTTTCCTTCACGACAGTAATTTAAGACAAATCTGATGGAAAAGGACCATCATAGACATTCTTGTCACATCATGGCACTGCTGCACTGATTGGACAAAGGATTTGGACAGGGTACACGTTCTTTTGGTTTTACTTCATAATAGGGCGACTTGTCATACAGAGAAGAAAAAAAACAACAAAAAAACAAGATCCTACCTGATATAATGTGTTAGACATTTGTCATCCTCCAACGAGTTGTAGCTAGAAATACACTCAATAAATCATCTTCGGGTCTTAAAATTGGGCCGCTAGAACCTCAGATGAACAGAAACCCGTGAAATGTTGCATGGTAGTACTTGTTTTACGAAAACTAAAGTGGAGCATTTCAGGCAGGTTGCGATCTGGACTTTTGACTGGTCCATTGCAACACCTTGATTCTTTTGTTTTGAAGCTATTCCCTCTGGGATTTGTCCCGTTACATGACCCAGTTTCAACCGAGCTTTAGCTGCCAGCAGATGGCCTGACATTTTATTCCAGTGTATTTTGGTTCATTAGGGACTTCATGGTTGACTCATTGACTGCAGGGTGTCCAGGACCTCTGGCTGACCAAGACCCGTCCACCAATGTGCTTTACTGTTGGCATAAAATATTTTTGCTGACATGCTGCGTTTGCCTTTTTTTGGTTCTGTTTATCAACAACATGATGTTCTTTTCTGAGAGAAGAGGTTCACTGCTGGCAACTCTGTCAAACAAGCAATAGTATTTCATTTCCGTCTTTTGCTAATAATACTGTCATGAACTTTGGCATTTAACATGCTAACTGAGGCCTGCAGGGTTTTTTTTTTCTGCTATTTCTTTGAGCATTGCTTCGCCTGATCTTAGGATGACCTTGCTTCAGCTTCCACTTAGCAGAAGATTGGCAACTTCCTTTCACTTTTTGCATTTACAAATATTCTGACTCTCTGCAGAAAGATTGACTCCAAGTTCTTTGTAAATGGCTTCATAACCTTTCCCAGTCTGGGTAACAGCTTTTTCTCTGAGGCCAGTGCCAATGTCTTCCCTCTTTGGCATCATGTTGGTATTAACCTGAATGATCCAGACCAGCAAACTGACTGATAGTTGTCCAGAAAGACCTGCAACTACATTTCCCTAAAAGTTTCTTTATTCTGAATTTTGTTTTATTCAGTCTTTGCTGTTTCATTCTGATACTACCACTAGATAAATGTACATATGGAGAAACTCCGTATCGAATGCAAGATGTAGAGAACAATTTCTTCTTTCATTTTATAAAGCACTAGACCTCTTAATTTGCATAAAGTTGAGCAGAACTCAACTTTTTGACGTGTTCCCCAGAGACCCTGCTCTCCTGCCGCTCTTCATGCCAGGACATTTTCCATTCATAACTTCTGCACTCTGTGCGAGTAAGCCCCAAATAAATTGCTAGTGTTCACATTTGAACAAACCATAAAGTGTGTAAGAGCAAATGGGCAAACTCCCTGCGACTTCACCATACTTCACCAACTTGTAATGATCCACCGTGGCTACCGGTTCCTTCAGCCAAGCAATGCCAGAGGAGCTACCAACGGACGTCCCTCTTGTTTCACATGCCGCTTTTTTGTCGACATCAGCAATGGCCACTGCATTTAGGTGATGCATGGTTAGGACAAGCTGCCTGTTGCTTTGCTAAGCTTCTTCTTTGGCCTCTTCCCTGTCAAACAAAAAATTACAGCACAATTTCTGTTTGTGCTGTAGCAAACAGCACAAAGCCAGAGGTCCTGGGCACCCTGCAGTCAATGAGTCAACCATAAAGTCTTTAATGAACCAAATTACACTAGAATATTATAAATTTGGAGTTTGTTCCATTAGGTCTTTATTCACAGCTTAGAAGTCAGTACTTTATAGGATCTTACCTGATGTCGCACAAAAGAATATTTGGACATTTTAACACGTGCTCAAAGGAGATTGACTCACTTTTGGAGACAGCCCCTGGCGGTCAGTTGAGGAACTGCAACTGGTCTTGGTTCTGTATTGGATTCAACCTGGAAGTTGCTGTTCATGAGAAGCAAATTAACAGCAATCAATCTTAGGGATACTACTAACTGTTTCCAAAAGACTGACACTACAGGATGTTTGAGTAATAACATCAACACATCAGTAAGAAGTACAGGTTACAGATTATGCACATTTATCTCAGACATATCTCATACTGTGCAAGTTGACATGCTGGAAAGATACCAGCTTTTTTTTTTTTGTTTTTTGAAAGCAAGAAATTAAAATATGCTTTCCTTCAGAAATAAATTTGTTTCTGTTGGTTACTAAAGCATAAAATTAGTAAATATGTCTTGTAAAGCTGATACAGCATCAACTGTGAAACACGGAAAATGGCAAAAATGATGGACACAACTGTTTGCTGCCTAAAGACAGTTTTGCTGTTGTGGTTCAGAAGGATGTGACTGTCAAGCAATGCTGGGATGAGGCCTGCGTCAGTCCCCGACGCTGCTGTGACTAAAAGTAGAAGATTCTGCATCCATGCTCCAAAATCTGGACCACACTGCAAAAAACAGCCCCTCTAGAAATAAGTCTAATATTCCATAAATCTAGTAAACAAATGTCTTATTTTAAGCAAAAATATATTTGCCGATGGGGTTAGAAAAATGTCCTTGACCAAAATTCTTAAAACCACCAAAATAGTCTAAATAATCTTCTAACTTCTTGAAATAAGATCTTTTTACTTTCTTTGAAATTACCGTTTGCAGTGCATTCAGTTAATTCTGTGTTAAAAGTTTCAGTTCTGATCTACTTCTTATATTTGTCTCATTTCAGGTGAAATTCGAATTGCCTTCGTGCTGTACAAACACATCGGGGTCTACCTTTCCACAGAGAACGCCAGCATGAAGTTGGGCAGTGAAGCTATGGCTACCAATTACTCCGTCATTGTCAACTCACCAGTCATCACAGCTGCCATCAATAAGGACACTAATAAAGTCTATCTCTCTGACCCCGTCATTTTTACCATCAGACACCTGCAGGTAATTCTCTGTTGCTGGATGTGTGTATAACTGACAAGAGATTTGTCTCCTCTTTACTTTGATGTCTGTATTTAATGTGCTCTTTGTCCCCGTCCATTTGTTTACACAGATAATGCACTTAGTGTGGCATTTCCTTGATGGAAGCTTTCATCATAATTTTCTCTGTTCCTGAAGCGCAACACCCATGTGCAAAGCCCATCTCAAACCAGCAAAAATTAAAAAAAAAAAAAAAAAAAGATGTTTTATTTCTGGACAGGTGTAAAAAATGGAACCGGCGTGGACGGCATTGCTCGCAAGGTGATGCTGAGGATGCATGTTGTGTATTAATCTGAATACCAGCTGGATCTGCTAAGAAAACATCAGTCATATTCAGCCTCACTGAAGGCTGCTTAGTCATTGTAAGGAGTCGTGAGTTCTCCCACTTGACTCCATTAGTTTTTCCACACTCTGCTACTCTCAGAATATCCCCATTTTGTCTACAAATACCGCCTTCAGCAATTCTTTTACAGATGTTGAACAAGAATAAGAGAGTTGCAGTGGGTCTTTTGTGTGGGTGGGACCCGCAAGACAGCAACAACAGCAAAAAGAGTGCAGCGAGATGGTGAACAAAAGGGCAAAGGCTTATAGATGTCAAAATTAAATGTTAGGAAAATGTGAGGGGACAATGTCAGAGCAGTTATTGCTCTGACTCACCTGTGTTAAAGAAGAAATTGCAATTTACAGAAAATTTTTACTGTTGGTCTTATGTTGGAGTTCTGGTGTTTTTATACCCTTTCCTTGCTCGGATCAAGTCATTTCAATAAAATTGTGCCCTTTCGCAAAAGCTCCTTCGTCTTGTTGAATAGGAATGTGCCAAGAAAGCTGCAGTTTCCAGCTCATCATGTAGGAGTGCCATAAATTTGCAGGCATTTGCATAGAGAGTCTATTTTTTGTGTACTAGGTGCTGCTTGTTTAATCTCATAATAATACTGATTATAAATTTAGCTTCATCCATTAATTAAACTTGATTAGTCGCAGTATTTATGCACAGTATTGACAGACACAAAGCGAGTGCAGAATTAATGAATTGACAGACGCATCAAATCAAGGGCTCCCTGTTCTGGTTAACCAATCAAAGGGGCTGTAAACTGAACACTCCGTTGATGATGTCTCTGCTATCCAAGAACGTTTACTGCCACAGGTAATATTGTCATCTTACGCTCTACAGTCATAAATCCTTTTCATTTTGTCCTTCAAGACTGAGTTCTCATAACTGTTTTCAGCACTGTTTAATGTTGCAATTGTCTCTGACACCAACAAAGATGTCAGAAATAGACATTCTCTTCTTTCTTAAGGTTTTACATATCAAGACACTATAACAAAAGTAAGCTACTCAGTCAGTGCGAGGTCTTAGGGAAGTACAACCTCAAATGAACAGAAACTCATGGCGCGTTTAAGCAGAAGGGAGGAAAAACAGTTAACATTTTCTATATGATGTCTCTCGTTAATGCCGAGTTGTACTATTTTGTAAGGGTTCTGCAAGAGCCTTTCAGTCTGTTGCATGATAACTTTCCAATCTATGGCCCCAATTTAGACCTGGTATTAATATTCATCTTAAAAATCCATTGGAAAATGGCCAGCTGTAATCACATCTGTTCACACTTGGCATTGGCATGCGTCTCTACATGAGTTTCAAGTGGAAACTTGTGATCAAATCTCACTCCTCTGTCCTGTATGTAAATAAATAAATATATCATTTCAGCTTGCATTATCATTATTATTAATATGTTTTGCCTTCAGGAGGCAGGGCTGCACTAAACTGCCCCTTTTGCCAGTTGCCAGAAAAAAGAACAAAAACACATTTCCAGCTTCATGTAACATATGAAATGTACATGTATACTACAATAATGGCAATGAGGAAAAAGGCCCTCTGTTTCCAAAGTACTGGATGGGTACTGGAGGGGTAATCTATCTCTGTAGAGAAGGCTTCTATACGGAATTAAAGAAATTGGATGTTTACTTTGATGTTCATTCTGTTTGAATATCAACTTTGCATTCAAATATATACATCAGAAAGGTCCAGGTTCCTACTGAGCAGGAGTTCTTATGTTTCAGTATTCCCACAGTTAACTCCCCCTCCTAACCACAAGTTTTTGGTCTACTGGTCTTCTGGGAAGATGATGTGTCCTCAAGTTATTGTTTCGCTTCCTTGACTTACCATTTAATGGGACCAATTATAGTCATTAATGGTGACAGAGGGTCATCCCTTTCCTTGCTGTGGAACATTTTATATAGGCTTTGGGTGCGTGAAGGGTGAACCCAATCAGCGGAAAAACTACATTCAACAAGGATAAACCTTATTAGACTAATTACCATACAGCAAAAGTAAAACTATGACAAAACCACAGCTCCTCATGGTTATTTACCATAGGCATATCAGTTTGACCTTGGATACTAAGAGCCACAAAGGAACTGATTTCTGTGCTTTCTTTGTTTCTGCAACCACTTTGCAAACGATATTGGACTCAAATGGAAAACGGTGGCCATGTATCTTTTTATCAGCAGTTAAATTTTGTCCCCTGCCTCTTTTTTGTGATTGAGTTTCATGAATTGGGATGCAAGATAGCAGCGAGGGGTGCTTGTAATTAGGACCACGGCCCAACAAAGGCAGCAGTGCTGCCTGTTTAACTTTTACTGTCACGCAGTAAAAGTTAATGAGAAAGGTCAAAAAACACCATTTAATATAAGCATGGGGCTTCTTGATCCTTTATGACAGTGAACACAGCTGCTATGATTTTAAACGGTTTAATTTACAAACAAAGAAGTCAGACATGGTCCATGTATGATTAGGTTCAGAGTCATACGGGTAAGCGAGCATATAGATTTTACTTACATATTATTCTTTTGTGTCATAAAATAGCAATCTGAGGAGAACTTCAACCCCAACTGTTCCTTCTGGAGTTACTCCAAGCGAACGATGACTGGTTACTGGTCGACGCAGGACTGCCGCTTGTTAGGCACCAACAGGACACACACCACATGCTCCTGTACTCACCTCACAAACTTTGCTGTGCTAATGGCCCATGTCGATGTCAAGGTAGGTAAATCCTTTTTTTATTTTTTATTTTTTTATGCTTTACAATGAAAACTGTGCATTTTGGAAAAATGCGTTCTCCCAAAAGCATCTTGGCTTACAGATCCCCGACACATCCCGATGAAAGCTGACATCCAGTCATTCCTTTGCATTTGGGTTCAGTCACTTTACAACAAACATAACTGTTTTGTGACCTGGACAGGAATTTGTATAGTCTTTCATTTAAAGTGTCACATTGTACTATATTCATGACATTTTTAATATTTACCTTTTGCAGGTGTTCAGTGATTGCAGAGATCTTTGACCTCTGACATATCAAGTAACCCAAGTCTTAGATTGGCAGAATCGCACATAAGGCAGGAACGATGATGAACCTAACATGTAGCTAAATAACAGACGTCTGAAAGTGGTCTGAAAAGATATTGCAATATTACTTTATCACATCACAGTCGGCAAGTTGTCAGCAGTGATTCCCTCTGCCATCAGAAGAAAACTCCTATTAAACCTGCATCATCAAAGCTTTTCTACACTAAGGGGCTCTTAAAGTTCAGGTGTGGTCCTCCACTGTTGTAGACACAAGTCACAAATTGCGCCCTACAAACAGATAGTGGTTACTTGTACTTTTGTTTACCAACTGAAGCCCAGTATACCTCTGCATCGAGCAAAAAGACAATGGTGCCCCACCATGTCTTTAATCCCTTATCACATTGCAGGACCTTTATCGACATGTTAGAGGGGGGATGTGTATTTGACTTTGATAAAGTTTGGGGTCGTTTCTGGTAGTTCACTGAGTGATGCATGTGCAGGCATCTCAGGATCTGGCACCCAGGCAGAGCTCTGGGCATTTGGTCTTTGCAAACAGAAATTGTGTTTCTGTTCGGTCACTTCGAATGGATAGTGTGTGGAGACGCATCCTAATACCAGGTATGAGTGAGGTGAAAGTGAAGGGACTCTTATGGATGTGTTGTGAAGCGCAGGAGTGCAATTATCATGGAGATGGCGATGGAGGATAAACCAAACTCTTTCAGAAAAAGAAAATTAGACTGTGGTATTAGTGACGAGTAAATGGCGAGACCATGTCCGAGAATGCAGAGGAGAAGTCTATTAATCAGAAAGTGTCGGTTTGACTCCTGAGCTCTGTAGTCACATGTCAAAATGTCCTTGGACAAGGTACTAACCCCCCCCATGTGTTTCTTACTATTTCTGGGGATGTGTGGCAAAGACAAGAACAGACTAAAAAAAAAAAAAGCGCATTGACTAAGAATTGTCTGTTAATAGGTGAATTTGGCTTGTGGTGTAAAAAGCACTTTGAGTGGTCAACAAGAATAGAAAAGCACTGGCTAAATGCAGTCCATTTGCCATTTATAAATAATGATGGCAGTTTTTAAGTAAGGGGGCAGGCATGCAATCAGATCCACCCCCCTCCTCCCCCTGGCGGTGGGGGCTGGAGAGAACCACTGTTTGTCACTCAGCAGCACGACTTCTGGACCCACTAAGCTCCCTGCAGGGCTGAAGCCGAGTCTGGAATAGTGAGGCAGCCATAAAGAATGGGAGCCTTCACGTGATGAAAGCAAAGCAGGAAAAAAAAAAGAAGAAAAATGAAAAAAGAAAAAAAAGGGGAGATGCAGTTAAAGAGCTCTTTCAGTCAAGCCAATGCCCAACATTTTGAAAAGCCTGGCTTGCTTGTGCCACGGCATTCACAGGAAGAAAGTGGACAGTAGTCACATCCCTGTTCTGAGTGACAGAGGGTTTTTTCTTTTCTTTTTTTTTCTTCCGTCTCGCCTTATTCTTTATCTTTTCCACTTGGATGTCATAAAAGGTAGATTGTTGGAAAGCCACCGCTAAATGGGAGCTATGGAGGCTTTTTATTTGACAAACTGTCACCGTGCTGGATCTGACAACATGGTGAATGGAGGGAAAGTGGGTGCGCGCGTGTTCGAGAAAAACACCATTCAAAGAAATTTCATGAACTGAAGAGACTATCAGTTTTTGTATCCATGGCAACAGAACATAGAACTGCTCAGCTCTTCATTGTTATTACTCATTACCCTCAGAGAGCAACATATTATGTTTGAGCCTTGGTTATTTCTCAGAGAAGTTGTAATTGCAATTTTGCTTCCTGTGGAAGGAGACTCACTCCAACATTACAATCATCATTATTCTTGTTTTCCTTCATGCTTTTTGGCCAATATCATGTGGACTAGCGGGAAATAATGAATGTTAAACTCAGAAATCATTAGGTTTAATGATTTTTTTTTTCTTTCTCTCCTAATGATAGCTTTCAAAGTGCATTGACGTAAATTAGAAGTGGCAAAATGTTCCCGATTGCCAGGTGACACCAATGCTGTCAGTTTGTTTTTGAAACCTGTTTCATGTGTTAGCTGACATGCTTTTTTATGTAGCAGTGCGATGCTTTGTTTTAAAATTGCAATCATTATACCGTAATTATATGCGTCAAACCTTACATGTGTTACAGTTATGAAAAAAGTTACTTATTATACAAGTTAAAGTCTTTAAAGGTTTTCTGACTAAACTTTCACTCTTCTGATGCAAAATAGACTTTCTTTGTACCACTAAATGTGCATTACTGCACTATACTTTGTCAAACACTCAGGTTCTGCATAGCATATGAGTTGTAGACACCAAATAGGAGAAAAACACCTTATGTTGTTGTATTTTTTAAGGAATTAATTAGGTCTGAAGTGCTTCTTTTGAGTCATTTCTAAGCTGTATGTGATATATCTTTGTGCTTAAACTTTCTGCGGTCTATTATTAAAATACTTAGGTTGTGGGTGTTTTTAAATGCAGTGTTTTAAAGCAAGTACCCGAGTATGTTTTTTCGTTTAAAGGCTCACAAAACTCATGAAAAGCAAAAACACACACGCCTGCCGTATCTGATAGAAGCCGAGAATCAGATACCTGCCACTAAGACAATCACGGTAACATTGACCGCCGTCTCTGCTGCCTGATTTGCTACTCAAGTCCTCCCTTTGCTAATTCTTGGCAATCTAACAAGAGATCCCTCAGTCTGAGCAGAGACTTGCCACTGGCCATACAAACAAACTAAAACACGAACCGACAGACTGCAGCTGCATGCAAGAGATTATACGTCTTTTGTATCTTTCAGAATGATAACAGCCAGCCTTTTGGTGGTATTGATGTGAGTGGGCGCGCTTTGATGTGGTTTTGCTGGTAACACCGATGACTGTACCGTCAATATGTCCCGTCTCTGAGCCTGGAATTAACTGCCCTTAAAGATGCGTGAAACGTTTTTTTGTTCTTTTTTTTTTTTAATAGATTAACTCTGCTCGACTTTATTTTAAGAGGCTATGTTGAACATACGGAAATTACCAGTGAAATGTTGACCTTTCCCTGGTTTGGGTTTTGTTATAGCTCATGCAGGAGTTTAATAGCCTGACCAGCGATTCTAATCGTTTTCCTCCTCAATATGAAGAGTTGGTCCCGGTTCTGATTTGCATGATAACACTAGACAGCCACACACTCACTTAGAGTAACAAAACATGTGACGACAACCATCCTGGTTGTTGTGAACAGTGTGTTTTTGGGTACACCTGTACGTATGTGTCATTGCACAAAGCCCCACCCTCATTGAAAACTACCTAACCACTGGGTTCAAAAAGCTTGAGATGGGCAGTTGCTGGAACAATTTAACTCCAACAAACATGAATTTAAAGCAAACCATGACACAAGTGGAGAAGAAAATTGGACTATTATGGAAGAAAGTGTTCCTGGGTAAGATAAGTGCCAACATTACCCTCTCAAATGTTCATCAGGATGTGACAAACAAAATGCTGCATACTGTGTGTCAAAGATCTATCTATATATATATATATATATATATATATATATATATATATATATATATATATATAGAGAGAGAGAGAAGGAGAAGAAGGGTAGCCAATTAAAATGCACTATTTGAAACAAGGGGATGAACAAAAAGAAGAAGCAAAGAAGGTATGAAGGAGACAAAGAGACAGAAATAATGACATTAAAAAAAATTTTAATCTGGGTAAAGGCATCAGCCCTACACCAGCTAAATAAATAAATGCACATAAAAAAATATAGACATACTCAGGTTCCACCTACAGGCCATTATTTACACACCAAATGCGCATGCTGAGATAGGCCCCTGGGAGCCATCGAGCTACAGGTAGGTGACAGTATTCCTGATAGACCAGAAAGCATAAATCAATGGCACATCCCGCTAGATGATGGAAAGCGTGATATTTGGGTAACATTCATCACTGTCCTTATGGAACCTCCCCACGGTGGCACCATCAGACAGTAACTATGATGAGAAAGGACAGTCAAGGTTGAGTTTTATGATGTAACTTAAAAGCATGTTTCACTGCTGCACACACAGGCTAAGAGCGATGGCTCAGAATAAATGCATTTATATGAAAAAGTACAAGTAGAGGCAGACGATGTTAACTGCCATAGCAACTGAAACTTGTGCTCGACTATTGTTGTGTCTTAGAGCGCAGTGTGATGTAAGGTGCATGTGCTGAATGTCAACTCCCTCCACACAAGCTGGAATCTTTCTCGCAGCCCTTTTAAACGTGACAAATTTGCCAGGACCTCTGATTCATGTGCCCTCTTCGCAACTGTTCCCCGTCTCTGCGCTGCTCATAAATCCCTGGTCATACCGTAGGTGCACTTGTCACATGACTCCCCGCAGTGGGCCGCTACTTCTCGGCGCAAGAGTCCACCCTGCCTGACTGTATTTCATAAGTCAAACACTGGCTCTGCAGGCGCATAGGGAGATTTATGCATTTTAACTGGATTGGCTTCATGGTTCCATGCTGAGAGCGGTTCTTTGAGGTATAAAGGATTGACACTCTGTTCTCTTTACCACTCCACCCTCTTCCACATTACAGAGAGCTGGTTCAGGAGGTTTTGGCTTGAGGCACAAGACGTTATTATAATTAATGGCGTGTAATGATTTATCAAGTTTTGATGATTTGTCTGCAGTGAGCAATGTGTGTTGTACGGTGTTGTTCTTTCATGTCAGGCTGCACAAGTGCCTGGAATTTTTATTTTGTGCTATGCACCAGCACATCAGGGGCAAAGCCAATCTCCTCAGGCATCCATCTGAAATAAAATATATGTGTGTTTAAGAAATAAGAGTAAAATGTAAGAGAGAAAGATTGAAGGACAAATTGAAAGTGCACAAATGTACTCGCACTGCTAAGTAACATGGATGCTGTATGACTGGGTCGCCCTTGCAGCACGGCGAGTGAATTTCAGAGTAAATTACATCCGCCCACTCCAGAGACCCTTACACGGATTCCGATTATGGAGGCTTGTCGGTCTGAGGTTAGGTGCTGAAGCTCTGCAGATCAAATCATTTGCCATCCTGCCTGGGCGAAGCCCCCAGTAGAAGGAACCTGTCCAGCAGAGACATTGTTGCTGGTGACGCGTCAGCCATCATCTACCTCCGAGAACAAAGAAATCATCTCACAGTAAATCCATCACCCAAGTGTAGATACACTCCCCGCCCTTCTGGCTCTTTTTCTATAGCTTTATCTTCTTTTCTCTTGCTGTCTTTTTTTTTTTTTTTTTTCTCTCGCTCTGACCTGGCCCCCTCCAATTGAAGGTGAGATGGTGATGGATAGAGCCTGTAGCCACTGACCAACGCGAGACAACTTAGGGTCCTCTCACAACGTGCCATGGCTAGTATCCCCCTCACTGCATCACGATTTCTGTCGTCACCGGACTGAGAGCAGACTGAGCCCAAATGCTTTCATTTGTTGCCGTCTACTACATAGCTCCACTAATAAAATAATAGGGACCGGGTATGCAGACACACACACACACACACACACACATGCACACATATGTCTGCTCTACGCAACATATTGCCAGCCCTTCATCCACCCCTTCAACATATACACAACGGCTCATCAGGCAGGAAAATCAAAAGAGAGCTCTCCCCAGACTCGAAGAGCACTGCGGCTGTTATTGTACCACAGCCTGTTAATGACCAGCATCTGTTCCCCACTCTGCTAGTGTTAGCTGAGCTGCCACAAACGAGGCTTTTCCGCTAAGTCCCCCCCCCCCCCCCCAGTAAAAATACTGCTGACTTTGGCCAAAATATGATTTAAAGAGGTGTTCGTTTGAGAGACGTATCAGACGTATTAGTAGGCTTCTCTAGTGTTATTCCCCGAAGTATGCAAATGTTTCCCTTGGTTTTATCCCCATGCTGTAGCTCAGACTTGTGCATTATTTTCTGGCTTGCAAAAGTGCTTGCACAGCCTTTAATTTCAAGCAGCTACACTTTAAGTCTGGCAAATAGGGTTCACGCAATTGGGTGTGGGTCGCATTAGCGTTCACCTGTTACACCTGTCATTTTCTCTCAGCACATCAGACGTAGGAAAGCAAAATGTTTCAAAATGTTACCGACACAGAGGATAGTCACTTTAGGAAATTAGGAAGCCATGCGAGCTGACCAAAGTGTTGAGATGCAGTAATTATTTCTTTCGCATCTCTGTGTTTTACATATAAAAGCATTCGGCGTGGTAAGCCTGTTCCTCACCACTGGTGGCAGATTTATTAGATAATGACAGTGTCGTTCGGAAATCCACATGTGAATGGCTCTGGGCATCTGAACATCTGTTTCCATGACACGCGCTTGTAAGACGCTTAATCTTCTTGACTCCTGCTTCTCTGACAAATTTTGGCAGATGTGAACGCCCCAAGCTTTTTGTTAGCCGAACTCAAGTATGCCTTTTATTAACAGCACCAACATTCCAGATTATGAAAGTAGATGTTGATACATGGAACGGTCTTCTCCTAAGTTCTGGTGCTGTTTTTGTTGAGTTTATTTTGATGTGAGCAAGTAAATATGTCATTCTGTAGATTGTAGGTATTGTGGCTAAATGTTTTTTCCCCCCGTCACCTTACTTGCTCCTGGATTTCATAAGCTTGGGGTCTTTTTTTTTTTTTTGATGGCCCCAGTTGAGTAAGTGTTCATCGGGAAGCCACAGACTGATCGTCAGCAAAAAGCTTTTTAAAAAGCTTTTGTCTTCTTTTTTTTTTTTTGTAGTGCCTAAAACAGGTTGTGGTGGAAACATACAATCAGAGAAGAGAAAATTATCTAAAAGTGACAGTGGAAGATATTGCTCGTGTTATGGTTTGATTGAATTCCTGTTGTGCTGGCCTTAGACACCTGTGGCCCTTTGGGCTGCTCACTTTGTTTCGCTTTGTTGCCTGACCAAAATAAAACATCAGGGGGGCATTTTAAATTGATTTACACTGACAAATTCATGATTCATATCTCCCACCTGTGGCTGGTTTTAGTGGTTTATTGGAGGGTTGAGAGATTGCACTTTGCAACCAGACAACAATACTAAAAATAAAACCTAGGGAATATTTCATTTTATGGTTATTTGATTTGATTGCTTGGTCTTGTCTTTGTGTTATGGTATACATGTATACATATACAGTGCATTAATGCTACCTTTTCCTTAAGCTTAACCCAAAATTCTGATATTTACCATAAGGAAAAAAAATGTGTCCTCATAATTTTTTTTTTATTTCACATCGGTGTTGAGTATTTTTTCTGCTATCGTTTTTATTGCAGAACACAGACCCTGTTCATGACATGCTTTTGGATGTCATTACCTGGGTGGGCATCCTCCTGTCACTGGTGTGCCTGCTCATCAGCCTCTTCACCTTCTGCATCTTCCGCGGCCTCCAGAGTGATCGCAACACCATCCATAAGAACCTGTGCATCAGTCTTTTCATCGCTGAATCCCTCTTTCTGGTGGGAATCAATCGGAGTGACCAGCCGGTAAGACCACATCTTATAGGTTAAAGCGACTTAATTACTTCATAGCTTTAAGTGTATGTGGACCAAACCAAGAAACTAAATCCATCAAATTAAATGAGTATCAATATTGGACATCACAAATGAGGTACAGCCATTTGAATTTCTTTTCTTTGTAGGTAAAAACTGGGTTTTGCCAACTTTAGACTGAATGATATTAGCTCTTATCTTATTTTGAAAGTCTTTGTGTTGAGTTGTGGATTTTAATTCCTGCTATCTAATTCTCTGAATGAAAAACAGCTTGGCTAAGTGTATTTTCTTCTACATGGAATTGTAGAGCAGTTTTAAAACTAAGGTTTTCTTATACATGTAACCCTTACTCTGTTTAATTCTCAAATATTATCTTGATTTGAAACTGTTTTTTGCTCTGCACGAAACATTTGTACAGTAATTTGGTAACCTGCGTGCACCTTCTCAGATATTTCCAACACTGTTATTCTGAACATGCTGAAAAACAGTGGCACCAGTGCAGGTCCTTGGGGATCTTCTAAATAGAGATAAGGAGACAACATTATAGTTATGAATTATAACAATTTAGGAACAAAATGAAATGTAGTAATTCGTTTTTAACGAGTGAAGGAAATTTTGCTTTAAATGGGTGGAAATATTAAATTCTTAAGGTTTACGTTTAAATAGGTTGTACACTCTTTTCACTATTCCAGCTAGTGAGGAGTATTTTCCATGTTAAGATAAATCTCCCTTTAAGCGTGTCCCTCATCTTCATTTGACTAACTGTGGTTTCCCACAGTTATGAAGTCTAATTTTAGTCATGAAGCCTAAAATGCTTTGTGAAAAATTATAACCTTTGGTGTCCTACTGTGCGGTGACTAGTTCCTCCCACTGAGTCTGAGCAACCTTAGACTATTTAGATTCTGCTTAGCTCAGTGAGAAGAACTGCAAAGGCAAAAGAAACATTTTTTTAATTTTTTTTTAGTCAACAAACTCTACCTCCCATAGTTGTTCTGAAGCAAACGCATACTCTAAAGTCAAATCATGCTCTCAACAACACATGTCATGCCCTTGTACACTGATTACTCTTATATTAAACATTGTCACTTATGGTCACTAGTGGAAGCTCGTCTTTTCTCCCCACCACCATTTCCTGTTGCAGTTTTTCAATTTTCAACTACTTCAGGCTAATCTGGATTAAGCTGTTCAATTCACTAAGCCCTCTTTCTGGTTTAATAACTGTAGTTTTGAAGGCATTTTTTTTTTTTTTCCAACGAGGGCTCAGCTGTTGTAGCAGGTGGAGGCATTCTGTCGTTGCACAGTTATCTCCGAGTCTGTATGCCCTGTACTCATGCAGCAGACAAGTGCGGAGTCATTGTGGTGTATGCTGCTCGGCAGAGGGTTTTTATCCACATGCAGCTTCGTGCTCCTCTGCTGTTTTTGCCAGACTGAAGTTATTCGGGTCAGACTGGGTCAGATATACTGACATATGCATTTTAGTTTAGACGATAGTCTGTGTAATCATTTAAAATATTCACTGCCGAGGTATTATAAAGGCAAACTTCAGATAAAGAAGTGGAATCACTAGATATCTATATTGTCCTTTTTACATTTTATAACTATAATAACTACTTAAAAAAGAGTCCATACCCACTAAGCTAACTTCCTGTGAAAGTTAAGAATAAAGCTTTAGTCATTCACCTTTTCCTTTCATAACATTTTATGGGTATGATTCACCGCTCAACAGTAAGATCACTCTCCTGAAGTACAATTAATGTCCACTCAACCCTTTAGTTATCTAATTGAATCAATTTCAGTGACAAAATACCCTAGTTATGTTCAACTGTGCCAATAATTGGATGAGTGCACGCAAGTACTGCATCTTGAGGAGCTCATGTACATACATGTGAGAGGAACTCTGCTTTATTCATGTCTCGTATTTACTTTATCCTTGTCAGCTCGAAAATTGTGTAAGCCCATTATGTGCACCTAGCCTTGGTGTAGCTCTAAATGTCTCTTTGGCTGGTGAATCCACTTCTTCATGTCTCTCTTTCATCCACGCCAACTTCAGCAAACAGGACCACATGGGCTCAGTAGCTGTAGCGTTCCTCTGCCAGTCAAAACAGGCAAACATCCAATCGCTTCAGCCAAACAAAGCTTAGCATTGCTAATTGTTAGAGACACAGACACGGGCAGGTCAGAAAAATGCTTGTTTGTTGCAGTCGCTTGGATGGGCTCACTTCGCTAGTCATATTATGCCCTTTGGCGTGCGGTTTAATCTTTCAGGAAATGGATAAGTGGTATTTGTCTTCAGCAGTAAAGCAAAAATCTCCCTTGTGTTTTTTCCCCTTGCCGCTCCGTTTCTCACATTTTCTCTCCTACCAGATTGCTTGTGCCGTTTTTGCTGCCCTGCTCCACTTCTTCTTCCTGGCGGCGTTCACGTGGATGTTCCTCGAGGGCGTGCAACTCTACATCATGCTGGTGGAGGTGTTCGAGAGTGAGCACTCGCGCCGGCGCTACTTCTACATGGTGGGCTACGGAGTTCCCGCGTTAATTGTGACCGTTTCAGCGGCGGTGGACCACCGCAGTTATGGGACTGATCGAGTGTGAGTACACAGATGCTTTCTTTTTGAAACAACTCGAGACGATAATTTGATTGGTAGATTCCGGACCAGTTCGTTGCTGTCCACGATTAACGTCCAAGAGTGAAGATTCAATTCAGTTTTATTTATATAGCATCTCTTACAACACAAGTTGTTTCTAGACGCTTTCCAGAGACCCAGAACATGACCCCCGAGCAATTATTACATAAACGATGGCAATTAAAAACTCCCCTAGTGGGATAAAAACCTTAAGCCAAACAGTGGGAAGAAAAACTCCCCTTTTAAGAGGGAACAAACCTGGATCAGGACCTGGATCATAAGGGGGGCTCTTCTGCCGAAGGCCAACCGGGTGGAGCAGGAAAAGGATAATCAGAGAGAGAGAATGAAGAACAGAGAGAGGACTGACACAGACACACCGTCAAAGGTACAAAAGACAAGATACATCAGTACAACTATCCGTCAGCTGCAGAACTAAGACTTCCATGTATATACGACAGATACCTGGTTAGTTGGTGGACTACAGAGACGACTATATAAGCAGGTGTAGACAGCAGACACTGAGGTGGTCAGGGGTGGGACTGCAGGTCAGGATGTCAGCAGATATCCAACAGAGACGTCTATACAGACAGGTGGAGGTAAACACTGGGGTGGTCAGGGGTGGGACTGCAGGTCAGCATGCAGCTCCTGATGTTCTGGCCTGCAAACACGTGCAGAAGAGAAAAAGAGGAGACAGACTAGCACAACAAACTACAAGAACAATGGAGCACAATTATACTTATGGGATACTTCTAATTAATAACTGAGGATTGAGATAAAGAAGGGACAGAGAAACGGGGGATGAAGCTGTGTTTAAGACCAGCTGCTCTAGTTTGGTCCTGCAGCTGCAGCTCTGACTACTGGCCCTAACACACAAAAGTACAAACACTATGCTTTAAGAAACAGAAACATTGTTTTAAAGGTGGAGATGGTACCAGCCTCCTTAACCCAAATTGGAAGTTGGTTCCATAGTGATGGTTCCTGATAACAGATAGCCTGTCATCCAAATCTACATTTGAATTCTCTAGGAACTACAAGTAAATCTGCACTCTGAGAACAGAGAGCTCTATTAGGATTGTAAGGTACTATTAGACATTGCAAATATTGTGGCGCTAGGCCATTTTGAACTTGCAAGTAATAAAAATGGATTCTAAGCTGAGCTGAAGCTGGAACCTGGAGCTGTCCCTTTAATCCCAACAGCATACTCCAGCCTGTGTAGTAAAATGCTGTGATCTATAGTCTCAAAAGCAGCACTGAGGTCCAGCAGAACCAGTATGGACACTTATCCATTATCTGAGGCCATAAGAAGGTCATTCATGACTCAAACCAGTGCTGTTTCTTTGCTAAGATGCATTTTGAACTCTGACTGAAAAACTTAAACTAAATCATATTTTATACAAACGGTCACACAGCTGGCTTGCAACTACCTTTTCTGCAGAAATGCACGGCTCAACAGAGTTGGGACTCTTTGTCAGCCTGGCTGCAGTGCTGAACAGAAAATGTGGGTTATTTTTGTTACTTTATCCTCTATCAACAAAGATCTCTTTATTAAGTGTGCAGAGTATTGCTGCGCCTTAACAGTTTCATTATGCAGTTTATTGCATTGGAATAACCCGAGTGAAAGGGTATTTTATTACATTTTTTAATACAACAAGCGCTTTTCAAATCCGAAGCGTGCCAATGCGATCAAAAGACAATGTAGAACTGCAAGTATAGCCTCCATTGTTTGTAAAGCAGACCACACCAAAGCGATTGGACATCTACATCTGATCAGTGCTGTTTTCAGCTCATTTGGGGATTTATTTGTTGTCTGAGTTGCACACATTATGTGTTGATTTGCTCCAATAGCTGCTGCTTGCCATCAACATATAATGGAAAAGAACACCAATTGTATTATTTGTTTCCTCACTGCTGGACTGACATTGTTTTGACATGAAACAATTGTCATATCAGTGCTGGAATAAAAACCAGGTACTATTATAAGGGCCTTTATCATCTTAGGATAGGCCAGTTGCAGAATAGCAATAGAAGGAGGAGGTAAGGAGTGTGAACAAAGAGATGGAGATTAGCGAAAAAGTGCAGGGTGTGACAGACGATGCCTATTGGTTTCCTTTAGAAGCTACATAAGACATAATTCCCCCACTCTTCACCGTGAAATACACTGCAGTCTATAAAGCAGTGTAATGCCAAGCAGAGGATCACTCTCCATTCCTCTCTGTTAATCTCCAACCCATCTAAAAATAATGAAGACCAGCATCAGCAGTTTGCTGCCGAGATGTTTATCATGTATGCCACACACACATAAGCCGCCACACAACTGGCAGACAGTGCATTTGTAGATTGGCGGTGCAATAGTTCTTGGTGATGGATGAGGTGATAGCTGCCACCGCCTGAGCCTTGGCATCATGTGAATAATTAAAGCCTGCCACTGGTGGAACAATTATACGCTTCCATTGAAGGATGAGGAAAGGGATAAAGCAAGACACGTGGTGAATAGCAAAAGGTGGCGCCGGTGGTCTTAGAACGGCACGTTGTCCTGCTGCAAATTGATTCTTGGTGCCATGGCTGTATTATCGTAGGTGGGGTCACTTTGAGCTGAAATATCCAGCAAGTAGCAATGAGATGAAGTAGATGGATTAGGCCACGGCATGTCGAGCGACTCCTCATAGCTTTGCGTGTAAAAAGCTTCGGTAGCCCGATGGGCAAGTGGCTTGCGAAGACCTCTGTTCAAGTCTGAGATCAAAGGAGTTCATTGATTTGACTACGATGCCCTTTCAGATGCTTTAGGGATGCTCCACATGTGCTCTTGAGCAATGCGTGAGTCCAACGAGGCTGTTCGTGGTCAGCAAAACAGAGATGTGATCCTGTGTTGTTGTTTTTTTTTTTCTCCAGCTTAATGAAAGTAATGCATCAAAGGGACTACAGCATCCTGTAAGCTCCAGTAATCTTGTTGCTGCTACAGTAATCTGGTAGCTGTTTGTGGTCCACTGAGCGTGCCGAGTTGTGGCGTGTACAGTTGAAAGAACAGTAATGGACTTCTCCTGTACCTAAAAACTGACGCACGTTCAGCGCTTCTCACAAAACCGCAATGTGCATCTCGAAGGCCTAACAAATGCTGACTCCAGACCCTTCCCCGTCATTCATGTCAAGCCTATAAAAGACTGCATACCGTCGATGTTAACTTACCAGTGGGATGTTTCAAAAGGACAGCAAGCAAGGGTCACATGCTCGAGGGGCATTGCTAAGGTTCCACAACTGCAACCAAAGTATGGTTTGTTTGGTCAGAAATGGCCTTAGGAGCTGTTGCGGTGTTCTTATAAAACATGTGTATTAAAAATGACATTTAAGCCCTTTTTCCTGTCTGATAACTGATGATTTCCTCTCCTGGAGTTGTTTGCAAGCTTGTTTGTATGAATGTGCAAGAGAGAATTTGGAACGCATATATACAGTATATGATGTCATATTTTACATGGAATTAAAGGTATTTTAGTGATTATTTTTATTGTGCTGTGTAATGTGTTGAATTATCCCTCAATAGCATCAAAACAGTTAAGAGTAGCTTCACAAAATACAACGTTGACTCTCAAATTTAAATGGAAAAATGTGTTTTGCGACTTCAGACAGGGTCAAATACTACTTGTAATCGTTTACATTCAAAGTTTCCACGTGTAGAGTTTCCGTTTTCTATGAAAGCGGCACATGTCGGCTCACTGATCAGGTTTGTCGGCTCATACACCCCAACGCAGCGTACCAGGCGCTGGTAAGTTTAAGGCTGCTTACACGTCTGAACTTTCATCGCTCGGTTTCTGCAGGAGAAAAAAAAAAGTAGCATGTTGTACGGGAGGCTTTGCATATCCAAAAAAAAAAAAAAAAAAAAAAAAAGCCAGACACAAGCATGACAAGAGTGGAGAAAAAGAAGGTAGACGGCAGAAAGAAAATGACAGCCCCACAGCTCCTGCCGTCTCCCGAGTCTTTAAATCTCACTGTGATCAGAAGAGCGAGAGGAGAAACGATAGAACCTTGAGCATAATTTATAACAGCAACTTTTGGAGCATGTGCTTTGATGGACTGCCAGATTTCTCGGCGTGTTGTTCAGCTTTTGTATGTGCATGCTCAGTGCTTTGTATGTCCTTGTGTTGTTTTGTTGCCTCTTCTCATCCACTGATAACAAAGAGGCGAGACGTATCAACTTCCAGTCACTTTTTTTTTTTTTTTTTTTTTTTTTGCTGTAATGTTCCTTGTTATTTAAAGTAATGTCTCCTGTTCAAAAACAAGAAAGAGGACGAAATAATGTACAGATTGTCAGCTAATCACTTTCAAAAGCCCTCTAAAGTTCCCCAAACACCTCAAATGGCCTTAAAATGCTAGTGAATTACAGCTAATTCTCTGCCACTTCCATTTTCGTTCTCTGTCAGCCTGAATGACAACGCTGTGGTATGAACTGTAATTTTCCAGCAGCCAAAAATGGAGGCGTCCATCTGCTGCAGCAGCGGAGATTAAAAGATTAATAATTCAGCCACAGGTCATGAATCACTTTCTTTCTTTTTCTTTTTTTTTTTTTTTTTTTCCTTTTGCCATTTCAAAAGAGCACCGTCACCTTTGGCTGTCCCCGTTTCTTTTAGCTTGTATTTAGTTTTCTCCAGCGGAGACAGAGAAACAGGCTTTCTCTATCGTTTTGATATGATCTGTGAGGTCAAGAGAGCGCCTGATTTCATTATTGACGTAATTATATCGGCCCCGCGGAGTAATTACACTTAACCGAACATGTAAGACACATTGGCGAGTGCTTAAGGACCGCGTGGGGCCGCGTCCGTCAGGGTCGAGGTCAATCCAATTCCTTTAAAGTGAAACGGTTACAATTCAATTGAACACAAATTGAATCGTCCATAAATTATCATCTGTGATGGTAATTTGACACCTTAACCTTACAAATGAAAAAGAAGAGAAGTTTACTTCTAGATACTGTCAGATGTCTCAAACGGCTTTAGCTGTGTGATATATCTGGGTTGTTTTGTTTTTTTTTATTATTATTTTTATTTTTACTTTGAACGATGCACCTTTTCTGGCATTGAAAGGACACCGTGATGGCTGGCGTCGACACCGAGACCACTCTCCTCCAAATTCTCTCTGATGGTCATAATTCTTTAAGCCACTTTAAGCTGCTATGTTTGAAGTGCCTATTCCTCTGTGTCACTCCAGCCTCCCACTTGATGTATATCCTCAGAGCAGGAAAATAAAGCTATAACCTCAAATCTTTCTCTCCCTCCCCGCTCACTTTCTTGGCTGATATTTGCCATCCTCTCCTTTCACATCTCCTTCACCTCTCACTCTTTCTGTTTTGTTGCAGTTGCTGGCTTCGCCTGGACACGTACTTCATTTGGAGTTTCATAGGACCGGCAACCTTGATAATTATGGTAAGCGTGGCCCCCCTCCTCACCCCACCCCTCCTACTCATTAACCCTACTTAGCTTGCGGGTCGTCGCTTAAATGGTCCACGGAGATCCCGTTTTTGAGCTCCTTTCTACCTCTTCTCTCTGCCCTGTTGAGCATTTGTGCCACCACCGGGCACAGAGCCGTCCACAAAAACGAATGAGGGGTGTAGAGAATAAATCGCAGTTTTGTCACCCCGCTGCAGTCGCCGGCTGAGACAATTTTGGGGGCTGTTCAGGAGCTGGAGACAGAAAGCCGGGAGAGAAAGCGAGTGAACTCTGCTCAGTATGCAGTGTTGGAGTAATCTGCACAGCGATTATGATTGATTTTGTTCCCGTTCCAACTCGTACTCCACTACTTTTTTCCATCTCCTCCTCGCAGGCACACGGGCAGCTCTGGGTGCAGATGCACATGCATAATGCAAGGACGTACACTCCTCCCACCTGGAACAGCCTATCGCTTCCTAATAAAAAAAACTTGTATTGATCCAAGTGCTTTAAATCTGTTGTAAGGTCGGTGCTCATCTTAACATTTCTGTCAAAGTCGAGCTGCAGACACCATTCTGTCAGCAGAGATCATCTGAGGTCCTTACTTTCCATGACACCTGCCATATGGTGATACAAACTTTTGGATATGAACCAGGGACCCTTTGGAGAAAGAAAATTCTGTAACGTTTCAAGCCCATAGTTTTTTTTTTTTTTTGAAGAGTGCTTTTGAAACTCGTTTTTCAGGGTCTGGATAACAGCAGTTTGGTTGGAGCAGAGGCCTAACCGATCACCTGACATTATATCAGATGTTGTTTCAGTTGCGACATCTGGAATGAGTGCAGTCAGAGTTGGAATGAGAACGGACTCTGCTTTGACTCTTGATGGAGCTCAATCACCAGTGAAGCGTAGTCCCGTTGGAGGCCCGGGAAGGTTGCTTAGCAGTGCAAGGGTCCAGGCCGACCCTGAAGGTGGCTCAGCCAGAAGAGCCAGGTATTCCAATTCCCGTCAAAAAACTGGAGACCGGATAGCTATTTTCCAGTTATTTTGGCCGGGGCCAAGATAACTGCTGGCTGCATCCCTGGATCCTGTCAACCCAACCAGAGCAGTGTGGTGGTCTATTACAATAAACAACACAATAAGTCATTATATATATATAAGTCATTTAACTATACTATAAGTACATTAATTTGTATTGTGAAGTTGGACATTTAAACATGAAAGTCACTTTTGAAACCTGCCCCTAGTGGTCATTTAATGGACTGCAATTCTCTCTACTTCCTCACTGTGTCAGCATTTAAAACAACCAAATCCTATTCCTTGGTATCAATTTGTAACTTTCAAAAGACAACAAAAAAAGTGCATTTTCATTATCGAAGCATGCCCTAAAGCACTCTCACACTCCATGTTGTTGTTGCCATTCATTATTGCACTTTTTCTTTCTTTTTCTGTTACTCCTGACTCACTTCCTTTGCCTTCAGTAACCAATCAGAAATGTGTGCTGCAGCTCAGGTTTAGTTTCATCCCTGGGGAGTTTGATAAAGGTTGCTGCCTTTTAAAACGGTTCCAGATAATTTTGTCTCCTATTTTATCATCTTGCATCATTTTGGCTGAATGTCACCTGTTTACAGAGGCAACGTGTGTTGATTCCGACTAATTACTGTCATTTCTGAGGAGTCCCTGTGAACAGACCCCCATGCTGTGGCCGGGATTGGATCATTTTCTATTTTTGTGATCAGCAACTCAAAAGACAGAGAACACATTAATGAAATATGCCAGAATGCGTCTGATTAATGCAAGCTTTTAATTTTTTGATTCAGCACACAAATGTTTATTTAATTTTTCTATCTAACTACAAATGAAAACATGGCAGCAAAAGTCTCCCAGAGATGTGCCTCACTCTTGTTGCTCTGTTTGTTTTATTCACTAATCTGTTTTCGGATTAAGAGGTACAGGGGGGCTAGTTTAAAAAGGACTGATAAATATTTATTATTTTTATCCCTTTTTCTTTTTCCTTTGCATGCAAAGCTCAAGAAGTAAATGCTCAAACTTTCTCCTTGGCATTAAAAAAATCCTTCCAACGGCAGACCTTTTTTTTTCTCTCAATGTTATAAGGAAGCCTTTCCAGTAGTAACCCCTCGTGTTTGCCTCTAAGTGTGAATATGATGAGACAAGTGTGCATAAGTCAGATGGAAACACTCGTCTCTCGGGTCCCCGTGCAGTCTGTTTTACCTGCAGCGAGGTTTCATAGGATTTTGCGCTCTGTTTGGCAAAGTGGGAAACCAAGTCCAGCTGCTGTGCTTTAGTTTGTGCTGCAAAGAGGCCTGACTGAAAGTGAATTGAACTGAAACAGGAAATACACAAGCCTCGTTCCCGTCTCACTTTCTCTCTCTCTGTCACTTTCTCATAGCTCAATGTGATCTTCCTGGGCATCGCTCTCTACAAGATGTTCCATCACACAGCCATTCTGAAACCAGACTCTGGTTGCCTGGACAACATCAAGTAAGAGCACTTAGATCACCCAGACATAACCACTGACATCACCCAGAAATAGCACCGTCTGTGATGCTTTGCTGCAGACTGAAAGAATGCTTCAGTACGAGCCTGATGGGCTTCCTTCCACCGGACGCGCTCCCACATCTGAATTGCATCGAGAATGACTCGGCATGAGCTCAACTTTCCTGTTTCTCTTGAAACTAATGAACCTCCCCATTAGAGATCTGCTTTTGAACGGTTGTCTGCATCAAAGTCCTTGTTTCAAGCAGCGCTCTTTGTCCTACCTCCCCCTTTTGATATTTTGAAACATCATTAACAACACTTGAGGTTGTGAACACCCAGCCCAACGGTGTGGGAGTCAGAGCCTGCGAGCTAAGCACCTCCCATTATGTTCAAAGGTTGTGTCAATCCAGGTTAAACTCTAACTGGTGTTTTGCTGCGTTTCAGTCATTATCTTAAGAGCACTGGTGTCTGTCCAGGGAAAGGCCAGGAGACCTGACCTGGTGTTGTCCTGCCGTCCACGTGTCACCGATGTATTTTCACTTTGTGTGTCTTCCATGTGTTGCAGTTTTTCTGCCCTCACCCGGCTCGTGTCGGACAAAACAACTTTTCCATGCATTTGTTTTCCCTGTATTTTTACAGATGCGCTGGCAAAACTTTCAATACCTTTTCAATAGTGCCAGAATGGGGAGCGTTTGGGCTAAACGGCACAGCCAGCCAATGAACAGACATGCACAATCCTCTGGGTTCAAATAAACTCAAATTACACACTATCTTTTTAAACAAGAACATCTTTTATGTTAATATCAAATAGTTAATTTATTGATCTAATTGCTGTTTATCTATGTCCTCTAGATAAAGCTAAGCCCTTAATGCCATTAATATCTGATCTTGTCAGTAAGCCAAGCACATACTGAATGTGATTGTTGCAAATGTCACGAAAACATAATATTGGAAAGAAGAGGGGAAATTATTGCTGTTCAGTTGGTGCTTATTGACGAGCTTGGGACATACTTTGACCTCTGCAGGAAGAAAAGAAACTCTGGTCAAAATATATAGAAGCTAAATAGATTCTATTACAGGTGCTGTATAGTATATCAACATTAAAATATGTTGCGTAGCCTTAACACAGAAGACCTCTGTGATATGTTGTTTAACGCAGTACTCATTAATGGAAAGTACTACGTTTTACTGCACACATCTTATGGCCTCAGGGTCCATGTGGAAATGTGGAGTGCAATCACCTCTGCAATATCGCTTTTCATGAACTATTAAAGTTAAACTTGTAAAAGTTTCATACTAAAATACACATTGAAAGGTGTTTTTAAGGTGGCCCTTCCCAGTAGAATGACACAGCATTTCCTGCCGTTCTCTTTGCCGTCAGCTCCAGCTACCCGGTGTCAAGGCAGGTGCTTTCAACCCATGGTGTAAAGTTGTTTTCCTGCCAGCGTGCTGTGACGGATAAAGGTTTTTGCTCTGTGTTCCTTTTTTTTTCCTGTCTGCCTCACATTTTTTAAGCCACTTTGGTCACATAAGTCTGCTTTATGGCCAGTATTCTGGCAGTTTTTGTTTTTTTGTTTTGTGGTCTGTATGTGTGTAGCTTCGCATCAACAGATATGTCTCAGCACAAAAGCCCCAGTCTGCCCGGCTCTCTGCCAAATGACAAACGCACACTAACGCAAAAAAAGAAAGAAAATGAAGGTGAGAGGAAAAAAAAACATTAGCCTTGCAAACATAACTGGGTAAATCCTACTCATCCAATAACACAAACCAGCCTCTGAAAGTTGCTTGTATGAATGTAAATGCCAACAAATCAAAATTATGTTTAAAAAAAAAAAAAAAAAATCACTGCTTTTTCCCAGTACTAGTTTCAAATAAGATCTAAATATATATCCTGTGTTCATTCTCAAACACTATATCTTAGCTGTAATGAAGTTACTATTGCGCTCCAGTCCATGTCGCTGAGCTTGAACACACTCCTGATTCAAATGATTGGATCACCATCAGCTTATCTTCAAGGTCAACACAAGTCTGTCAGTGGTCCGCTAATAGGAGGCAGGTGCGTTAGAGCCGAGCGGCATCTAAAACGTGCAGGACTGTGGTTCCGAGGACCAGGGTTGAAGAACACAGCTGTGGATGCACAGTGAGAACAAGATAGTGTCATTTCAATCATAATGCGTGTTCCACATTCGTGTGCAGGTGGACTCTTCATTGACCTTTTAATTCAAGGCCACATGTTGGGAACGTGCAGCAAATTTGTGTTTTGCCAGGAAAAAGAAATGATTCAACAACAGATCTTTTAAAAAACTATGTACATATCAGGTTCAAACATTCCAAAGTTGAATTATATAAACTCTCAGGTCCACAAGTATTTCAACAGTGACAACAAAAAATAAAAATCAAGATGCATTCAGACTTTGGACCTTCAGTTTTAGTTAAAGAGGTTCCCCAAAAATGTGGCATTAACCAATTAGGAGTTATATCAAAAGTATCACCTGCATAACGTTTTTTGTTTTACACACGGAGGAAAATCCTTTGTAGTCACTGCTGGGCTGCAGCCTGGAGCCCATGGACATCAATAAATGATGGCTGTCCTCCCTGGAGATGCCTTGCCAGGACTTCATTGCAGCCACCATCAGATGATTCTTGGGGGTGGGCCTTTCTGGCTCAGTTTTGTCTTTAGTAACTAAAAAGCATGTTGTACTGGGTTGAAATGAGGCAGCTGCATCATCTATCTGCACTGTGAAGCACTGTCCTGTCAGCTTTCTAGATTTTGTCTTAAATACCTGTGAACCTCTGTACAAGCCCAAACCATGACACTCTCTCCACCAACTTTGACACTTTTGCCTGGTGATGGCCGCCTTCACTTGCACTGAGATGATCGTGGACTGCATGTGGGTAGCTTCAGTCAACCATCTGCCAAACCCCAAGTCTTCACTTTAATCACATCTTGACTGTCGTATTTTAGAACCATTGTGGTGGTTTAGAAAATCAGAATCATAGAAACGACGTCATTGTACAATTACTTATGGACCTAACTGCATGCTGTGGATCAAAGATAGTCAAACCTTGGTTACTTTGCATGATTTACAGTATGGACAAGCCATCCAGAATGGACATTTACTGTATTTAAAACGTTTTTTTTCTTTTAATGCTCTGATTTAATGGCTCACTTATTGAATAGTGATGCAACAGATTGCGCACTACAATTTAATAGGTTTGGAGTGGGTTATTTGTTTTGGTCACCATTTTTCAAGTCCATCTAAGTAACCCCTCTCTAGTACAGCAAGATACATTGTGTAGTTTGTTCTGCAGAAAAAAATATCGACAGCCGGGGTTCTTGGTGTCATGTGATTTATAACGGTGCACCCCCTCAAGCGTACCTGCTGACCTCATGACTCTGAGCCTTACTGACTTTAAAATAGTCTGCAGTCTTTCACATGGCCCTTGGAAAAAAGGGTTCAATCTGCGCTGCTTTTTTCGGCCGCTCATTCATCTCATGTGGTTTTTGAGTCATTACCGAGCACACAACTGCACAGACGCATTCAGAAAATTGGATTCGGTGTTGCTGGCTTCTGCTCAGCTCCACATATTCTGTCATACCTGTCAACAGGTACCTTGGTTTCATCATAAAAAATAAAAAAAAAATGAAGTAGTGTTTCTTTCAACACTTAAATGTTAAAGACAGATTTGTGTGTGTTCTGTGTGGTTCAGCAGTGAAAGAAAACGGCCTCCGGACGTCACAGTTGCTCTTTTCTGAACTGTTGACGCCTCCGTTTCCCTAAACTCTTCCCAATGACTTATCAACTCGAACTGGTTTGACGATCTCAACAGCTCTGCTTAATTAAGTCTGTTTGTTTTAATGAGACGTGTCTTCTTTTGCTTTATCTCCCTGCTGTTTGGTTCCTCTTTAAGGTTTGACGTAAAGCCTTCTTTTCAGATTTCGTCATTCTGCCTTGTTTTGATTTAAATGTTTCATCTCATTCACTGTGCATCTTCTTTGACCTTGCTTTTTCTTTTTTTTCTTTTTTTTGGCGTTTGATTAGCACTCACATCCTGCCTCTTTTTTTCTATGTTGATGTCATGTTTAGCTTTAACATCTTTCTGTTTCTCATCTCTCATTTTTTTTTTCCCCCTCTTTATTTTAGCTATCGGTATTATGATGGATGTGTTATTGTGGAATGGCACTGGTAAGATGAAGCATTTCTCAGTCGAAGGTGTGGAGTAGAATTGATATTGTGTTTGATGTCTCCCCTCCCTCCTAACCTGTTCACGGCAGCACTGGCTGCTACTGTCATGTGATTCATGGACTCAAACGTGACTTTTAAAAAGATTGCAGCTTTGAATTCAAGAACTTGCTTCTGAATGCAGCATATTTAAAACCACCTCTGCGGTCGTGAAAAAAAAAAACGTTGTCACCGAAGTCTTAAACATCGCTGAGAAACAGCCCGTGAAATTTTGCAGATTTAAAACGGGTTGAGTTAAGAAACCTGCGATGTCATACGTAAATGGCCTGTGACATTGACGTGAATGAAACCTCTACAGTTTAAGTCATTAGAGGGCAAATTGAGGCCAGAGTTTGAGGTAGTTTTGTGTTACTGCATTCTGCTCAGGTTTGGAGTTTCTGATCAACATTTGGACCAGCAAAACTGTGTTCTGCTGAAAGCACTTTTTTTTGCAGCTCTTTGCAGACTGTAATGTACATACTGTATATTACACAGCCGTTCTTGCAGATCGTTGGTTTATTGGCGAGCATGGTTGAGCTGAAGAACTTAAATAGCTGAAATCCTATTTGTTGCTCTGTAGCTTGGGCATATATTACGAGGGGGTACAAAATTTAGAGCGAACACTTTTGTTTCCCTTGATAAAACTATGAAAAAAGGATAATTGTATTTTGAAAAACAGCTGAAATATTACCCATAAATCAGCAGTTTTTTTTTTTTTTTTTTTTTCAGTCCCAAAATGATGAATTAGAACCTTATTCAGCTTCGGCGTCACATGTATTCCTACCAAATACAAACATACACTGTCAGTGAAGCTGATAAAGGATGAGACCATTATTGTAAAATCTAAAATGTTAAACAAAGGTATTTTCTTAGGGTACACAGTACAAATGAGGATGCGTGCACATAAAAAATGTTTAAAATTTCTCTCCCCAGCCTCCCACTTAATTCATCTCCCCTTATGTCAACATGAAATTTACCCCAATGTGATCTTAGAATCTGTCTAAAATGCAAAGTTTTGTTTGATTTGAAGACACTACTAAGTAAAGTGTGTTGAGATACCCACTCCACAAAAAATTGGCAACTATCTTGAATGCTTTCCATTTTGAATAACTTTCTTAAGCACCAACCACTAAATTCCAAATTGTTTGGAAATGGCTTTATAAGCCTTTCCAGATTAATGTGCAACACTGATTGCTGCTCTAAGCCAGTTGCTTCTGTCATTCCTTTTTGGCATTGTGTTAATACACACCTGAAAGCTCCAGGCCAGCAAGCTCCTAAAATATCTACTTTTATTTAAATACTATTCAAGCAGTAAGGGGGTAATTGGCATTGCCTTTATATACAGATATGTATATATATATATTATTATTATTTTTATTTATTTATTTATTTTTTTTTACACACAGACAAAAAAAAGGACTAAATGAGGGTGTACTAACGTACAACTGTGTGTAAACTGTATTAATGGTACTGAGATTATAGGAGTTTCCTCCCTAAAAGAGATCATCTTGGTGACTTTCAGGTCAAAGTCTTGACAGGATAAAACTCAAATGAAAGGCACCTGTTGTGCTTTTTGCTGACTTTCCATGCAGTTTCTGAAGTTTTTGCCTCAAGGCGCTCACCATGCAGTCGTCAAAAATCATCCCAGAGTTTTCATCTGATAACTCCAGAAGACGCTGTGCCATCTGCTGATATGAGTCGTGTAGCCTCTTCACATCCTGTCTTCCTAAATGTGCTTATCATGACCTCTTGTGACTCTATCATCCACCATCCTTGGAACATAACTGCCACTGGTTAGAGGACGATGATGTGTCCTTTTTTTGGACCTACTGCTTGTGTTTCTGTCTCCAATCTGGTGGCAGTCGCCTTGATGAAGTACCCCCCGTACCAGGTCATTAAGACAGCCCTGGGAAAATTATGTTTAATGTTCGCCCCGGTGAATTCATAAATCATTTTTCCTACCCCCCACCCCCCCACCCCCCCATCCCCTTTTTTTTTTTTTTTACCTCACACCTGGCCCATTTATAACAGCTTAAATGCAAAAGTCTGCCAGCATTTATGAGGGCAGCAAGATACTTCTGTGAACCACGATAATTGTGTTCATCAGCTGCAAATCACAAACAAATCCTTCCACATATGTTTGAATGCCTTTTTCTTGGGGTTTGGTTGTGGATGCAGTGAATGTATTTGCAGCCAAGCAAGCCATCTTTCTTGTCCACATATTGTTTTCTTCTCCCTGTTTTAATTTGTACATTGTGTTAAGAGCCTCACATTTATAAATACAAGTTCCCATATGATTTAATTCATTTCTGTTTGTTTTTTTTTTTGTTCTGTTGCTCAGCTATCAGGATTATGAACCTGAGATCAAGTAAGACAACCTAAGAGGGGTTCTTTTTTTTTTTTTTTTTTTTTTCCCCCATAATGCCATCTTTCATTTCCTCCTCTGTATGAACAAATCAGCACCTGAATCCATCTGGCTCCCTCTCTGAATCATTAACATGATGAATAGTGGAGCACTCAGTCATGTCGAAGGCCGCCTTAGCAAGCCCACAGTACTCCAGCCTTAGATATACATCGCCTAAAGATGTGACAACCAAGATTATTTTTAAATGGCACCTGTATCTGTGCGGTGCACTGTATAGAAATATTAGCACTTTAATGTGGACGTGGCACATTTGTCAACTGGAAGTGGATCTATAGAAGCACAAAAAAGGCACGATTCAAAATGCGACTTATTGCGATGGATCCAAATCCGAGCTGGAGGATCACTTGCAGGGAGGGTGTTCTTGAGGATCAGTCAGGGCACCTGGACTTATTTTGAGTTCTTAACGTAACTTTGCCTCTTAGTTTAAAGGCTTTGGAAACCCCCCCGTCAACTCTATGCACATGCGATTACATCTAGCGTCCATCATATTTTCATGGATTATGACATGCATAGACCAGGACATGTCTTTGTTGTCCTAAACGCTCTTCTATTATATGTATTTACCTAACCTTTTGGTTCAACTTTATTGAGGCTGTTTTGTTATGCACAAAGAGTTTGAACTTGGCTGACATTTAACCACAGCTAAGAAACTTCCACACTTCAATACCTTTGATAACTTGCATTTGTATATGTAGAAGTGGAGTCAAGACGTCTGACATTGCTTTGTATGATCTAAAGTTTTGTTTTTGCACTGTATCCAAGGTAGCATGCTTATTATGGTGAGCATAGTTGAGTTGTTCTGTTATTTAGTTAAATCAAAAGCTTGGGAAGGAAAACCACACTAACAGATGGGTATAAAACAGTTCGACCTACTGAAAGAAAAGGTCTTGCGCATGTAAATTTCTGTGGATGACAGACTCTGACATGAATCTGATATCAAACTTGACCCGGCCTCACCTGCTGTGTCACACACCGTGTCACCAAAATATCAAAGGATTGCAGGTGAAGACAAAGTGCCACGTCTTTATGCTGCGTACCAGCACAACGAGAACACTTAATTCTCAATAGGCTGTGGATTATCAAGGACATTTCTTCCAGTTAAACTTTTTATCTCGAGTGAGACTTGACAAAGACGCGTATCTTAGAGCCTTGAGCTGTACAGTCTAACATGTAATGTACAGTACTTGCGTATTTCTCCAAGTTTTTTTTTTTAAATGTATTCAGACTTACTATTGTAAGCAGATTTGTTTGTTTTTTTTTGTTTTTTTTTTGAGAGAATCTAAGGCTTTTCAGGTTAGTGGGAAAAAAAAGCACCAGAAGTTAAAGACTGACTTCATTGTCATTTCTTTTTCATAACCTTCCTAATCCTATCCATTCATTTTCATATTTTTTGGAATTTCATCCTTTTATGGGGTTAGAAGAATTTCTTAAACGGATTTCAACTGAATTGTGAATATCAAATCATCTGTTTCCATTAATATTTTGCTGCAACTTACACTGCTTCTTCCAAGTTCACAAGATTTTTTTTACATCGTACGTCGGATGTTTTTATTTTTTTTTCTCACATGGTGTGTTTCTTTCCATTCCAGATCCTGGGTGATTGGTGCCATAGCCCTGCTGTGTCTCCTGGGCCTGACCTGGGCCTTTGGCCTCATGTATGTCAATGAGAGCACGGTGGTCATGGCTTACCTCTTCACCATCTTCAACTCCCTGCAGGGAATGTTCATCTTCATCTTCCACTGTGTGCTGCAGAAGAAGGTACAGATTTCTTTAAGCGTTGATGTGCAACTTTACTGCGAAATTTTGTTAAACTTTACCAACTTTGACATATAATTAAAGTACATTGGTGTGGTACTACACAAATTCAGTACCATATACTTTATTTCTGTAGAACCAATTCACAGTCAAATTTATTTTGAGGTACTTTACACAGAAAAAATTAGATTTAACCCCCCACCCCCATCATCATAAGTTGACTTGACAATCTATTTTATTCAAAAACATGACAAAAGAGGACAAATGATTAAATCAATGTCCAAATGTGCAGTCATTTTTCTTTCTTTATGCAAATGTGTAATACTAGTATGTGTTTGTTTTGCATAGGTGCGTAAGGAGTATGGGAAGTGCCTGCGTACTCACTGCTGCAGTGGCAAAAGCGTTGACAGCTCCATGGGCTCTGTGAAGGGCAGCGCTTCTCGCGCTCCAGGACGTTATTCTGCAGGGTCACAGGTTGAAAGACATTTTTCTACTTTTCCCTTTTTTTTTTTCCATCTGAAATTCTTTTAACCATTAAATTCGGTTCTGTTGAGACCAAATAACACATGTGAGGTTTCAAGGCTGCCCATCATGTTTCCTTGTTAGGATGTTGTGAAAGGGAAATACTTGTTAAGTTAAACATTGTTTGAGTACAATTGATTTTCAGTGCTGCAGATATTGGCTTCGTGCTGCTACGATGACTCAGAGTAAAAGTTTGGCTGCAGCTTCGCGAGGAATTTGTTCAGGCTCAGAAACTCCAATCTGACAATCTTTACCAACTTATGTGAATTCTGCTTGTAAAGTAAAAGGTTAATGAATTCCTCCAACACTGACACAAAGTATACGATGAGTTTCCGCGATACGCCAAAAATAAACGTATTCTGAGAGGTTTCAGTGTTCAATTATAAATAGTATTCAGAGTCGGAGTCGGTGACATCCCACAAAGCTGGATACTGTATGCAGATCAAAGCATTTGATTATACGCAGTGCTTTGAGAAGAAGGTTCTAACATCACGCTCAGTTGCTTTATACGCGCTAGAAGAGAGTGGAAACATTCATAAAGATGTGGCGTTTTCTGAATTAATGCTTAATCAGGGAAGTATAGTCAACCCCATCAGCTATGAGCGCCTCAAGTTTGTGTCTGTCCAAAGAAAAACGAAGAAATATCGGTGTCATGTTCAACCCATCTGTGTCCTTGGTTCTGGGGACAACATGATGCAAATTATGTTAACGGGTTTGGCCATGTCGTTGTATGTTCCCTGTTAAAATATCAGAGTCATGCGGCATCTCGTGTTGACATTGGAGTCAGTTATAATTGTCAAAATTCTTGAAGCTTTTGTGAAGAAAACAGCCTGGAGAAATTTGGGAACACTTGCTCCAGTTTGAGTAAACAGTAAAGGAGGTGGCAGTGACTTAATTAAGCTGACTGTTGTGTGCGAGGTGCTGGAGGTGTGGAGAGAAAAAGAGTTTTAAAAGCAGTGCCTCATTCACTATTAAAGCTGCCCTGTCATTGTATCTGTACCTTTCCACCAGCTCTTCTATTACATTTTGTTTCAAAGGCTGACAATGCTCGCTGCTATAGTGGTGTAAAGGCGGCATTGTAAAGTGGTGTCAGAGTCAGCCTTCTATGTACTTATGTAAGATACATTTGGTTCATTACACAATGGGACTCATTTTTTAATTTTGACCATCATTTGACTTTAGAGCTCCAAGAATACAGTAACAACGAGCATGACTGACCAGACAGACTGTCATGACACTACCATTTAGGGCTATAGCCAGTCTTTTTCAAGTTACTTAAACAAAGCCATATGCAGGATCCAATAGGTGTGTATCTATTAGTGAAGTTTTGGAGTATTTTTCGGTGATTCCGTCATTGACATGCCTCCACAGTCGGGCAGCCGACAAGAATTTTTTAGGAAAATCTAGGGGATGAAACACATTCTTGTCATGGGTGAGGTATGAAGAGAAGCTTGGAAAAACTGCTGGGTGGCAAGATGCATTGACTTGGTGCTTAAAAGATATGCTGTTGGCAGGAGATGATAATGTTCAGCTTTTTTTTGGGGGGGTATGAGTCATCTCCTCAGCCACAGCCACCACCACAGTGTATGCAAATGGAAAACGGCAACCATCTCAGCTCCTTCCGATTTTAATCTTGTCATTCCAGTTTGTTTTTCTTCTTTCCCATCATCTTCCTTGTTTATTTATTGGCAGTTGGCAAGTAGGAAAGGTGGTGCACTACCAAGTGGTATGGAGCGTTACTCTGCTCAGTCAGTAGATTCCACCGGGTCCGTTACAGTAAATTGAGACGTGACAGCCGAATGAACCAAGGAGGAAGCCTGATCTGTTACAGTTCCAGCCTCCTAAGCTTTACCCAAATCCCTACTATTTGAAACACACCTTCTTCTTCTTCTTACTTTTTTTTTCTTTTTAAGTAATATCACATTAAGGACTTGCCAAAAGTGAGTCGTTTTATGGAGTTTTATGGTTACCAGTCCACATATCAGGAGTTCACACCTTGTTATCTACACATCATTTTCATTTGAGACTAAACTTCCTGTCATCTTATAATCACATAATGGGCACATTTTCAGCTGGTGAATGTGGGGCTTCCAGCTCCATTGTCCAAGGTATTGTACAAGCTAGAATTATTTTGGTATTTGACTAATCTGTTTATATTATTGGTCAGCCAACAGTCACATCTGTCATGCTCTCCATGTTCCTCACCATTGTCCTACTGGGAAATGACATCTCCTTACCTATTCTACCTCTTACTTGTTTTGCTGGATGGCTTTCATTTTCTGCAAAATTATACTTTAGATAGCTAACCAGTTTTTACTTCTCTGTGTGATTATCTTTTTTCTCTCCCTTCTTTACTTACGTTCACTAGTTCATAAAATCTTCTTTAATACCCAGTGGTATTTAAAGACCTGAGATTACATTATCGGTGACATTTATGCATTTTTATACAATGCATAAACACATTTTAATAATCAACATATTGGATTATGCTGATGAATAATTTCAGCCTGGCTAAAACTGTAGTCATGATTATGGCATATAAGTCAGCCAGTTTGGTGGTAAACTAAAAAAAAAAAAGTTAAATCCAGACGGGAAAACTGTGCTCATGCAAATGTTCTGACAAGCTTTATTTAATTAAAAGATGGCAGATAACCCATGTCAGTTAGTTAGACTTATAGGGCCGGGACTACAAAGAACCCTCGAAGGAGCTCTAGGTGCAATCTAAACACTATTGTGAGTGGAGGGACAAGCAGTGACGGGTCAAAGCCTGCTAAAAGAGAACAATGGACGACACAGGTGAGGCTGTTGGGTTAAGATAAACACTGGAGAATGGGAAGACCCACAAATAGATCCATGGACAATTACCCATACATGTGGAAGGGTTAGGGGTGCTTCTCAGTATCCTCAACCTTTTCTCTATTAATCTGGACAAATCTGAAGTACGCCACTGAGCCACTCTGGCTCAAGATGAAAACGTATCAGCATCGTGGATGGATATCTGGACCCTCGGCTTGTGTAACGGCCCATAGGACTCTGTCATAATTAACTGGAATGAACTCTCTCGGATGGAGCCCTGGCAACCTAAGACGCTGATTCAGATGGCCTGACTGATGACTTTATTATTAACTTTACCTATTTTAATGTTGGAGCTCATCATTAATTGGGGGCCACTTATCCCCACAGATGAGTGCGACTGAAGCTTACGGGCTGGAAGAACTCTGCTTATGTCTTCATCATTTTCCTTTTCAACCATACCGACAGCCCTCGGGGTGCGTGTTCTGATGTGTTCTACCATGTTGTTTGTGCCCGCAGAGTCGCATCCGTCGAATGTGGAACGACACGGTCAGAAAACAGTCCGAGTCCTCTTTCATGACCGGCGACATCAACAGCTCTGCATCACTGAACAGAGGTACTTGGTCCTGCGTGAAATGGTGTCTTTAACAACTCTTCAGCACACTGGCCCTCACCTCAGACTATGACTAATTTTAAAATGTAATTTTCTCGCATTGACATAATAATCACTCTGCTCTTAATGAGGCTCGTGTGTTTAGAGGGAACGTTTCACACAAAACTCTTATACATGTCCAATCAAAGCACATCAGTCATTTCTCAACAGTTCTCCTCAGATTGTTCAGTTCATTAAAATAATTATTCTGAGTAATTAAAAAAAACATCTAGTTCTCTATGCGGCTACTAATTACTTCCAGCTTTGAAATCACATTTTTTAAGTTTACAATGCACGTGCAAAATTTTACCAGCCTTTTTTCTGCTTATTTCTGCTAATGAAGACAAATATGTGAATGAGACTGAAAGGATAATTTCTTTTTCACTTGAAATGTTACATATTTTTTTTACCTGTTATTTAGAAGACCTACCATGTTGTACTTTCAAGGCACATGCAGTCAGAAGGATTAGGTGTTAAAGACAATCATAGGTTTGTGGTGATCATTTTATCAAAATAACGTCTAAAGGCAGGGTAAGTGAATCTACACGCTTTCTAACCAGAACATTTTTTTTTTTTGTTATATTCTGTAAATGACTCTTCACCATCTGCTGGCTGAGCATCTTGTGAGTACAGAGTGAAAAAACGATCTCCATTGACAGCCCTGGCTTTGTAAACTGAAAACAAAAGGTGGAGGCAGCATGCCCTCCCAAAACAATAATAAATATTGCTCCAACCAATAACGGACATCGGGAGGGTGGGGGAGAGGCTTGGGAGAGGCTTGGGAGAGCTCCTGATTGGGGGACTGTTTTGTCAGGGAGATATCACCTGAAGTGACCTCATCCAGATATCGCTTACCCTGCCTTTAAGTCCATTTGTTAACTGGTTAAAAAGAAAAACAACAAGCAAAAACACAGTTTCTATCTTGTAATGCGAATGGAAAATTCTTTTTGCATGAAAAAATCTTGGCTAGCGAGATGAAAAACAATTCTTTGGGGCTGTTTTCAGAGAAACATTGGTTAAGAGGTATTTTAGCCTAATGCTTTTGACAGCAACAGAAACTGAGGTGTCTTAGGAGCCTTGCAACTCATACAGAAATATTTGCCACACCACATCCGACATCATTTGCAAAGGCCGTAGTTGCTGGCATGCCTCCCTCCTCTCGGCAGTCATCACATCTCCTGATGGAGGGCTCCAGTTCCACACTGCTCGCTCTCTAAATTCACTCCGGGCTCCTGCTTGCAGAGACACTAATGCATAGTTACAATGATGGATTAATGTTCGACATAGTGAGGAAGTGTCATGATCTCAATAATTAGGCACTCAGCTTAGCACCACCAACAGTCGCAGCTTTTATCAGTTGTGCAGAGAGGTAGGACTGTAAGTTAGGTGTTGAAGAAAAGCCAACACGGATCTTCCATAAAGACAAAAGGCAGATATAGAAATTATTGATACACTTTCATACTCCTGGGTGTTTACCAGAGTGGATCTGTTAGAGAAACCCCTCATACGATCTCGAGAGTGTGCGGGGAAGCGTGCTCTGCCCTCTTAATTCATAAGGAACAGATGCAAATGGAATTGCACTTATCTATGGCTGTTCCCATGTTGTTATTAAAGGAGTTATGTGCTGAAGAGAGAACATTTCTTGCTGATTTGTTGTTTGCATTCATTGCGCCCAAACCCCCCCCCCCCCCCCCCCCCCCCCTCTCTTGGCATTTGAGGAAAAGAGTCTGCAGCTGCCACTCTTGCTGTGCTCTCCTTGAGAGCAGAGTCATGCAATCATCTTGATAGCGTCACATGTTCAATTTATACCAGTATTCAGGATTATAACTATGCAATCAATGTGATTTTTGGAAATTGTCCAATTTCAACACAGACAATAAGTGCGACGGTCTGTCAATGGGGGAATCCAAAAAGGGGCTGGTGTTTATGGAA
Organism: Xenentodon cancila; assembly: GCA_014839995.1. Classification (NCBI taxonomy): domain Eukaryota; kingdom Metazoa; phylum Chordata; class Actinopteri; order Beloniformes; family Belonidae; genus Xenentodon; species Xenentodon cancila. The sequence continues at coordinate 20,472,003 of CM026212.1, forward strand.
TAAACAGTAATTAGGGCAAGCAGCACCATCAACAACAAATTACTGTTTTTCTTTCTTTTTTCTTTTTCCAAATCAAAACGGCATTCAGTTTTCCGAGCAAAATTATAACATGCCTAATTAATACAAAGCTCAAACAAAAAATATAAGTAACGCTGGAAGATTAGACTAAATTAGCGGAACTTTATTTTATTTTTAAATGTCACTGAAGAGCCTCTCTCAACACAAAAATGTACTTGTATAATTAGAAGACTGCCAAAAAAAAAAAGAATGTGGCCCATTTTTGTAATATTAAACCTTTTCCTGTTGGTGTGACAGATTCAGATCATTAGAGGGAAAAAAAAACAAAAAAAAAAACTACACACAGCCACAAAATGTAATTGCTGTGTACTTGCACCTCAGATGAAAGATGTTCACCCGCTCTGCCGTCCTGCACAGCCGTGCGGCGCCCTCACAAGTCCTGAATTTGGCTTCTTTGACAATAATAGCTTCATATCATGTCAATGGGGGGGGGGGTCGGGTCGTCTTGTAAACAAGAAATGAATGTGACTCACAAATATCTTCAGTGCTCTTGATATTCCGCATAATGTATTCAAATGCTCGAAAATAAAACATTTTTTATCGTCGCCGATGAAAAACAAACATCTTTCATTCATGTTTAAGCTCGCAGGCTTCCAATCCGCAGCTAATCACGAGGCTCAGACTGTGAAGGTTGCTCGCTTTGGTGCGGCTGTATGTGGATGGGAAACTGATGAGTCACTCGGGCGAGAGCATCTGAAGACGGGCAGTGTTGCATAAATAGAAAATGAACCCGCACGCTGTTTGTGTGAAGGAGGCGATGCCGAGGCAGAGTAATGACCAACTTGAATAAAGAGAGGACATCACTTCATTCAAAGGTTATTTCAGCTGCAGGGTAAAGAGAATGAGCAAACACTGAACTTTCCTTTGTGGGAGAGGGAAAAAAAAAAGGAACTATTAAACCACTTCGGCCCATAAGATCAGCAGTGCCAGAACAAATAATAGTAGTGTTGCAGGTGACCATTGCTGAGGCTGCTTTTGTTACCGATACGTCTTTCAAGATGCGGAAATAATATCACGGTGGTTCTTTTCCACGTAAGCTGAGAGATGAGCGAGTCTAAATTTGTGATAGGTCTCAGCCGTGACAGGGCTACAAACACGTGTCCCGAGTGATGACTGTATTCTGTCCACAAATGTGATCTTACATGTGTTCTGTTTGCCCTGTCGGTGCTTCCTTGTATGTTTGCAGTCTGTTAACACGTGTGCGCTGCCTGAATGTGGAGCACAACAGCAGCCGAAACACTAATGGCTGGCATCAACAGCACAGTTAACACCCTTTCCATCGGCCCCATTAGCCTTGTCAGTTCAGCTCTGCCATTTTCATAGAGCAATACCCCTTCACTGTAATGATCATGTGATCATTTGGATGTTAATGGCCGTCATTGCTCAGCTGCATCTGCCTAAATGATATGTATGTTCTCTCTCTCTCTCTCTCTCTCCCTCTCTCCATGTATGTATACCTCAATTTGTTCTTGTCTTTCTGTCTCCTCTGTTTTTCTCTGTCTCACTCTCTCTCTCTCTCTCTCTCTCTCTCTCTCTGGCTGCTCCAGGGGCTATGGCTAACCATCTTATACCTAATGCACTCCTACGTCCTCATGGCACTAATAATCCCTACAATACATTGCTTGGGGATTCGGCAGTCTATAACAACCCTCTGGGCATGTACAACACACAAGGTGTGCTAGCTGATTTTCATTCCTTAACATTTTGGCTGGAGCAGTGTTTTTTTTTTTTTTTTTCTTCCCCCCCAATCCGACACTTTCTTGGTTACAGAAACTATAAAGTGACACCCAGATGGAAAAGAGAAAAAAAAAATCATTGGAGATTTGCACTGAGCTGACTTGCTATTACTCACCTGAGTTTTTACAAAGTCTAATTTGGAGGAAAAAAAAAAAAAAAAAGACAAATAAGAGGGGAAAAAAGGAAGAAAAAAACATTCTGCTCTTAGTGTATCATGGGCCCCTTACAGGGCCGCAGCTTTATCAAAGAGGGGAAAAATCCCACAGTTTTGTTTTGCTGTGGGGTTTTTCCTTGGCGGTGTATCTTGGCTTTAGGTGAGATCATGACTTTGGGTTACATAAGCCCGCGCTCTCGCCCAACCAAAACTGTAACAATGAGGAAATCCTTTGAAAGTGAGAATGGGTGTCCCGCCAGGAGCCGGATACATCGCCAGTCATTTATTTTAAATGTGCTCTAATGTTGTCAGTAAAGCTTGTGTGCCCATGTCTGTCGTCTCTTCGGTTTTATTCTAATAAAATGCTACTGTTTGGTTATTATTATAAATGAATTATAAAAGATATTTAAATTCAAAATCATTTTTGTCGTGTCTAAGAGAATAGAGCATTCATGAGCATTACTAATCAGTTCATTTATAGAAAAAAAAAGCACAGTTTTTTTAAGACTTCTAATTATCACTGAAATCCTCATTCATACTTTCAAAATTAGGGTTTCATAGTCTACATAAATTTGACCAATAAATGATTTTACATGATTCTATGCCACTATGAATATTCATTCTTGGTATCCATGTCAGATCGACCAGCGAGCTATCCACTTTATTCTGCCTCATTCTGACTGTTGGAATGCAATTTTTTCCCCTCTGCAGAACTGTTATTATTTTATTCCACCTCTCAGCAGTCAATATGAGATTACTCTAACTTGCAAGTCTGTAAAACTGGGAAACTCATGTAAAGGCGAGATAAAACTCACAGATAGCTTTGATCAACTGATAATTTATGTACGCAATACAAGCAGTTGCATTGCAGCTGTGATGAAGGGATATAATTCACTTACATCGCCACAGATGGAAAAGAAGTATCTGGAGCAATGAAAATGCAAATGCATCAAAAGATTTAACGGTGTATTTGATGCCAAAAGACCTTTGCCATATTTTAGTCCAAGGATTCTCCAAAGTGTTACAGTGGAGCATCTCTTCTTTTTTTTTTTTCCTAAGAAATTACACCAGCGTTCCTTCTGCAAGCACACCAGATTCCCATGGTGACATAAAACAATTGCATTCCAAATACATTTCCTTGATGCGTCATCAGCATAATGTTTGTGCACTTTGCTCTTTCTACCTGTTATGCTTATTGTGTTTTCTTCTTCCCTTTCCCTCATGCTGTCCCTAAAAGAGCCCTACAGAGAGACAAGTATGGGAGTCAAACTAAACATTGCTTATCAAATGTAATTGACTTTGGCTTTACTTTCTTTTCACTCAATGCTGACAAAGGGGTAATGAAAACTATGTCATTCCCTTTTGGAAGAAATAAAGTTCTTTTGTGAATTAAGGCCCCTTTCAATTGTCAAAAGACCCTGAAAATGTGTTTAAATCCCAGCCTGGACTCCAACACTTGTAGTTCGTGTGATTGGAGAGAATAAAAAAAATTAAGAAGAAAAACTTAAGGTTGCTTGATGCCTCTTACATATATTCATTGCCCGTTTGATATCACTCTCTGAAATCACTAATTTGATTACAGTTTACATTTAGATTCACCTCAACATTTCATCAGGCACTAAATCAATCTGTAATTTCTTCAGAGTGTCATTTCTTTGTTCAAGCACTTATCATCTTACATTTTGACATGACTACTTTTCTACAATATACTTTGATCAAGCTGTTACACTTCTTGAAGCTCTGAGAAATGTATCTTGTCAAATTTTCAAGAGGTCAGACAGAGAGTTTGACACTCGTAACAAGCTGGATGGCCTTGTCTGAAGTAGTTTGAATTATCGTCAAATATTTGCTTTGATGTTGATAGCACGGTTACAGTGATGAAATATGAAAGCTTGATGTTGGTGCAAGAGAGGGAACAGAAAGTCTTCTTCCTTTTAGTGTAGTACGTTATAAGAGATATTTTTAGCTAATTAATTTTTGCAGGGGGAGCTAGTTATCTTCACATATAAATAAATTGTGAAATTGCAATGCTCATGTGGGACAATATGGATGGTGTCCAGTATTTGCTGCTCAGTGTTGTGGTTGTCCTCAAAGAGGGAATTGCATGGCTTTTTAATATATATATATATATATATATATATATATATATATATATATATATATATATATATATGTGTGTGTATATATATATATATATATGTGTGTGTATATATATATATATATATATGTGTGTGTGTATATATATATATATATGTGTGTGTATATATATATATATATATATATATATATATATATGTGTGTGTATATATATATATTTTTTTTAACTGTCTGCCTGTTGAAGCTGTGTGTATTTGTGCTGTGGTTGAAATTATTGTTGTGTGTCGCACATATATAAATGTTTCATTTCTACAATAGATTATTCTCAATTTGGGTTTGAAACTTTTTTTTATTTTTTGCTTGCAACAAGGTAAGTTGATACCCACATTTGTTGAACTTTAACAACCCTTAAAGGCAGAGGATATCTTCATAGTTATAAGTATATGCAAATAAGACATGTTTGCATTCATGTTTGCAGATGACTCACATCTGTTTATGGCAGTTTTATCTCACCAGGTTCTTTTGACCACTACTCCCTTCCCCAAACTCCCCAATCCATGTCTGTCGTTCCAGAGGGAATCCTGAACAATGCCCGGGATACAAGTGTCATGGATACTCTACCACTGAATGGTAACCATGGCAACAGTTACAGCATTGCCAGCGCAGAGTACATGAGTGACTGTGTCCAGATCATCGATAGGGGCTACAACCACAAGGAGACCACCCTTGAAAAGAAGATCCTGAAAGAGCTCACCTCCAATTATATCCCCTCCTACCTCAACAATTCCCACGAGCGCTCGAACGAGCAGAACCGGAACCTCATGAATAAGCTGGTCAATAATGTTAGCAATGGCGGCAAGGACAGCGGATACGGGATGGGCTTGGGAGTGGGGATTGGCATGAATGTTGCGCTGGGACTGAATGATCACTCTACCTTTGTCCCGCACCACGACGAAGGCCTCGGCCTGGAGTTAATACGCGAGGAGTCCAATGCCCCGCTGTTGCCACAGAAGCCACCCCCGTCCCTGCAGGCAGTGGACAACATTCACAATCACCTCCACCAGTCAGTGCCACCAGCCCTCCCACTGCCCCACCATCCGTTCTCCTCCACCACTGCTTCCTCTTCATCTCGAAGGAGGATCCCCCAGGAGAACAGTGAAAGTTTCTTTCCTTTACTCAATAACGAGCACACTGAGGATGAGGGCTCATCACCCAGCCACAACCACCAGAGAGACTCCCTCTACACCAGCATGCCCATGCTGCCCGGCCTTACTGACGTATCTGCAGGATCTGCTGATGGCTCCAAGGAGGGCGGAGATGGCAAGAGCCCAGAGGCCAGCTCAGACGACGTTTACTACAAGAGCATGCCAAACTTGGGCTCACGTAACCACCTCCATCAGCTGTACTCCTACTACCAGCTAGGACGAGGCAGCAGCGACGGCTTCATCGTCCCACCCAACAGAGAGGATCAGTCTCCAGAAGAGGCCCAGCAGGAACCCTCACACCTGGTCACCAGCCTATAGGTCCAGACACTCCCAACTATTCCCTTCACACATCTGTATTCCCTGTAGTCCTGTTTTCTCCCCCGTGCTCCCTCGCTCCATCCGTCGTTGGCAGTGGTAGCCTTTTCTCTTTGTGTCCCGAAGACTGATGCAGAGCAAAGAGCTTGTACTATTGCTCTTACAGACCACAGACTGGATAATATTTGCCACAAAATGGGGGCTAATATGTGACTACATTTGTTTAGGCATTGCAGGATGTTGATGTCGTGTCCCTCACCACCACCACCACCACCTCCTCCTCCCTCCCACACCTTTAAAACCCTTTGTGGTTTGACGTGTTTTGTCTCATTGTGAAAAGAGACAATTACTCCCACAGGATTTTTAGGTCTGAGCGATATAGTCTGACAGTCAGGAGAAACTGGATAGTCCCAAAGTCTGAGCTATAGACTTCACCAGAATAGATGGGGAAATTTGAAAATGAAAAAAAAGGACTATTTTATTATACTTCTGTATCTATATTGACTTTTTGAAAGATTTTCTTCCCCTTTGTTGAGTT